>JBAWJQ010005149.1:0-641535 GCA_037783105.1 Bactrocera zonata | reverse complement strand
TTTTGCTCGGTCAGTTTCAATGACAGTTAATATACTTTAGTGGTCCAATCTGAAAAAATTATTCGGAGATTGCTAGGGGTAATAATGTATGCCACTTCTGATAAAAATATCTTATCAAATAAAAAAATTTCCTTCACAATGACAAGGACATGATTTTGAACATTCAGTTTGCATCGCAGCTACATATATGCTATAAATGTCTGATTTTGGTGGCTCCCGAAAATAAAGTCTTGAAGGGGAAATGACTAGTGGGAAATTTCACACGATATCTCAAAACTGAGAGGCTAGTTTGCGTATATATAGTACAAGAAGATGGACATGGCTATATGAACTTAGTTCGTCACGCTGATCATTTGTACAATATATGTATACACTTTGTTGGATCTCCAAATTTCACCTCTGGGGGGTACAAACTTCATGGTAAAATTCATATACCCTGTTTAGAATATAAAATGTTTTGCTGGACTGAGTCACATATAGTAAACAAAGATTCAAGCTTAAATTTCATTTTGCTTACAAATTTCCGTTTTTTATATTTTTTTATTATAACTTTTGTTTTAATCTTTGCGCTAAACTAAATACCAATTATTTATCATAGCGATTTAAAGTTACTTAGTTTCAAATATGTCCCACTGTACCCATACCCTTGGAATTCATTAACATATACATACACACACATATAAATTGCATGCCACGAAAACTTGGCTTGTTCTTTTCGTTGTAAGCAAATACCTGACTTTTCTTATTAAATATTTAAAGTTGGCGTTTCTGTGGTTAAGCAACTACAAAATAGAGCAAACAAAGCGCCTAGGCACAACAACAGCAAAAAAGGGGGGCAGACATAAACAAAACTAATGCATGTAAGTAGAAACCACAAAGAGCACAAATAACAGTAATAATAACAATAACACCCAACTATTACGAAATGACAGCACCAACAGTGACAACCCGACAGCGACAGCGGCAACAACAATAACAACATTTAACAAAAGCAATGACAAGCAAATTGACATTATTAACGCCGCGGGTGGTTTGACGACTTGACTGACTACACATTTACTAAACGCGCTCATTTGTATGTATGTTTGCATGTGTGTGTATGTAAATGTGAACTAAAATATAGCACGGAGCTCCTACGAAGGCAGGTTGGTCGGTAGTTGGTACTGCCGCGTGCCTCGGTGATATAATAAATTGCCATTGTCATGATATAAGTTTACCGCACACAAACACACACATGCACACAAATCTCCTTACTCATTCATATGCCACGAACCTAGCTAAAGCTACACCTTCACCATGGTGCTAGCATTGTTGGCATTAGTTTTTGTAACTCCATAACGTGCCACAAAATGTGTCGTACAAAGTGTTTATTTAAATGCTCCGCATTCTGTCTGCTGCATATGAATTTCGTTATTAGGCAGATTCCCACTAAAATACTACACACAGATATAAGAAAAAACACATGCACACACACGCTTATACCTACCTGTGGTATTCTTGGTACGTGAGGAACTGTCAAGCGAGTTTCCTGGGCACGTGCAGTGGCAGCAGCTATGTGACTGCTTGCATACAAACATACATGTGTGCGTGTGCATAGCAAAGTGCTATTTGATGGAGCGCCCACACACATACAGGTGTAGCGCATAAAATTAACTACGAGACTTGGTAATATAATATTATGATTGGCTGATAACAGATATATGTATGTCTATATGTAGATATGTATGTGCGTTGCTGTGGCATACTAAGATTTATGCTTGATGCATGTGTTAGTGTGTATTTGCTTAAATTTACTACTTGAGCTGCAATAGTGGCAGCAACTTGTTCTTGACATTTTCACTATAAAATTTTACTCACATTTTCAATTACCTGCCATAAACATAAATTACACACGAGTGTATGTGCCAAATGCATGCTCACATAACGTACATACATACATACGTACTCTGTTCAAGCGTACAGAAATATATTGTTGCAAGCTGCTCAAAAATTTAGAATTATTGAGTGTTGTATGCTATGGATTTCGAAAGGATTTATTCACTACATGCAACGAATTTTTTTCCTGCTTGAAAAATGGCTTTTGCATGGAGCTTTTTGTACACACATGTGCACACATACATATGTATATAGTCATACGTGCAGACATTTGTCCACATTCATGTGCCTGCATATGTGGCAGTAATTTTTCCGATTTTTGGATGTATAAATTCCACATAATACGTGGAGTTAATTAACACTGTATTGTTTTCTAATTTAATACAGGGATTTATTACAATTTCCATTGTAAATTTTCTGATAGTTACTAAATATTATCCTTAATTGGTAGCTCAAAATTAATATACATATAAATTCGTAGATAAACAGAAGTAGCTTATTTTCGATAATTTTCAAATGAAATATAATCAGTTCGACTATCATTAAATAATAAATT
This sequence comes from Bactrocera zonata, assembly GCA_037783105.1. NCBI lineage: Eukaryota > Metazoa > Arthropoda > Insecta > Diptera > Tephritidae > Bactrocera > Bactrocera zonata. Next base: position 639,104 of record JBAWJQ010005149.1, on the reverse strand, counting down.
TTTAAAATATCTATATTCCTAAATTTTTTTTTTTTTAATGGCAGATATTTTTCTAAACACGAGCTTAAAACATTAAAAATTAATTTTAATTAATCTATTTAAATCGATTTCTTTCGACATTTCCATTGCTTTTAATTTCATATTCTGACTCATCATATAAATTGTGACAACAAAAAAACCGGAAATTATAATAAAATTCACGGCCTAAGTTGGTAGGTTGGTATCCCTAATTACCTTGAAAAAAGAATTTGTCTCAAATTTTTTGCAGAATTGTTGCGAATGTTGGAAAAGACTTACGATTTTTATCAAAAACACAAGCCTAGGAGTCGTACAAAGCCTTCAAAAACGGTCGAGAGATCGTTGAAACCTTGCCTCTTTTAGTAAATTTTCGATCTCTTCAACTTATGAAAATATTAAGAAAGTGAAGGATATGGTGCTTGTAAATCATCAGCCAAGTGTTAAAGAGATGCAAGAGAGTTAAACGTCTCTCGCAAGTTCGTTAGAATGGTTTTGGTGGATATTTTGGGTATGAAACACGTTCCTGCGCGACTCGTTGCGATCTGTCTGTTTTTTTTTCAAAAAGAGTACCGTAAACAGGTCTCTGTAGATCACGAGTATTCCGACCCAACATTCATGGGGAGTATTATAACTGCCGATGAGACAAAGCTTATGAGTTTGACAGCAAATAAATCAACAATCATCGGAATGGAGTTAAAACACCAGCCGAAATAAAAAAACAAAAAAAAAAAAAAAAAAAAAACACGCCAAAGCCGTTCAAAAATCAAAATGATGTTCATTGTGTTTTTCGATATTCATGGTTTTGTGTATCATGAATTTGTTCCGTAGGGACAGACAGTCATTAAGGGGTTCTATTTGGACGTATTGAGGCGTTTGCGTGAGAACATCTGCCCAAAACAGCCGGAATTATGGAAGACAAATTCATGGATATGCAATGTACTATATGTTTCTAGGGATTTTTTTTTTAGCTTAGCTTGTTGCTGCTATACACACATTTTTTTATCACTTTCGCTTTTTATGTTATGTTATGTTTCTATGTTGTTTTGAGTCCTTAGATCTGAAAACTACTTCGTTGATTGATGAAATTTCTGCAATACAAATAATAATGTAGAATGTAGCCAGAGATTTCATTTTGAAATCTGAATTTTCCCTCCGGAGAACTAAAGGGTACTTCTCTTGGTTTTGTTCCATAAATTGAATATTTAAAGTGGAGACGATGTTAGCCTTCACATTCTGTATAAGATCACTCGTAACATAAAAGTGCACAATCTTATTAGGAGGTGTGATTTGCTTGATCCAACATAGAAGTTCGCAGTTGACCAGTTTATTTTAACATCATCTTTAGCATCTATAATCTTATACTGTAGGTTAGGTTAGGTTGTCGATCCAAAGAAGGATAACTTGGACAGCTTATAACTCCTACGACTGGAATGTATACTGCATACAGCGAAATTTTTCCTAAACATAACTCTCTATGTCGTTATTATCTAAGGCTCAATTGATTGCCGCACTTCATGTAAATACTATACAACCTTTGCGGATTCTTAAATGTGAATACCTTTTCATCCATACATATTGCACAATCCTTGATAATTTCAATTAATTTTAGTATTTGAAATATGCCACTTGAACTTTGTAAAAGTTAATAAAAGCTTCTTTAATTAATAGTGCACCTTTGTTTTATGATAAATACATAATATTGTGTATACAAACAACAACGCAAACACCCACACACAATTTGATTGGCATTCTTCGCAGCTTGCACACAAATCCTGCTTTCGCCGCCAGCTTCAATGCATTTGCTTACTGCTGCCCCAAAAATGTTTGCTTACATCAAATAAATTGAAAATTAAATCTACAGTGGAAACCCCCAAAAGTATTTTCATTTATTCATTATATCCTTAAAACTCCAACAACTACTCGTCTTCCTTATCTCGCCGCCCGGAACAGAGAGTTCAAACAAGCAATTCACAATTAAATAAAGCAACCACAATTCCACAGCGCCGAGAGCTAAACAGATACGAATGCGAATACAACCGAGTGCTGGCGCACCAGCGGAGCAGGGCAACACAAGCCATGTGCTGGCACACGTTTTATCTTACTTCACCGGCTTTCTGCTCCCCCTCCCATCACCACCGCACAATCTTTCACCGCTCCAACACTTGCATTCCCATTAATTTTCTCACGTTGTTGTCTCTCCTCAACTTTTATTATTAATTTCATATCATAATCGCGCTTTGCCGTTGCTGCTGCTGCGGCTGCTATTGTTTTTGCTTGCATTGTTTTTTGTTGCTTTTGTAGTATTTGTTGCAGCTTCTGTTGCATGGCATGCCAGCTTGTAGTTGCTGCGTCTGCGGCTTACTGGTTGAGACCCAGAGCTCTGCCAGCCACTACTCATTGCCACTCGTCGCGCACTTCGTCGTACTTCTGCTCGCTGTCAACGGCTGTCAATTGTGGCAAGTGCCATAAGATTTATTGTCACATTGCTGCTGTGGAATATATATGTATATATCTTTTTTATTTGTTGTTGCTAATGAAATGTCTTATTGTTGTGAACTGTAGTGAGAATTTGTGATTTGTTTGCGTCACTTCACCATAGTTCACCATCATTTGCGGTTTGTCTCTCACTCATAAATGCGCCAAGAGTTCACGATTGTTTTAACTGGTACATATTTATATTCATGTTGTATTTTTGTATGTGTGTGTGGCTATTTCAAATAAATGCATTTTACTGTGTGAATATCGAAATGAATGATGGTTAAACTTTTGGCTGCACTTCAATTTGAGCGCAAATAAATCTGTGTTGGTGCTCCAAAAACTTTAAGAAACTTTCCATCTGATTAATTGTTCGTGGTGATAATTAGTTTTGAAGAAATTAGACGAATCCGTTTTTCATAAAAATCTTGTTCATTGTTCATAGAATTTATGATACGCAAATGGGTTAAGAAATTCGGTAAAATATGAGTAGATGATCTCTACTTCAGATTTGAAAGAATATATGTTTATATCATATATCTCAATATATACTACTTATAATTTAGAATAAAATCATGGGTTCTTACTACACATAATTCAATTTAAGAACTACCACTTAATTATAATGAACCTAGAAGTTTAGCAGAAGTAAGCCAAGATGTCCAGGTCTTAATACAAATACAATAGAACATAAAATTTCCCATAATATCTATTTGAAGCTTCATTTTTCCAGATTATATTAACAATTTTCGATGTAAGAGCAGGCTTATGTTTCCTTTGGTCTCAGGTAGTTCCACAGCGGTTTCCCCTCCATACGTATGTAGCTCTAATGTTGACTGTGGTATGGTATTAAGCATAATATTGGGTAGTCGAACAAGTCTTTTGGACTCTCTCTTGCAGTCGTATATCTCCAGTGCTACCAATCACATTGTGTCATACCAAATAGTGTTGGTGAAAAGCTGAAATTTTAAGCTTCATTTGACAAAAAAAAATATAAATTCGGGGAAGTTAAAAAAAAGTTATAGCTATTCAAAAATGAATGAAAATAATGAATAAATTCGCTACATTTTGAAATGTTTGTATAAAAGAAGGAATAATGCCACGCAATTCACCAATGAAATTTGTGAAGTTTACAGAGACGATGCTGTATTACTTCGTGTAGCTCAACAATGGTTCACTCCCTTCCGTTCTGGAAGTTTCGATATGAAAAATGCACCTCGCTCTGGTCGACCCATTGTTAAAAAAATCGATGAAATTATGGAAAATATTGACTAGGACCGTCACATAAGCAGCCATAATATCGCTAAGGAACCTAAAATGCATTTTGAATCATTTAAAAAAGGTTGGCTACAAAAAGAAACTCGCTGTTTGGGTACCACATGAATTGTCTGTGAAAAATTTTATGGACCGAATTAACATCTGCGATTCTTTGCTGAAACGAAATGAAATCTAGCCATTTCTGAAGCGAATGGTAACAGGAGATAAAAAGTGGATCAAATACGACAACAGTGTGCGGAAAAGATCATGGTTCAAGCATGATGAAGCTCAATAAATGGTTGCAAAGCCAGGATTGATGCCTCGAAAGGTTATGCTGGGTGTTTGGTGGTATTGGAAAGGAATCGTCCACTATGAGCTGCTCCAGCCTGTCGAACGATTGATTCTACTTTTTATTGTCAACAACTGATGAGATTGACGCAAGCAATCGAAAAAGCGGCCAGAACTGAACAACAGAAAGCAATACGTCTTCTATCTGGACAACGCTAGACCATACAATCCTTGATGACTCGGCAAAAACTGGGAGAGCTTGGCTGGGAAGTTTTGAATCATCTACTGCACAGCCCAGACCTTGCACCATCGAACTACCATTTGTTTCGGTCAATGCATGACTCCCTTAATGGAGTAAAGTTGGCTTCAAGAGAAGCCTGTGAAAATTACTTGCCGCAGTTTTTCGCCGAGAAACCAGAAAAGTTTTACACTGGTGGAATAATGTCTCAGGTAGAAAAATGGCAAAAAGTGGTCGACCAAAATGGTACCTAGTCCGTTCATTAAAGTTCGTTATAAATATAAAGAAATATGTTGAAGTTTGATTAGAAATATGAAAAGACTTTTCGACTGCTGATATTTAAACTCACTTCAAAAAGTGTGGGAATGGTTTGCCCTCCCTTAACCGCTTTTCCCAATATATAAGCTTTTCGCATTTTTTGCCGTTAATCAAATATAATTTTCCTATTTACCGGAAAGCGCTTTTCTTTGTATTTTTGTAGGTGGCTTTTATTTGCAATACACTCTGCGTCAGTCAGTAGTCGATTTTCCCACAAAGCCGATGCCCACGCATCCGTTAGTAGGTTACACGCTTAAACGCCAGTCATGCGTACAAAGCAAAGCACATACACATACATATGCATATAAGAAATATAGCTAATCACACCTGCGCAAAGCGATTGCAACAACGCATGCGTCATACTGCAGCAGGCAAGTAGTCAACAAAAATAAGAGATAAAAATATAAATATCTATTCCAGCAGCAAATAATGATTGCAATGAATGCGCGATACAATGGCAAACGACATTGATGTTGAACTGTCAAATTTACGCCAAATCCACTCAAAATCAGCGGTGCAACAAAATGCTGTGACAAACGTAATGTTTCCACCTCACGGCGCTTGTGCGGCTGAATGCCGCTGAATGAGCTGAACTGGCGCATAATTGAATTTGATGGCGGATGTCGGATGGTGTTGAGCGTGGCGCGCTGGTGGGCGACAGACGTCAGGCTTTAAGTGTCAGATTGCGTTGAAGATAGTGTTGCCACTGTGCGCACTACAACAAGAACAACACACGCACATACAAACTCTGATTCGAGATAAAAGATGTGATGGAAAGATACTGCAAATAAATATAAATTATTTATGTGGACGTTGAGCGTTTTTCGTTTATTACTATTGTTATTTACTGTTATTATTATTTTTATTTATTTTGCTTAGTTACGTTAAAATAATTATTTTTTATTATTTTTTTTTCCAAGCTGCAAACATATCCGTTGCATGAAATAAGCTGCTTGAGCGTAAAAAAATCAATAAATTTCGTAAAATAGAAGTGTGTATGCAAGCGACAACAACAAAGCAACAACAACGACAAGCCAGTCTGCAGGCAATTTGTGAAAACTAATGTATACCGTTAACTGCAACAAAATGCAGCTACTTCTACAAAGCACTTAACGCTCTGCTATTTGCGTTGGCCGCTTGGGACAGCAAAGCACAGCACTAAATTACAACAAAATGGTGTAAAATAAAACAAAAAACCAAATCTTAATAGGCCTCTTAAATAAAATGTGAAAACAGCCAGCCTGAGTGCTGTGATTTCTTACGCATATTATAAATTCAACAAAAGTCTGCCTCCGCTGGACAAACACGCACCCATACACATATACAAGCACACACATGCACATACAATCACACATATACACACATCCATCCGTACAGCTGTATGTGCCAGCAGCTTTAACTACTGTAAATTATTGTCTGCGCATGCGCCTCGTTTTGGGTTGGCCGTCGCATTCGTGCGTCTTCACGCCAACTTGACAAGTGACATGACAGGCGTGTTTGCATTTTATTAGTCCATATTTCATTGTGTTGTTGTTAGTGACCATTTAAAGGCAGCACTTGTGGCATGACCTATCCACACTTCAACAAAACGGTATGTTTATGCAAATGCACAGAAATATTTCTGCTCGAACATACCCACACCTACATACATATGTATGTAGAAGCAAATGTATGCGCATTATTATAAATTAACTGTATATGAGTTATTTCTTTTGTTCTACAGTTAATGGTATTACTCAACTAGGCATAATTGTGAATTTGTGGAGAAGTGCTTACCTTTTATTCAGTGTTGCATAATGAAGTAATTGTGTTGAAGTATTAGTTTTTTTTTTTTTTTTTTTTTTTTTTTTTGTAAATAAAATGATATTTTGCCAACTATTCGATAATAATAAAATACCTTTTGATTTTTTACAGTTTTGGAATTGACTGCATTCAAAATTTCTACCTCTAAATAATTTTAGTAATTTTTACCTTCTGTTGTGTGAGTGTCAATGTGAAGTATTGATGGTTAAAAAGTCTTCTTACAATATATTTTTTTAAAGTCGTCCATTACTTTCATATTAAAACTCTTCAGGAGGAAGTATTAAGTGCCAAGGAATTCGTTTTTTCCGATTCAATTTTGATTGTATGTCAAGAGAAGCAAACTTTGCCACATTTGTTGAATTCTTGAACATCTTTCTTGATTCATCAACGTTGATTCTCTACGAGAAAGAGAGAGGTGATCATCTACCAAAATTTTCACTAAAAATTATGTATCGAAATTTGTACGGGTTTCAAAAAATCGAATCCTTTTTACTGTTTTATTAAATTCTACAATAACTCTAGAAGATTGTTCTAAATTTTCAAGTTAATCCGAGTGATAGTTTCGGAGATACAGCGAACTTGTGCGATCGAGGCTAGCTAGGCTAAGAGCATCATTTTTAAACGCGTTTTTCTCGAAACTGAGTTTTTGAAGTCGGTGGGCAAGATTTCTCGAGCACGGTGCGCAATCGATCTTCATGAAATTTTACTCAGGACTTAGATATACATAGAATTCGTAAAGACTTGTATGTTTTTTTTTGGATTACAAATATTTGAAAAAAAAAAAATTCCAAAATTTTAATTTTTTTTTTTTTGGAAAAATGTCTGAAAAAATTCAATTTTCAGATTTTTTTCTTTCGTCGAAGTTCTAAGTTAAGGTTTTATATAAAACACGTATTTCTTCACTTTAGATAATCCTGTAAGGAGTTATTCTGCCAACGCGGGCACATCCTTTTTCCGAGGAGTCACCGGAAATGAAGTCGTAATTACCGTGTTAAAATATATTTTACCAAATATTTCATTATTTCTTTGTTAATACAGGGTAGGCCATTTAAAGTTGACCCATCTGGCAACGCTGTAACTTTTAACAGCGCTGACAAATCGGCTAATGTCAAAACTAAACCCAGCTGATTATCCGCGACGCCTTAATTTTGGCAAATGGGCCATCGAAATGGCTGAAAACGAACTTGACTTTTGGCGAAAACTCATCATGTCAGACGAGGCACATTTCTCGTTGAATGGAGGCGTAAACAAGCAAAATTGCCGATTTTATGCCACCGAAAATCCTCAATTAATTGAAGAACAGCCTCTTTACGACCAAAAAGTAACAGTTTGGTGCGGTGTTTGCGCGAATATGATCATCGGACCGTATTTTTTCGAAGACGATGATGGAGCCACGACAACAGTCAATGGTGAGCGTTATCGAGCCATGATAACGGATTTTGTGATACCCATTATTCGCGAAAATGACATGGATAACTTCTGGTTTCAACAGGACGGGGCTACATGCCTTACAGCTCGACCAACAATCAATTTATTGCGACCATTTTTCCCCGGGCGATTGATATCGAAAAATGGTGATGTTGACTGGCCACCGAGATCACCTGATTTGACGCCACCAGACTTTTATTTGTGGGGTTATTTGAAATCCAAGGTATACGCTAATAAGCCAAAGACCTTAGCTCAACTGAAAGCCAACATTCGACGTGAAACAGCCGCCATATCATCCGAAACATTGGCCAAAGTCATGGAAAATGTCGAAAAAAGAGTGCATTTAGCTGTCAAAGCTAAAGGTGCCCATTTACGCGATCTAATTTTTAAATATTAGCTGAAACAAATCCCCTTGGACCAAAATAAATTATTTTTGAAATGAACAAAAAACATTGTTTTCTTTTGTTCTTTTTTTTTTAGAAACAAATGGGTCAACTTTAAATGGCCTACCCTGTAGTATATGTGTGTAACCAAAAAAAAAATTTTTTTAATAATTTAATTTTTTTTTTTGAAAAAAATTGTTGAAAAAAGGCTGCTTTTACCCGAGGAAACCTATGTAACCCTTTGAGGAGCTGCAAACTAGAAAAAAGTAAAGAAATTTTTGAACATGAAAAAATCAAATTTTATTGAAATTATTTTGAAGCGTTACAAGTTTAATTTTCGAAATTTCGAAAATTAAGAAATTGTTTTTTAATCAATTTTTTCTAAGTTGTTTTATGTAATTCGAAGAATCGGGAAGAGTTGTTTTAGAAAGTTCTAAAAATGAAAAAAAAAATAATTAAAACTAATTTTAAACGTTGACTCGTGTAATTTACAAAAAAAAAAAATGGAAATTTTAAATTTAACTTAATTTTAAAAAATAATCTAAGCGTTGACTGTTGTAGATTTCGGAAGTTTTAACTGTTGAAAATGCTTGACTTAATTTTTTTAATCCTTTGATAAATTTTCGAACATCTTTTTTTTACATCATGAGAAAATAAAGTTTCATTTTAAAAATAATTTCAAAGGTTGACTAGTTTAATTTTCGAAATTTTTGACAATGAAAATAAATTTTATTTATATAAATTCTTTTATACATTGACTAATGTATTATTGCAATTAAAAAATGTATTCTTAAAATTCAAAAAGTAAAACTATTCTACAAAATAAAATATTTAAATTTTCGTTCTCTTGAATACCCATCTCCAATTCCGCTAACAATAAAAGCAGCAAAATGAGCAAACTTGAAATGCTTTTTCATTTAGCTTTTCCCAGCACGTATCCCACGCTTTCACTTTTCATGTAGCGGTTTATTCTTGCCACGCTTTAGCTGCGACAGCCTTGCGAAGCAATTTCTTCAATACACTCAAACAAATGAACATACACACTTTTTGTTGCTGTTGTCGACCAAATGGTCTTGAGAAATGCTGAATAATGGCTACACAGTGAAGAGGATATGCATTTTAAGTACAAATTAAAGTCTTTTATTGTCTTTATTAATATTTGTACATTTACCCATACACATGTAGGCCTTCAAGCGCCATTGTTTGCACTCACACATACACACAGACACATTTGGCCATTTGTGAAAATAGGCTAAGAGCCATTACGGCTACGCGATGGCTTTTGTGTCCGTTACAGAAACTCTGCTGCAATGCGAAAACGCTTACAACAAATACTTCATACATACATATGTATATGTATTGGCATGAGAACGAGCAATTCTGAGTTGCCAAAATGACAACAACTGTCACAAACAAAGTGCAAAAGTGCCTGTTGACACTTTAAAGTTGTTGCCAACAAAAAAATTTAGCCGCACACATATACATACATATCTACATAAATTTATATTTGCAGCATTGAAGTGCACGAAATGTCAGAATGTTTCTTCATATTCTGCCACTTCTGTCTCGGAATTGTGCATTTTGCATTCAAATTCTAACAAACACACACACACACACCTCGCAGTCGTACAAAAACAGTTTTTGTTTTTGCTAGCTGCTCAGCTATCTTTGTGTGGCATTTGTTGCAAAGTTTTGCGCACCCAATGCGACAGCATGTGGCAAACTGATACTTTAAACTAGTTGTTGTTTGCTTCGTCGTCGTCGGTCGGTCGGTTGCTTTGGTTTGGACGTTGTTGCAAGAGCATCCCGTGCGTCGGGAATTTTCAACTTCACCAGACATAAAGTGCTGAATAATTAATGTTTTGTGCAATGTGGATTTTCATAGCTACTTATGGTGAATGGGTTGTAAAAAGGGCGCGCATGCACACATACACCCACACATATGCATACATGTAAGGATGTAAGTGCATAAAGGCTTGCTGCATACACATATCGCATGCAGCATATTCTGGCTTGTGAGTGAGTCATAAAGCAATTTTGTGACAAATGGATTTAGTCGGATTCCACCAGGAAGAATACTTGATGATATTTCGTGCTTTTTTATTTGAAAATTTTATAGGGTGCTTGCCAGTTTCTTGCATTTATTACATTAATATGTAAGTGGCAATATTTTCCGTTGACTTGGTCTGGGTGGGTGAGTTTGAATTCTTACTTAAAATTGACTTTCATGATTGCCTTAGTTTACAGACAGAAATAACTTTGCATATGCTTGGAAACGGAAGAAAAGCAATGAGTTTGGTAAATGCAAAATTATTACTTTTTCTTCTTTCTTTTCTTAAGAATCTTAAACAAAAATATTTTTTTAAGAAGAAAATCCCATCTAATTTTTAAGAAGAAAATCCCACAAGTCAGATGTTTTTCTTGTAGCATCAAAGGGTATTAAAAGATCTTTATCTTGATTTTGGTGGGTTGGTTTGTATGGTAGCTCTATCCTATAGCGATCCGTTGTAAAAAATTTCTTTCGAAAATGTTGTTCTATTTTATATAATAATATAGGTAAAATTTCGTGAAGATATCATGTCACATAAAAAAGTTCTCTATACAAAAAAAAGAGATTTTGATCGGTCAGTCTATATGACCAATACTCGTATATGCTATATTAGTCCAATCTGCACAATATATTCGGAAATAATAGCGTTGTTAGATAATTATTTTGTCGAACAAAAAATACCCCATACAAGCACTTTATTTGGATAGAACAGTTTTGTGGCAGATATATACTGCAGAGGTACGATATTGAGACTTCCGGTATAGAAGCATAGTTTTAAGAAGAAAAGGACAAAATTTTAAAGCTAAAAGATCTTAATTCTCGGCTAAATGGCTAAATCGACTCAGCTCTTCACGCTGAGCTAAATGATCCCATATTCGAGCATACTTTATATGGTCTCTCATGTTACTTTCTGAATGTTACTAAGAAATGGTTAATTAGTAGATTCAATTAGTGTTCGTCGTTGAGTTTCGAAAGCTTCATATATCATAAAAAAAATTATAAACAATTCACATGCTCCCAGCTTGCCAGCTCTATGTTATATGTGGCTCAATAAGAGCGCTACAAAATAATTTTTTAATAACACAAAATATTTAGAATACTGATGAAATTCTTTATTCCTGCGAAAGTACATTCGATGCCATTATGTATAGAACTCAATTTTTTTTTTTCATGATTACCACGACTACGTTTGCCGAAGTTGCGATGTTGAATCCAATTTTCGACGGTTTTCAAGCATAAATCGGCTAGGCACAATATCGCTGAAATTTCACATTTGATATTCGTACGAAATTCATCATCATCGCATTCTCGTTGGAATAACTTTACGTAGCTCCACAGGAAATGGTCTAACAGCCTTAAATCGCACGACCGAAGAGGCCAATTGACTGGGCCATTTCGTGAGATAACACGTTCACCAAACTTGGTTTTTAATAAATCGATTGTGACATTCGCTGTGTGGCTTGTGGCACCGTCCTGTAGGAACAACATATTGTCCAAGCCCATATCATTGAATTCGGGCCAAAAATATTCGCTTATCATTGAGCGATTGCGATTCCCATTCACAGTAATGTGCCGGTCTTGATCATCACGGAAGAAGTACGGCGGCGCCATTGCGTCGACCGATAAACTGAACCAAACTGCAATTTTTTCGGGATGCAATGGTGACTCATGGTGTACGTGCGGATTAACACATATTTTGCTTACTGACGAAGCCATTCAGCCAGAAAAGAGCCTTATCGCTAAAGACGATTTTTCGGTAAAAATCATTTTTAAATTGTTGCTCAGCCCAATCTACGAACATACGACGATTCTGGTGGTCAAGCGGCTTCAGTTTTTGCGTCAATTTGATCTTGTAAGGATGCAGGCCAAGACTTTTTTCGAAAAATTAGCCACAACGACGTCACAGAGGTGCCCAACGCTTGGGAACAATGTGTGAGAGATTGATTTGGGTCTTCCTCAATTGATGCCCTATCAGCAGCAATGTTCTCAACAAAAGTAAATTTTAATAACTTCCGAAAGTTGTTGGATACGATCCAACCTTTCCAAGATGAAATGGCAAATCTTACTGAAAAGAAATATCAAAACAGCGGGAAAAATATAACGTCGTTTGCTGTTCCTTTCGGTCTACTTTTGCCGGCGGACCTATGTTGAAAACCCCGTAATAATTCATGCAAAGTTCATATGTTATGCAGATCAAAAACCGTGAGTTTGATTTATATCCTTTGAGACAGGTTTTTTCTGCGATTTAGTTGAGAATATGTTATGTTGGTCTAAAAGCATTATCAAAGGTTCCAAAGGTACTATGTACTAGTTTTGAAAAATTATATTTTTGAAATTTGGTATTATTCAATTTTGGTATATATTGATAATAATAAAAAAAATTAATATATTTTGAAATAGTATAGTGAAAATAAGTTTAAAAATTTCTAATAGCAATTAGAAAAACTTTAAAAAATTTCCCTCATAATATAATATATCCTGAAATTGCAAGATAAAAGACAAAAGTCCTTCTCTTAAGAGCTCAAACCTTCAAATATCTAAAGACCTATTACCTTCCCAAACAGCTTATCAACCTCAGAGGAAACTAGCTACCACGCAGTTCAGAAGCACCACTTGTCGGTACTAAAACAAAGCTACTTTAGCTACTTTGGAAGTAATAGCACTTATGGTGGCTTTCATTTCACCGAAAATGTAATAGAAAGGTATTTGCGTTAAGAAAATGTAATTTAATCAAATAAGTGACTAATAAATGAGTGAACGAATAACTACAAACCAGAACACATGCGCGCTAATGCCACAACGAAGCATTTGTTAGCGGATTATTTGCATTGTACTTACTAAGTATTCGTTTGTTTATGGGTTGCCAAGGAAGAAGGGAGCTAATTAATTGAATGAAGGAGATGGGGAAGCGCATAGAAACAGAAGCAAAATAAAATATGCATGAATTTATTCTGCTAAACTTTAAATCTACAAAATAAATGTAGATCAAATCGGATTCTGAAAGACACAGACATACATGTATGTATATAAGTGAATACAATTGTTGGCGTACCTGGCTTACCTTTCCCACAGCAGACGTAGACAAGAAGTAAGTGAAAGTTTCCAACAAGCATACTTTTGGGCTGTGTGGCGATGTGATTGCTTATGTATTTATATGTATATATTGTGTGTATCTTTGTATATGCACTGCACAAGTAGCTGCTTAGCGGATTTAAATCGCGAAAAAAAATATTGAAAAATGTGTTTGCGTGGAGTAAAGGGGTAAAACCAAAGCGTTCGCCACACATGCAAGGCACACATATACGTAGATACATACACAGTTATATTATGTGTTTTGCGAGAGCACATGGTACTTATCCACGTGTATTGGCAACTTGAAAACGACATAAGTCGCTTAGGGAAAGCAGCTAATGTAATATAGGAGTGAGTAGCTGATAAAAGCGTTCGGTAAATACAAGCCAAGCTGCAGTGCAGCAGCATAGAACACATTGGAATTTACATACTCACATATGTGGGCGGATGTGCGCGCACATTTGTAACCTTAACGGAAGGCACAAACGGGCAAAATTCCTCATCCGCACGGCGTAGCCTTGGCTATACATTTATATGTATTTTACTTGCTGCCACACATCCCTCACACTCGACGCCGCTTAATCCCTCGCCATGCTGCATACGCTTAGGACGTCAGTCATTCAGTTCTTTTGCCATTTGTAGGTAAAATAACATTTTAAAGGATTTGCACCTGAGCTTAGCAAACACAAGCGAATCCCACACATACATACATCCACACAAGCGCAATCCACTAATGCTCAACACGAAAGCGCAATAATAATATGAGAATTCGCCATAACAGGCAGGCACGAGGAATCGCAACACATAATGGAAATAACATAAAATATAAATAAATATCGCAATAAAAGCAAAAAATGGAAAAAAGGTGCAAAAAATAGAAATTTTCAAAGCCCAAAAAAAGAGAAAATAAAATAAAATGGCAAATCAGTTGAGCATATGGAAATGTGGCATGTTGCAGCTCGAACAGCAGGGAATTCCCGCCAGTTAGCTGGCGCACACACACAGTTGCACAGAAATATATATGTGTGTTGGCACATTTTGTATTTATTTTCAAGTTTCTTTCATTTCTAGTATTTTGTGCGAGCATAGAAAATCCTACTAATACTCGAATGCTCAAATACTTAACTTCTAAATGCGCTTGAGGCTCTAGTATGCGCCAGTGAAAGGGGTTCATAGCTACAACTTCCCGGTATGCCTCGTGTCTGCGAGCAGAAAGGCAAATATTGCCAAGCTTTACTATGCCATTTACTTGTGCGGTTGTTGATACTTCCCAGCTACATGGCCAAAATGTTGCCAGCGAATGTGTGTACGCATCTTGCTGTCGTTGTTGCGGAAGTAGTGTTGCAGCGTGTGTGTAGCAAGTAGTACCCACACCTAGCAAATATTTTACGCCACAATTATTGTTGTGTATTGTTGCTGTGGCTTAGCAGCCGAGCTTCCTGTTAAGTCCTTCAACTGCTAGCAAACATTATTTACCTCACACCCACTGTGGCGAGCAAGTGGCATACTTATTTATCCACTTATAACTAGTTACTTCCTTGCTGCTGCCATACTTTGATTTATTGATGATAAGCATTTTACACTTGGCCGTTGTTGGATTTGTGTGAATTGTGCTCATAATCGATATATTATGTAAACACCCTGTGCCTGAGTGGGACTTGGTTGGTGAGGTGTTGTTACATAATGTGCGTTAGTATGATTTGTGTAAGCCTTATGAGATGTTAAAGATGCTTACCATATTAATGTTTTTCCACGTTCGACGCTTATTAATCATTATTACAGGTTCGCGTCATTAGTAGGGGTGTATTATATAAGGTCAAGAACAGAAGATTTACTTTGATTTTGTCAAGAATTTCAGTTAATTTGAGTTTCAGGCTGATTGACATAAATTGAATATTGCTTTCTTGTATCTCTACTTGAGCTATTTCCAGGTTAAGTTACACACCTCCTAGGCTCTGAACGATTTTGAGTGGAAATTTTGGAGTCATTAATATTTTACTAATTTTTGTGATTGTGAAATAAACGGTATTTAAAGATAAGATTGTTTAAGTTTTCAGAATTTTCTAAATTTTCAATTGCTTTAAAAAAAAAAAAAAAAAAAAAATGAAACCTATAAAACCAAAAGTTTGCTGATTATGGTTCAGGGTGTTGTTCCATTTAATTTAAGGACTAGAAAAACGATTTTGATCCATATTGTTTTATTAATAGAAATCCAATTCATCTCTCAGAGCCCGATCCGACCTACCACTAGAGCTATACATATTTTAATCTGTAGAAGACTATCCATGTGATAAATACAATCTGATCAGATTTGGCCTAAACTGTCTCATTTAAGCTGGGTGACTGAATATTCAGTAAAGGCAATGGTAGTCGGAAACTTGCCTTAAGCAAGTCGTCCATCCACCTCTGTTAATGACGATAACAACGAAGGAAGTTACAGAAACAAATCATGAAAATTGTGGTGTTTGCATCAGGGAGGTAACAGAGGATCTCAATACCTCTTATGGATCGATTTCATAAATTTTGGTTATTTGGTTACAGTTTTGGTTAAAGTTTTGGTTAATATTTTGTTTAATGTTTTAGTTAATATTTTAGTAAATGTTTTGGGTAATATTTTGGTTAATGTTTTGGGTAAGAAATTTGTCAATACTAGACTTGTACCAAAATATAGGAATTTCTTGCAAAGTACATGAATATGTTATTTCTTTGACAGTCCGCATCATATTTGAACATAGATCAGAACTTAATCAAATTATTAGTCATAGTCAAGGATGTAAATAAAATCATAATGGAATTGTAGTTGCTTGAGTGTATCTAGCTAGAAATGAAATTGAAAGCATATTTCTTCATATTTAGTCAGAGTCTCGATATATTTGTAAATTTTGGTGCCATTGAAAAATATAGTTCAATTTTAATTCTTGTAATTCATGTGTTAAAATCTCTCTGAATCGTCATTAGGAGCAATCAATATATAAAATAGGTTGTTGTTGCTGTAAAGTATAAATTCTGTCTCTCTTATTTCAATGTGCTTTTATTTTGAGCAGTTTTGTTACAATATTATCAATTTTTGTCTGGTGTAAAACCGTACCTGAACATAAATTTTGCTAATTTGTAACTGGAAGCTCAAAAAACAAAATGTTATTTGAATTCCCTTGTGAAGCCTTTGCACGAATATTCGTAAAAAATCCCTGGAATCCACTCATGCTAATATGCTCTACCACTTATCTCTTTATATCAAGTTGAGGCCAAAATTCGTTTGCCACCACTTCATGAAAATCAAAGAATGTTTGACTACGCCTATTCCAAGTCAGTTACGCATCCTTTTTTAAATTCATAAGCAAAAAAGATGTCAATCAGTCGACGAAAACTGAGTGTGGTGGGTACGAAACCATGAAAACCACTGAAAATTAAATTATCGTAAATAATTTCGCATTCCATATACACATACGTTATTATGTGGGTCAAAATCGATTTTTAAAATTAAATCAATGTGGTGAAAGCACAATGTACCGCAAAAAAAGGTCAGCCCACCGCATGCCGTCCTGCATCAACGGCCCGACCAGCAGCTAACCGAGATCTAAGAAAATTACTTAATCTCATCCCAACGCTCGGCTCCACACACGCCAACGTCATCAGTTAATGGCGATTGATTCGAATTGACATGAGACTATTTCCAACACATTATGCACGAAAGTTGCTGCTACTTATTGTGTATACTTATGTGCACAAGTACTTTTCAAATACTTAGAAGCAATGTTGTTAAGATTTCTTTGTTACAATGATTTGAGAAAAATAAATGCGAAAAAGGCACAAGTAAAGGCAACTTGACTTGAATGCCGGAAATAAGCCGAGCAAAGAATGAAACGGAGGAGATAAGAAATAGTTGTGGTCATGAAATGTGAAAAGACCTGCAACATATCTACTTGTGAAGGGCTGAGACTCGGGCTTGTGGTTGTGATTGTGCAAGAAATGAGAGGCAAGCCGGCGCAGCCAACTAGGCAGAAAAGCAGAAAAGTTGACAGGAATGGGAGGAAGCAAGTCAGAGTTGAAGGAAAATAGTCAGAAATGTTGTCAGAGGCAGTCAGGAAAAGTACTTTGTTAGCTCTGTTATTCTCACGGTCGATTGACTATACACAAAGTGGTTAACTTTTGCACCGCCCCGCGCGTTGTGGCACACACGTACCTACACACCAATACCGTGAAATACACCTATTAATGGCACGACTGACCTTTTTTCTGCCATCGCCTGACATGCCACCGACTTGACTATTGTGCGACTGCAAGTGGCGTATGAATGAAATAATGAATGAGTCAATGAGTGACTGCAATGTGCGCGTATACGTTCGCTCATTTGTTGTGTAAATGCACACAAGTACCATATGCCCAAAGCATGTATATAAGCATGGATGTGTGTGTGTGTGCGGCCGTGTCCTTTTTTAATTGGAAATATCAATCACAGTCATGGGATTAAGTGACATTAGCGTGCAAAGTGGCGACGCCGATTTCAGCGCCGGTGACTTGGTGATTGCGCTGCCACGATTAAATCCAGTGCTGCTGGTAGTCAGTCGAAAAACGCCACAGTTACTATGTAGCAAATGAGTTTGTTAATTCGACGCGCTCAGTCTGTTGAGGCGCATTGTTGCCGCTAACGATAGCTAGCCGTGTAGGTGCTAACATACCAAATGATCTGATGCATTATATATACACCGGTGTATATACATGTGTGTGCCTGTGTGAGTGCGCTAGACTGTCCACTAATGTGCGCTTTCCATGCTTTCCGTCTGCCGTTCAATCTACGCGCCATTTGTTGGCATATCTGCCGCGTGTCAGTGTGGGTCATTTGCGCCATAGTCTCAAGCGCTTCGCTCACCGATTCGTGTGAATGCTCCAAATGAGCTTTGTTTTGTTGCAATTTCTTTTGTTTTTGCTTCACACGCTTCGGTACGTACTGCATAGCAGCGTTGTGATGTTAATTAGCACCATTAAAGCAGTAACTTCTTCTGCTTTGCTCTATTTTTTTCGTGCTAGATGTTTGTTCGCTTGGAAGTAAAGCTTTTTGTTCATTGTTATTCGTCCATTCTGGCGTTTTTTTTTAATTGAAGTGGCACACTTGAGGCGATTCCATCACTAACATGAAATAGCCAAACGGTATGAATGTGCTTAGAGTTGTGCGGAGGAAAATAGCAGTCACTTTTTATGAATTTTTTTAGCCGAAATGATATTAGAAGGTAATATGTGGCTTTACACAAACTTTTTAGTTAGTAAAAAATGGTTTCCGTCTAATTTGAATACATAAATGTGGAGGTATATTATATGTAAATTTAATAAAAATTCTTCAGAAGAAAACTGGGTGGATAATATACCTAATACAGTCTCTCAGAGTTTGAAATATTGCTCTGAAATTATACACACACTAACTACTTTCTCTCTAAAAGGCTGCTCATTTCGTCGGAGCCATCGATATCGGATCACTATATCATATAGCTGCCATACATATTGAGCGAACATATTCGACATAAATTATTATTTAAGATACAATATCGAAAAAAATTGTTCAGGTCGGACCAGTGTAGCATATAGCTGTCATGCAAATTTAACGTTCAAAATTTACTTTTTGCATAGAAAATCTTTTTATTAGGTAGTCTAAAAAGTCCTTTCGCATTTTGTTAATAGATTTCGTTGCAGTAGTATATCTCCAGTCACATTTTCTCATAGCATATAGTGTTGAAAAGGTGAGATGTATACTTTATAGATACTCAGTATGTTAAACCCCAGATTTTGTTAAAAAAAACAAGGTTTCATAAAAATTTCTCACCTCGCAGCCTTCTTATAGCAGAGTAGAAGATCCTAAATTTTTCGAACAACCAATATCTAACATACCTACATATCTCCACCCAATTCAACTTTTCTCCACACCAGTGTTCTTTGCAAAAACTGTAATAGTATTCTTATGCTGAGTGTACTTGTACGTCTACGTCTACAGCGCTGCTTGCCGCTGACTTTCCATTGTCAAGGTGAAGTGCCGTGAATTTCACAGTGATGTTTTAATGGACTTTAAATGATTTTCCGCCCTTTTGGCGTGTAAATGATGGCCACACAAATCTGCAGGCTGCGCTTTAACTGCCAGCGTTCGTATAAAGACATCGCCTGTCTGTTTTTGATTTTTACACTCATTCATTATATTATTTTTATTGCTTCTCAAGTAGATTTTCCGAGAATTTTAAACTCAACGTTGTTGTTTGTTTGTAATTATATACGTATATATGTATGTATGTACATTTATGCTGCAGTTTTTGTGGCACACAAAGTTTGTTGCCATTTCGTTGGTTGTTGTAAGGGAAAGACAAAACAAAAAGTGGTATTAAATAAACTGAAGAGCAGCAAAATGATTATTTAGTAAAAAACCGTAAACGCCTGTTGAAACTACTCGAATTTCCAATTTAATTGTTTTTGCTTAGTGATTCGTGATTTTAATTTCTTCTTCACTCAACAGCTGCAACAAATTTATTTACGTTAGCACTAATTAAAGCAAAGTAAATTCTTATTACGCAAAGTGTATGAAAAGAACAAACAACAAAGAAAGACGCACATATACACACACACATAAATACATATATGTATGTGTATATATAAGTACTCTTGTATATTTTACAATTGTATATGTGTTTGTGCATTTATCTGTTGCTGCCACTGCTGCTGACAATGACTTTTATGTGTTTACTTAATTGCCGACACTTTTGTTGCATGCCACCAGCATTTGCTATTGCCCGATGACTCTTTAAAAGGCTACCAAAGGTTTATTGCATTTTGGAAAATAAGCAAAATTAAAACGAAAATATGCCAAGAAATCTCGAAATGAATGCAAAGCGAAATTAAAAAGAAATAAACATTTTGTTGCTGTAAACATGAAGCACTCTTGAACTCAGCAAATCACCAAGCGAACAAAGAACTACAAAAAATCAACAACAACATTGAAATTAAAAAAGTCGTAAAAAGGCAGCTTATCAACTTTAAAAGGATTCATAAAAGTTGTGGCAAAGAATTTGAAATCCATTACCATAAAAATCTAGCCACATACGGTGTAAGTAAGTAAACAAAACTACGAATAACTAAACGCACAGGGTCACTATCATCGCAGTTTGAAACTATAACAGTTTAATGGTCGTTCAACGTCAATTTCATATCTGCGTAGAGATAAACATTTACATTGGCTCGCTTGAAGCGCTCCATTTTACACACTGACAGCTGTCAGTGTTGTGACTTTTCGTTGTCCAGGCAGCAAGCCACACAATCAAAAGCAAGCAAGAGGTACATAGTGATAGCAAAAGTACCTGCTACAAAGTAGTCGTATTCTTGTTCGCAGGGTTATTCTTTGTACTCGGGCTTTACGTGCGGAATCTTAACTCTTATCTTAGCTGATGACACAAGGCGAAGCGCATCAAAATCACTCTCAAATGTTCACCTCTCAAGAGGCTTGGCATTATCGTATTTTTTTTTTCTGAAATACTTAATACTTTTGAATTTCTATTTCCCTCTATTCATAACAATCGGATAAATAGTACAACAGGTAGAAAGACAACACTCTTTACTTCGATTTCGGGAAAATCATATTCTTACAGTCCGCTCTTATGTGACATCTTCAAAATAAGTCTCTTATAACTGTTATTCTCTATACCACGTAAAGTCTCGGCACACTTTGAACGAACGTGAACTAGTAAATCTAAGTTTAAAAGAGGACTGAAAATAATTTGAGATGCATACCTAAATATCAGTCTATTCTGAAATACTTTACATCGAATCACTAAAACCCCTATGTGGTCTACACTTCCGCAAAAAATAAATTAGACTAAAAAATGTGGTTGCCTCATGGAAAGCTTAGATGATTCAATTTTATTTCCCAAAAAACTTAACTTCAACCAAAAAAATTCCAAAAACACTGCAGGTTTCAAGAATTTTCATGTGGTTCACCAACAGAGCTTGTTTAATAACAACTCTTGATTCGAAAACTTCTTATATTAACAGTCAAAAGAGCGAATATCAGGTATACGACGAGGTTTGTAACACACAGAAGTAAAGGTCAGAGAGTCTATAAAATATATAATTATATGATCAGCGTGGTGAGCTAAGTCGACTTTAGCATGTTCGTTTACCTGTTCATCTCTCTTATATACGCTAACTGGACCCTGAATTTTTGAGATATCAACCGGAACAACCACACGTATTTTTCCTCAATGCAGGAACCGTCGATATTAGACCACCATAGCATAAAGTTGCCGTACAAATCAGAGACAGATTTTTCTTTATCTTTACAAAATTTGTGATGGGTTCTTACCTAAGGCATTCGCGTCACTTTAGCATATAGCTCCCATACAAAATCACAATCTTGAAAGGAACCTTTAGATTTTTGATACTTAGCTGCAACCGAAGCTAACGCTCTTTAGCTGTAAATTTAGTTTTGGTTGGTAGGCTGTATACGAGTAGTTACAAGCCTCAGCAATGCACATTTTTCCCTACAGGGTAGTTTAAGGACACAATTGCTTACAACTTCGTTTATCCTCAAGTCATTACTGCACCTTGCAGTTCGGTTGCCGCACTACAATGTGAGGCACTTAATGCTGCGATAAACTATTATAACCACGAAGGAAAAACATTAAAAATCACTTAAAGATTATTATTATCAACGTATTTTTTTTCTTAGAACAAAAAACATGTACAAAGTGCATTTGTATAAATAAAATGTGTTTACATTGTTGCCACAGTATTTTTTTCTACAAACAAATATGTATCTAAGGCAACTTAATTGTGGATTAGAAGTGAATAAGTTCAGCAATTTGTCACGTTTGTGAGTCATTAAAATTGATTGAGGTTTTTATGTGCGATAACAAAAAACGCACATGTGCTCGTTACATATCCTTTCGTGTCGTGTATCCTTTCATGCCATGTGACTAATTGCGAAAGGAATTTGTTGCATTTTTTTCTGATTAATATTTCTAATGAGCTAATGTTTTTATTAATACTGTTGTCGGGACGACCACGCCGTTGTGCGATACTCATTATTTTTCTCTTGCAGTATTTTTCCCAAGAAGGTACTGCGGATATTTTTAGATTTTCTATGTCTTAATTAACAGTCTGAACGCAGGAGATTTTCAGAACTGTTTGCTCTTAACAAAGTTGAGATTGCGTTCAATCGTTCGGGTTCTTATTGCAGATTGTTCAATGGGCATTCTTGTGGTGTGGATGAAAGTCTTGTCGGACGTAGGTTGTCAAAGTTGTATGAAGGAGGCTTAGGTGGAAACATGCACTTTCTCCTCCACTGTCCATACTTTGCAAGACTGAGGTTGAAACATCTTGGCAGTCTTGGCTTCGGCGAACCAGAATAACGAATGAAATATTCAAAGCGCTTTGTCGGTTTGTTAGAGTCTTGTGATCTTTTATATAGTTGTTTGATATAACACAATGTACCGGTGTTCTAAGCTGTCCAAGTGAGATTCCTGTTAGTATCGACCTCATAACATAATCTGATTTAACCTATAATGTTCTTCGATTTGGTGAATGTAAAATTCAAGCTCCATTAATTTTATTTTCAAATATAGTTTTGCTAATGTATGCTTTCCTGAATAGAACTCTAAATGTTAAAGACAAAATTTCAGACATTTCGTATCTTTGTTTGTTTTGAACCGATCTGGAAGGTGGATCGAAATGCAATTATTTTTTTATCCCTTTTAATTTGTTAAACCAATTAAGATTTCAAGAGAGTCATTGAAGAAAAACTTCTCTCATCACTACACAATGCTGCTGGTTCATACTGATCTTTAGCTTACATGTATGGTTGAGAGGAAGCCAAAAATATATATAAACATACATATTAATCAATCCATATACCAATAACTTTTAATTGTAATATAGTATATTTTTTTACAATTTTTAAAATTCGCATTCCACTCACAACTACCTAAAACCACTGTTCAATTACTTCCTCATCATCTGTCCGGGGTATAGACCTTAAGAATCTGTTTGTAATTCGAAACTCTTAACATTCCCTAAAGCTCAATTAAACTAATTCGCCCATAAATCCAAATTGGTCCCGCAAACATTTTCCTGTTCTCTATTTTTTCTTAACCACCAATAAGAAATGTATCTGCCACAAAATTAATGGCATATTTAGCATCTATTCAGAAGATAAATAAAACGACACAATTGAGGGCATGCAAATAATCCCGTGACAAATAAGATTTCCACATGCAACATTTCTAACAGAAAAGTAAATAAATAAATAAACAGAAGAAGAAGTAAACATTTTCGTATAAACTTCGTTTAGCTTTCAACACCCACACAATGTTGCCATTTCCGCTTTTCAAATGTGCGTGACTATTCTACTATGAGTACTTTTGTATGGCTTCATGGATTTCCTATGACAAAGCAATAAAAATAAAAACAAGTCATAACCACAAAAACCGAAGAATTTATAATTTTTGAACGCAAACAAATATTTGTTTGTGCTGCCGTATGTGTTGGTAATAAATTGTGTAAATAGACACACAAACGCACAGATGGCATCGTGTGTGTGTGTGTTTGTAATGCCTTTTGATGGATTGCGAAAAGTTGGCTGAATGAAAATTGTGAAAATTGAACAAACCACAATTTTACAAATCTCATAAGCGCCGGCATTCAAAAAGGAGGTGTAAAAGTGAGTCATAAAAGCGCACAGACAAATGCGTATTTCGATATAACTGTGCATTGAGTGCAATAAAAAATTTAGTGATTCATTGTGGAACTACTTTTAAATTGGACTCGAAGTGAATGACTTCTAACTGTTAGAAAAATAACAGAAAATTCTCGAGGTTTTGTTGAAAGTACGAGTATAGTATATCTAGTGCTAGGGTGGAAGACTCTATTTGTCGCCAAACAAGCTTTTAATAACTGTGGAATAAGTTCGCATAATGAAGATCCCCGAGCACTCAGAAATTTATGCATGAATAAATACTAGAAAAAAACCTTCATCTTCTGATACTTTCTAGAATCTTCTGATAATTTCTAGAAGGCATTTCGAAGAATATTTAATTTTTAGACGGAGTTTTTCAGAAATCTTAAAAAATGTGAATAAGAATTGAGCTAACCTTCTTAATTTATATGTTAATTTCTGGAAGAGATTTTTGATACCTTGAATAGTGGTTAGATTCTTAGCTATATTTTTTGTTAAATTCTGTTTTTAATGTTTGATATATTTTTGTCAAGCTTTTTTCCTAATACTACATGTACTAAAATTTTCGTAGAAAATATGTCTACCGAAATGTTTTCAGAAATGACAAAAATTATCGTCTTTAGTTCTTTTGAAAACTTCTGCTATCAGTCTTATTGATTGCACATTATATTCTCTTAAAAATTTCTGTGGGATCTACCATAAAACAAATGGAATCCCTGCCACAATCACAATATGCTTCTTTTTATATTCATTTTATACACTTCGGAGACCTCCATCTCTAATATCTCTTCATTATCTTTCCTATCTCTTATTTCAATTCTACCTTATTTTGTATACATACATACGAGTATGTGTCTGGGATCCCATCTGGAACAGTGTGGATTTGATTTCTTCATATTTTCCACCGAATAAGACTAGAAGAGCTATATTTATAAAAATTGTATGTAAAGATTTATAATATATCCTGGACAGAATGAGATAATGCTAAAAATCGTGTCTTATCTTACCGACTCAAATCACGGGAATCTCAGCTGGACTATAAAACACCGATAATTTGTAATGCCAAACAAATTGGCATGGACCATAAGGCCCGTATATATCCTAGAAAGGATTTCATTCTAACGATCTTTATACCTAGAAATGATTTCTGACCACAATAGGTTACAACTAGTACACCACCAAAAATCATCGCTACTCGTTTGTGCGTCTGCAATTGAGAATTTACTGCCAATTTTACACACCAACAAACACACACACCCTGTAACGGGGCATACGAACTTCCATTGGCTTTGATTATTATTGCCATTGCAATGTTTGTTGATATATGAGTATGCTTGTGAAGTGAAAATCCCAAAGATATCATAAAATATTATACACTGACCACCAAGTAGAACAACAACAACAAGCGCAACAATAATACGAGCGAAAACAGCAAATAGCAATCTCAGCAATAATAAAGGAGTAACTCACAAGAAGCATATAAGTATAAATGTTGCATGTTGCATAGTACTTGCAGTACTTTTATCTACTCGAACTGTGGCATCGGCACATGAGTGTTGCAGACACACTCACACACACAGGAAGTTGTTGCAAGTGGCAGTTGAGGTGTGCGAGTTGCAACTCAAAAGTCTTATGTAACGGTTAATGCGGAGTGTGCGGTGCAGATGGCGGCGAAGGGAAGTCATTTAATTTATGAACATGCTCATAACTCTTTGACTTGGTGCCACATACGGAGCGTGAGCAGCAGTCAGTGGGCGAAAAGGCAGGAACACATGCACCCCCACACACACACACATATTTTTACAGTTGCGCGCGTGTCGGCATTCACAGATTGTCCATTCAGTTGTAAACTTATATGTATATTTGTGTGTTTGTGAGTGTAAGCCCCAGTGACAATTTAAATGGTCTCTGCGGTGCATGGTGTTTTGACTCCAACAAAGTCGGCCGAGTCCGTTGTGACTCAATGAGGATACATGAAAAAAGTGCCGCAGGGGTAAGGGGCAAGTGATTGCACATATCACAAACACATACACACACTCATAGGTTGTTATTGGTTGAGCGCATGAAAAGCTGGCCAAAACTTTGCCATTACTGTTGTTGCTGTTCTTGGTGTTGTTGTGATTATTGTTTGGGTCTTTTTTCGTACTTTGGCTTTCGCTTTTGTTTCCAATGACTTTGATGTGTGTAATTTTATTGATTTACTGAGCAAGCGTGACCGAGCGAATGCTATTCACATGACAGCGCCGTTTTGTGCATATATTGTGTGCGTTTGTATGTCTGCTGAGTGAATAAAATAAACTTTTCTATAAATGCGAATTGATAATGTTAAGCGTGCATAAAGAAGCCTTTGGGGTTTGTTGTTTGATGTTTTTCATACCACTCGATTTAGTTACTTTTGTTTAATACGGTAAACTTGGGTTGAATAGTGGAGCGGATAGATAGATGTCCGGACATGTTTGAATACGAATAAAGGATCAAAAACTAAGCTGGGGTCTTTTCGTGTGTTCATACAAACAGAGGTTTTGTTAACTGTTGCTAAAATTGTAGGTAAAGAGTGCTGGGTACGAACTTATTCTTACATTATGTTAAAAAAATCTGCAAGAACTCGTGTATATGATATGTATGTTAAATACTTTGTTTATGTCTTAACTTTTACGGTTTTAAGGCAAATCTTTTGTTAAATAATTTTTTGTATGGTAAAAATCGTCAGCCAAAGTCTTCGCACTGTAAACAAGCATCTTCCAAATGCACTTTAATGAACATATGAAGACCACTATTCCAGTCTAGAAAAAAATTTATTGATTCGAATTGCATTCAGTCTAAATGGAGCTGTCCGGGTCATATCTGTTGTCAGTTGATCAAATTGTAAACACATATTTATCGTTTAGCATTTAATTTGCATTCAGCTAGCCATTTATTAATCACTTTGGTAGTTTATAAATTTTCTAATTTTCAATATTATGGAAAAAATCCTTTGCGTGCCAATTTTACGAGTTGAAAAAATTTGTCGTTGAATATTATATTCAGTAAGGTATTCTTTATACTGTTTCAAAATACAAATTCGGAATTTATCAATCCATAAAATCCTAAGGAATGGATGCCGTTTATCGTTCAAGTCAACATGCGCGTCCAACAAAAATACCGAATACCTGAGAAATAACTGATTTTTACTACTCACCTTCCAAATTCCGCCTTCAGACGTCCAGTGTTATTGATTTTGTAGAAAATTTGTGAAGACACTCACCACAACTAGTCTTTGAAATATTTGGAAAAATAACCCTTAATGCTGCTCTTATCAAAGGATGTTGATTTGACGCTCAAAAACTCTTGAAAACTTTACCAAAAAGATCATCGGATTGTTCAGAGTGAATATGTGAAAAAATGGTGCAAAAAATAAGATAGGCGACGCCCTTGGATTTGACTATCTTCGAAATAAAAAAAAATTATACATATCTGATGGCATGCCGGGTACATGTAAAATAAAGTGGTCTCACTATGGAAATTTTTGGCATCAGTTGTCAACTTTCAATAAAAGAATTTGTATGCTTGTTTTTGGAAACACTAAGGAATAAATTCAAACATTTTTTTAGAACTTTATGATATTTTTATGAAGACTACGTTTATGAGAAATGAATTAAGTAGGTTTCGATTCGCAATTGCTTGAGGGAAAAACTTTTACTTCTTCTAATTTCACGCTATAATACTTATAATAGGTGCAATTTTCAAAATAACTGAATATAAAGGATGATCCATTTCGAGGTTCTCCACTTTTTTAAAGAAAACACACAGAAACTTCAAAATTAATGGAATAACATTCGATAGAAGATTTTTGGCATTTATTTTTTGGAGAATACCTCTTTCAAATATTGGTCGTGGCTACGTCTCAGATAGTCCAACCGTTGAGTCCAATTTTCGATGACTCGTTCGAGCATTTCGACTGTAACTGGCGAATCAAAACGGGATTGTCCGCATAAAGTTTAGACTTTACATATCCCCACAGCAAAAAGTCGAACGGTGTGATATCACGCAGTCTTGGTGGCCAATCGATAGTAAAACTATCTGAACACTCAAAGTATTCAGGTGTAACTCTTACCATAATGAAATGCCAAAACTTACTGAACAAAAATAACATGACAACTTGATACGACTGATGCGTGAACTGTCAAAACAGGGCTTTTGAAAAAAAACCACCTCTACTTGGATCTCCCTTTATAACTAAATCTAAAGACATAACCTGTCAGAGGTTTCCTATATCTGCGGCTTCAAAAAATGAGGCGCCTCTTGGGCAGAAATTAGCAATGCAAAATTTCATATCGATATCTTTACAACTGAGGAATACTACGCATATATTTTATAGAGTATTTTCCTTCTGCGTGTTAAAGACTACGTGATAAACCTAATAATGAAATTGCAAACTAACTTTTGGTTACTCTAACTGAAAATCACAAAATCCCAGTACTCATACACCACATATTTAACCAAAAACTATAATCAATTTAAAATGCTGATATAAATCTGCAACCACAAAAACTTAATTCCTCCAATAATTGCTTTCTTTTCTCTTCTTCTTACAGCTTTCCATGTGTGGCAAGTGAATCACAAATCTTAGAAATTGAAGGATTTACGACTTTTTGCAAACAAAGTGAATGTGAGACAAGCAAAAGAGCAAAGAGTGACGGATTTTCAAAGGAAAAATATAATTCCGAAGCTAAATGCAAAACAAAACAGTAGCAAAAAGCGACATGGAACAAATGAACTGCTGAGAAATAGCTGTCAGTGTTGTGTTTGATGATACTTTAATTATAGCTAAAAATATTAAAACAACAATTGTGCGTATGTGATGTGTGTTTGACTGCGTCTGATAGTGTTGAGGCGGTGCGCTCAAAGGCAACACTACTTCATTCACTAGCTATTCACGCCGGCAACTGTGTGTGCCGCGGAGCGCCTTGCTTGCTTTAATGTGATTTTTCTTGAATTTCTTTGAGCGCAATACAACCATAATAAAATGTCATTAGTGTCAAGAAATGATGAAAAATTGTGCGCGCAAAATATACTCGACAAGTGCTGCTGTTGCTGCTGTGTAATTTAAAAAGTCACGTAAAAAACGCTGCAGTGAGTCGGTGAAACGAAAGGAAAAGAAAGAGAGAATATAAAAGTCAAATGAAAAAGGAGTGAAAAGCGCGTCACGACAGCGCAGTGTGGTGTGGCAAAGCGGTGCGCGGCGATTTGTCGGCATGAGTAGGATAATACAGTGTGATTAATAACCAAAAACAACAGAAAGAGCGGGCAACAATGCGTTGAGTGAGCGTTGAGCGTTAATGCGAGCTGACCGCCGTTCACCGCTTTGCACTTAATACAACCGGAAACGGATGTATATGTTACGTGCAGGGCAAGCAGCCTAAAATGTTATTAATAATAATAATAAATTTTTGTATAAATTTTTTTGTGTAATTACAGGCAAACCAGTTTTTTAAAAAATAAGAAAAAAATACAGTGAAAAAATGTGTCGTGAGTGAATTGCAAAAAATGAAATCAAAGAAAAGTCTTCAAATTCCATTAAAAAAGAAAAGGTAGAAAGGAAGCAAAAAGAATCAAGTGATCAAAACAGGCAGCGGTGCACAAAGTAAAGCTGCGAGCGAATAAAGTGCGTATATAAAAATTACGCGAATCCAATAAAAACGAGCATATATCGTTGAGTCAAAGTGGTATAAAGTAAAAAATATTAATCAAATAAATATAAAAAAATCGCAACAGCAATAAGAGCACGCAGTTGGCAGCTACCTCGTCGCCACGTAGCACTTCACGGCGTCTCGCAGCATCCTTGCCACTTCGAATCCGCAACAACCAATTCCGAGCAGCGTACGCTTACCAGTGGCTGACGCAAATACAACAACAACGGCGTTCATTGCCACGGCGGCAATCTCGCATTCATTCACATCTTCAGCGACTTATTGAGCAGCGACTTGCCAGCGACTTCGTTGTCAACTACAACTCCAGCGCCGTCGTCGCTGTTGCTGTCGCCGTCGCCGTCGCTTTAACTCTGACTGCGACTGTGACTCTAAAATGGTCAAAATGGAATTTCTTAAAAGGAAACATTTTTCATTGTGGATTATAACGACATTTGTACTCGTGGCTGGCATTTTGGATGGTTGCGTCGGACTGCAGGGCGTACCAACATGGATGTAAGTTGCACATTTGTATACATATACATATACATATTTTATTTATATTTCTATTTGTATGCGTACGTGTACATTGTGTCATATTAATTCTCGTTGCTGTTTTTAACCAGCGACGACGTACTCTCCTTATCCGTTTTTTTTATTTTTGCGTACGCGTCGGAGACTGGTGTTAAATGCACGCAAATCCATATATTACTCTTTATTTTTATTTTGCGCTTTCGCATTAAGCTTTAAGAATGTGCTGCATTTACAGCGAAGTGCGAAAGTTTTGTGCAAGGCGACAGCAAATTTGTAACTGCTCGTTAAAAATCTGAATAATTGCTTCGCTAATACCCGTTAAAATGCTGAAAATGCGGGAGTTAACGGAGAAAATTGCACAGAAGATGATTACACAACAAACAGAGCGGTGCAGTGTCCGTGGGACAATTAGTAACTGGGCAGAGAAGTGTTGGACTGATGCTGAATATTTATTTTTATTTGGATTCTTAAGGGGTTTTCTGGTCTAGAAATTACAAAAAAAAATTTTATTGATTTTTTTTTCAAAGTTTAACTATTCAGGAATATGTACAGTGGCTCACAGCTTATTGGACCCACCTTATATTTTCAGAACTAAATAAGTATAACTTTTTAAATAAAAAAGGTAACAAAAAAAAAAAGAATAAAAACGCAGTTTTTTAGTGAATATTGAAGGTATAACAAAGCGCTTAACTTTTATTAAATTAACAAAAGGTTTTATAATTATTCAACTTAAATGAAAAATACTCATTTTTTCAATGTCGCATTGTAATTTTTTAAATAAAAAGTTATACTCATTTATTTTTGAAAATATAAGATGCTTCAAATTAGCTGTGTGCAGCTGTATATAAAAGAATACATTAAAATTTGAATTATTTTTGGAGAATTGAAACTTTTAACGCAATTTTCTCGGTCTTTTACGAAACCAACGATTCCTTAGGTTTATAGAAATGCTTATGTCTGGAGTAAGCCATATCCTCAAATTTAAATTTTTACTATTTTGAAAAAATTCCTAACAGTCGAAATTTTTTTTAGATTAATAACTGATTTTGTTTTTGACTCAGATTGCTAGCAGAGTTGGAATCGCGTCTATGGTCATGTGCCAATTTTTTGAGATCAACCCTTTATCAGCTGCTAATTGTTGACGTTTTTTCATTTTTTGATATTTTTTATTTATTCTTGCTATATTTATGTTAGTAAATAACTAATATTCAATCCCAATAGTAAAAATATTATTTGCATTTTTTACGAAGCCTTAAAAAATTATCTAAAATTCCTCCAGAATACAATATCCCCTCAATCTAAGATTTTATTTTCAAACTTTGCTGTGCCAAATGAAATAATAATTTCCTGAATTGCTTAAGAGCAACATTTTTAAGTTTTTAGTGAACTATTTTTCTAAAGCATGCGCACGGCAAAGTTTTCTCCATTTTAATGTCTTTGCTTATATAATTTGATAATATTATGTTATTATTATAGCCTCAGTCGACTCATGACGCACTGCTCTGATTATATACTACTGTGATCAAATTGAAAGAGGAATTTTAAATTTATACTTCGCGTGTTTTTCGAATTGGTTAATTTTTTTCTGTAAGTTAGTAGTACTGTTTGTAACATCTTTGCTAAATTTCACGTCAAAATATTCATTAGTATTTGAGATACGCGCCGTTTTTGAGGCTCTAAAAGTGAGTTCTTCGATTCGATTTACTGTCTGAATTTATTGAACAAAAAAGCGCAATAATGTACCATCTCATACTGCATTGGTTATTCCTGATCATTTCGCCAGATTTTCAACTAATGTCGTGCCGCAACCAACGCATTCGCCTGATTTTCCTTCGTGTAACTTCTGGCTATTCAGCAAATTCGTATCACTCCGAGGACACTGTTGTGGCTCTATTGAGGATATAAAAGCTGAATCGAAGAAGGATCTGATGGTCATCAAGACGGAGGATTTTTCCAATTGCTATGATGACTGGAAAATTACTTTGAAGGAGATGAAATGGACAAAATTTACCTTTCAATTTGATCACAATAGTACATATATTGTTGAGTTACCGGAGAAATATTTCTCTTACAGGTGGATAGACGATTCGCAGAGACACTTTGTTTGTATATGAGAAACCTCGCTGCATAGTGCCACTCTCATAATTTCTTTAACATATAAAGTATGTAAATCGATCCTCTGAAATTCTCCACAACACTTTTAAGCTTTACCTGATATTTTTGATATGAGTATTTCGTCCTGAACTCAAAAATTGAATGAAGGTAGCTTACCATCTGATCAAATTTGATTCGGCGTGGTTAATAATTTTTTTTGTTACATTAGTTTAACCACTTTTTTGTTCGTGTGAAGTTTGATTTCAAAATGTAAATTGGTGTAAGTTTGGCAGCTGTTTGCTAACGCCGCGAAAGGTTTGTTTCGATATTTTTACTATGAAAAAATAAAAGTTAACAATGAGTTTGCTTGAAATGCTGTATTTCAAATACTTTCAAAGAAAGTATTGCAAAAATGTTTCGCGAAGTGTACTTTATCACGAACACAAGTAATTGAGAAACACAAATCATTCATATCTTATGGATCGACCCAACACATTTTGGTTAATATTATATTTTGGGTATGAAGCGTGTTTATCCAGGACTCGTATCAGAGGACATCGAGTAGAAATTATAAAACCGACCCTTGAAAACAAAGCTAAGGACACCTCCTTCATAAAACGCATTACTGCTGACGTGATATGCATACGAGGTGTGTTCTAAAAGTATCGCGAATCGTAACTGACAGTTTTCTTCGATTGCAGGGGCGTGGTGCATCATGAGTTCTTGCCACAGGGAAGAGCGGTCAATAAGGAATATTACCTGCAAGTTATGCGCAATTTGCGCGAAGCAATCCGCCAGAAATGCCCGGATTTGTGGAAGAACAAAAATTGGCTTTTGCACCACGATAACGCCCCTGCTCACACACATCGTTGCTTGTGCGCGACTTTTTGGCCAAAAACAACACACTAATGATGTCGTAGCCACCGTATTCCCCAGATCTGGCCCCCTATGACTTTTTCTTGTTCCCTAAACTGAAGAGGCCCATGAGAGGCGGCATCGAAGGAGGAGCTGCAGAATATAAAAAAAATGATTTTTTGAAGTGCTTCGAAGATTGGAAAAACCGTTGGCACAAGTGTATAATATCTCATGGAGATTACTTTGAAGGGGACAAAATAGATATTCATGAATAAGTAAATAATTTTTGAAAAAACGTCGAAACTGTTCAACAACCTAACGAAAGGAAACCCAAAAAATGTGGAGGCGCCGCCATGTGGATCACAATGAATTCGTACCAGAGGCTCAAAGAGTCAGTGAGGAATACCTTTTGGATTGTTTTGAGGCGTCTATGTTGACCAGTTTGTCGTAAAGATATGTGTTCTAACACGATTAGCACTCTATTTTGGACATACATACACGAAACAACAGCTATTGCTAGGCCATTCTAGTTTGCTAGACTGCGCTGCCGAGGTTTACTATAACCGATATATGGAAAATATAGTTGGGTGTTGGCGTGCCTATATTAGTCAAAAGAAGAAATTGCTCAAAAGGATGACATTTTTTGCCAGTTCCAGTCAAATTAGATGTGATGGTAGCTGGAAAATCTTGGAATTAAAGAAAAGAAACAAAAAATGTTAATATGTGTTATGTCAGCTACGCGCTCTCTTCTTCTCTATCTTGTTGATTGTTGAACTCCACGCACATGATCCTTATTAACACAATTCGATGAAAACGTTAAATAGTGTTACGAGACAACAGTTCTTGTTCATAAATTTTTGATTTAGATACACTTTCATGGGAACTTTCAGAAGTACTTCATAGTTTTTTAGCTCAACTCCACACATTCCAATCCACTTGTGACCTGATATGAATAATATAATAACACTTTAAATTAACAACTTTAAGCCAGCGTGTAAACCGATTATCCCGGCATGCAAATTTGTACATAGCTTCCTTCTAATGCTCTCTTTTCAAAGCTACCACACAATTTCCGACTTCGAGCAAAGTGGTGTATCAACCCATAATAAAATATAATACAAACTAGTAAATGCAATTAATTAACAATTTTATGATTATAAGCTTTTAAAACGTACAAATTTTCTAAATTCCTTTTTATTGCTTATGCGCACACATACAAATAAGCACCGAAGCTTTATACTACAAGTAAATCGCTGGATATTTATTTCATATCATGCAACAAAGACCATGAGCGTCGGTATGTATGTATGCATATAGCAGTCAAGCAACTGCAATGCATTAGAAAAAGACTTTCTTTATTACCCCCCATGCACCGCCGCTGCACTGCTCTGCTTCAACAATGCACACACACACACATAGATAGAGAAAGAAAAGCGGAGAACTTGCCAAAGCGAAATGGAATGGAGCAGAGCAATCACGCACAGCATTAATTTTCAAATTTTATGATTTTAAGCAGCATCCCTTCTATCTCTATCGGGGCTGCAGCGTGCGGTGGACACGTATGTATGTATATATGTACATACGTGTATACGTGTGTATGAATTGGTATGCATAGGTATTGCCGCTGGAAGCTACGACTTCGTGACTTGTGAGCGTTAGATGCTAAGTCCATTGCAGTGTTGCAGCTAACTTTTCTGGCGCATTAAAGCGCTTGGGTGCTATTAAACTGCGTGTTGTTGTTGTTGTTGTTATATTTGTGGTGCCAAAGCTGAGTGCAGTTCGTAGCTTCTACACATGTTATGCTAGTCTGATATGTGCATGTTGCTTGCAGTAGCAGCACATGCAACATAATGGTTGTCAATGGTGGTGTTGTTGTAACAATCACATTGTTAAGTGGCATAGTTGAGCGGATCATGACACTTTGCTCCAGCTTTTATTTTGACTTTGCGCTTTTACATCCTTTTTTGTTGTTTTTATTATTGTTAACTTTGCCACCAATGCAGTGTAACTCATTGGTGCCACCAATCGGGTGCTAGCTAAATGCTGTCGGTAACAACAGATTTGTGGGCATAATCATATTTAGTGGTTTATGTGCATACCGCATACTCATACACGTACAAACATACGCGCATACACATGTAACTCCTCACAAATAAGTTAGTATTCACCATTGGAGGTGTGTTGGTGCACCACATATTTACCATTGGCTACGAGGCATGTGAGCGCACTGCAACGCTGCTAGCCGCTTATATATATGGGGTATTCCATACCAAATCGACCACTTTTGAACCCGACCCCTTTAGATTTTGCTGAAACTTATCCATCCTTTTCTACTCTTTGAAAAACATTTTTGAGAATTTTTTCAAAATTTTTTGTCCTACTTCAAAAAAGTTATGAATTTTTCTATTTTTTGCTAAAAAAATGGCTTTTTTATATTCAAATAGCCATAACTTTTGTAGAAATTGACTTTTGGGGACCATTTTTTTTTTTTTAATTTTTGTTTTTGAATGAACTTTTCGAAAAAATACTCGAAAAAAATTTAATACGATCAATTATATAAAATAATCGTTTTTTTTTTAAGTAAAATCTTAATTTTTATTTTTTTGAAATTTCGCCATTTTTGTTTTTTGTTTTTTTTTCTCAAAAAAAACTTCAATTAATTTGACAACTATCCCTGCTAATCTCGGAGTGGGCCGATTTTTTTTTATATTTTTTTTATTTAAAAAATGAAAAAAATTTTTAAATAAATAAAAAAAAATATTAAAAAAACTTAAAAAAACTTTTTTTAGCAAAAAATAGAAAAATTCATAACTTTTTTGAAGTAGGACAAAAAATTTTGAAAAAAATCTCAAAAAGGTTTTTCAAAGAGTAGAAAAGGATGGATAAGTTTCAGCAAAATCTAAAGGGGTCGGGTTCAAAAGTGGTCGATTTGGTATGGAATACCCCATATATATGTATTTATATATATATACACGTAACCATTAAAGCATTTATCGCTGCTTGTCTCTGGTTTTTATGTGCATGCGTTATGGCTTACGGCTGCTGCAACAAGTGGTTGCACACATGTATGTACGTGCAGCATGCGCGTATGTGACATTGCGAGTGGCAAGGCCGCTTTGAGTGCTTGTTTCTGTTCTCATTACTATTGCTGCGAGCACGCCTTCTGGCAAACGATAATGACACTGTTAATTTGCTTGTTTTGCTGCGATTTTATGCGCTGTTAAATGTTCAATAAATTACTGACGGGCGATGTGTTTTTGTTGCTGGTTGGTACTTAAGTTGGGTGGTGATTTTCCACACCTACTACATTTAGATATGTGATAATTAAGCGAATATTGCAGACCTTTAAATAATTTAAGGAACGGCAGTTACTATTTGCATACTGATATTATTTAGGATTTAGTTGTAAATTTCTTACAGAATTTTTATTTGGCTGAGGCCCATATTTTTATTAAACCGAATAACATTTTCGACACAAAAGTCCTTTAAACTTTATTCAAGTTCATATGTGTATTTATTACTCATATTTTTTCTCATGCTTTATTTTGTTCATTGCTGTTTGTTTTGTAATTTCTAAGAGCAACACCTAGTGTGACAACCTAACAGCGATTTTTTTGGAAACAAAACAAAGCTCAATACCAGTAATTTTGAAATATTTTGAAAAATATAGTGAAATTTTGTATGAAGAAAATTTTTAGGTACAAGCAATATCAAGTCAAAAAGGCAGTGCTGCAGTGATTTGGTCTTCTTCGCTGATGAAACTGAAAAAAATTCTCTAACAGAAGCTTTTGTCCGTGACATGACCGTATAAAGGCTGAACTTTTCTCAAAATTTTGATTGTTTTTGGCCAAGTATATTTTTATCAGATCATAAATTGGTAGGTCATTGTACGAAAAAACTCAGAAATTTTCAACATGACATTTTAAAAAAACTTTAATTCTATCCAAATTTTTTGTCGTTTTTGGCCTCAGACAGACGTATACTGAACATGCAGAAATTTGATAGCAATTGTATTATTTCTCTCTGAGTAATCATTTAAGGGATCGTTTTTCGCTACTTTTTTATATTGAAATTAACTAATGACGAATTCAAAGTGATATTTTTAATCTAAAACAAAAATTTCAAAAAGTTTATTAATCTTTAGAAAAGTCGCTAACGCACTGCTTCTTTTTTTTTCTTGAAAATTGACAAAATGGTGACGGGTTGAACAAAGTTATCGAATTTGGCGTATTTTCGACAGTTTTTCGTAGAAAAATTATGAAAATTTCAAAAAACATAAAAGCTACTATAGTAGGATAAGAATGATGTTAATAATCTTCTCTCCAAATCGGAACTATCTTCAAAATTCTTCTCTTGAGAGTGGAAACCGTTTTGAAAAACACCATTCTGAGAAAAACGCTTTTAAAGTGTGGAGTCGCTATGTTCCGCACTCTGTTCCCTTTCTACAAGAAACGCTGTAGCGACGGTAATAACTTAAATTTCTATTTCAAAATTTGACAGAATGTTTACTACAGCGTATTCTATCCATAAAGCAAAAATCGATTTTTCGAAAGTTTCGTATTGAGACGATCTCTTAAGCAAATTGGACAGTTACTGTTTCGAGAAAAATGCATTTAAAGACAATTTGATGGGGCTGCTTGAACTGAGCGGCTGCACTTGAGAAAGCTATAATTCAAAAAAATATTTTAAAACATTCTTTTGAAATTTTAGTATACTATTTTAAACATTTAAAAATGTTCGAAAATAAAAAAAAAAATTGCCGAATTTTTTCACACTTGAAATATGTTCAAAAAAGTCGTACACTTTGATATTTGAGTTTTCCTAAGAATTGAAATGTAGACAGGAAGTTATGGTATATATAGAACATATATACATACTATACGTATTACAACAACATCACAATTTAACTTCGAATAATTGTAGTTAAGAATTTCAAGTTTGAAGTTTTTTACAGATGCCGGTATTTTGTAAATGACTTTATATATAAAAAATTGGAAAAATGTCCGATCTGAATTTTTTAGCTCCGAATCCTATAACCTCAATTTGAATCTTAATATACGTGGATGTAATATGCAGATGCCTACTGCCAAGTCATAGGTCGTTAGAAGGACAGTCCTTTCCAAAAGCCAAGACATACAAATGAGAGTGAATATCATCTCGAACCGAGAATTATCAATGTCTGAGAATCCCGTACTTCTCTCCACCAAACGACTTGAATTGCTTCTAATATAGTAGTCTTAGAAACTGCCACTTATACATATAATTTATCTAATTGATTTGATATTTGTTAAGTAATATTAATATCTTCTGAATTATTACCATTCTTGAGTAATCTAATCTCTGTACTAAATTAATTTCAATTATTTCAACACTTGAATACATTCCACACAAATTACTCTATATAATTAGTTGGAGTCTTTCATTTCCACATTATAAATGGTTATATAATTATAATTTCTTTATTGCAAACTCAACACTTTAGTAGCAGGGACCACGCCTTTAGATTTTGCTCAAGATAAGAACAAAAATTAGGTCAAGCATACTTGAGCTTAATTAGAAATGTTGATATGGAGGCATATACCATATTCCCGTTAAGCATATATCTGCATACCTATCTACCTACTATAATTAAATTTTGTGTGTGACTGCTACTAGCCTCGACTCAGCCAGTGCGCTTACAATTTCAGTGCGTATTAATGAATTCATTAAGTATAATAATATGCCTTCAGTTATGGTGAATATGCTTTTGTACATGTGTGTGTGTGAGTTGCTATAATTTTCACTAGTCAACAGCACAATATAATGAATGCATTCCTTTTCCATTTAACTAACTCGCACTTGTGTAGATACTCACAATGCGGCTAAGCTCTAGCTGCTGACGTTAAGTGTAAAATATTGTAAACTAAAATGCCTAGAATGTGTTGTGAGTTGAAAGTTACTACGTTGGTATATAATCACCGGGTATTCAAAGTTGTTGGAACTTACGCAGAGCTCTATGTGGACTTGTGGAACGGCACGCACAGCTGCTAATATCCATATTCATTGTATGTAAGGCTTTGAAAAACCTTAATACTATACGGAATTTCTGTTCTAGCATTGAGTTTAATTAATTAAACATTTAATTTGCTAAGTTACTAAGCACTACCTTAGCTACAACTTTGATAACTTTTGTATTCACACAATTTCGGGATTGGCATGCAGTGGGGATTAAAAGCTGCAGGCGTTGCATGCACGCATAGCTTACACAATATTATATATATAAAAGTCCGTTATAGTTTCAAGTTTCTCTATGCATAAGCATGATTCTCCCCTAACCACCTTAATTTGCTTACGTACTTTGCTTACTTTTGTGCGAGAAACTTCGTGAAAACATAAATTCCTAAACGCACAGTGCTTTTCGTGCCGCTTGTCACATTGGCACTTCATTCATAATGACAAAGAAAGCATTAATCATTTGGCAGAAAGTCTTTGCATTTGTTATAGAAAATGAAGGCGTCACTCACGTCACTTTTAGTAAAGGG
Source organism: Bactrocera zonata (assembly GCA_037783105.1). Classification (NCBI taxonomy): domain Eukaryota; kingdom Metazoa; phylum Arthropoda; class Insecta; order Diptera; family Tephritidae; genus Bactrocera; species Bactrocera zonata. Next base: position 599,402 of record JBAWJQ010005149.1, on the reverse strand, counting down.
CTTGATATGCTCATATATATATTTTGGTATGTCAAATATTTTCATAAAACATATTTTTCAACTTGCGATTTTAATGCATAAAAAATCTGCAGAGTCGTAGTTTTCAAACGAATTAATTTATAATGGGATATGACCCATATAATATTAAATGATGAGAACGAATGAAAGAGATGGCCACATACGTAAAATATTTATTATTTTCTTAGAGCACAAATCATAGCTTTAATACTGTTTCAAGTAACTTAAGAATTTAAAGTGATGCAACCCTCCTGCTTTCGCTTGCAAGTTAAATAATTGATTTGGGTAATGTTTTCGAAAAGCAGCTAAGATCAAGGCATACTTTATAAAAAATATCGGACTTCACTTTACATTCAGTTCAATGCTATTTTTACAATACATATCTTCAATACACATATATATCTTTTCAATGAAAGAATCTAGAACATGATAGATTGGGTGCCATCTTTAAAACGTTTCTTCTAATACAATTTTATATTTTGAGTCTGCAATAATGTTTACCGGTCTCTATTTGAAGTGCCAAGTATTAAATAAAACACCCTTTTTGTGTAGTTAAAAGGTGATCCATTTCGGGGTTCCCTACTTTTTTAAAGAAAAAACACAGAAATCTCATCTTTAATGTGGAATATTTATTATGATTTGACAGAAAATTCTTTGGCATTTATTTCTTGAAGATTATCCCTTCCAAATATTGGCCGCGACTACGTCTTAAATAGTCCATTCGTTTAGTCTAATTTTCGATGACTCTTTCAGGCATTTCAACTGGTAACTGGCGAATGACACGCGTGATGTTTTGCTACAAGGACTTAATCTATATGGGTTTGTCCGCATATGCTTTGGACTTTACATATCTCCACTAGAAAAAATTGAACAGTGTGAGAAACGTGAAACCGTAAACGGTCGAGCGGCTACAGTTCTTACCAAAGCTGTAATTTGTATGCTTTCAATTTAAGATCTCTACGTAAATGCCTCACGTCGTTCCATACGTTATTCCGAGTTGCTGCCGAACAGATTCTCCACGGTCACCATGTACACTTTCAGCTACGGCTGCTACTTCGTGTTGGACGTGATCTATTCGGTCGAATATTATCCAATAATGAATGCTGGGTCTCAAGATGGGTGATGGTTTATGAATAGTACGCTCAACAGGCTGATATTGCTGACCATAAGTTGAGCTAAGCACGCGAAACACATTTTTTACCGAACGTAAAGTAAACGTTTTGGTAATAAAGTTGAACGATTTGTAAACGTTGTTCAGGCGTAAGTCTTTTCATGATAAAATGCCAAACATACTGAACAAAAATAACTGTAATATGTCAATAAAAGGCTATTGATAAAATTACCTCTACTTGGATTATCCGTTTTTATCAAACCTATCACTTGAAGGTGGTCTTAAATCTTATGTGCTGTATATTTGTAATTAAATTTTCTATTAAAATTCCAATGTTTCTCTGCAATTGTACTCATATATAATTTAATGTTAGCCCACTTTCACAAACTTATTTTTCCTGCTCCCAAGTAAAAATACTTGCGGTTTGGGAACCACTGCATATTTAAGTTATTGCATTACGTTGCGTAAGTATCTGTTTATAGTTTCTTATGTGCTTTGAAAAGAATGACCCAGTAAGAAAAACTTAATTTTTAGGACCACTCTAGATTTCACCATAATTATTATTTTTTATTAAATTATTTTGTGTACACGGAAATCGGATATGGAATATCAGACCAACTAACATAATTTGTATTACGTTTTTAAAATGGCTAAATAATGTAATAATGTTTTTTTTTTTTTAAGAGAACATATCATGTCAACGGCAGCATTATTAAAAACTTTTAATCGAAGTATTCATACAATTTTAATACCATGACCAGAATACATGAAAATTGTCTAAAACTTAATATATACGATAAATGATCCGTGTGATGAGCTTAGTCGATTAGCCACATCCGTTGGTCTGTCTGCCTAACCGTCTTCATATCCGCGAAATCGTCCGTCAGTTTTTGTGATAATGATATGAGATTGCTCTATCCATGATATTAGTCCAAACGAACTGGCCGATAAAACACAATTGAATTGTCATCAAAAAATATATGTTTTCTTTATTAAGTAATTTAAATTCGACTAGCCGGTGGCTTGTATCAAACACGTGGCCAAAAACAAATAACAAAATGTTTACTTTGGAGCCAAAACGTTGGTCAATTACGTTTTCAGATTTAGTTCCATATATTTCCTTTTAGAAATACACCTATTAAGGGGTTACATTCAGTTAGAATTTTCAAAAAATCGATTTTTTTTTTAATTTCATTTTCTTAATATAACATCTTTTGTTGGGAAATATAAAAACATTCTTGAGTAAATGGCTTTTATGCTTGTATTCTTCTTTTGTAAAGAACTTTACTTTTTTGAAAACCTGCCTAATGAAAAATGAATTATTTATTATTTAAATATTATGTCATTTGAGACAATGTCAGCTAAAATTATGCCACAAATTTCAAAAGTTCGTTTGAATCACAAATTTGCTTTTTTTAAACTTCATTTCATATTTTTAAGTTTTATTAGGAAACACATACTAAAATCATATTTACAGGCTTTTCCAACAGGGTCTTCAATATGTCTTCGAACATTTATAAACATAGGTTTGTACATATATTTAACATGGCATCGCATTTCATCTCGGTAAAAGTTTTCAATAAAGAAAGTAAATTAATTAAAATTGTTTTCTGTTGTCTCTGGAACTAGAACAGTCCATTGCATGTGCAAATGCACACTTTCTATGTATGTGTGTGTGTGTAGGTGCACTGATAAGTCAGCACATAAATACGTATTACGTACTTATGGACATGTGTTGGCGCCAATCACAATTACAAAAGTACACACCGGCTCGTAGACGAATTTCCGCTCTACTACACTAACAGTTTCATTAAGTGCTATCAAATACTGACACAACTCACACGCAAACACACTCATACACAGATAAACATGTGTTGCATTTGTATGAGCTGAATAAATAGAGAAGAGGCGCGTAAGGGGCGTGATTGAGTGCAGAGGGCGCATGCAAAATATGGCGAATGAGTATCTGTTTAAATTTGCCAACACTGCATACACCTACATACATACACCCATCCCTATTTACAAGCAGAAAAGTATATTTATGCTCTTCTGGCAATGCAATGATCGGTTGCATGTAGGCGGCATTGTTTGCTTGCCGTTTGCAATTGCAACACTGTTGCTGCCCTGTTAAATATTAATGTGTACGCTCGTTTGGATGTATGTGTGTGATGGCGCACGTGGCGCTAGCAGTCGATAGAGATGTAAGAATCCACGAGCAAAAAGTTTGTGCGCAAATATTTGCAACAAATCAAATACACACAGGCACTAAGGTACACACACACACACACTCGCTTAACTGTACTGCAATGGCCCATGCATTATAACGGGAAGCTGCGGCGCAACAGCGATGAAATTGTTTGCAAAACTTTGCTGCACCTGCTTTGTTGCAAGCAGCAGTTTCGAATATCAGAATGACAAGGCTGCACACTCGCTCGACGACAAGTTGCAAAAACTCACATAAAATAGTTAAAAAAGCGAATGCAAAGTAAAGGCAAAAGTGTGCTTTTAATGAACTCGTAGCTAACTAACAATTTTCCATTTAATTTTTAACTTTCCTTTGCTTTGCCATTCCATGATTAGTGAGGCAAAGTAATTTAAATATTTGAGGTTATGCAACAAACTGAAAAATAAACTGGAAAAAAAGGTACGCACAAACCACCTAACCGAACTCAACAACTTGTGCATACAAACATTAATAAAATATTTTCGCAAACGAAACTAAAAATGAGTTCATAAAAAGTTACCATTGAAAAGTACAAAACGCACTCCGCACATTTACCTTTCGTGAAAACATACATACATACGTGAACATAGAAGTACATGCAATCTTCAAAAGTAGTTGGAAATCCGTTAAGTGCTTACATCTATGTATTTACGTGCGTGTGTGTTCTGGAAAACGGCGAAAATATATGGCATTGCGTGTGTTCGTGCCACACATTCCCCTAAAGCAGGTTAAGCGGCCTGAAAGGATTTCGCTTGTAAAGCAGACTCTCTCGCAGTTGTTGTTGCTGTTGTAGTTGCGCATAACTTCAATAGCAGCCACATTTTGCAAAGTAGTTGTGAAAATTTCCAACTTCAACATCATCATTATAATCATCATCGGCTGCCGCTACCACGCCAGCGCCAACAGCAGCGACATCGGCAACATAACCACACAAACGTGCAACGACATTACTTGACAGTGAAAAAAATGCATTAAAAAAGTAAAAGTGCTTTCCTGCAATGGCAGTCAGTTGCAAATGTTACTACATGGCAATGCTGTAAGTTCAACTATCAATGTGTAGGCACTTGTAGAGCAACGCAAAGCGCACAACTGTTGCAAGTGATTTACAACATGTCAACGTTGACGAATTGATGACCTTGTAGGGAGTGTACATAGCACATATAACTTGCATATAGCAATGAATGAATGTTTAGAAAATGAAAAAGTTTGTCTGTTATTGATAAAATATGAAGGAATAAAATTTGAAAAGAGTTATGAATTTGCGAGAAAATAAAAACTTATTATTTATGTGTAATGGAAAAAAATTATTATGGAAAAAATATAAATAATTAGAAAACATGAAAACACCTTAACTTCGGTTTCTGGAAATATAATACCTTTAACACGTGTATTTTTTTATCATATAGAAGGTTTTGAAGGGATCCTTACCTGGATTTTATTTGTCTTTTTGTATGATTGAAATAATTTATATATTCTTATGTGGGTCTCCGATGTTTCCTTTTGGATGTTACAAACAGATTAGAAGACCTAATACGAGTATTTTAGAAAAATATTGTAAAATGGGAAACGCTATTGACAAAACCCTGGAACAGTCGATTTTCATAAACTTTTCCTGAGGTTTTTCATCAGAAAAATAGTTCGCCATAGACAAGAAAGAGCTTCTGGCGAGTAACTGTAGATGTGTGTGGTTTGATGATGTCCGGATGGAAAACAATCCATCTCTTATTGGCCAAAGTTAGTCGCTTCTGGACGATTGATTCAGATGGTCCAATTGTTGATCTACCAATTTCAAAAAATACAGGGTAAAACCTTTCTGGCCGTTAGTCCTGGCTTGGCCACCTTTGGCTCCGACTTAATTCGATTCGACCACGAAGGCTTTCACTTGACACAGTCGTAAGTGATGCACCATTCATCATCAGCAGCCAGCCGCCATAGAAATGGATATATTCAGCAGCGATTAACTCGATCCACCAGGTTGCATTAAATCGTGTGAAACTCATACTTCGAGCTTCTATTTGTATTTTGCCTTATTAAAATAGTTTGAACGGTATTTTTTACAATTTTTCGTCCCTGAGTAATCGAAACTATTTCTAATTAACTTATTTTATCCGTATTATCGACAATTGACCTTCGAAAGAAACTTTGAGACAAAATTATTGGAATGGAATGGACGAAGCCAAAATTGGTTGCATGTCTCCGTCTCAGGACCATAGACAACATTACGAGAGTATTTGGGAAGAAAACTATAAAAGATGGCATATTTTATATTTGCTGATATCCACTTGAAGCGATTCCAAGTAATAGATTACTAAAACCATCTATGTATTTGAGAAATAATTAATTTCTCCTTCCTAGACTTTATGTGCATTTAGAACCTCATTCTCATAATGAACTCCCTAGATCTGAGTAATTTTACTATTTTATAAATATTTTAATCAATAAGTCAACAGATCTATTACAGTAGGGCCCGTGAAAAAATATTAATATTTAAAGTATTTAGATTTTGTGGTTTCATTCAAAAGATTATTGAAGTCTTAACTCAAAATAATTCGTGTGATATACTTTGAACTCTAAAAACTCAATATCACATATACTTCCATATATAAAAGAACTAGTAGCAAGAAAAGCAACATTATATGTGTCTATCAATCAATTTGGTATAATCATGACTCACCACAAGCAATCTATAGTCATTGTAACTGCTAATATTTGCAACAAAACAATTTTCGTGCAGGGCATACCGAATGACAAATAGCCGTGCTACTACTTCCGACAGTTGTTCACAGTTATGCTGTAAAATGCCAACCGGCAACAGCTGCGGCAGGAGTTAGTACACATTTGCCAAAGCTATCACCAGCATCTCGTGCGTCATTATCAGTAAGCCCGCTATTTCACTCTACAAAACAAATATTACGTCGTATCGGTGTAAGCGCACCCTGTTCGTGCAGCAGCAGCAGAAAAAAACGGCATTCGTTTGCATTGTGATTTGACAGATATGCCCGGATGTGTGCTGATGTGACCTGCCGCTGTCAACATAACGAGGAGCAGTAACTACAGAACGGCCCCTACAGCTGTACCTAAAACGGATTCGTCAGTTGGAAGAGTGAATAAAAATTATGGCGTATCCTTGCGAAGCGCTCAAATGGAAATGCCGCCCTGCCCTGCCATGCCGATGGCCGTGCACGTTTTTACACAACTCTTTCGAATTTATGTCTTTCTCCGTGTACTTACAATCCTTTTACTTGGATTTAACCTTTTTGTGTTGTCGCATGTTTTTTCGACGTTTGGTTGTCATGTTTTTCTTATTGTTTTGTTTGTTTTTATTCTTGTATTCGTTGTTTTTTTTATGAAAGCAATAAGCAGTTGTTATACGAGCATGATCCTAAAGGTTTTTAGGTGAGTTACTTCAGCACGCATGAACTTGCAACTGCGGAGCTAAGTCCTTTTAACACACTTCAATGAGTGAACCCAGCGTCCCAATGCACAAATTTGGCATAAATTGTGACTTTGTAGTTGGAAAGAATTTAAATGAAATTTTTGATTACAAGTTTATTAAGAGCTGCAAAAATTGGTTACATGTGCTCGAAGACTTCTGGACATTAAAAATTTTAATGGTCTATTTTTCGATAACAAAATCTAAAAGCTCATAAAAATATATCGAAAGATCGAAAATTATAGATACTATGTGAATTCAAAATTACGGTAAGATTTTAATGATGAACGAGTAGTTAATGAAATCAAAAATCGATAAAAACCTATCGAAAAGAAAAAATCGAAACTTTCAAATTTACGATATGATAAGAATGATGAAAGAGTGGGTAATTAAATAAAAAAACTTGGTAAAAAAAATCGAAAAGAAAAAAATCGATCATTTTCGGTAGTATATGGTTTCAAATTTAAACGTGTAATGGTTTAATTTTTTTTGGAAAAATATAAAAATCGATTAAAAACTATCGAAAAATATAATATTATTATTATATTTGATTATTTAAATTTACGTTAAGCTATGAATGATCATGAGTATGTAATAAAATCAAATATCGAAAAGCAAAAATCGAAAATTATCGATAACATATAATAAGTTTTAAATTTTTCAATAAATTATGAATTATAAAGAGGTAGATAAGTAGGAAAGCTAAGAAAATTCACGGTAATACAATATCACTGAATTTTGCATTTCTTGACACAGCAGTTGAGAGGCTTGTTATTCTCATTTGAAATATTTTTGACTCTAATTGTCTACAAGTTTTTGTATGCTGGGTTCTATGAAAGATGTTTTCTAACACTTATTCTACATATGTATGTACCTGAGTTTGTAATATTTAGCGGCTGTTAGCACTACTGCCTCCTCCCCTCTCTGAGAAGATTAAAACTTCTCTGTTAGATTGTTACTTAACACGGCAGCACAAAGTATCACTAACGCTTTGTGTAACTAAAAGGATATGAATGGACATATTTTCACGCACACAAACGTGTGCGATCGAGTTACAGTCCATGTGACAATAACTGAGGCATCTATAAAACATGTGAAGCAAGCTTACATAAATTAATGAAATCAACACTCGAAACGGTGCGTGTGGCGCAAGGAAAAATCACAAAAAAAAAAAAACGAAAGGATAACCAAAGTGTAGACAAGCAAAAAAGAAGAAGAAATATTCAATACTACGATTACAGCACACAAAAAGTTCTAGTGGAGACGAAAAACGCGTTCGACGCACATTTCACACAAACGTGCCTTGATGCTTCCTGCAACACTTTGTTATTTTTGCTATTGTTGCTACTGTTGCTGTTGCTCGCATTGCTGCTAAGGCCGTTGTTGTTGTTGGCAAAGAAAACATAAACAAATGCAAATTTGCGCTATTTATGTGGCAGCAGTTCGTGCCTCATTCTATAGAAATTGACTGCGTTTCGAGAAATCGAGTAGCGGCAGCCACTGTAGCAGAAGCTGTGGCCGAAAGTATGACGATAATATTGTCTGGTGACTGATTGAATGACACAGCCTTCTGTGTACGTGTGTATGTGTATGAATGGAGGCAACTCCAGCATGGAGATTGGGAAACTGATGAGTTTGGTTTGTTGAATCGGCATCATGTTTATTATACTTTCGCTTCGTTGACTCTCGCGCACAATATTGCGGTTGAGCGAGCTTTGTGTCCATGTGTGCTGAGCGTTGTGCGTTGCGTATATGCAAATGTGGTGCCAATGCCACAACTTGCACTTCACTCCATATAGACGAGTCTTAATGTTCATGCGTATATATGTTGGTCCGTGTGAGTGCCGGCAGGCAGCTTTAATCAATAAATAAAAACCGGCAGTCATTGGCAAGAAATTGCCGCCTTGCAACATTTTAATACAATCATACTCATTCACTCAGCAATGCGTTTGTTTTACAATTTCTTTTCCCTCCGCGCCATGCACATTAATTCAATCAATTTGTTATGTACTTTTGGTGATTTTGCCATTGCCACTTTCGGCTTTCGGCACGCCACTTACCGTGCTACATTACTCGACACATGTTTCGCAATGCTTAATTAACTCGCTTAACCCTTTTAGCGATCTTGCAACGGCGCATGCATGCCAGCAATCTCAGAACAGGCCGCTCATGTGCTAGCGGCAAGAAGTCAGCAGTGACTTGCGCCATACTGCACACTGCGCTGCATATGGTATGCATACAACGATTGCAACGATTCAGCAATTTTGGTCCAATTTTTTAAAATTTCATTTATTTTGCACTTATTCTTTGCTCGTCGAACCATCGATGCCGCCGTAAGCACTTTTATGACACTTCGTTTTCTCACACTTATGGCGGCGCACACGCCTCCTTCGGCATCCATGCGTTCACAGCGCAATACCAGGCTTGCAATTTGACTCCACCCTTTCGTCTTCGACTTCTTCGTCGCATTCATGTGTGAACTAATAATTTTTTAGTACTCATAAAACTCCAGATTTTATTGTAGCTTTAACGTAGACAGCAGCTGCTGGCATATAAATAGGCGTGGCGTCATTGGGTGGCAAGCAGTCAGCTTTAATGTGGCTTTTTTCCCGCTTGCTTGCCATTTCTTTGTTGCCGCGCGGCTAATTTGCATACGTAAATATTATGTCAGTTGGCATGGCAGGCCAGTTGTTGTTGGCGTTGCTACTTTATTTACTGTTGCTATTGTTTTTTACAAAATACAGACACACTGCTTGCAGCTAATATGAAGCATTTCAGTATACACTTTATCCTCCAATGTTGTTTGATGGCTTCACATCGCAATGCGCGCAGCAGTTTTCGGTTTTGTTTTGGGTGTATTTAATTAATTAGAATTTCACCGACTTCCTGCATAAATTGCGGTTTTTCTAAATTATTTTCTGTTTTGTTCGGAAATAATTTATTTAGCTTAAAATAACAGCGTCGTACTCAAGCCTAATGGAAAATAAATAATCGCCGTTGAGCTGTTACATAAATATTTTTTTGACTGATTAGCAATGCAGTCATTTGTCTAGTTGGGAAACGGTAATATGTGGCATTTTAATGCCATTACAACTTTTTGGCTTCAACTGGTCCGAATTAGAGAGTTAAGTATTAAAGCAGTTTCATATTATTGGAGCCTGTAGTATTCTAATCAAAATAAACGGTTAGTTTCGAGTATTAAATTTCCATCCAGCCGACAGATGGCGCGAATATTCAATATCGGCGTGGCGTACTGTAGATAGTTCAAATATAATTTCAATTAATATTAATGTTCGTTACTATAGACATTGATACATATTTTATATCTCTATAAAGTACTACAATAGAAAAAATCACATTATGACGTCATGACGGTATTTTTATACCCTGAACAGGGTATTAATATGTCACGAAAATTGTAACACCCAGGAATCGTCGGAGACCCTATAAAGTATATATATAAATGATCAGTATGTCGAGCTGAGTCGATTTAGCCATGTGCGTCTGTCTGTCCGTCTGTCTGTATATATACGAACTAGTCCCTCAGTTTTTAAGATATCATTTTGAAATTTTGCAAACGTCATTTTCTCTTTAAGAAGCTGCACATTTGTCGGAACGGCCGATATTGGACCACTATAGCTTATAGCTGCCATACAAACTGAACGATCGGAATCAAGTTCTTATATGGAAAACTTTCTCATTTGACAAGATATATTCACGAAATTTGGTATATACTATTTTCTAAGGCAACAATGTAATCTCCGAAGAAATTGTTCAGATCGGTTTACTATAGCGTATAGCTGCCATACAAACTGAACGATCGGAATCAAGTTCTTGTATGGACAACTTTCACATTTGACAAGATATATTCACGAAATTTGGTATATACTATTTTCTAAGGCAACAATGTAATCTCCGAAGAAATTGTTCAGATCGGTTGACTATAGCATATAGCTGCCATACAAACTGAACGATCTGAATCAAGTTCTTATATGGACAACTTTCACATTTGGCAAGATATATTCACGAAATTTGGTATATATTATTTTCTAAGGCAACAATGTAATCTCCCAAGAAATTGTTCAGTTCGGTTGTCTATAGCATATAGCTTCCATACAAACTGAACAAATAGTTACTAACAGAAATGCACCTGTGAAGGGTATTTAGCTTCGGTGCAACCGAAGTTAACGTTTTTTCTTGTTTTTTTATTTGCGTTATATAAGTTTTAGTAAAATTAAATATATTATATCTGCATTAAATTTAATGCTTTAGTTAGTATTCCCAGAATGAGACAATTGAGCCACTCTTAAAAAAGCGTCGTTACTATTGTCAAAAAACTGGGATAGTTGCTTTACACAAGCTTTTCTATCCGATTTTTCAACAGCAAAATCATTCGTCATACAGGTACTGGTAGTAATCACTTACTGCTTTGTCCGGACAATAAATTGAGGTGGCTTTTCAAACTCCCCAAGGTCCTAACGATCTATTATCCATGTAAGTGATAAAGCGTTATCTAAATCGAACACAATTCCAATTGGCCAGAACTGGACTGTTCTGTGCAATTAGATCCTACAGGCGCTCCAATTGTTAACAGCGGTGCTCCGCCTATTTTAAAAAAGATCTGCATACGATATTGTAAACACATTAAGACATTGGAGAGATGATAATTAATCTTATGATAAAAGTTTTTAATATCCTGAAATATAAGTTAGAAACTATTTAACGTACAGGCATATGCATATATGAATGATTCCGCGTGATGAGTCCAGACGATGTTCGTTTGTCTTTTCGTTTATACACGAAAAAGCGTGACAGTTCCATATCATCTATTAAAAATGCACCTTTGAAGAGCATTATAGTTTGATTCACTACACCGGAGTTAACGTTTTTTTGCTGTATAATAGAGTGAGATAGATATAGAGTTAGATATAGGGTTACCTACATGTATATGAACAAAATGACGAGACGAGCTCAATTCCGAGTGACTGTCTATCTGTCCGTCCAGCCGACTATGTGTCCGTGTAAGCGATAACTTAAGTGAGAATTCAGATATGTTGACAAAACTTGGTCCACGGGTTTCTTAGTAAAGAGGGAGGACGTTCGTGAATTCTATTCCTCATATAAAAGTTCTGTTAAAACTTAATAAAAGCGCGATAAATCAAAATATACCAGTAACAATACATTTTACACCCAGAAATTTACGAGAGGACAAATTTGGTAAGTAAATTTATTCTAATATCCATACATTATGGTGTAAAAATGGGTGAAATCGGACTACCTTTTGAGGTGTGCCTTCTTATGACCAAAAATATTTAAAGTCGGAACAAAACTATATAAGCTTCCAGATACCGAATACGTGGATCTCAGTTCCTAATACGAACTTCTTATCAAAAGTATCGGTCAACCTGTCATTTATGTAGATAGAAATTTGAAAAAATTTTCCTTGCTTTGGTTCCTGGAAAGTTGCGAGAGCGAAGAATATTCGCTCACATCCGAACTTCACTCTCCCTTACTGCTTTTTTTTTAGTGTTACTTAAATTATAATTTAAAACAAGTCAATTTGTTTGAATAAATTTTAAATAAAAATATTTTTTCTTCCAATATATTTAAGAAATTGTTTTTTAACTTTAACTGACATTTTAAGTGTATTATTTTTTCAATTATTTACTAAGTTATTATATGATTGTTGTCAATCATTTAATCAATATATAATGGGAACGCTGCCAGTATTTAATAAAATATTTTTCCCACAAAAAATCACGTTTTTCAAATACGGATTAACAGTACTTAAACAATCGTTTTTCTAATTGCACAATCATGACTTCAGCTTAATTGCATCACTTCCTTTGTGCCACATTCAATAATGTAAAAATACAATTTGGGAATTAAGAATTCTATTTAATCTCATTCCATGACAATTAAGCGTCTCTTATGCCATTTTAATCACATTTAACATCAAATTTAATAAACGCGAACACAATGAGAAATTAAAACAAATCGACAAACAATTTGTTAACAATTAAATCCACTTAGCGTAAAAAATGGAAAACATTTGTAACGGTTTCCAGCGAACAAGCAGCACGCGAGTGCATGTGCAACAAATATTTGAATTTCGGAGTTCACTCTTTGAGCTCGGCAATTACACACAACATTTTATTAGCCGCCAGCAACAGAGAGATAAACAAAAGTTTTTTTTCATTTTCATTATATTTTCAAGCGATTTTTTATACTACATATTTCTGTTGCAACAAATAGCGCTTATCTTGTTGTTGTCAATCGTGTTGCACGCGCACTAATCATAGCTATTTGTCGGCTGCCATGCAAATTGTCAAAATAAGTTTTCAGCTACGAGTAGTTGCCGTTATTTGTTAAGTTACAAACACACACACATCCATTCATATACATACACGAACAAAGGTATTCGTTTGTTGCGCCACTGTTAGTGCCTGCAACAAAGTCTCTGTCGTTGAGTGTTTGCTTGCAGTTGACCAAATGGAAAACGAAAAGCTACAACAACACAACTAGCTACAACAAATATTTAAAATAATAATATCTAAAAAGTTGCAAATTACATGAAAAACATTGTGCTGCAAACAAATTGCATGCAAAGCACCGACAACAACGAAAACGCTAACTCGAGCTGTGAGCTACATGTGTGTGTGTGAGTGTGCCGAGAGCAAATTTGTATGCAACACTTTGCTTGCAACAACAAAGCACTTTGCACACAAAGCAATTTCGCATAGAATGCAGCTAACGGTTTGTGGCGTTAAGGTGGCAGTTGTGAAGCATTAAACAAATTTGCTGCTGCGCTTGATTTTCGTCGATTTGTGGAGGTTACACATTTTGACATGGCAACTATTGTTTTTGAAATTTTTTTCACATTTTCCTCGCGCACATTTTGTTTGGGCGAATTTAAATTAAATTTTTGAAATTAAAGAAAAAAGGGTTTTAGCTGGTGTCTGGCTTCATATTAGCATTTACATTGTAAGTGGTATGTATGTTTGTGTGAGTGTTGCGTTTTTTTGTGGAATATAGCGTGGTGAATTCTTCATTAAAAACAGTTATAATAAAGTAATACAGCTATATTTGGATATTCACATAAAAATAAGTTGGATTAGGTGGCAACTCTGTATACAATTGGGTAAATTTATCAAGGAAGTCGAATAAATATTTTTCAAATCGAGAATCTTATACTGATCGCTCAGTTTGTATGACAGCTATATGCTATAGTGGTCCAATATCGGCGGTTGCGAGCAGCTTGTTTGAGGTCAAATGCATGGTGCAAAATTTTCAGATCGATATTTTAAAAGTTGAGGGACCAGCTTGCGTATATACAAGCAGATGAACATACTGACATGTTTTAATCGACACAGTTCATTATGCTGATAATTTATATATTCGTATATATTTTATAGGGTCTGCGATTCATCGGGTGTTTCAAGATAAACAAAATTATCTACAACTTCGAAGTTATGACTGTCAACAGTAACGAGGGAGCCAAGTCGCGAGTGCGACGACTGTCTGTTTAATGACAGAAGATATTTCGTCTAGCCCTCGTTTACTATCAGACCCATTTGCTTCGCTTCCTTTGCAGTCTGGATAAAGCAGAAAAGAAAGCGCGGATTTTGAAGCCAATGATATCAATATTTTCGGCGTACCTGGTACCTTCTCTATTTAGTTCTGCAGCTCGAATTATTTTCTTCAGGAATAGATTAAAGAAGTCGCACGACGGGGAGTCTCCTTGTCTAAAATCTTGGAGAGGTCCTTCGCGATGCTGACTGAGCGTTTGGTATTGCTCAACGTCGGTAGTAGGCTGTCTAGTATTAGTTTTGCGGGGATACCAAATTCAGTCAAAACGGGGTAAAGACATCGGCGAAAGGGTGGTGTCTGTCGACTCTCTTTTCTCGGGTCTTTTTCAAGATTTTTTGATATGAGGTCGGTTGTTGATTTTCCAGGCCTAAAGCCAAAGTCCAATCAGTTTGTTTTAGGTGGGATTTAATCTTTTACATAATACGCTCGATGGAACCTTATATACGATGTCGAGGAGGCTTAACCTACGGTAGTGGGCACAGATTGTGGAGTATCCCTTTTTTTGGATTAGGTAGAGCACACTTAAATTCCAATCGTCGGACATGCTTTCGCCCGAACTTATTCTACGAAGATGCTTATTAACATAATTTAAAAGAAAAATAATTATCTTAAAGATGGCAACTCTATTGCCTTATACAATAGTGTCTTTCTTCCGTTTATGATGACGTAATATAGAGAAATTAATAGTGCGGTCGATGCTCAACTTTGTCTGTGACTTTTACCTCTATCCTGAGTATGATATTTAATAATCTTTTAGTATCTAGGTGTGCGTGATCGTCTGGGTAATTGTGGGTGCTAAGCCGCAGTTATCTCTTGTGATTAAAGAGCAGAGTTATTTCTTGCCTCAATTGTCTCTGTATGACATTTAAATACCAGAATTCAAAATTTGAGTTTATCTTATTACAGAAGAAATTACACCCGAAATCCAAAATCAAGAGTTGAAGTTAAAACTGATATCTACATATGAATCATAACATCGGTGTTCTATAAGATTCCATTATTCTAATCTATACCACCAAGTTACTTTTCAAATAAAACATATAATATTTGTTTATCTTAAATATAATTTTTCCAAGGAACCTTGTATATTGCCATCGGGAAAACCAGGCAAAAAAATAAAAAATGAGAATGCGGTACAACAAAATGATCTAAAGCTTCCGAGAATCATCAGCGTAAAATGTTTGGCACGATGCTTGTTTGGCGAAGTACATTCGCATTTACATTTCGCTTGCATCTCCAGTGGCTCAGTCTTCATTCAAGCGTTCGCACACTCATTTACTCGCTCACGAAGCTGTTCATACACTTTGTCATTGGTTGAGTAAAAATGCAATAAACCAGGGAAATAAATCACGTGAGAGCTGAGAATGTGTTGTCTGCGTAACACAGCATATTGGGGGAAATCGGCGCTAAAAAGAATAGTGGAAAAGATGTTAGCAAATGTTGTGACGTGTGTAAAGTTCTTCCCAATAAGTAAGTGAAGCCACTGTACTACGGTTTAATAAGCAGACAGTTTGACAACCTGGTTTAGTAGCGGTAACGTTATAATGAGTTGCTGCGCTTCATCCTCGGTATGACTGACGCACTGACTGATTGACTGACAGATAGTTTATCAGTTGTAACATTAAAGAGTTGTTGTGCGTTGAAGACTCATTTCAGCGTTTATTATTGGAAAAAGCAGTTTTCTAAATATGATGGATATGTTGCTGGCTGTTGCACGCGAGGTGGGAAAATTAAAATGTTAAACTTAGAGGGAATTATGAAACTTCCATTTGAGGTTTATAGTTGCTCGTTTAGATGAAAGACAACTCTCCTGACAAAAAAATATTGGTGAACAGAAGATTTATATTAAAATAGTAATATACGGACAAATTTTATAAAAATATTGGCCAAGTGTTTTTGAAAATTTTGGAAAGAAATCTTAGAAATATTATATAAAGTGTGATGGTAATGAGGGTATATATTATGTCAATCTAAATTGAGGCACAAATATTTTCGGAGATGGGAACGTATTTTCAAGAACTTTGTTACTTTGTGTAATCGATTCAAAAAATTTTATACGCACTTTTCTAGAAACTCAGTCCTCAGAATTGGTGCAATTTTCACATAAACCGTCAGGCACATTTTTTCAGAGGTCGATCTCTACGGAATCAAAGGTATATAATCTTTTCAAAACTAATATAACAACAAGCATTCTCCTCTCAACTTTGAGCAATGCTATGCTTTTGATATTACTTGAAAAAACTTTGAAATATATAATGTTCCCTTCCTTATGTTCCATAACCATCTATCCACCGCAATTCTCACCCAAAAAACAATTATTTGTACATGAAATCCTATGTGTACTTGCGGCAACTCTCCATCATACACCAATCCAGCACAGCCTTACCCCACTGCATTCCAGCTTACTCGTCTGTCTGTCTGGCGCTGTCGTGCTGTCTATGAATGCGAGAAAGCGTAAAAAGTTCATTACCAGTGCGATGCGTATGACGCGCTATTTTGACATGCCACTTGCAGCGAATGTGCGGCAAATACAAAAATTTCAACTCGACTAAACTAAACTTCAGGGAAGTTGAAGTTTGGACTGATACGCGCACACGTGATGGTGAGGCGGTACAAAACAGTTTGACACAGTTTACTGGATTTGAGCGGTGTGTCATGACAGGCGAATCGCTGACAAGCTGGCGGTTGCATGTCACTACAACTGTCAGTGCATAAAGAGCAATCGGGCAAAAAATGTATGAAATGTATATCTAGCAAGATAATACTTTAGCTGAGTAATATGAAGTTGAAGAGTGAATGAGACAGCGATTTACGCCATGAGTCATTTGAGTCTCTAGTTTATCAATACAGTTTTATTTGGTTGCTAGCAATTTTACTACCACTGAGTTTTGCGTTGACAGTTTTTCTTGCAATCAATTCACAAAGTTCAATGGTCAGCGAGCAACTTCTTAAGCGCTGTCAGTGTTTTGCTTTCTACAATCTGCATCATTTTATTATTACCATTTTTACTTTGTACTACTTTTCAGTTCGCTCTCTTTCATCCGAATATTTGTGGCATCCTTTGATGCATTCATCATTTATTATCCACACTAAAGTTTTTTAATGACGAAAACGTTCGCACCAGCAGCTGTAGCGAAACGAAGAAATGTAGGGCAATGTAGGGTATAAAACGAAGTTCCAACAAAAAGTGAGATGAAATTTGAAACAAAGCAGCAAATGAGATGGCATTGACAGAATATAACTGAAATTTTACTCAATGTAAAGTTCATGAAAGTGAGCGTGATAAACTGTCAGGGCAACCAACGGAAAGCGCTACTACATTGACGGTCCATTAACCGCAAGGAAGAGGTAGAGAGATAGGATAATTGCAGAAAGAATTAAAAAAAACTTTTCGATTTTTTGGAATTCAGAGATATTCAGAGATAAGTAAGATATTGTAAATTTAAGCAGCAGGCAGCAAGTTTTGAAGGCATTATTAAGTATTCATTAATATAGCTAACGAAAGCTCACAGTTACTTATTATTTTTGAGAGTATAAAGCCCTATTTATCATCATTTGCTATCACATTTCTGGTGTTTGCGATCAATTAGCTGGTGTTGCCGTTGTCAAATTAAATATAATTATATAGATATTTGAATTTGTCTGCTTATAGTAGTTTACTTTATGCATATAGAAGAATAAATATCATGCAAAGCATTCTTTGCTCTCGCCAAATGTTACCGTCAACAATTAAATTCCAATTATAAAGTCAATCATTTGATTTCAATTAACTGCGACAGCTGTTCGATGGTTAACGATGTAATCATCAATATCGTAGCGACAACCTGCCATCAATATTGCCAGTCATTGTGCGCACGCATACCTAGTATATTTACGCCACAGATGCTTGACTTTCTTTCGAGCACCCGGCAGGAAATTGAAACGGTGTTAGTTAGTCTGACGAATCTTGTAGCTTAAAGTTCATTGCTAGAAATTTGAATACACAAGTCTTACAATCTTGTTGTTTTTTGTAATGGTTAGATAAGGTAGTTTTATAGGAAAAGCCTGCAAATATTGGCTAGTCGAAAAAGTATTTTCGTATTTTGTCAATAGATGTCGTTGCAGTCGTATATCTGCAGTGCTACCAATCACATTGTGCCATATGTGTTGGAAAGGATTTTAAACTTCAATTAACCAAAAAAATTTAATTTGGGGAAGTTGAGAAAATTTATAGCTATGCAAAAATTAATGAAAGTAATGAAGAAATTCGATAAATTTTGAAATTTTTGTATAAAAAAGGGAAGAATGCCATGCAAGCCACCAATGAAATTTGTGAAGTTTATAGAAGTGATGTATCATTAATGGTTCGCTCGCTTCCGTTCTGGAAATTTCGAAATTGCGATTTACACTGATGAAAGTTTTACATTGATGGAATAATGTCTCTAGCAAAAAAATGGCAAAAAGTGGTCGAAAAATAAGAAATACGAATATCCTTTTTCGACTAGCCAATATAAAGGTCCATAATTGCGTTTTTTGGTCAAAAATCAAAGTCTTCGGTATATAGTATATATTCGCACATCTAACCAAGATATTCGAAATGCCCATTTTTTATAAATATCTTTTTTAGTTAAATATGCATTATAAGCTTTAAGCTTCTTATACTGACTTAAAACCTTTTGGATTATAAAGCTTTAAGATGAGTGTCTTTTTCTATTCGTCTCCATTCGACAACACATCATCTATAGTAAGTGTGCCAAGTTCTTGATATTTTCAGTGAAGAAATTCTCTTGTATTATGAGGGTATTATGATTTATCCTCTATTTTAATTGAAGCGGTTCCTGAAATTGAATTTTGTAAATCGAGTTAAGTATCCTCATAGGTTCTGTGAGCTTATGTACTACTTGCAACACCAACATAATTTCTTTCCTACAGGGCATGCTTGTATTTACATATCTTCTTTACCTTTTATTATGCCACACAGTGCATAAATACTCCACCAATTTGCAGTGCATTCGTGCGAAATATGCAAAATGCAAATAAAATAAAATACAATACCAACAAAAACAAACAATAACGACAAATACTCATACATACAATACAATTATCATATTATCATAGCTATTGTTATTGGCATTGAATGCGCTGTAATGCTATTAAAATAGTTAATAAGTAGTGTATATTCAGCCACACAAATAAATACAATACTATATATGCAGGAGACGTACAGCAGTTAGTTGCATGCCACATGTTTCTGTTTCTGTTGCATGTAATGGGCTTAACGGTTGTTTTGTGGCTTTTGGTCGCAATTTACACATACGCCGTATGCAGCAGTGCTGTCTGTTGCCTGTTGTCTGCTGCTGATTACAATAACTATCGTAATGCAATTACTGTGGAATTGCAGCTGCACATACAATACCAGATTAAGTATCAATAGAAATGTTAGTGGAACTAATTAATTACAAGTCTGGGCATATTGAAAACGAAAAATAATTAAGCTTTTTTAGGCGAACAGAATATACATATGTGTATAATCTTATTTATTGAATAAAATTTTTTTACACCTAAGTAAATGGTGTTTTTGGTTTTGTTATTAAGAAACACATTACAAAACACTGTAACACTGGCTACCACAGCCGGTGTTTAGCATATAACTGCATAGTCGATTATAAGCTGCAGCGCTGGAGAAACTAAAATAATATTTTATGGTATAAATGGTCCATAATATCCGTCTACATTAACTGAGAAAAAGTACTTGAAAAATCCTTTCGGAGAAGAGATCAAAAAAGACAGAGAGAGATAGTGAGAAATAAAAAAGGAGAAAGAAAGAGAGAAATACTGCAAGGCTCCCCTGACTAATGAATCGTGGGTTCTAAATCAACATCGATAGAATTTTTTGACTTCTCGCTTTTCTAGAATGGTTTTTACATTATCTATTATATTAAATAGCAATTTTATTAAATTGGCTGCTGTTGACTTCATTTTAGAATGTAATTTGACCAGGCTGAACATGGTAGATATGCTTCAGAACAAGATTATTCCCTAAATGTGTTTAGGTTTGTAAAAGAAGTTTGAAAATAAAAAAAAACTGGATAAAAAATTTCTGTTGATCTTTATAGCAACTTTAAGAGGTTATATGCACTTGGTAATTTCAAAAAAATATATATATTTTTGTTTGGGGTTTTTGGCTTCAAGACTTTAAACTCATTTTCTCGAAACGCTGCTTGCAGAACTGGTGAGCATGTCAACTCAAAAACGGCTGAGTTGATTGTCTTGAAAGTCAAAAAACTTTCTTAAATATATTTGTCGGGTTATAATCGAAGAAATATGACTTTAGAAAATAATTTTGACTTTCAAAACATAAACAAATGTGAAGCGTACATTTTACATTTACATTTTACAAAAAAAAAAACTTTTTTTGGGAAGACGCCATTTTATTAAAAATCAGAGTTTCGATGACTCCTTCTGTCATTATGTTTTTTGGGGTTTTTAGATGTCATATACTGTTAAGCTGAGAAATCTTCTTCAACCCAGACACCAGTTTATGGAGGTCATACACGAGGTCGGCTCGGAATCAAGGAAATTCAAAATTTAAAAAAAAAACTCCGTTATTAAGGTGCATTAAATTCTATAAATGTGCGTTATTTTTTCTTATTTATTATTCCTCACGAAAAATGCTCTTTTATCTGACTTGAGTATGGCCCCATAAAGCGCATATAAATTTGATACTCATAGTTTTATCTCATCGTAGAAGTTTTCAAATTTCATTTGTTTATCGGAGTGCCATTGTGTCAGTTAGAAAATTTATTGTTATAAAATGCTAAACACTTCAATATATCTTAATGCAGCATTTCAAGATCAGCATGATTGACAGCACCAAGAGTAAAACTTTAGTAAATATTTATTAAATCACAAAAGCTTTCGTGCATAACCTCTCTTTCTTGTTTGAAATCTTCCACAGACCACAAACTGAAATGCAATATATCCTGCTCAGCGCATGTTCTTAATCAAATGGCAAGATTTATTATATCCCCAAGTAACTATATACGGAACTTGAAATGCATACAAAAGTCAATGGCCATTCAAGTTCAGTGCAAATGCCAAACGCCACGCAATCAATCAAACCATCAATCCGTCAGATGGTTAAATATTTAGTTTATCTAGCAGCGGACATCTGGAAGACATCCACTGGCACTAATGCACTTTTACGATCTGAAATAAATACGAAATACGTGTGTGCGGCGCTTACACCTTCCGCATGCGATCGCTCAATTAACGATCGTGTGAACATAAAAATTTAGTGCGGCAAAACGATGCACGAAATATTCACTTGAACTTTTACTGCCTCCACTACATTTTGCTCGCTGTGGAGAAATTTATTTAAAGTGCGATCTGCATATAATAATTTCAACAAAGTGGTTGGCGGTTGGCTCATCACGCAAACGATCGTGCAACATGGCCATACTTCAATTCATCACAGCAACAACGGCAGTGAACGTCGAAAGGCGGACTGTAGATGGTGAAGGCAGTTGGAAAGTGGTGCAAGTGTGGAGTGTTATATATTTGATGGATGTTGTGGTACATGTACTCACTCATAAATGTATAACATATGTTAGTGTGCTTGTGGTGATTGGTGCTATGGAAGGCACAGAAGACTGTTTGCTTTGTTTGTTGTCTTTTTTTTACTAGCACGATCACTTCCTCATGCTTGATCGCAAACAAATTTGCCCATGCATATCATGGTATCATGGTATTTGCATTCAGTGCGAACGCAAGTGAAAATGTCTGGGCAAAATTGTATTTTTTAGAATAGATAGATCTTCAGGGACATAAAATTAGCTGTCCACAATTTGACAAAGCTTGGAAAGCTTGTTCTCTTGAATACTCCAGCACGCTGTGCAGAAAATATAGCAGCCTTAGTAGAGAGTGTATACGAAGACCGTGGAGAGTTGATTCGGTGCCGTCCGCAGCAACTCGGACTGACATGTGGAACGACTTGGCGCATTTTATGTCGAGATCTTAAATTGAAAGCGTATAAAATACAGTTTGTTCAAGAACTGAAGCCGTTCGACGTTCCTAAAGGACATCGCTTCGCTCTATGATCTCTTGAAAAGTTTCAAAAATATCCGACGTTTTCGAATCAAATTTTGTTCATGCAAAATTGTTGGTGAGAACATAACCGTTAACGACGACCGTTATCTGATCTAATGACCTTGACGACATTTGGTATCAACAAGACTGTGCTATTTCTCACACATCACATCAATCAATGGATTTATTGAGAAAACACTTTGGTGGTAATTTCACATTTTGGGTCGGTCGATTAGCCACCAAGATAGTGTATATCACACTGTTAGACCTTTTCCTGTTGGGATATGTAAAGTTCAAAGTCTATGCGGACAATCCCGCTTCGATTCAGACCTTGGAGCAAAACGTACGAGTCGTCCAATTTGGCTCAAAGGTTATGAATTTTAATGGCTAACAATGATTAGATATATGAATTTTAATATCTAAAATCAATTAGTGCTAACTTAATTTAAAAGGGTTTTTAATTACTCACAGCCTACACACAAGTACTTTCCAAAGTCCAATAAAATTTGAATATTTTTTAAATTTAAGCAGAGTTACCACGCGACCAAAAGTAGGCACAAAGTCACTGAAGTCTACTTGATAAACAGTGTGTAGTTGAAACAATTTGATGCGGCAGCTAGATAAAGCTAAAATTCATTAATATAAACTTGTTTTGCTGCACCGAAATTTCCACCTTCCACTTAATTCCGTAGAAGTCAATTAACTGCGCGGCAGCGCAGAGAAAAGCGAAAAGAGATCAATCGAGCGCGATAAGCTAATCGAATTAATAGTGTAATTAAATAGAGATTAGTGTGGGCAACAAGCAGTCGAATGGCGATATTTTGAAAATTAGTCTCAAAAGCCATTCAAATATTAATTTACAAGCAAATATACTTCGCTATAAATGCTTTTGGGTGCTGTTGTTTTTCGGCTAGCATTTTCAATCTTTTTAGAAATATTGCTCCAGACCAAATACAGTGAACTTCCGTCTCAACACCAGAGAATTGCCAAACATTTTCGGCCACAATCCGCGTTGAGCGCTGCAGCAACTCGAAATACTGCTGAGTTGCAGCCTTTAAACTTTACGTAGGTTTGTGGGCTTGTGCATGGGTATTTCTTTGTTAGCTGTCGTAAGTAAATGGAAATATCAGCGCAGGGCATTAACGCTTCAGCGGGAATCCAACGCAGCCATTTACCCGCCCAGCGCGTTTTTGCGATTGATCGCTTGCCCGTTCGCGATTGTGTACGCTCCGGGCGCATGGATCGCATGCTGTGTTGCAAAAAAGGCTTGAGTTTGAAGTGTTTGCCCTGCTTTCATGCGATTATAATGCGCCTATAGTCTGATCATTTGTGTGGGCGGTATTGGGACGGTGTGTTGCATGCCACGGCGGCATTGTGTGTCGATAATGAGCCGTTTGTTGTTAGGAAGGTGTGTTTGTGCCCAGAAACTTTATAAGTAGAACATTGTTCGAGTTGTTGTTACATTCGAAAATTTTCTTTACGAGTTTGAAGAGAGTTCCGTGGTAATACAAAAATGGATAACAAAAGGGAAAAAGATCGAGACCGCAAATGCCGATGTATAAAAAATGGATTAGAATTGAGAAAATCATTGAGATGAATATAACAAATACAGAAAAGTGAAGCCGTGAATGTAATGGAATCAAAAACCAGCTTTTTTCTTTCAAGAAGTATCAAAGATGAAGAGAGGAATAGACGTGAGACAAAAGTCGCTCTTAACAAATTTCAAACCTTCAGAAAGAATTATATTGTTTATTTGACAATTTCTCGATATAGAGTTCATAATCAATGAAGAATGACTTTTTAATATTTGTTGTTAATGCTTCTAAACAAACAAATTTCTCAGTGTAAACGCTCCCAACCGCAACAAAACCGCTGTCTGCTCAAGTATGAAGCTGCCAGTCTCCAAGGAGGCAACTCCCAGCCTGTTGCCACATGCAGTTTGATGGAAAACGATAATTTTTTATATGTTTGCATGATGCGGCGAGGTTGCAGTGGAAGTAGAAAAATAATTGGCGGATATTCTAGAGTCCAAATAGCGTGCTGATCGGCAACTAGTTCATATTTTCCGAGCATACATGCCACATGCATATGATATTTATGAGAAAAGTTGAAAATAATAATATCTAACGACAAATTATTTTCCAAATTTAATTATTAATTTAGGATTACATATAAGTTTTCCCGAATAATTTCCACAATTTTTCTCATGACTCATATACTTTTCCTATGTGTAGACTTATATACTCAAACTTCTTTAAACTTTTAGCTTTCAAAAAATATCTCAAATCGTGCCACAATACTTAATAGCAATCACTGCAATGTCAAATCTGTCTATTGTTGCTTCTTAAAAAAATTGCAATCATGCAAGCTAACTTACTCGTTACATGTCTGTCTTAATATAAATATATATTCAATGGGATTGAAGCCAATCAACCAAATTGAAATACGTACTACAATACCAACAACTATAGTTCATACGAGAAACCCGCTTAACTGACAGCATGTGCTCAACAAACGTGCAACAAGTCTCATGCAACGAAAGCATGGCGCGCACAGCTCAATAATAAAATTTAAATTTATTTTATTTTCATTTTATAGCATTTTCTTTGCGAATCTGTGAAGTACTGTATGTCGCTAATGCCACACACATGCATACACAAGGCAAATGCATGCATACGAGTGTATGCAATTGCGCTTTGTTGTTGCTGCCTTGCGAATCAATCACTTTGAGATCTTTGCGCGTGACTTTGAGTTGAGATGAAAATCAAATCGAAATTTAAGATTAAGTCGGTAAAAATTAAACAAATGAAAGGAGTTTAGCAAATAGCTATTGCCATAAGCATGTTGCGATATAATATTGACTTGCAACATGCTGGAAAATCGCTGCGATTTGTGAAGGTGATCAACGCTTGAGCTATTGACAATGCAGGCAGTAAGCTCTTTTTTTGGGAAATTGTCGTCGAACATGCTATGATTAACTACATTAGCTATACATGCTAGAGTTTATAATATAAAGGCTTGGATATGTGAAAAAGATTAAATAATTATTTTGCAGATAGTTTTTTTCTTTATCAACCTCAAATATAATAGTATGATACAAGCTTTTGCTTGAGAATTGAGAGTTTATAAGAGGTACACGGGGTCGATTTACATACGAATATATCTAGATAGTTATCGGGAGGATGGAGTAATGCAGCTTAGCACATAAAATCAAAGTCGTGTTGCCTGATTTTAGAAACCTTTTACCGAATCAAGTTAAAAAAAGCCAGTTTTTGATTTTAACAAAAATGTACCATTTTGATTTATATAGTTATTAGAACCATCAACAGACCCAACTCAGACTTTTGCTTAGGCTGTTGATGTTGTTTCTAAACAATTTTATTGATCAATTTTTCACTGCAGTGTTATTTGTTCGAAAATAGAATTTATATATGTGTATATCTTTACCAACTGTGGAGAATGTGGCTTCTGAGATTTAGCATTTTCAGCGATCCAAGCTTTGGTATTTTGAAAAATAATATATGGATAAAAGAGTTTGGGCTAGTATGAAAGTTTTGATAAAATTACTATTGTTATTGACGTAGTGTATCCAAAAATTCACATTATAATTTGCGTTTACCGTAATATTTTCATTCATGATCACTGGCCAAATCCCTGAGGAGAGTACGTGTCGCGCCTTATCGCATTCAATATTTTATACTTTCTGACCTATTCTACGATTGAGTTTGCTGAATAGCCAGAAGTCACACAGAGCTAAATCAGGTGAATACAGAGGTTGTGGCAGGAGATTGGCTGAAAATTTGGCTAAAAACTCACCAAGAATTAATGCGGCGGTGGATTATCGTGAGGCAAAAACCAAGAGTTGTCGGCCCATAATTCCGACCCTCTTTTAGGAATAGTTTCGCGCAAATGAAACATAAGGCTCAAATAGTACTCTGTGTTGACAGTTTGGCCGGTAAGAGAGAACTGCACCACAATATAATCCTATAATCGAAGAAAACTGGCAACATAATCTTGATTTTTGACCTAGTTTGACCTTGTTTTTTCGGTTTCGGCACATCTTTGCCACGATATTCGTCCGATTGATCGTCTGTTTGCGTGTTGTAAACTTAGATCCAAGTCCTCTCGCCAGTAAAGTACGTTTCATGACATCCTGGTCGTCAGAAAGCATGGTTTCACAGAGGGTAACGTTTTTCGAGAAAATTTCGTGATTTTGGAAACAATGGATCTAGGCTCAAATGATCTTTCAAAATGGTTTTCACTGATCGTTGCGATATTCCAACGATGCCAGAAGAATCTCTGGCTGTTCATTGTTGATTCTCAGGCGAAATATAAATTAAGAAGTCTTAATATTTTTGATCTCAGTGGCATAGCGACTTTTTCTGATCTGGGAAGGAATAAAACATATGACTCAGGCGGTTATAAAAGCAAAAGACCAATAATACTTCTTTGTTATCATATTTGGAAATTCACTATAATCGAGTGAGCCCGCATTATATACTATATTATCTGATATTGATTCGATTTCGATTTATAGTAATGATAGCTTTACAAGTTTCCGGAAATTAGTATATTGGGTAAACGACAAATAAAATCTCACATTAGTCTCTTAAATATATATACTATATGTATGCATATTCTTTTGCAGCTTATCTTTACTTTAACAATACACCACAATTTATCTTCTTCCAGCTATTCACACATTTTTCATTTAATTTCAAAGCATTGTGACGCCTTAATTACAAAAGAGCAATAAATTTTCGTGTTAAGAAGTTCAAACTCAAGTTTGCACTTTCTCTAACACAATTGAGAACACTTAACGATTACTACAAGTATTTACAATGCTGCAGAAACATACTACCCACACACTCACATACATATTATTAGCAGACATATGTACATACATATGTATGTTTGTGCGGTATAAACGTTGTACTACAAATTGTGCATTTTCCGAAGAATCCAAGCGTCTATGCATGTGAAGGCAATTTGTAAACCGCTCATAACTGCGCTTTTGCAGGCAAGCGAGTTATGCATTCCTTCGTATGTATTTTCTGTAGCAACAAATACATCACATACATATGTATGTATGTGTCTGGTTGTAAGTTATAAGTACTTCCAAGTACTGGCATTGCCAAGAGGCGTCTGTCTGCGCGCTTCATTAAAATTTACTGCATAATTGCCATTGATTGATTTGTGTGCGCTTTGCACAGCCACAAAGGCGAAAATAAATAAGAGAAATAATAGAAAATCATACAATATCATAAAATAGCGATTACATAGTAGCACAACATGCCAGACAAACAGTTATATGAAATACTTTTTTTTGTTATTAACCCAGTCTGCAAGTTGCTGAGGCTGAAGAAATTGTGTAGCAGAAGATATAGTACTTGTATAGCTGTTGGAACTAGCAAGTTCAAAAGAAGATCTTTGCTGTGGAGATTTACTGAGTGAAAGGCGTGCAGTTAAGGTTTTTATTCACGATATTTTCGGTGAGGAGTTCATAATTTAAGACATTATTCTGAAATAATTTTTATTTGAAATTATAACACTAACTCCCTATAATGTAATATAATGTTTGCATCTCAGCAAACGAGGTCGAAAATCATTATTAGTGATCTTGTTTAATTTAAAATGGTAACCGCCCAACCGAAAATATTTTGCTAGTTCTTTCTAGTCACGATAAAGACAACCTTAAAGTAAAATTAAGATTACGTGCTGAGGAAAAATTATATTTTATGAAAATCTTTGTCTTGATTTTGATCAATAAGTTTGAGTGGCAGCAATGTACTAAAATGGTCTGATCTGAATAATATTTTTGGATTGTAGCGTTATCTTGGATGATAATCTAAACTAAATTTCGTGATGATATCTTGTTAAGTGAAGAAATTTCCATGCAAGAACTAGATTTCGATTGATCAGTTTGTATGGCAGTTATCACCTAGTAGTCTGATATTGATGGTTACGATAAATGAGCAGTTTCTTGAACAAAAATTGTCGTGTGCGAAGTTTCAGATGGATATCTCAATAACCTAAGAATCGAAGTAATGGCTGAGTAACTTCCGTTCAGCTCACTTACAAACCTACGAAGCTTTTTTTAATAGCAAACCAGCCACTACTCAAAAACATTTAATAAACACTAGCAGGCAACTGTCCACCTTTTTACTGAGAGTATAGAATGCATTATATAATAAATACCCATTCATAAGCAAAATGTGGCTCCCATATCATCAGTGTTCAGAACGCCACTGTGAGCAAAGCTAGCATAGTTTGGAATGCACATGTCGCACGATGCAAAAAAAATTAAATTAATAATTATAAGCAAATAGATACTTGCATTGCAAAACGAAAAAAATGCAACAAAGCCACAAACTCGAGGTTTATTCACATGTGGTTTGTAGACTGAATGTTCACTTTAATTAAAGCAACCATTTCAACATAGGCATGAGTTATGCTCTAGTATTGTTCTACAATTGAAATATTGCACTTCATACTCGAATATACCGTTAACCGTGAACCACTTTTGTTTAACCTTTATGCCATACAATATATAGTATTTAAATACAAATAATAAATTGATGCTAAACAGTTGTAGATGATTTCATGGAAAAGTGTATGTGTGAAAGTAATTGAACAAAAAGAGGATGAAGTTTTGAATTCTATTAGTATTAATGAATTTGTAGTAGCTTTGTTAGCAAGGATCTCGAAGATGTAACACTATATGAATGGCTGAGGTCTTAGGAGCAATACTACTACAATATTGTGGTCACTGTCATATACCCGGTGGAATATTAAAAAAAACGAAAATATTGATAGTCGAAAAAGTCTTTTCGTATTCCTAATAAAGTTTTAACATATTTTTTGTATTTATAAGAATATATTAACACAAAGTGTGTACCATTTTGGTCGACCACTTTTTTCTATTTTTTCCACTAGAGACAATATTCCATCAGTGTAAATCGAAATTTCGAAATTTCCAGAACAGAAACGAGCGAACCATTATTGTGCTGCAGCATCGTCTCCGTAAATTCACAAATTTCATTGGTGGCTTGCTTGGCATTCTTCCCTATTTTATACAAAAATTTCAAAATATTGCAAATATTCACACATTTTTGGACAGCTATAACTTTTTTTTTCGACTTCTCCGAATTTAATTTTTTTTTTTGTTTAAATAAAGCTTGAAACATCCAATAGACACAATGTGATTGGTAACACTGGATATATACGACTGTAACGAATAGTTAATGAGTAATGTACTGCTTCATATTGTCTATTGGCCCTCGTCCATCGTTCAACAAAACACTCATAGACCTATTAAATTCGAGGGCGTCAACAGGACGATGCGCTCTCTGCAAAAATATGCGATCCCCAGAATCTCATTTCTGCATCTACATATTGGCTGGAAACTACTGGGACCGGAAACTTTCTTCCTTTTTCTTCTTTTACGGCTTCATCAACAATTTTTTTATCGGTTACGCAGTATAGCTGGAATCGGTAAGGATATGTGAATCCGCATCATTTCTACATTCACAGAATGCCTAGAAACTATTGTGATCAGAACCTTTCCTTGCTGCTGAGCGGAAAAGTTCATAAGTCATTTTATTACCGGCTCCCTAGATAAGGACGCTTGATAGGTTGTTATGCCGTACTTGGTACTCCTGACCGATAGCGATTTAATCTGGTAGGACGAGAAAGCTTGACTATCGCTGAGTATAGCAATACACTAGTTTCCATATCGCAAAGACAACTGCCTGAAAAGGTTTCGGAAAGCTACCCATGGGTATAGAGAACTTAGTGTGCGGACATGCAATTGCTCTACGATGTTGGCGAGCCATATTTTAGTTTTGAGTCACATGGATTATTTATTAGCCAAATAGAGCAATTTAGTTGAGACAGTGGAGGATGTTAAGTCCAAATGAATTGTGGGTCCCACAACTACTTCGGTTTGTAAAGGTCAAAGTTATCCGATGGTAGCAGAGCCACTCAAAATAAATTCATCCTGCATATAAGAAATTAAAAAATATTCCATAAAAATGTGTAATTTTAGATCCGACTCAGCCATTTGACTGGCATTTGCAAATGTGGAATATTTTGTTGTTCATACTTGCTGTTGTGCTATTCGCTACTTTACTATGTTAACAGCTATTAGCGTGCACACGATTCTGCATGGGTGCTTGTCCAGTCTGACTATGAGTCTGTCAGCCCTTCAACGCTGCAGGCACTTATTACTTGCAACTGCGGCACGCAGCAAATTTATGCATTTTTTACGTTGCAAGTGCGCTACGCAACTGCAGCCACAACAGTGGGTCGTTTATATGATGCGTTGCAACCACAGAGAAATACAAAAAAATAAAAGCGAGTACAACAAATGTTACACGCGTTGCACGTGGCTTTCGTGGTTGCAAGTTCCACTGCAGTTGTGGAAATGCGTGAATACGCGATGAATTGCTCGGGTTTGAGGTGTTGCTTTGCAGGCAAACACATACAACTACATATTTACTGTTATGCCGAGTGCATAGGCGTGTAAACAGTTATGAGAACATAAAGATTGGTGTAAACTCAGCGATGTTGCACTTTTGTCGCGGTGGAAAAAAACAAGTTTTCATATTATTGTTGTTGTTTTTGTGACTGCATTTGCTTGTCGCATTTATGTTCACAATTTTTTTCTGGCACTTATGCATTTGTTGTCACACTTGTTGTTGTGCATTTACATATGTATGTACGTGCATATTTATAGGCGCTTTAGCATCACTTTGTGTCTGTCTGGCTGTGTCTGTGTGTGCGTGTGTTGGTGACAATTAATTTCTGTCAGTTGTTGAAGATTTATTTTTCGAGGGCTTTAGGTCATTTTGATAGGCGCACTTTGCTTGTCACGCTTGTACATATGTTTGTTTTTATATGTGTGTATATTTTACTTGTTCTCGTGTTTTGTCAACATGCCTTGCCACAAGTAACAATGAAAACGCTTAAAACTTTTAAAATTAATTCTCTTAGCATGTTTGACAGTTGTTTATGTCTTGTTATTCGCCTTTTAGTTTTTCATCATTATGCTCTATTAATCAGCTATGCACACACATACATATATCTACCATACTGTGTGTATGTATGTGTACACCCCAACTTGTCGCCAGGCGCCATCGTTTGTCTTGCATCTGTTTTGACTGCATTTTAATTGAAGCTATAAAACTTAAGCGAACTTGTGATTACAAAAACAAAAATGTCATAAAAGGAGTCTTTAGCTGAAAACTTTCCACTTTATGGTTTTATGCACATATTTACCTACATATGTGTATAGTTTGTTGTTAAAAAGCTAATAAAAGCAAACGAAAATGCTCCTCACCCATTCTCTTGGTAAAAGGCTTTTCTTGTAGTTTTTCATTGCCATTTTACCTTTTGGCCTTTTGATTTTTCATTCTGATGCTCCGTTATTGCTCTCAGCATAGCACTCATTTTGCCGGCGTGATCGTCATTGCTAACATTTTATTATTTCGGTCGTAAAAACGCAATCAAGCGATCATCAATGACTAGTATTTTTCATTAAATGCTGAGTCCATAAAACGATAACTTTTCACCATGAGTTGTGGAGATTGTTTGGAAATAACATAAGTGAGTTCAACTCAATTAAAGGCAATACCTAAAAAATTCTTGAAATTTCTGCGGCCACATTGCTTAATAACCTAGTTCTTCAAAACCATCACATACTCTTGTCACTATTCAAAAAAATTTTTCTTAAAAAACAAAATATTTGAACTCTTATATTTAATCACTTTTTCAAAAAGGCCTTTGCCAGATTATCAGCACTTTTTACTTTGTCTACTGCCTAGTTAGATTATATCAGCCTATGCTGACGTCACAATAGCATAAGCTAATATAATTTAAATACCAAAGTAAGAACTAATCTGCAAAATCATCTCCGTAAGATAATGCTTATCCATTATTTGGTTATTGTTTGGAGAAGAGAGCTGAGAGTCTGATGAAATGAGAGGGATAAACTGAACAATGTTCTCTAGCCAGCACACTGTTCTCTTGGAATACTGAAAGATTTAATTTTAATACAATTTATAATTTTTTTTTTCTAAACTGTGCAAGTTCAAGTGCATTTATTTTATAGTATATTAAAAATAAACATTGTGACAAAAAAATACCCGGAAATTGTAAATAAAAAGCAAAATATTTTATATTGTCGCCTTCAAAGTAATCTCCACCATATGTAACACACTTATGCCAAAGATTTTTCCAGTCCTCGAAACACTTTTCATAAGCACTTTTTGGGATAGCCTTCAGCTTCTTCAGCTAATTTGGTTTTCTCTCTTCGATCGACTGAAAAGAGATTCCACGGAGCGGCCATTTCAGTCTGGGGAATAAGAAAAAATCACACGGAGCCAAATCCGGTGAACACGGTGGTTGCTCGATGGTATTCATTGCGGTTTTGGCTTTAAATTCGGTCACAATCGCGGCTCGATGGGATAGTGCATTATAATCGTGTCAAATTCATGAATTGTTCCTCCACAATACCGATGTTTTGTGTGCATGTTCTCACGCAAACGCCCCTATATGGCCAAATATAACTCCTTATTGGCCGTCTGAACCTCCGGAACATATTAATGGTGCAGCAAACCATGAATATCAAAAGAAGGAATGAAGATGACCTTGATTTTTTAGCGTTTGGCATGGTTTTGTTTTGGTTTCGACTCATTTTTTTCCTCTATTCCGATGAATATTGACTTCTTCGCATGTCAAAGTCATAAACCTTTGTCTTATCGGCAACTATAATGCTCTCCATGAATGTGGGATCCGAATTCGCATGATCAAGCATGTGCAAAGAGACTTATTTTAGGTACTCTTTCTGAAAAAATTCAACTTTATCGGGAAAAGTCCAGCAAGAATGCGTTTCATACCAAAAATATCCACCAAAATCGTTTCAGCAGCCTCTCGAGAGCAGTCGAGCTCTCTTGCCATCTCTCAAACACTTATCTGATGATTTTCAAGCACCATATCCTTCACTTTTTTAATATTTTCAGCAGTTAAAGATGTTGAAAGTCGTCCAAAACGAGGCATGTCGATCTCTCAACCGTCTTTGAAAGATTTGTACCAGTTGTAGGCTTGTGTTTTTGATACAACTGAATCACTCTAAGCTTCTTCCAACATTCGCAACGATCCCGCACACAAAATTTGGTTAGAAATAGAAAATTTGAGAAAAATTCTTTGTTCGATATTTTTATTCATTGTAAAAATTGCAACGCATCACTGAGGTGTACCGACTTAAGCAGCTGCTGTAAATAAAATGGTTGACAGATCCCGCTCGTTTTTGGCATCGTAATTAAGGACAGTCCTAGGAAAATATATTTTTTTGAAATATGATTTACCGGAGAATTTAATTGCACATACAATGTTGTTACAATGTATATCTGTAGGACTCGTAATTTTGCTCAAAATCGATTTAAACCATTTTTAACCTTTAACAAATTCAACCACGTCTCTTCCACTCCACTTACCGATCTCAAGTTGCTCTTAAATATTTATTAAATTTTTGTTATTTTATCTCACTTTTAAATATTTAATACATTTTATTTTTGTAAAACAAACTTCTTGTTCACTTGCTTCGCAGGTCCAAAGAAAAGGCCTCGAATTGGCTTACAAAAGGTGTTTCTCCTTCACTTTTCATCGATCTTTTTACGATTTAACTATTTTCTCAGAAACATTGTAATTATTTCCAACTCCTAGCTACCGCTTAACAAACCTAAAGAACTCAACAATAACTACGACACAGTTAATTAAAATGCTTTCACAACTGGATGTTGCACACATATGCACACACTCAAAAGCATTTACGACACAAATCACATATTCGAATTAAAAAGCTATTATATCCAATTAGTGCGGATGCCGTAGAAAAGAACCAAGTTAATTCAAGACAGTTGCAAGTTACGCTAATCAGAGTTGTTATTTATTGCCATATAAAAATACACATAAAACCTTGCCATATACACATAACTTGCTTGTAGGCAGCAGATGTTGCATGTACCATATTACAAAACTAGTTCGCTTTTGCCACACACACTATTATGTCGGTAAATATGCATGTTTGTTTGTATGTATGTACGTAAGCTGCATTTTCTAGCGCAATGAAGCACGTTTAGCGTTTAGCGTTTGCCATAAATTTCCACAGTTGAGTTAATACCACGATTATATTGACTCTTCAAATTGAGGGAAACAAAACGATAGCCGACACCGCCGGACCAAAGGCTGCTATAAGCGCCGGAACTGTTGGTAAAACGATCGATAACGTAAATAGCCGAAATGGCACGGGTGTTGGTTTGGCCCTGTAGCGTTGGTGAGGAAAGTGTGGAAGAGAAAACGTTCAGTTATTAGCAGTGTTTACGGCAGTATTTTAGTACCTTTCGCACTCACCGATTTCGGGAAAACCACGTTGACACTCTGGTAGCTGTTTTTAAGCGGTGAACGCACAACACTCTCACGTAACAATAATATATCCGTGCTATTACGTGCACCCCACGAGCTATTGGCCGCAATTGCCACACCGGCTAAGGCGGCAAGCAAGAAGAGAACGCTGGTGATTGACGGCTTCATGTTGGAGCTGGGTTAATTTCCTTATTAAATTGAGTTTATTATTTGTTTCTATTGCAGGCGCATCAAGCGTTGAGTTAATACTGTGATTGTGCAACAGCAATAAGTTGGCCTTTTATAAGCCAATTGATTGGTCATATATGTTAGAGACACACACATGTGCAGCCTTTATCGTTCATAATAAAGATAAGAGCTTTTGAGTTGTTATTGTTGCTCCACCAGCGTTGGTTTGTGTACGCTTTGAGGTGTGAATATGTGAAAGTGAGGTGTTTTGATTCCAAATTTTGACACCCCTTCACACATATGTTAGATGTGCTTATCATTTCTAAGAAAAAATTATATGTGTGTTCTATTGCTATCGCATTTGGTTATAAGTGGCGAAATGCTGCCTGTCCTGGCTCTTGGTAGACTTAAGTGGAAGAAAAAGTTGAACGATCACACGCATAAAGTTATATACATATATAGTATGTCATATATGGACATATACTTATAGATAGCGTCTTGAAGAGCGACAGGTCTTAAGATTGTGCTTCTAAGTTGCTATAATTATTATTATCGGAAATCAATTGAGCTTCGCATAGTCTGTTTATTGGACTCAGCTGCCTATATTTGTTTTTTCCTCCGCTTGCTATTATCTACTTCCTATGTCATGTATGTATATATAAGCCTACGTAATATAAAATCTTAGTTGCCTGATAAGCGAAGTATCAAATAAATTTAAATTAATTATTAAGTAAGTGATTTTTATAAATTAGCAAGTGTATGACTAAAGCCTATTTATAGCTGCAAATATGTTTATGATGGCGAAGGCCACGGCTGTGCAGAATGTGGTTGAAATCAACATACAATGGAGTGTAAAGTTTTAGACATTTTACGAGCAATGGTGGCCCTCAGTATAAAATTGTTAACTGGTAGTGAATTTCCAAAATAATATGATCTTCACAAAGCTTCGTTAGCTGTTGAAGTGGGTTAAAGTATTTAGTAACCTTTCTTCTAACCCACTCCCCACATATTCATCTTAATTATGGACTAAGAGCAAAAAAGTTTTTTTTAATATGAAACAAAACTATGTGCGAATTTTGTTGTTTCAAGTTCGCTAGAATAGTTGTTGAACGGAATGTTGAAAGATCGTAGGTCTAGACGTTGTCAGAAATGTTTTCTAGTATGAGGAAAGTCATTCGGATTTTTTGTTGTACGAAAGCTTTTAAAGCTTCGATGTCATGCTTCTTAAACAGAATATTGAAAGATCGTAGTTCTAGGCATTATAGAAATTAATTTCCAGTCATACTAGAATACGCTCTGAAAAAAGTCATTCACAAAGCTTTGAACCCATTTTTTGTCGTACGAAAGCTTTTACAGCATCGATGTCAAATAAGAATACAGCTGACACTAGTTTTGATCTCATCATATAATGAGATAGTTATTAATCATACGCAGAAAGCTCGGCTAGATCGTATAGTATACTACATATACCATATTTTGCCGTTATCATAAACACATTTTTCTCATTTTATTTTAATTTGAACTTTTGTTCTTGTAGTGATGCTCACAGCATCTAAATTTCTCTTTTTCTGCCTATTTCAGTTTATTGTTGTCACTGAGCTCACGTTTAATCTCTTGTTTTATTCACAATTCTCGCGTATTGCTGATAAGAATTGTGTGGCAAAAAATTCATTATCAATTTCTACGTTTCGTTGGTCATATGTTCTTCAAGGGGAAAATGTAAAAATTTTGAGAATTTTTCGAGTACACAAAGCAATGGATGCTGGTGAAAGAATATATATATATATATATAGAAGGTAAATACTTTTATTCGAAGCAATAGTTTTCTGTATTCACAGAATGATTGAGAGAGTGGGATAAACCAGTACTGTCACGTGAAAGCAAGATCGTTTATGACATACATACATTAGGCCACGCAGCCTTTTTTACTAACTTTCTAAAACATCATTTAAATAAATCTATTCATACTTCAGAATTTCAAGTCACGTGCGACTACTTTTTTCCTTTCTTTCCATAACTTTTATAATTTTTAATAGAAAATCAAAAGATCAAATTATGTATGCTGGAAGTTGGTAAAATACAATTTTCGCGATTTTCAAGGCATCTTTTGAACTTTTTAAGCTTCACTCTTTTCGTCTGTTTATGGTATGAGAGAAGGAATGGGCAGTCTTTTATGTTACAATTTCGGACCTTACAGTTTTGGAACTATCCAATAAAAATATTATTATATAATATACGCACTGTGTAGAACATTTTTTAAATCTCTTATCAGGGGTTTCATACAAAATCGGAATAATTTCTCACAGTGTATATTTAGCACTAGCAAATGAAAGGTCCGGCTTAGCGGAAATGCTGAAACTGGAACTGGCGGTTCGAGAAAACGAACGGAATTCGCTTGGAACACATCAAAATCGTAAAGAATTCACAATCGAATTCAGTTCGAAACACGTTGTGCTCAGCGACAGAACATAATCAGCAAACCGCGCTTCCACAAATTCAACACAAAATTCAAATGCGAAAATTAAACTGAAATTTATATAAAAAAAACAACAATAAATTTAATAAAATTTTAAGACTACATTGTTAATTTCTAAATATCTACAATAACAACAACAACACTAAATATTGTTGTTGTGAATATAAAACGTTTTTGTGCGTATTAAGTCACTGATAAGCGAGGAGC
This sequence comes from Bactrocera zonata, assembly GCA_037783105.1. NCBI lineage: Eukaryota > Metazoa > Arthropoda > Insecta > Diptera > Tephritidae > Bactrocera > Bactrocera zonata. Next base: position 561,685 of record JBAWJQ010005149.1, on the reverse strand, counting down.
AATAACACGAGACCAATAAACCCGATCTACAGCGATTGTTGTAAAAATAGCTTGTGACAAGGCGAAGAAATTTTGTTACACAAAAACAAAACCAACAAATAAACGAAAATAGAAACTGTAATCTCACAACAATTGGATTGATTTTAAATATTGAATTTTGATTTCGAAAAACCAAGACGCACGCTTAACGATGAAGCAACAGTGTAATCTATTGAAACTATCGACGGCCTTAACGATTGCGGCCTATGTTATAACGACCACGTACGCCATCTCGAGTACATGGGGCAACATCTCGAATTCTGCGCAGTTGTTGCACGTGGAGAATGTTTTCAATGCGTCATCGCCTGGCAAATATGTGAATCGTGAAATTAAGTTTCCCAAAAATGTAAGCAAGCAGCGGTTATCACGTGCCAGTCACGTTAAGTTTTTGAGAGTAAAGTGAAGTTAGTTGTGGTTGTTGTGGTGGGGAAATTGTGAAATATGTGTCGGATATTTTGTTGAGGATTTAAGGCTATGTGATATTTAGTATACTTTTGGAAGTTTCACAATAAACGGAACTTGCTGTAGGGAATTTTTCGGCTTATCTTTATTAGTGGCGCTTGTCTAATCTCTGAACGAAATCGGGTTGCACCGACTGGTGAAATAGGCATTACAAAAAGTGGCGTATTGCTTTTCGAACGATATATATTCTAAAATTGGTGACACAATAATTATCTCGCCCTGTGGGCCAAAGTTAAGCACCACTTATCGCACTCGGTTGGTGTTGGCAGAGCGACAAAACAAAAACGAAAAGTAAAGCAAGTGCGCTTAGCGAGATTTCGCACGAAAATCAGCGATTAATACGTGCATAAAATTGGCTGTCCCAAGGTCCAATTTTTGTCTCAAAAAATTTAAATGCTTTTTTCAACATCCTTTGGTTTACTCTCCAACTTCAACGCATTCATTTTTTTCAAAACATAATTATATGGAGACTTATACACTGGTTAAGCATTCTTCTTCTTCGCATATTTTTTGTGGAATTGCGCACCGGAAACGTTTCGCAAAAGTCGGTTGCCCTGATAAGCTACGCAGTGGTGGCGATTCTAAAGCTTGGAGAGCGACTTGTTGCTGATTTTACACACGCGATTCATAAATCCAATATACATTTATATATTTTTTACATTTAATGCTATTGGAAGTGCAAAACTTAATTGAGCTAAGCGCAAGCCAGCCTTCAAAATGTTGAGCAAAAAGCAAATTTTTTTCGAAATGCAAAAAATTATATTTTATAAAAAGTGAAAAGAAAAAATTTGCTGCGGCTCTTATTGAAAAACATATATCAGAAACTATGCTGATGCTTTTAAATCCGCCTTGACCGCAAGGTCAACACGTTTTGCGAATTTTTTCATACATACGGATTTTTTGCCAAAAATATAAATAGTTGCTACAGCAAGTGATAAGATTGTATGCGCGGGCAAATCGTAAAATTACCAGCAAATTAAAATTAAAGTTTCAAACGCATTGAAAGCAATAAATTATAAGCTTGATATTAGTTCGTTTGCGTTGTGAAGCACACCAGATGATATGAAAAAAGAGAAGGTTGTTAGGTGCATCTAATCTAATTTTGCAAAACATTTGATTCTATGATTTTCTTATTAGCGACCTCTCTCTCTCTTTCTTTCTGTTCAACGAGATAAATTTGGGAGAGCATAGAAAGACAACTCAGGTGTAGAGGGACCTAGCTTGGACGCTGCGGTTGTTGACCCTGAACGAATCCGAGATTGTAATGACGAGGTACAGTTTATTTACGTTTCATTGATTCTAAAGAGTCTTATATTAGATGAGATTTCAGAAATAATTTTTTAGTATAGTTCCTGGGTTTGTACCTTATAGTTCTAATGTCGAAATAGTCGAAATCTTGTCATTTTAGCAGCTTAAATATTTTTTTTTAATTATTCTACTCAATTCACTGGATCCAACATTTGTCATTAGCAATAGATTCTCCCATGTGTTGATTGGAATATTTTTCTAAGCTAATCCAACATGCTTTCTAAGCTTTTCTAAACCGTCAGTGTCTTCGGATTTTCTCAAATTTAGTTTCTAATAAGATCTGCAACATTTTTTTGGTGATTAATTCATTAGAATTTCTTCTTGATTTTTTGTGTTCATGTTTTATGTTTCTGCCGGCAGAAATTGTTGAGAGTTTTACGGTGATGATCCAATCAATCCACTTTTGTTGCTCTAATATTATAAAATATTCATTAAAAGAATTTTCAGAAACGTTTTTGAAATTTATGTACTTAGTGGTGTACGAAAACTCATCATAAACTTGACTATCTTGAGAATACGTTTCATTCAATAACCCGAGTGAGTCCACGAATATTAAGCCGACATTTCAAAACCTTGTCAGATACATATTTATGTGCGAACACCAGACTTATGTCAAAAAGCTTAGCGTTACTAAATAACAATATGGCAATAATTGATTTTAATAATGTCTCGAAAAAGCTGTAAAATATAGAAATACTGAAAAAAAGTTTTGCTTACACTGTACTTCCAAGTTTTCCAAAACGGTTTCCGTTAATCAACGAACATAAAACTCAACTTCAATTTACCACAGACTTCACTCTGCTCAAAAGTATTTTTTTTTTTTATTTGAAATTCGAATAATTAATAATTTATTTCAATTCTAAAAAAAAATCGACTGACAGGGCATTGGCAATGGACGCATTATCACCGGCATACGCGCCTTCGATCAGGTGACAAATGGCACCGGTGGCCACGCCACCATCTACTCGGGTGGACCCGGCTTCAATAATGTCACCATCAAGTTGCAATCACAATATAATTATGGACTAATATTTCGCGTGGAAATCTACGGCCAATAAGCAATAGTAACACACCCGAATACATGCAAACATAATTCACCAACATACTTACTTTATTTAGTAATAATTGTTGTTTTTTTATTAACATGTTTGTTTGTGAACGTTAGTTAGAGTACTTATTACTTTGTAGAACTAAGCAAGTTACAAAAAAATACACAAACAACTTAAATGAAAAGAAAAAACAAATCAAAAGCGCACAAGAAATTAATGACTTATGTCTTTTAATATTAAAATTTTTAGATAAGAAATTAAACACGTATGTATTTATGTGTGTATATAATGAAAATAAAAGAAATAAATATTAAATAAGAATATGTTTAATAGAAGTATGCTTTTGAAATGATTTATTCGTTGTATGGATTTCTATATAATTATGAATGTGCTGCGAGATTAATTTGCTGTTGTTGTGGTGAAAGCAAATTATTTTAAATTGTATTTTGTTGGCCGGAAAAAGATGCGGGTTCAGTGCTTTATGTCTATGGTGGCAGCCTAGAAATACAGTTACCAAACTAAAAAAAATTAGTTTAGTAGATAAATAAAATATATTTATAAAAAAGTTCTGTAGAGCTTTCATTATGTAGTGAGAACTTGGTTCTGTAGAGCTTTCATTATAAAGTGAAAGTTTCATTTGCATACTTGTCGCATGCATGCGAAATCGAAGGAGAAAGCTCCATTGAGTGAGCCTTACAAACAATCGAGCAACCAACAAGGAGCAATGGAATTATTTATGGATGCTGCTTTCCTTACAAAGTGAAAACTTTATTTTGGGTCAAGTATGCAAAATCAAAGCTGAAACTCTCAAAACGTTCATATGGTTGTTGAAAGTCACTTGGTAATGAAATAATTGGAGCAGCTGATCAGCATCACTATTATATTTCGTTAAGATATCATCACATTTTTATAAAGTAGAAATTAATTCCAATTATTTCAGGCTAAAAAGCTTTAAAGTACGAAAGCTTCGAGACTAAAATTTCATGCTTTTAAGCTTTCGCAGGATTGCAAACTGAAGTAAATCTCTTTAATCTAGACAAAACAAATTTGAAATACGTTTTTAATAAAATTGAATATGCGACGGAAAGAGTATTTAGAAAGCTTATTGGTTCAATCAAAACTAGAAAATATTATATATTATCTAATAATATGAAGAAAAACCAGAGAACCAGAAAACATAAATTACTTGGAGTAATTAACACGAATTTATATTTCTTTCGAAACCAATTAAATAAAAATATGAACTTAGAAGAAGCTGCGCAGGAATAAAAAAAATTTACAAAAAGCTGACTAAAGACATAAAAGCAATCGCTGAAAAAGTCTCTGAGAGAGCCTATATTATTGATCTGTAACCAGCATTCTGTAATCTATAGTGTCAGCTAAGCGTACAGAGACAAAGAGACTTAGAGGAAACATCGAGAGAGCAAACTATTTTCGTAAAAAGCTGACCCAAGACCAAAATCAACTGAAAAAGTCTCTGATATATGATATACATATTATTGATCTGTATTCAGTCAGCTAAGCCTATATGGAGTTATGATAACTATAAGAAGAGTTCATTATTACTATACATTACAGTAATCATTCAAAAATATATTTATGTTATAACAAACTCCGCTGAACCATATAGCCTGTGACGAGCGATAAAAAGAGCAAAATTGAATTAAAAACAAGAACGAACTTTAACTTTGGTCTTATTTTTCACAAATACAAAAGATTCCAGCTCAGAACTTGACTTTGATCGGCTGGTTTGTATAGTAGTTATATGCTATAGCATGTATGCAAGCATGTCCAATCTCAACAATTACTTCGTAAATTATATCGTTGTTATAAATATAAGTATTGGCCGAATTTCGTGAAGATATCTCGTCAAATGAAAAAGTTTCCCATAGAAGGACATAATTTTGATTTGTTAATTTGTATGACAGGTATAATATATAGTGAACCGATTACGGCGGTTCCGGCAAATGACCAGGTCTTCGAGAGTAGAGACTTGAGCACAATTTCAAATCGGTTTTTCAAAATCTGAAGGACTAGTTCGCATTATACAGTCAGATGAACATGACTAAAACGACTCAGACGTTTTCTTATGGCTGTTATACATTTCACGGTAAACTTTATGTAAACTGTTCAGAGTAATCATTTTTTCTTCGTCCAGATCAGCAAATAAGAAGCTTTTTATATTTTCTGTATAGTGGAAATTAAAATCCGTTTTATTTAGTGTGTTTTTCAAATATTTACAAAAACAAACCAACGCATGTACACATTCATAATGACTCAGGTGCATATGTATATGTATACATCAAATTAATCACAGAATAGTTTTATGCTTTCAGCTTTTCGGTGTTTTTTTTTACTAGTGTTATTTTTATATTTATAAATAAGTTCTCATTCCATTTAATAAATTTCTTTCGTCCTTCACTTAACACAATATGCGCTTAATTGCCGAAAACCTCAACAGTGTAGTTCAGACCATGATTGCGGTCGGATTTGATATGGAGGGTTACATTGCGGTAGTTGGGACCACCTTTGCGCAGCTGCGCATAACCGCCATCCTTACGCTTGTGATCGACAGCCACCACCTGGGTGATGTAGTAAGGATTGTAAGCGTTCTGCAACACAAAATTTATGCAATATTAATAAACAAATTCAATAAAATTAATTCTGTTGTAGTTAGAGAGAAAGAACTTATTTCGATATTCTTACCTTGCCAGGGAATTCTACATCTACAGATATCACACGCCACAATTCGGATTTCTTGACGACCTGTGTGCGGTAGAGCAGGCGATCGTAGCGTCCACGTTGGCCCCAAGTGCTGTTGGTGGCAATGCTGGTGGCGACCAACGCGGCCAAGACGCCGAAGGCGATGAGTGCGATTGTTGTGCGTGCTTTCATTCTTATTATTTATTATTTATTTATTATCGTTAAATAAACTTAAATTTATTAAGTTTTAATTATTTTTGTGACACTTGCGTATAGTTCGACTGTTGGAAACTTACTGTTGTGTTATCTACCAATAACAGTCGCTTTTATATACATATTAACTCACTGATTGTTTTTATCACACGCTCAACTATAAACACCAGTCACCAGTCACTTGCACACACGCTTATTTGTTTAGCCACTTGAAGCCTTCTTAAGTTCTGATCTAGTGTGTGATAATAACATTGTTTACCTTACTTTATCGTTTCCTTGAAAAGTTACCTTAATCATTTGCCAATTTGTTTTCCTTTAATTTGTTGTTGCTTTATTAATAAAATTTTATCAAATTAAATTTTGTAGTTTTTCGTTATCAAACTGTTTACAAATATCATGTCTCGTTGGCAGAAAATCAATTTGCTTTAGTGAATCATTTGTCATTGTAATGATTGCAGCGGCGCAAGTTATCTTATCAATCTGCGCTCTTGTGTACATAAATGCTCACATGTACAGTATGTACATAGGTTTATTACCTGTGTTGACAGGGGATTCTTGCATGAAATTCTGAAGTGATTTTTTCATCATTATTTTTTTGTATTATTTGAAGCAACACCCTGTTTAAAACTTATTTGGTCTTCATGCTGGCATTTGCGCCTAAAGTTATGTATTGTTAAGAGCTCAGTTAAATGTGACAAATGACTCATTTTCTTTTTCTCTTTATAGTGCTTTAAAGAACGGAAATTGTACTCAAGTAGTTCTGATTGTAATAAAGATAGGCGTGTTTTTGAAGTGCTTGTTATCGTTCAAGTTTATTTACTTAGATAAAGTTTTTAATACTTTTATAAGCGATTGAAATGTTGTGCTAAAGACGGAAGCAGATTAAAAAAAAAAAAAATATCGATAACAAAACAAATCCCAAACTACGGTATTATTCGATATACTAATTTAAGCATTTAGTTAGGGTTTGTAGAATGCAAAACCTATATTATCGGAGCTTCTTCCCCAGTAACCAGAGTGGCCTGGATTATTATGCAAACAAGGTCTGGCAGCATTCCTCAAAACTATGTCACTATGTCAGGAATATTTTCTGCTGATACTCTGGTAGCACATCAAAAATTATTTCTAATGGGTGTTTGTTTAGACCTGTGGTTTTCAAGCAGAAATTGAACCGTAAGTCAGCAATAATGCTTCCAATATTACTTGCCAAGGCGTCAATCGATAAAAAGCGACTTCACATAATCCCATATAAAAGAGGCCAGCAGTATTAAACCGCACGATATTGGTGGTCCGTGCCCAAAAGTTTCCTTCAATCAATTGACTCTTTTGTTGTTATGTAGCGCCGTCTTATAGGAGCCAGATCAACATCCTTCAATTCAAACACGAAAAAGTCTTGAATCATTGCTCTATAATGATGCCAATTGACTGTAACATTAGGACCGGCATCACTTGTGAAGAAATATGGATCAATGATGCCCTCTGTACACAGTGAACATCAAACAAAGACTTTTTAAAAATGTCTCAATAATGGCTTATCGATTTTCATCTTTCCAAATGTGATAATTTTGTTTACTAATTTATCCATACAACCAAAAATGAGTTTACTCGTTGAACAAATTTGTCTCGCAAAAATTGGGATCAGGGTCATCTCCTTCTAAGCCCATTCACCGAACTTGCGACTGCCTTGATGGTCGGTCAGTTTCATCTCTCACATGAATTGAATTTTGTAAGCTCGCAGATCAAGATCTTTCGGCAAAATCTTCCATGAAGTGGGTTTGAACAGCTCCAATTGTCCTGCGTAATGACAAATGGACTCATAGGGGTCTTCTTTTATACTCTGCTCCATAGCAGCAATATCATCTTTGGTGCGTAGTGAGCGACGTCTTTGAGGATGCATATTTTCTAGTAGAGTAAACGTGATGACAAACTATCCATGGATTTTCGAATAACTGACTCTGCTGCGGGATTATATTGACTGAATATTTAAAGAAGCGCCCGAACCGATAGATTAAATTTCCACAATTTCTTTTAAGTTAATATTGAGAATTGTAAAATCGCTTCACTGCATACTAATTCATCAAGCATATGATAAGCCCCCAAATATATCTACTTATTTCAAGTGGGAACTTTAATCCTAATAATGCCTAGAAAGACGATTGACTCGGAGGACACATTGTTTCACATCATCTCCAATCACTAATACACGGACAAATAAGAAAATGAAGTAAAGAAAATGAAAAATGTATAGTTTCACATATACAGCACATCGTTTCAAGTTTGGGCATACAAACATACAAATTGTTGCGATTTATTTCGAAAATATAAAATTTCAACACTTCTAACTTCATCCGCTGGCAAATCTATCACCATACAAATGTATTTATGATTATTTTATGATTTGCTAGTTCTCATCATTTTGATGCATCTTATCAGTGATTCTGCAAATATTTCGTATTCCGAAACCACAAAATCTATTTGTAAATTGAAAATTTACAAATAACAGTAGCAGATGTTCAGCAATCGGCCCAACCACTTGATACTCTATACATATCTAGCTCCAATGCAAATATTGCACAGATCTGTATGTGTGCTTTCTTGGCAGTGGAAAAATATTTGCAAATTCACAACAAAGGTTTGTTGGCCGAAACCGCAACATTGTGCCACACCACTTGCAACTACAATATCTAGAATATTGCAGCCTGCATGTGAGTGTATTCGTAGATGCAGTTGTACGTGCTTGTAGTCAACAGCTGCTGACGATTTATTAACAAAATATGTAGGAACAAAGTTTTGTGAATTTTCCAGATATCATGTCTGTCTACTTAATAAAGAGTGTAGTATGTTTTGTGAATACACATGTATATGTAGTATATTTATATACTCTTATAAGGACCGATAGGTTGCTGGCTTCTGAAAGAATTGGCTTACACCTTTACAGATCTACAAGTGATTACTACAATTACGAAGCAATTACATGGGATAACAATAAAAATTGGATGGCCTCAGGTTATAGCAAGGGCTTTTCATTAAACATAAATAATATGCAGATTTCAGCACCAATGTGTACTATTTCAAGTACATATACATAAAACCCAATTTTGAAAATAAAACTGCAACTCTTTTAATTAAAAAATGTCATGGTTTATTTTGAGGTAAATACATTACAAGAAGATATTGTAAACTTTTCTTTTATACGTTCTTAATTAAAAACTAAATATGTATTCGGTTGAAAAAAATCATGGCGTGCCATATACAGTAATATTGCTGTTTATGCCAAAGTTGCGTTGTGACGTTAATGTAAGTGTGATAGTGGCTGAATTTAGTGCACCGCTTGTTATTGCAATTGTAGGACTTTTTCTCGCACGTTTTCTGTCACTTATTCTTATGCCCACGACGGTAGCTGTTGTAGAGGCACCCTAAAAATTAAATTGAAATAAAAATTTACATTTGTATAAAAAAAATTAATTAAATTAGTGAAAATATAATTAGTTAATGAAAATTATAATTAATATTGTAATTTAAAAAAATTTGAAAAATTAATAAAATTAAAAAAAAAAAATTAAGTACAATTGTAATTACATATACTTAATTAATTAACATGTTATTAAATGATAAAAATATAACTAAGTAATTACGATTACAAGTAATTAAGATTATAATTAAAAAATTAGAAAAGTTAATAAAATGAAAAAAATTTAACTACACTTACATGTTAATTAATTAATTATAATTATATAATAAGAATTAAAATAATGTTAATAATATTGTTCTGATTTCATTACCACCCTATATTCCTTAAAGTCTATACTCCCGAACGGATGCGATATTTGCACCTATTAAAAAATTACGCCAGAACTTTTTTTATCAAAAAAATTTAATGATTTATTTTGAACTGAATATAATACAAGGAGATATTTTAAAACTCCTTTAAAGCTAAGTATATATTGAATTGACAAAAGATATGTGTATTCGGTAGAACAGAGAAAATTATGGCGTTCCATAGACAGTAATTTGACTGTTGATACCAAGACTGCGTTGTGACGTTAATGTTAGGGTGATAGTGGCAGAATTTAGTGCACCACTTGTTATTGCTACTGCGGGACTTTTTCTCGCAGGCTTGTTGTCACTAATTCTGATGCCTACGACGCTAGCTGTTGTGGAGGCACCCTAAAAATTAAATTGTATTTAAAATTTACAGAAATGTACCAAATTCAAGTAATTAATAAAATATGTAATTATTTAATTAAATTTTAAGTAAAAATAATTAAAATTTTAAGAAAAAAAATTTAATGACATTAAAAAAATTAAGTGTTAATTAACTAATTAGTCTTAATTTTTTAAATTAATTTGTGTAATTAAAAAAAACTTATTGTTAATTAATTAATTCATCTCAATTTTTTTAATTTAAAAAATTAAATTGTAATTATACTTTACAGAAATATACTAAATTGAAGTAATTAATAAAAATGCAGTTTGTTAACTAAATAGTAAGTAAAAATAATTAAAATTGTAAGAAAAAAATTTAATGACATTAAAAAAATTAATAGTTAAATAATTAGTTAATCTTATTTTTTTTTTAATTTAATTATTTTTTTAATAAATTAATTAATTAATAATTAAAATTAAAGAAAGCATTAATATTAATTTTTTAATTAAAATTGAATTCAATATTTGAATTAAAATTTAAAAAATAACTGAAAAAATAAAATAAATTAAATAAAATTAAACAGTTAAAATTGGAAATTGTACCATAAAATTAAATTGAATTTGAAAATAAAATCAAAATGAAGTTTAAAATAAAATTGAAAATACAAAAATAAACTTTATATTTAGAGCAGATAATTAAAATGAAATTGAATATAAAAATTAAAATTTTAATTAAAAGGAAAATAAAATTTCTGCCTTACATTAAACTTGCGGTAAAGTAAAAATTAAAGTTATAATTAAATCCAGAAAAAACGTTAACATCGGTTTTACCAAAGCTATAAGGCTTTATGCCTATGATCTGAAGAGTTTCTTCGGCAAACGCGTTGAAGATATTTTCTCAAATTAAAAGGTTTCGTTACAAACAATTTATTTTCAAATTTCTGTTCATATGGCTGTGCCATAGTGGTCCGATAACTTCAGTTGGATATCTCAAATAAAAATTTAGACGGAAGACCAAACGGAAAGACAGTTCTTAATGACTAAATCGCCTTAGTTCGTCACGCTGATCTTTTTTATACTATATTGACTTAATAAAGTCCTTTGTGTGGCAAACTTAATATTCTCCCTACAGGTTATAATAAATTAATTTAAAAGCATACCTGTAAAAATTAAATTAACGTTTAAAGCTAAACTCTACTCGCTTACCGTAAATGTGTAAGTAGCCGTCACCACTTGGCCCAAACGAAAGCGTCTTTGCACCGTAGTCATGGCCAATATTGAATCAGTTGGCGTAATTACACCAAGCACTTGGTCAGCGGCATTCGCTTTGGCGAATATGGCGGCCGAAAATAGTAAAAAAGCAAAAACTACTTTCATTTTGTAAAAACGTAATACTTCAAAAATGTGAAAAAAATTCAAACTTAATTCGTGTTTGTTAAAATTTCGTCGCCCGCACTTTACTAATTGCACTAAAACACCGGCGATGTGTTGATGTTGCTCTTTTTGCCTTCAACTGTCAACTGTGTCATTTGCCACTAAATGCTGCACATTTTATACCCAAAAAGTTCGTTCCTGATACTTATGGTTGTAAGCATTTCAAGAACTTTTGTTAGATATTTATGACTGTTGGCAATATGACCCAATAACCCATTTATTGCTTATTACACCATCTTACCACATTTACTATCTCGCTACAGCGGTGATGTTGCGAAAAAGTGTTACTATTTGGGTTTTTGTTGCACAAGTCGAGACATTGAAATGTTGCGTAATGACGTTTGGAAAATATATTTTGATTAGTTCTTTCGTACGAGTATCTTATCTTCTGATTGGTATGTGCTGCTTTTGAACTTTTGATGCTTTTAGTATTTATTTAGCCTTATGTTCTCAAAAATATGCAATTGAACTATGAGTTGATTTTAGTTAATACACATACAATATAATTAAAAATAACAAAGATTAAGCAAATAAAAATAAGTTGCTCATAATCACCTCATCGGATAGTCAAGAGGTCAATAAATCTATGATATTCTTCAACAAGTGTTTGAATTCCAAGTTTAGCAAGATTATTGTGTTATCTATTTGTTAGGAAGGCTATAAGTCTTTCTAACAGAACGGACAAAATATCTGCATTTATATAGCGTATATTGTGGGTCGTAATTACTTAATATCTCATCTGATTATGCTTGATCAAGTTTCAGATATATATTTTTTTATAGATGAAGATACAGCAGAGATTGTATATCACTTATAGGACAATATCAAACATTGAGACCATATAGTTTGTAGATCACTTTTACGACCATATCAAGAAGGAACATTGACAAGGAAATAATAAAATTTTAGATCACTTCCTTGACAGTATCAAGATGGAGTATTGATTTTGCCGCCTCGACGAAGAGAAAATAAATATTGTAAATCACTTTCAAGAAAAAATTATAAGCTTCGAAGAGCATCGACGAAGATACCATATAGTTTGCAGATAAATCACTTTTACGATCATATCAAGAAGGAAAATTGACTTCGGTTTACTGGCGAAGAGACAAAAGGGTTTGTAGATCACCTTTTGCACAATATCAAAATAGAGTTGTAACTCCGCCTCCTCGAAGATGAGACAATAGAGTTTGTTTCTCAATTTCTGGACATATCTTCCATTATTTCATAAGACGAAGAGGGTCTGAGAACTTTTAAAAAGTTAGTTTGCATATTGAATAGCTTAGGATCATTTGGATAAAGGTTAGGTAGACACCCCATTAGTGAATACTTATTTCCACGAATAAGTTACATAAGACGAGAACTATAGATCGTATGAGAAATGCCCTTCATCCTGGTTTTTAATCTATCAATTATTTGTATTTGTCAGGTCCTTGTCACAGCCGAAGAAAGTTAACCACTTTTGTTAAGAGAAATATTGTCAAGAGAAGTGGTGCAAAGAAAGCCATTAGTCTCATAAAAATGCACTAATAAAACTTTTAAATTAATTTAATATTTCATTTATATGTATATGTTTTTTCAATTTTCGGCGCTATATCAACGTAAATATATATTTGGATTCCATATTTAATATAATAATATTAATCACAAGCTAAGAGTTTTAGTAAGCAGATTTTCTATTAAAATTCATCTCCAAACTATTGTTAATATATATTTTTTATTTCATGACTAAAATTACGTTCACTGTCCATAGAAATCAATAGTAAAGTGATAACCATGACCACGCTGGCTTTTTAAGTGTATAACTGCAAAATCCATTCCTGGTCCGCCGCTTTTCAATGATGCATAGCCACCATCGCCATCAGTATAGATATCTGTGACCACAATTTGGGTAATCGTGCGAGGATGGACAATACTATCAGCCTAAAAAAAAATATTTAACATATTTAATTTTTAAATTAAAATCAAAGCAGAAACTCTTTTACGAAAACAGAAATATCAACCTAAATAAATATGATGACATATTTAGTTTTTTTTTTTTCAATTAAAGTCAAAAAAGGAATTCAATGACAAAAACAGAAACAGAAAATGAGAGAGTAAAAACAGAAAAATGAACAGAAACAGAAATTATGCAAATATTTTTTTTCGAGCTAGTTTAAATAAAATATATAGTATAATGATAAAAATACGGTTAACAAAAATGAAATAGAAAGATTTTTTGTGAAAACAGAATCTCATTGATAAACAGAAACAGAAAGTAGATAGACACTTGAAACATTGATGGAAATGACAAGTATGAGCGTACTATTATTTACTTTAGTTTTTATGCCTATCACTTACAAATTTGAAGGCAACCAAATGAAAGTGAATGGCATAAACGGAGTGGAAACAGAAAATAGGTTAAAACAGAAAACGAAGAAAAAAAAAATTTTTTGCTATAAATAAACTGCTAATTGTGTATGTATTGACCTACCTTTTGTCTGAATTCATAATCACTCGACACCACGCGCAACGGCTTGAACGTCTCTTTCACTATTTCACGCTTAATGAGTACGTCACCTGAGCTACGTGCACCCCAAACTTCATTATGACTATCCGGTATTGTTGCCGGCTCCACGAACACATTCTCGCTCAAACCCATCAAAACGCAAAGCAAAAGCAAAATTTTACGCATATTTTTCTCAGTTATGCGTATTTAATTGATATATTGGGGAAATTCAAACACAGAAAAAATATTCAAAACCGGTTTAGTTGCTTCTTTCAAGCTTAGAGCGATACTAAACCAAGTGTAATTTGCAGCGCCAACTTTGAGCTGAATCGAAGTCAAATTTGCAAAGCTTATCAAAACAAACTAAGCGAAACTTGGACGTGCCAACAATTCTGAAAAATCACACTAGGAGCAGCATTGTGTGTGAATTATTTTTGAGAGACTGTGCGAATTCCACAGTTAGGCGCGAGAATTCTTACATAAGTGTTGAGCGCTGAAAGCATTCACATATAAATTAGACGCCCACAATTTTGGAAACAGTTTATAACAGTATAAAATAAAATATTTTCAATTTATTTATATATGTTTATATGTGGAGAGTGTCTGCAATCAAAGCTAAATACAGTAGCCTCTCTCAAAACGGTGAAGGGTGATATGGCACGTTAATTTAAATTTATTTTCCTTTTTTTATTTTTATTTCTTTAGATTATTTTATGTGTCAATTAACGATTTCAATTCAAGAACCTATTTCTTTACGTTGAGACACATTTATCATCTTTGCCTCACGAACTTTAACCCACCAGCCATTGCCAGCATGCTTCTAATGACTATGTTGTCACCTAATACGCCTTGCGTGTGGTCATAAATTCAAGTTTAACATTGATAAATCTGTCCACTTGCAACGCAGCGTCAACGCATCTGTTATCAATGCACATTTACAACTCACGCATGCACATACACGCACACATGTGCATACAGTTCATGACACATTTACTGGCGCCACGCCTATTAAAGGAAACGATAATGTCAAACATTAATTTAATTTCTCATACAAGAGACATTTTTTTTGACCCACGAGCAGCCGTAATTAATTTACATAAAGCGGAAAGAATGTGAAACAAAGCTTCACAAATCTACTTAGATGTCCACCTGAAAATAAGCAGTATAAATTTGAAAAAAAGCTATCAAAGTCTACGACAATTTGAAAGAAATTTGTAAAAATTCATTAACTCTAATCGAATTTATGCTGATAGCACCACGAGAGAGAGAGCAAATTGAAGTGAAAAGTGAATATGAAAAAATTAATCACACGACTATCGGCATACACGCATGAGTACACAAATTTGTAAAACCCTGTAGAAAAGTTGACTAGCACCTTAAGTCGTAAAGCTATTTTTTTTTTTTTTTTTTGTTTATCTTTCCTTTCATAGAAAATATTAATTTGTTATCTCGTTGTCCGTTATGCTTTTTGTAGACAACCATTCAAGGTTTGGTGCTTGTGGGTTCTTAGTATTTTGCATTGGTTAGTGCTAGAGTGATGTATTCACAGAGAAATTGAAAAATAGTTTCCATATTCCCTTCTAGCTTGCAGCTGCGGCAAATATTGTTTTATGGTAGTTCCATTTCGAGCGCATGCTCTTCAAAGGGCAGTGCTCGTTTTAGTGGCTGTAAGCCTGAGGCCGTATTTGTTTTGAGTCCTCTAGCATTGTCCACTCGTCTGCGTTTTCGTTGCCGGGGACTCAAATTATGTATAAGTCGATTTGACTTGACAGTGAACTTAAAGCTTACTTGCATTGTTTACTACTATGGAATTAATCCTTGACGTCGATATCCGTGCATATGGTTGCTTTTCGTGTCTTCCCGTGGTTATGTCTAAACGCTTGATAAACTTACGATTCAAATTTGATCCTTTAAAAGCGAAACAGTCAAACCGGACGTGCAGGAAGGATTCTACTCCGCTTCATGAAAATAGTTTCGACAATTATGGAAAAGAAAGCCTTGCTGAGCAGAAGAGGATTACTACAGAAGAGATCCGGGAGGAATAAATATTTAGCAGTAAATCTACAGTGAATCTTCAAATCGTTCTGCGAGCCTCACCAGGCATCCAATTTGATCTTATCTTGAAAAGCTTGATTTCAATCAAAATCAAATACGTACGCATTAAGCAAGGTCGTACAACTCATCCCAAATTAAACTGACGATATGTTGAAATTTTGGCATAATATACATACATATATAAATTTCTTATGCAATCTTTATTCAACGTTTTTATTGCTTACCTATTCTTCGCTCTCAGCGCAGTTGAAATCTGTAGCTCGCTGAATTTGAAACATCAAGTATTTATCGAATATTTACAGCTGACCAATAACTGCTATGAATTTCCTACAGGTAAACTAAACACACTATCAGATATGTATATATGTACTTAGTTTTTTTTTATTTGGATTACAATCAATTTCATTAGGCGCACGTAATACTTATGACAATTTAATATTTGAGATAACAGAAGTACTCCACATTAGGATAAATATTTCAGAGTATATGTACTTATGCGCTGACAGCTAATTAAAGTGGCAGAGTTTGGGCGATTACAAAAAAAAAAAAAATGTATACACCTTTTGCTAGGAGATATTGAAGGAAATTATTATTGTGCGCTACGTTTCTACTCAACTTATTTTCGATTATTGTTTCAAATCAAGATAATAAAGAAAATTTGTTTCTAACTGCCGATATTCTAACACAAAGGGTTCATTATTCGATTTACATGGGCTTACAACTTCGGATAATACCGATTGGGATACCAGAAAAAAGAAGTGAATAAAGAAGGTTAGTGGTTCCAAAATCCAAAAATGAGAGAACTGTTCTATGTGTTGACTTGAAGTCACGAAAATTTCAAAAAAAAAAAGCAAAATATAATTTCCAAAGTTATAGTTGTTTGTGTTGACCCAGTTTCAAAAAAAAAGTACTTACGGTGACAACCATAAGTCCTTTGGAGATTCATCTAAAATCAATCGGACAAAAAAATTAGTTTTATAAATAGATAATCCCGGGCCTGATCGAAGGATTTTTTTTCAAAAATTAACAAAATGACGGCCTCAGGAAATTTTTTTTTTTCTAAATTTTTGGGAAAAAATCAACAGTTAATTGGTCTTAAAAACTCGAAATTTTGAAAAAAAAATCCTTCGATCAGGTTCGAGTTTATTATGTATTCTAAAAGCTGTATAAATTTCATTTAAATCTACTGAGCGGTTTTCGAGTTACAGTTGTCACCAGTTCAAAAAATATAGTTTTGAGAAAAACACGATTAAACTTTCACACGAGCGCTTTAAAGTGCCCGAGCTCTCTTTGTTATTTGACGCATAACTCAAAAACTAATTATCGGATCACCGCGAAATATTTTTAAGATATTACACTTAACGAAAACGCAAAATAAAATAATAATTTTTTGAAAATTCTGACTACCTCTAACCCCTTAACGCTTATATTAGGTTGTCAAAAGAGTCTTGCGGTATTTTTATTGAATTTTTTTTTTTATTAAAATTGAAATGAATTTTTGATGACTCATGCCCAGCTCTTGACCGATGCTACGGCTGCTACTATGCCGGTCTCTATCGACCAATTCAGCGATTTTATCGCAATTTTCGACGACAGACCTTCCGAAGCGTGGCGCATCTTCGACCACCTCTACACCAGAACGAAAACGTTGAAACCATCGTTGTGCGGTGGAAATGGAAACTGTATCGGGTCCATAGACTGCACAAATTTTATTGGCGGCTTGAGATGCATTTTTGCCTTTATCGTAGAAGTACTGTGAAATATGCCGTATTTTCTCTTTATTTTGCTCCATGTTTGCGACACTATAACTCACGAGCGACTTAAAAGAAACGACAATCAATCAAACAAGTGTTAGCGCGTGAAATAAGCTTTCCAAAAAGGTATAGCATGACCCGATGCGACGAATAAAATTAGAACTACACGCTTTCAGCGCCAACTAGCGAAAATACCGCAAGACTTTTTGACAACCTTATATGTATAATACATTTAAGACTCTATATTCTGATAAACAAAATTTCTGATACAACTTGCAAGATTTTAACAGCTTCAAGTATGTAAATATAATGGATCAACATTTCGCTAGCTAATTTTTGCTAATTGGGGTATAATAGCGCTTAAACATAGTTTCTTGTTCACCACACCACAGTAAATAGTCACTCTATTAGGCCATCAGTATCGTTTCGTTTGAATTCGTTCGATAAGTGAGCAATTTATTTACCGCTCACAAATGATAAGCGGCACTTTGTTATTGTTATTGCTTTTATTGCTTCTTCATCTGTAACAAATCAAATTGAACGTCTACGAGTGCGGCGTACTCAGCAGCAGAGATGTTTTCCAAGACGATTGTCATCGTCTGCTACGAATTTTGGCCATTCACAAATGCAACAACAACAAGCGGATTCTTGAAATTTCCGCTTGGTTTAGTTGTCAAATTGTACGTGATTACTTTTTCTACATTCACTCACATACATATCTACCTATACTTATATGTATATCGTATGCATGCTTGTATATCTTTTCCTTATATTACATACATACATTTTTTTAATATTCCGATACGATTTGTTTCACTTGACATTTGAAAAATGACATTTACACATTTGAAAACATTTGTCTACATAAGTCTTTGACATAAGTTTTGTGCTTCGGTCTGTCTGCCAACGGGTCTGCCAGCTTTTTTCCCGCTGGTCGCTTTGTCAATTGATTGTTCGGTTCATAATCGGCGCATATTCGTGCATACATATGTAAATCTGTAAGAGCGCATGTATTGTCTGTCGTTTGCTTGTTCGACTATTGGCCCTGTCACTGCATTTTAGATGTCAATTTTTCACTGCATTTTGGGTTGGCTTTAGTGACAGAGGTCGTGGAATTATATGAGTGGTATGTATATTAGATAAAGAATTATCTTATATGTATAATATATAGTCATGAAAAATTCCTTTTGGAAAGTCATCTAGGTTCACCTGGTCATGATGAAAATTTCTACAAAATATTTTTATATAAAACTTTAAACTTTGATTTTTCCCACAACTGAATGCTTGAGGTCGTACACGAGGAAAATTTAAAAATAATTCGAGGAAATGGATCTCATATTTTAATATTTATGGCGAAAATGTGTTTCCACATCTTCTGCTTAAACTCGATATCCAACTTTTACGAGATTTTTGACTTTAATTGATTTATATAAAAATAAAGAATTATTTCTTAAAATATTTTTAAGTTCTGAAATAAATTATTAATTTTATTAAATTCCAAATTCTTTGGAAGATTCTATACCCTTATTTTTCGTTGCCAGTTTAATTCATATCCTCTCCTATTCATCTCTTTGCAGTTGTCTCGGCGTGAAGTCACCGTTCATCGAATTCAGCAACGAAGTAGAGGTGCTAGCCAATAGCAGTGTACCGCTCAATATAACCAAAGATGAGCAGGCGCTCATGCATCAAGAGGGTTTACGTAAATTGGGTACATTCATAAAGCCCGTCGATTTGCGAGACTCAGCGACGGGTTTCGTCAAGGCCGATTTAACCAAAAAAATACCGAATACCGCAGCGAGCACGAGCAATAACGCACACTATGGCGGCGGTGGTATTGTTATGGCGCAACGACGACGCCATCCTATACAAGAAGAAATGGATCAAAAACAAATAATTTTACTTGATGAGGATACCGACGAGAATGGTTTGCCCACAAGTTTAACAGAGGAAGATCGAAAGTTCATTGTGCCGATGGCGCTAAAGAACGCCTCACCAGATCCGCGTACACTTATGGCCACACAGCGGCTGGTAGGCACCACAACCCGTGCCACAACAACGACAACGACTACAAGACGGCCGACAACACCGGCCACACCGGAGTTCGCTTCGAATATTGATGATCTGAAGAAGCATATTTTATTCTTACAAAATCTTACGAAGCACGATAGTAATTTCCAATCGAAATTCGTCGTGTTTCCAAGTCTGCAGAAAGATCGCCAAACACCAGCTTTAGCGACAACAACAACAACCGCGCGTCCCTTTCGCTCGATCTTTCAGTACTCAGCGCCCGTCACACCGCCCACACGCAAATCGGGCTTCCCGAGCGGTGCGAAATTGCCTGGCGGTCAACCTTTTGGTGGCTATTATCACAACGATGATGAAGACGACGGCGGCATGTCTGTATTTCTCTCACAAGCGGGCATGAATGCGCGTGACAAGATCACTATTGTGCCACAAGTCTTATTGTTGAATGATCAAACGATCAAGAATGATACAAGTGGTGGTGATGCGCGAAGTCGCAATGCCGATAAGACCGCTGCAGGTATGCCACAAACTGTTGCTGTCACTACGCCGACCACACCGGAAACAACAACACCCATGACTAGCACTACACCACGACGACCTACCAAAAAGCCGTTGTGCATACGCAATCCAGATTCGCCAAAATGCATACGTCAGCGTAAACGCGAAGAGCAACAACGGCAGCGTCATCGCGAACAATTGCTACGTGAACAGCGTGAATATTTAAAACCTCACTATGAGCCCTACGTACAGACCCTGAATAATACCAAACGTTTTGCCGTCTCCATTGAAATACCCGATTCCTTCAAGATACCCTACAACGAAAGTGCGGAAACGACGACGTTTCCAACAATTCGTGTCGACGAAAGTGAATTGCAAGAGCTTTCACGTTTCAAGCGTTCGCATCATAAACGCCGCAATATAGGTGGCGGACAGCAAGGGCGTCGCGCCGGTAATAACGATAAATTCGCTGCTAAATACAGTACGAGCTATTTTGAGCGTGATACAGTGATAACAGGCGCACGCGATATTGCTGCCGATCAATCAAGCATGCCAGCGATAAATGGTAGCACTCCAAGTCCAACGGTTCCGGCCTATTCAGAACCAATCGATTTGAATCCAGATAACTGTTATCAAGTTGACGGCATGACTTATGGCCAGAAGAAACAGTGCGTACTGCATACGAGCGTTATGCCGGCAATAAGTCGCGGTGCGAGAGCGGCTATACAGGTAAGTGTTTATTCACAAAGCGCTCAATCTTTTGTCTTTTTCATAGTGATATTTAAGAAGTAAGGAGTAGTTAAGTACGATTGCAACCTGACAATTTATACTCTTGCAATTTTGAAAGATAAGACTGCAGCATAATCTTGGTCGGGTTGTTGTTGGCATAAATGTTTAATAAATATTTTTATTTTTTATTTTATTCGACGAAATTATTACAAGCATATTTGGGATGTAACTACAAACTGTGGGTAATATAATCACTAAGGTCAATCACGTTACGCTAATATAGCTTGAGGTGTTTATGATTTATCGCCAATCTGAAATACTAGCCACGGAGCAAGCAAAACGTATACCGAATTTCATTGAAGTATCTTAATTAGAAGTTATCGCTTCTTCGGATTGACGGACAGCTGAACGGACAAATAGACACCCAGAATCGAACTCGACTCATCATCCTAATAATCTTTATATATAAAAATTACGTATCACGTTGTTTGTCCGCGATGGACTCCTGAACCGATTTTAGCAAAATTTTGCACACTCTGTCTAGTTCGAGTCCACTTAGATGATAGGATAGTAACAACAATCCATAAATATGAAATATGGTACAGTGATAGCATTATTAAGCGGATATCTCCATTAAAAATGCACATTGGCTAGTCCACAATTTTTTGATGATTATTAAGTACAATCTATTAAGCGGACTACTCTATTGACTGGACAGGAAGGCTGGTAATCAGACATTGAGAAAGCAGACTTCAACTCGTTATTTTTTCCAATGAAATTTGTGTGTATAAACATATTCAAAATTAATCCTCAAGTCCAATCACTTAAATTCTTATACTGAATAAACGTTTTCGCCCTTATTCGTAAATACAATTTTCACTGTATTGAATAGTTTATTATATGAATAGTGGTATAAAATTTATATATATGTATATATAACTCTATCTATCTGGATTAGTTTAATTATTATACTCTGTAGCAATTTGTTGGGAGTATAAACTTTATTACCCGACCATGATTATGCTATCGGCCACAATTCGTTCCCATCCAAACCAACTCCCTATCTTAGATTATAAATCACCAATTCTTGTTGATCGTCAAGTGCAAAATTTTGCAAAACAAACGTTTTTCATTACTTCGTATAACAAAAAAATCGCCCTCCACCCATTTGTTTAATATCTCGATCACAGCACCACCTAGTGAGTAAAAACATATTTACACCTTTACTTTAACAATTTTATTATATTATTTATTTATTTAATTGGCATAAACAACATATGTCACATTTAAACCAAGGCCCGTTTGAGTTTTCATTTGTACGGAAGCGTAAGTCCAACCGGGTCCACCATACAACAAAGTATTAGTTGGACCTGAACTGTTCTGAAATTGGTCTTGCAAGTAAATGGCGCTAATCACTTTGCTGTTGCTCTGATTCTGCAAGTTTGAAAAGCAAATATAAATTTTTGTATAATTACTCTCACAATAGATCGTTTCAAGAATCTGTCGAATGACAATAAAAACTTTAATGTGACCAATGTGACTTACCGACTCTGGTATATCGAAATAGATAGTCTGCACAGCATTTCGTACAGCTGGATAGGTTACTCGTTTGTTGATAAGTATAGTATCGTTAACGCTGCGCACACCCCAGGTCGAGCTCGCGGAATAAGCGACTGCGGCGATGGCCAAGAGCACACAAACTTGCACAATAACTTTCATTTTAATTAATAATTTCAACCTTAACTATACAATATCCGCTAATACACCAATTGCGTGAATAGCTAATGGTTACTGTTAATTTTGACCAAAATTTCTTTGCTTTATATACTTTTAGAAAGTCTCGATACTTACTTCTTATCAAACCTGATATTTCTAAAAAATCGACTAAGCATTGATAACAAAAAAATGAAGGTAGATGCCAGTTTTATTTAGGTATTGAAATTGGAATTTATAATCTTTTATGACATACATATTGCAAATAACAAAATTTTAAAATTTAATTAGTCAATTGAAGGCGCTGTGGATAAGCTCTCAAATGCTACTTTTTCCTTATCACTTATCTCAATTTCCGGAAGAAATCTGAATAGAATTTCTATTTATAAATGATTACGTATTATAGCGACTAATCTTTGCAAATACTGGTCTTATCTAAACATTTTTTAACTTAATTACTTTTGATAAACCGTATACATATGTATGTATGTAGAAATGATGGTTCTTTATTGGTCATCAAATGCAAAAATTTGCAAAACAAGCTTCTTTCCATATTTTCGCATAACATGATTTCTATAAATTTGTCCAATATTTCGATCGCAGCGCCCCCAGCGAGTAGAATAATGGAACTTAAGTGTACTCTCATTTTTTTAAATATTATTATATTTATTTATTGATTTATTTGCCATAAACAACATATGTTACATTTATACCAAGACCGGTTTGAGTTCTCATTTGTATAGAAGCATAAGTCCAACCGGGTCCACCATACACCAAAGTATTAGTGGGACCTGAACTGTTCTGGAATTGGTCTTGCAAGTAAATGGCGCTAATCACTTTGTTGTTGCTCTGATACTGCAAATAAAAATTATTTATTAATTAATCTAACAATGGACTAGTTCAAAAATCGAATTGGAATGACAATAAAAATGTCACAAAGTCCTGAAACAGGTTCCAGCTAATTTCTTCTGTAACTTACCGACTCTGGAATATTGAAGTAAACAGTCTGCACAACATTTCGTATAGCGGGATAGGTTACTCGTTTGTTGATAATTACGCTATCGGTAACATTGTGCACACCCCAGGTTGAACTCGCGGAATAAGCGACTGCGACCAAGGCCAAGAGCACGCAAACTTGCACAATAACTTTCATTTTGATTAATAGTTTTTTAACTTTGCTATTTGATTTCAGCTAATTGCATGAAAAGACAATGGCTACTGTTGATTTTGACCGAAATTTCTTTGCTTTATATACTTTTAGTAAGCTTTGATAATTATTCCTTATCAAACGTAATATTTCTAAGAATTATATTAGGCACTGATAGTTACAATTTAATAAGTGAAAATAGTTTATCAGTGCTGTTATTAGATTTTCTAATGTTTTATGGCATATCGAAAATAACAAAATTTTAAAATTTATGATCGATTTGACGGCTGTGGACAGACAACTAAGAAGTACTTTCATGTTATCACCACTTTGAAGTGCTGGAAGAAATTCACACGGAACTACTAATTATAGATTATAACAGATCATATTGATTAACCATTGCAAATGGTAGACTTATATATCTACCTCCTAAGTTATTTTAAGCGTGGATAAAATTTCCAATTTGATGAAATTGCGACTTATTTTTGCAAATTGTGTTATTCTTCTAAATCGTTCATACCTAAAGCAAAATTATTAGGAAAACTAACCGAAAGTATTGGTCAAAATTTTTTCCAACTATTGAAAAATGCCTCAAATCTCCTTTCTGTGTTTGAAGTTTTTTCTTTATAATTTTTTGGGTTTCTGCTGAATTACGAGCGTTTCTTGAAAGAGTTTTATGCAAGAAAAATTTAATAATGAGTTATATTTTTCAGCACAAGTTTTTGTTTAATACTTACCGACACTTTTGAAAATTATGTCTTACAGAAATATTTTTTCTCCGTATATAGGTGCTTTTTAATTCATAAATTGGCTCACAAAAAAGGTGATGCAATATTTTTCTTCTTCTCGAGGTTTAATGATAGTCATTATCCAATTCATAGAAATTTCTCGCCTGTCGAAGGGTTTATTTGAGGGGAGTCAGACTAGAGCTTTATAGATATAGCGTTGTAAGGAGAAGTGCATCCTGGGATGGGTTAAGTTAGGTTAAAGTGACCCTCAGTTTAACGGAAGAGATCACAATTTGACTATTATACGTATCAACAGCCCGTTGTAATGCCAAATGAAAAAATATTAGTTAAATACTAGATATCGGCAAAAACGCCTTGACCAGTCTAATTATGAAATAACTCGATGCTTAGACATCCTTTCATTAGTTTTGACCACACAATCAGTGAACACAAGGCTATTATCGCGGTCAGGAAGCTTAAAACTGGAGCTGAAAGATAATCATCATCAACTCTCACCGCCCCTCTTTTCCTTCAAGTCCTTCCCTTCCATGCCTCCCTCGAAGGTATGTGAGCAGAGAAGAGACAGCGAGGGTAGGTCCAGTGACCTGGTCATCCAAGTATTTTGGAATTAAAACAAAGTGTGCAATGATTCACCTCTTCTCTCCGCAGACAAATTGACATATATTTCACTTGCCTCAGAGCAAACTTGCTATATTATGACACTGAGTTGCTACCGAAGCAACTAAAAGTAGAATAAAGAAACGGTATAATAATCTCTCCATGAGAATTTATATCACTATTCAAGCTTAAAAGCTTTTATGGCCAATTGCAGTTAACTGAAAAATTCTGAAATTTAATTTAGATTCAACTTTATAATACCCAAAAGCCGAAGAGGAATGAAATAAGCGCACCGACAAATGCACGAAAATTTTGAAGAATAAAAAGCAGAAAAGGCCAAAAGCAAAAGCAAAGCGAGCCAAAAGGCGCATAAAGCCGCCAGACAGGTTAAGGTTACAAGCCATTAAAGAAAGCGCCGTATTTTCATATGAATAGAAAGAAGCTGCTGCTGCGGCAGCACCGCCGACTCGGGCACCTGCGGCCAACAAATGCAGCAGCTAAGCAGTCAGGCAGCCAGCCAGCTAGCAGAATGCATAAAGCAAACCGAAAATTTATCAGAAAAACATTTTGCAACCTGCAACCTGAATGCCGCTGGGCGACCAACCGAAAAAGCACAAGAAGCCAACACATATACATACATACGAGTACACAAACACCCGCACTTGTATGAATGCGAGGGAGTGCAGCTATGCGGTAAAGGAAGACGCTCGTGAAGAAAACAAAATTATTTCAAAAAATGAAATTACTTTTAGTTTTATTACATTAAAAACCGTCAAAGTGGATATTTTATAAACCAACATAAACAATGTGGGTATGAGACGCAAGCTTGCAGATGTACAGCTAGCTGCAGCGCGAGGTGGCAAGCGTGGTTCGAGCGTAAAATGGTGGCAGGAAAGTGCACAGATTTACTTTTACTTGCAGCTAAACAAAGAAAACAAAGCGTGGCATGCCAATGTGTGTGTGTGTAAGAAAATTTTTGAATTCATGCAAGAAGGAGCTGAGATACAGTTTAGTCTTCGCTTTGCACAAGCGTATTTTCATAATTCACTGCACCAGAAAGTAAAGAGAAAAAAGCCGCAACAACACAAACATATCTATGTATGAAAGCCAACGCTGCGGCGTGATAGTTGCGCCACAACGGACGGACGAGTGTGCACAGCTGCAACACGCCTCAAATAAAATATGTGGCAAACAACATAAAAATGCAAACAAAGGAAGCGCAGAGACGGCGACCTGGTGGGTGGGTGGTTTTGTGTTTGCGTATGTGTGTGTGTGTGCGTGTGCATGTGTTTGTAGGTGTTGCGGTGCAGGAAAAACTACAAAAGTTCGTATGCGGCGTTTGCGGCGGAAATGAAGCAGAAGTGCTAGTGGTTGCATGTATGGGTGAAGTGAAGCGAGGTGAAGCATAGCAGCGGAAGCATTTCAATGACGGCTGTAGAAAGGATATCCGCTTTTGATGCTACAACCAGACACATGCACACATGCATACATTGATACTCATACAAATATATATATTTCATACACGAACATGAGTGTGTAAGTGCGTAAGCAGGCCCGTGTAAATTTGTTTATTCATCACATGTGCTTTGCGTGCCGCAGTGGCATGTATTTTCACTTTTTCGCTGCGCCACGTGATAATGTTGCAATCGTCGCAGCTGCAACGCAGCCTTTTGCTTTGCATAAAAAAGCAAATAATGCCGCAACGGAATGTAGTGATAAGCGGCAACGTGCACGTATATGCGTTTAGCATGCAACATGAACAAATATGTACAGGCGTAAATATTAACGAAACATGTATGGAATTGTTGCCATTAACTGAATTTTCGGGATCCCGAAATATGAGTCCTGAAAATAGTTTTTACAATTTCGGACTTCGGGATTTCTACTGATGAGCTTGCTTTGATAGACTAATAATAACAGCAATGCAGCTATATGTTCTGAAAATCCCGATGCAAAATCTTTATTTCACAGATGGTATTTGAAGCTCCCGAAATTACAGTTTATGGAATATTTAATATTTTGGCTTGCTGTTTATGCTAAAAAATATATACGCATTTTATACAAATATGCGAAATTATGAAAACATTAAGTGTATTTTCGGGATCCCGAAATATGAATCCCGAAAATATTTTTTGTACTTTCGGAATTGTAGGGCTTGTACTGAAACGACTGTACTAAAAGAAAACCAAAAAGGGCTTGAAAATCCCGGGAAAGTCTCAATGCTTCTGGTATGCTCTTAAGCTCCCGATAATATGTACAGTTTTTGAATTATTTAGAACTAGACCAATCCAACCACGTGTAAGCGGATGAATAGATACATAGATTTAGAGCACATATGCGAAATTTTTAACATTAAGTGCATTTTCGGGATCCCGAAGTATGAATCCCGAAAATAATACTTACGAATTCGGGACTGGTAATGAGATGCTTGCCTTAAAAACATAATAACAAGGTAGCAGTTTCTATCTTTTGATGTCCTGAAAAATGCCGCTATTTCCGGTATGTGACTTTAGGGTCTCGAAAGTACGGGCAACCCTGTACTAAATCCTTAAGTATGCGTCTATCATGTGTCTGCATACATAGCGAAGTATACATATGGTGTTCTATTCAAGTTTACTTCCTCTTCGCATTGCCTACTTCGTGGCGCATGCGCTTGCTCTACTTTTAGCAGCACCCATCAACGTCCATTCCAATGTTTATATGTAGATTACGTTACCCATTTGTGTGCGTTTACCCGCTTCACTCCTAACTGATATTTGTTGCATTATGTTTTGCTTGTTTTGTTCTTGTTTATTTTTCAACTCGTTACACACACACACACATGAGACTTGAAGATTTTTAGATTTTTTCCTATAAAATCATGCTTTTCTCAGTGTCCTTCAATGCTTACTGCACATGCCACATGGGGCACACGCTTTTCATGCAAACATAATTGTGCTGCTTGAATTGCACGTGAGTCGGCATTCAAATGCACACTTGCACACATTGGCGCTGGCATATCTGGCAGCGATCTTATCTGAAATTGCACGAGCATTTCTATGCAGCTCAGTTCCGTTTTACACATGTAGGTCGCGCAAAATAATCAACCACCGAGCAGCTGTTGCAGTCAAAAAGCACATATGTCTGAGCAGTGTTTAACTTTTGTGTGAGATCTTAGGCACATCATGGACTTACGTTCGTGTAAACCCTGTCTGTTCGACTTTTCAACTTGCTGTTATCTGTGGGTTGTGTGTTGAAAGAGATTTTTTCTTTGAGAAGGAGATGCAAAGATAAGAATTGTCAAAGCATTCGTTGTAGTTGACGCAATTGTTAGCAAGTCTCATATTGGAGCTATGTGTTCTATTAAAGTTAGGAGCTCATATGGCGAGAAATGACATCTTTCATTCAGAGGGAGTAGAATTTACAGAATAAGGTATGAATCCTAGCAGCATTTTCAGAGAACCAAAGCATATATAGGCATGAAATTCTGAATATTATTTTTCTAAGTGTTTGTAAATGAATTGTTGAAGAATTAAAAAAAAATATAATAATATGATATTGGTATACGTAGAATGGGCAACGATGTAGAAAAAATGACCCCAAAGAGATTAACAAAAAGAAAGAAGAAGCAGGTTTGTAAAACCATACTCAACCAAGTTACAGATAGATAATTGTTGAATTAATGCCACAGAATAATGTAATAATGCGGAAGTCTAACAAATCCAGAATTTTAGTAAGAAAAGTGTTTGGAAACTGTGGGATCATCGATTCAGATAATGCCGAAAAATTGGAAAAAGTAATGGCATTCCTGCTAGAAAATATATTATATTGACTCATCTTATTTTGGTGTGTTTGGGAGGTCTAACTTATCCCAGCCAAATTCATACACAGGGTTTGTCCGGAAAGTAATAGGACCGCACAGAGGTCACTGGTGAAAACCGGAAGAATGAGCAAATCCGAAGTGAAAACAATGCTCATTATCTTTTTTGATATCAAATGAATTGTTCCCTCTCCTCCTGGACGAAACGTCAACGCAAACTTTTACGTGGTAGTCCTCAAGAGCCTCAAACGAAGGGTCAAGACAAGACATCGCAGCCGATTGGAAGTTGCACCACGACGACGCCCCGGCTCACATAGCCTTTCGTGTGAACAGCTACCTAACCAAGGCCGGCTTCCCAACGCAGCCGCCCTACAGCCCTGGAAAGGCCGCATAATTTGGGAAATGTAGCAGATTTGCAGGCTTTGATCGGTCACGTTGAACCTACTGTTATGGGATACTTTGACTCCCCTCCAACTACTTTCATATTTCAGATATGCTGAAGGTGCCGAAAGCTAGCCATGTGTGACCTAAAGCAAATGTTTCGAAGCATTTGAAAGCGTTCTCATAGTTAAAATTCTGGTAATACAGTACCAGATTTTTGTCTCAAAGGAGGACCACCGACCCTGAATATGTCGCCAATTTGTCGGAAAGAGGTTTCAAAGTAAAAAAAAAACACATCAACTGTTGCAAGTTTATTCACTTAAAACTATTTTCCGTTGACTTTTGCAAATTACGAAATTTCACTCTATAAAATGTCTTATTTTCACTTCACAATTTTCCATACTTCGTCAACACACTTTTAATTGCTGTTACTTAATTTTTTTCCCAACGCTCCACTTTATCACATTCTATTTATTTTCAGAGCTATTCATATCATTTCCTTCCGCTGCTCTTGTTTATATTTGCACTTTTCTTTACCACTTTCACATTTTTCTTTCACTTGGCATTTTTTCATTGCGATTTCCATGTTTATTCAAAGTGTTTTGGTTTTGTTATTGTTCGGGTTATTTTAATTTTTTTTTTTTTTGCATTGCTGCACCCTTTCCTTCCTGCTTTCATTGCGTTACCGAGAATTTTTTAAATGACGCCATTTAGGTTATGTTGCAGCAGCAATTTACGTCCCATTTGCATTTTGTTCGTTTGCTTTTATTATTGTTTTTGTTGTTACGCTATACGCTCATTTGCTATACTCCAGCCACACATTCAAAGCTTAGCTTACTTGTTTATCCTTCGCTGCTGCTGTCGCTGCCCTCTCTTAGTGTTTGCACGCTGTAATTTGTTTTCCCTCGCGTCATTCAGTCCAACGCTGACGGCTGTGCACCAACACGCTCACTAACGAACTAACTAACTAACTGTTCGGATGGTTATTTGACCGGCTCTGACTTGCTGGCTGGCTGACTGACTGACTTGGTCGCTTTCATTCAGCCAGGACGAATGTTTGTTTATTTGTTTATGTGCTGGCTCTGCGGCAGCGTCTCTGTGGCAATGATATCCGCCAGCGCATAAATTATGCTAACATCGTTGACCACAAAACTTGGCTATGAGCATTTCAATTTCAGTTTTCTCCCTTTTCTATTTGTTCGCAATAACTTTTTTGCGATTATTTGCCCCAGCAATTGTTCGTGTGCGCTTAGTCGAGATCATCAACGTTATCTTTGCGCTGGCTTTCGCCTGCATCTACTTCACTTTCGGCCGCCACTGTTGTTGCGTTGCCGTTGCATTGGCACTTCTTACACGCCGTTTTTTCCTTGCAATTAACCACAAAGTGGCGTATTTAATATTCATAGTTGAGATTTCAGAGTTTTTCCATAAATTTTTTTGCTCTTACAGTGACTGCCGGCTGTCACGTTGCCTTGCCACGTCGCACGCACAGCACTTATCTGTTGCAGCGTGTAGCGCTAGAGTTACCTGACCGCCAGCCAATTAGTTGGTGTTGGTGTATCCAATCGCCCAGTGATGCGAGTTAACGCATTTGCTTTCTATGTGTGTGTATGTATGTATGTGCGTTTCTTCAGCGCTTTGTAATTCTCATCTCGCAATTTCATTTTCTTTGCCTTTGACTTGCTTTTTCAATTAAATATTTGCTCCAAGCATCTCCGCTGTCCGCATTTAGTGCCCTTAAATATTTTTTTTTTTTGGTTCTTATTTCTACTTTTTCTTCAGCTTGTATGGCTTGACATTGTGCCGCATTTATTTGTGGCACACCGCTCACTCGTTGGCCATTTGCGGCACGGGCGTATGCATGCAAATCACCTAATTACGAGGACAAGGTAAAATGAATTACATATTTCAATGACGCGTAAGGTGGTGTATACTCTAGGGTGGTTCGAAAGTGTTGGGAAAACGTCGCGAACGTCTTAAAGCATCGAGTTTTCCTAATTTATTCCCGCTTGTCCCAACATAGCTGTCTTTGCCTCATTAACAACAAGACGATTAATGCCTTACGCCACAAATACCTATTGCTCATAGTTTAAAGCCAGTAGAGAGAGAGAGAGAGAAAAGCTAAAAGAGAATTCCCTAAAGATAATGTGACGGTCGGAAATCAAATTTTTTACGTTTTTCTTATTACAAATGTCGATACTATGAACTTTGATCGCTGGTTTGACAGATATCTCTCTATGAAAGACCATATGAGAGCACCTTTTTAAAAACAAGCTCGAAATTCGTTAAGTGCTTATAAGTTTACACGATTTTTGAGGCTTATTCAACCCTCTACCACCAACCTTCGATTCCAATCCAGAGCATAAAACTAACTAAATTAAAGATTATATAAATTATATTCACGACCCCCCTAGTCAACATACTTACTCGTTCTCGCAAGTGTAAATTGTTCTTTGTTCTCTCCGTGATTTTTGCCATTAAATTAGTCACCATTAGCTAAGGGTTCTAATGTAGCCAGCCTGATGGCTGTGATGATAAAAGATTTACACCTGCAAGTGGCATCTTCCTTTAATTAATATTTTCCTTTTCCAATTTGTTTTTTTTTCATACTTTATTTTTTTACTTTGTGATAACGTGAATTTCTTTTCATGCTATTTTTTTTTACATTGCAAGAATTCATTATTCAAATTGCGTGCGCATAACTTGAGTGTAATTTTGTACTCTATTACAATTAAAATGGAAATTAGTTCAACCGCTCGTGGTCCATTTGTGATAATTTGAGTATTTTCAAAAGCAATTAGCCAAAGCATGCCGCTGGCAATACATACATACTTAATAGGGTGTTTGGTGCGAGTGTGGCTGTGCAAGTCAGAGTTATACTTCACATTTTTTTTAACTTTTGATGGCAATAAATTATATGATACGACTCATACTGCCAACACTGTTGGAATTTTTAAGAGGATGAATGCCTTGCATATTTAATATATTTTAGTCGCAGGTGCTTAGTTAGATTCCTTCTGACCCTTCATGTGTTTAATTTTTATTTGTTTGAAAAATGCTTTCTTTTGACTTTCCGACAAGTAGAAATTAATGAAGTATAGTGTTATACCCTAAGTTGTCTGTTTTTGAAACTAGCTATTTTATGTAAAAGCGCTTAGGCTGTGTTAACCACAGATTTGATAATAGTCTTAGCTTCTTGCAGCACCCCCCGCTGAAAATATTATTTATGAAAGAATACTAGGAACACTTTGATGTCTAAATCTCTAAATGAGACTATACAAAGTATTGTATTTGGAGCATTAGAAGCAAGGGTCCTGTTGCTTAGTTTCCGATATTTGGAGATTTTAAAACACTATGAGGAGCTTTTTGTTCCTTAAAATAAGACTTTTGAATCCTTTAGCCATTGATAATTCGGGGTTAGGAATGAAAATTTCCGAAAAACAATTTTATAGATGGAAAGATAGGTTAGGTAAGGTTAGATTAAACTGGTAGGCAATAACCCACGGATAGACCAGCTTTGCAATATCTGATGGCGTTCAGTACCTAGGTCTAAGAGAAGACATCATTATTTAGAATGCGCTTGACGCGAATTTTAATAAACTCACTATCGATTCCGGTGCTCCAGTGTACAGGTATCACACCATGGGGACCCCAGTTGCTTACAGCGTAGTCTTGCCAAGTCGGAACACGTGCACACGAGATGCTCCACTGTTTCCTTGGCGACCTACTCTAAACATTTACTGTAGTCTTCTCGAACTGTCTGCTCCATTATGCAGGCGTGTGCCGTTATCAGACAGTTACCAGTCTCTTCTATTGAAGGCCAATAGAAATTTTGTATACTTTTACTGTTTTGCATATGAATATTGCATCGTGTTTTGATTTGCTTCACCATGCTTCTGCCGAGATCGTCGTATAGACAATGCATGGGTTTTCCAATATTTATCACATTTCCGGATGTTAGCCGCACCCTTTTTTGACAATCTTATTCACTATTTCGTTGCCATTGATTCCTTTGTGACCCGACACCCAGGAGAAGTGAAGTTGCTTACTTCTGGCAACACTTTCCACTGTTGCTCTGCTTCTCAAAACACTTCTGGCCGATATGCGGTGCGAGGTTACTACCTTGATTGCTGCTGGCTACTTAGATGTTGACTCTGGAATTGTCTGCAGACACATTAGAGACCAGCTCCGCGGCTTTTGAAATGGCAAATACAACAGCTTGAAAAATACTATATAGAGGTCCGGCAACTTAAAAGGTTGCCTTATATCTAACTCTGGACAGTGTATAGTATTCCCGGACCAACTCCATCCTCCATTTTTGAGCCATCAGTAGAAAAGTTTAGAGTATTGCGTACCTTTACGCCAGCCATCTTTTCCTATGTTTGCTTTGAACTTTCTATCCCAACTGAAAAGTGGAGTCACGTACTTGTGTTGGGAGTTTGCCCAACCGCCAGATGGAAAGATAAATCGTTACTTATGAAGACTTTCTCTTTTGAAATTTGTATAATTTCGTATTCGAGGAAATTAGTTGTTGAAACATTTACTTCATTTCATTTCATTAAAATAACTGCATTTCCGATGCTTCTTAGTCAGCTTCAAAATATTTTCAAGCATTTTATTTTTATTAAAAAGAGAAAAAAGTTTTCGAATTTACGAAACAAGGAAAATTCACATAACTTCTTAAATTGGTGAAGAACTTGCCGTGAATGTAGACTTATTAATGAAAAATTCAGAAACACTTTTAAAGTAATGCTTCTAACCTGCAATTGCATAAGCAAGTTTATGCCAATACTTTTTGAAGTTTAGAGAAAGAGCACCAAGAGAAGTATTCAAAAATCTAAAATTTAAATATTAATCTCTACTGCTATGTACCTATTGAAACAGTGCCTTGTACTTCATTTATGAATCATTTGCATATTCATTAGCTGCCAAAGCATTGCAAGTCAATTTAAATGCAAAAGCTAAAAAAGAAATAGTCCAGTTACTGGCTACGTGCCTACCGATTTCCACTTTCGAAAATCATAAAGCCATAAAACGCACGTGGGTAATTGAACAAATGTCCAAACAACAACATTGTGTTGCACAAACATATTTATGCAAAAATCGGCATTTGTATGCCAAACAGATGGCAACTACTGCACACCAAATATGAGCGGCAAACAAAGCGCAAATAAATCTCCCGCAAACAGTGCAATGACTGCCGAGCACCTTCACTAGGACGGACTGCATGCATAAATGCGGTCGCATATTAGGCGCCATATGAACTTGCCACTGAGTACGTGTATGCATGTGTATGTAATTGTATGCACAAATAACTATCAAATGCAGTGCACCTATTGCCTTAGGGTATTAAGAGACAACGGACAATGCCTGTGCTCATGCGCGGCTGCGAATTAACCAATATTGTTGCAAATGTGCAAGGTACATGGTTGTGAGTGGATTGAAAAAAGTTTGCTTGAAAACAAAAGTTGATCCAAATATTTGTTTTTTTTTTTTTTAATTTCTGGTTCTACAAAGAAACATGACTTGGAAACAACTACTGGTCCTACCATGAGTGAACGGAAAAAAGTGTGCGGCAGTGTTTTAGAGCTACGAGTATATGCTAGATAATTGAGATTCAAGCCAAAGCTGCTCCAAAGCGAAGATTTTCAAGGTGACTTACGTTCAAAGTTTAAGTAATAATCCGCGTTGTTTCGAAAATTTAGGATGAGGTGCAATTACTCCACTTGTCTATGTCATATAGATCGATGAAAAGTAGTCGGAAAAATTATGAAATCCATGACTGAAATCTGAGTCATAGAGATGAAGAGTTTGTTGTGTTTTTTATACTCTGAACACGGTATACAAATTTTGCGATGAAGTTTGTAATACCCAGAAGGAAACGTGGGAGATCAACGTAAATTATCAGCTGACAGCTCAGTCCATTTAGACATGGTCATCATCTGTCCGTCTTTCTATATATACGCCAACGAGTCTCTCTAGATGTGAGAAATCGATCCGAAGTTTTGCTTACGTTCTTTTCTCATCTGGAAGCTGCTCATTTGTCCAAACAGCCGACCACTATAGAACACAGATGTCGTACAACCGACCGATCATAATTAAGCTCGCAATTACCGCCGCTTCTCTGGCAATTTTTTTTTCCCCCCCAATATATTTTACGAAAATTTGGCCTATATTATTTTCAAAGGCAACGATACAAACTCCGAACATTTTTTTTTTTTAGATCGGACCTTTATAGCATATAACTGGTATTGAAACCGCCATTTCAAAATGAAGACAAAGATCTTTTTCATAGCTTTGGAGCATCCAAGTTATCGTTTCTGTAAAGACATCTATTTGTACCACCGAGTCTATCTCGTTAGAAAATCTCTGTTACAACTTTGTACCACCAAGTCCGTCTTCACACCCCTCGTCAAAATATCACTGTTACAACTGTAACTGAATCTCTAATTTCTATTACTTGAACATTTGTTGCCATTTGCAGTCAGTAGAGAATTTCGCCGTTCTTCACCTCTATTAATTTTCCATTTCATCGAACTATTATCAGTCGCCCCCATAGCTGAGGGGCACAGTTGGTCATTCATCACGCGCTTGGCATCGCGAAATTAATTCAATTTAATTGAAGAATTGTACCGACCATAAGCCGAGTGCTGCGTTGGTTGCCGGGTGCCAGCAGAAGGCTACTAATATGCTTAGGTGTACCGTTGCTGCCTCCGCTGCCTGCAGCGCAATGACAGCAGCCACTCATCATTTCATTGTTATGAATCATAATTCCGTGCACACAGTTTGTGCAAGGAAAGTTGTGGCGATTTTCATTTGGCAAAATGCGTGCATGTCGCTGCGGCTATTAATGCTGGCTGCCTGCCGTCCCTATGTGGTGCTGTCTGTGCATGTTTTAAGTGCGTTGTTTGCGGTGGCGGTGAAATTTCATTTTTGATAGCTCGCATCAAAGCGAATAAAGACAAATTATGCAACAACAAGAATGCGATTACAGAGCGCGGTTTGGTTGTCAGTGTGGCCACCAAAGGGAAGGTCTAACAAGCTGACGGCAGCCAACGACTCATACACGACACCACCACCGTTTGGGGCAGCTATTTACGATTATTGAGGCGCGAATGATGGATTTGTTGCATGCGCACTGCGCCTGCCACGAATGCGCTTACATGCATATAGGCGCATGCACACACACACATCTGCTGACTGTTGCGTTGAATCCCTGCGCCGCTGACAGTCGCGTATGCAGCGCCACTGCGCCGCCGTCGGCACATGCGGGTATACTGCGTTGAATTTGGTGATGGACTAATTGAGCAGCCAAGTGAATGAATGAATGAGTGATTTGAAGTGTGGCGCGAGGTGAAAAGGAAGTTAACGTCAGTTGGCGCTGATCGCGGTGGTGGCGGTGTTGGCGGTGGTGAAGGCGTCAAGAGCGTGTTTATGCTGCCCGCTGCCAACGTCAATCACACATGCGGCAGCCTATATGCGCACATGCAATTGCATTCTGGCACTGCTGGGTCCATCGGCATAGCATTTTGCGCTTGCAATATGTTAGCGCTGCCACGCAACGTTTTGCTTTACTCTTTGGGGGGGTCTCTGTAACTCTATGCATACATAATTAGCCCCATATTTGTGTTTATGGCAATAAAACGCCGGGGCCAATGAGAGTTTTTGTTGTTTACCATACATTTTTGTTGTTGTCGTCAAATTTTTGTTGTTTGTTTTGTTGTTGTTGTTGTTGTTGCTCTCCAGGTATTACATACTTGACTTGCTTTTGCGACCTGACTTTAGCCACCGCAATAACGGACTAAAGACACGTTCTCAACTCAGCACGGGCAGCTGGCAATCGCTGCCACCAAGCTTTCAACTCACATACACCTACTAAGCGCACTAACACACATCCATTGATAAGTATGCATATGTGCAACATTTTGCGCCCTCTTCCAACCTCGATATCTCGGTCGCTACTAAATTTATGTCCGTGCCGCAAGCGTGTCGTGGGTGCAGGGTTGCACGTTCATTGCAATGTGTCACTCGCAGCTTTTGTTATTTTATGTTAATGCGTGTACACTTCGCTTTCGTTGCACTTTGCTGTGATTACATTTTTTGCCATTACCGCCGCTGCTTAACTGCTTGTGCTTGCTGTTGGTGTAGTTGGCTGTTTTTTCCGTTGCAACCGCTACTGTAAATGATTGATTGGCTAATAGATATTTGCATATGAGATTCACCGCATGACATGTTTCCACCACAATGATTGTCCTTGATTCAACGCCGCACACCATCGGTGCACTCACCCGCAATGCTCTCCTTGCCACACATAGGCGCATTTGTGTATGTTGTAAGCAAGCGTTGTATGTGGGTGTTGTTTTTGTTATTTATGTCTTGTGATTTGTTGCCTGCATTATTAAACGCTTGAAAATACACTTGCGTTTGAGTTATGTGCAGTATGAGCGGCAACGTGGCACCCTGTTGATTTTAATATATTCGAAGCGAAGAAAAATAACTGTTTTCTCGAATGAATGCATTTGCATATCCAATTACAGTGACCATGTGCCGTAAATGGGGTGGGTTGGGTGTTACTTGGGAAGCAAGCGCATGCTTTTCATAAAATATGAGTTAATATATTAGAACTCGGAAACTTTTGATTTGAGATTTGTTATTCTGAAGCTGATGAGTTTTTTTTTTAATGAGGCATACTAACTGACGATGTACTTTGTGACTTTTCACAGAGATTTTTAATAGAAAACTTAAGCTTCTATTAAAATTCCTCGTCGAGATGATAGTTTTAATGAGTAAGCATCGCAAGTTTTGGAAATATTTTGACTAAACAGCTGTGATATCTAACTTAGCTTTAAAAACGCAAGTTGGTCTTAGATGCTGCAGAAGGATCAATAACTAGTTAAATGTCTTTCACAGAAGCTTCTTACATAATTCTAATTTTCTTAATTTATTCTTCAAAATCTTCTTCATTCCCCTGACAGTAACCCGCCTTGACATCAATACGCTTGTGCCAACGTTTTTCCAATCTTCGAAACGGTTGTTAAAGTCAATTTCCGGAATAGTCTTAAATGCGCGTAGCGATTCACATATAATGTCTTCAATTGACTCAAAACGGTTTTTCCGGAGCGGTCGTTTGAGTTTGTTGAATAACCTGATTGCTGCACGATATTGGTCGAAAATTTGGCGTTAAACGCACGAAGAATCAATGAAGAATGCGACATGCAAAAAGCAAGAGTAGTCGGCCCATAATTTCGGCTTCTCTTTACGAATAACTTCGCGATGCATAAGACTCAAATGGCATTCCTTGTTGATATCTTGACCGGTCGAAAGGAACTCAGAATGCACCACACCTCGATTATCGAAGCAAACTGTCAACATAATCTTGATTTTTGACCTTTTTTACGTGGTTTTTCGGTTTCGGCTTCACTTTGCCACGATAGTCAGCCGATTGGTCGTCTGTGTCCGGGTCATAAGCATAGATCCAAGACTTATCGTCCGTAATAATACGTTTCATGAAATCCTGGTAGTCGGAAAGCATTGTTTCACTGACGTTAACATCACGTTCTTTTTCGAAAAAAATTTAGTGATTTTGGTGCCAATCATTCTCTCACTTCACTTAGGTCCAAATGATATTTCAAACTGGTTTTCTTTGATCCTTCCAATATTCCAACAATGACAGTATGATCTCTGACTGTTAATCGTCGATTCTCAGTCACCTTTACTTTACTTTATAGATGTGTTGATGGCCGTCCTGGAAGTGTTTCGTCGTCGACGCGTTCTAGACTCTCTTTGAATAATTTGTACCAATCAAACACACAATAAATTGGAAAGTTTGTCTTTATGACTCTATTTCATTATATGTCATTTATTTATTTGAAGCCTAAACAATTTTTTCAAACATACTATATAAAACAAACTTTGTGCCCGAAAAAGTTTTTTTGTGGGGAATTTTACTGCATTAGTTTATATAGCCCAGACCTAGCCTTTACTGACAATCATTTATTCCGATCTGCAAGAAACCATCACATCAGAGCAGGATATCAAATATGTATTGGCTTGATTCATTCTTGACCGCCAGACCAACATAGTTCTTTTGAGATGGAATCCACAAACTGCTAGAATGATGGAAAATATTAGTTTATATTAATTATGTAGAAAATTCTTATTTTATTAAGAAAACAACGTGAATATCTATAATAATTCTGGAAGTATTTGTAAAGATTCCATTTAACGTTATTTTTTAAATCTAGACTGAAGTCCGTAAATAAGCCTTCCGAAATTCAGAACTAGAAACTATCTTTAGACTGCTAGGCAAATATTTTCATTAAATATATTTTCAATAAAAAATTGTGCTTCCGATTAGAATCATACTATGTGTGGAAGAAAATTTAAGCTCCTCAAAAAATTTATTCTAAAGTTTTGGTTAATTTTCCTCCAATCTAACAACAATTTCCATTCATTTTAAACTACAAAGTATTATATTTCACAATAATACCGTCACACTCCTTTGATAAAATGCGATTACAATTTTTTATTGCCACCGAAGCAATAAAATGTATTAATTTCGCATTAAAAACCAGAAGTCACTAACTAAAAACAAAACTAATAAACTGCATACTGATTGTGAAGATAAGCTAACTGTGAAACATAAAATACGTTTTTATGACTTGACAACAAAAAATGTGCGTAACTTCGTTTGGGGATCCCGGTTAAAAGGTGCAAACATCAGCAAAATGAAACATAAGAACACGCGGTTATTTCTTGCTGGAACTGCGTCATATGCAATAACAACAACAGCAACTTAGTTCGCTGAACATTAAAATTGTGGCAAACTAAGAGTTAAAGTCTACGGACTGTGACAAATCACTTTAAATATACACACACATATGTATGTGTTTGTTTGTTTCTGTGTGTGTGTGGGTTGAGAAATTATAGTAGAAAGGAGAAAAACTTTTACGCCGCCAGTGAAGTATGGACCTGATAATGGTGCTCATTTGATATATGAGTATGCGGTGGACATTACATTACCAAAATACTCGGTTAAATTATGGTTATTGTTCGGTCTCATTGTTTGTATAAAACGTAACAGTAAGTACTAACTATAAAGGGAAAGAAATGGAAAATCGTAAAAAGCGTAAAGCGGTAGTAAAATTAAAAAGGTAGGAAACATAATGAAAAGTATTTAAGCAAGCTGGGCTGCAAAAAATATTATTGAAAGTGTTGCCAACTGTTTTCTTTCGTTTTTGAAAAATTAATAATTTGTTGATATTTTAATTAAAATACCTTCAAAGTTTTCAAAATACATTTTTTAAGTAAAACGAGTGCAAAGTTGCAACAAAGAAAGGATTTCGTGGCGTTGCCATCTTATTTAAATTAATTTTAAGCCGATCTTTTCTAACAGTTCGTTTCTTAAACTCTTTTAGATACATACATTGTGACAAAAAAGTACCCGGAAATTTTGATTAAAATGCAAAATATTTAATTAGTCATCAATATTTATTTTGTCGGCGAGTCGAATAATCCCACCAGGTGTAATACACCTATGGGGATGATAATATTTTGGATGGTTAATAAGGAAGCTATTCAGTGAATTTTGGTTTCTCCCTACGATCGATTGAAAATGGATTGTATGGAGCGGCGATGCCAGGTTGGGGAACTGGGAAAAATCGCACGAAGCCAAATCTGTTGAATCTGTTTGCTTTAAATTTGGTCGAAATCGTGGCTCGATGAGATGGTGCATTATCATTGTGTAAAATCCATAGATTGTTTTTCCACAATTCCGACCGCTTTCGACGTATGTTCACACGCAAACACCTCAACACTGTCAAATAAAACTCTTTGTTGACCGTCTGTCCCTCTAGAACAAATTCATGATGCACCAAACCACGAATACCGAGAAAAACTATGAGCATCATAGTTTGCTCGTTTTTTCCCTCCATTCCGATGATTGTTGACTTGCTTGCAGCCAAACTCATAAATCCATGTTTCGCCGTGAGTTATAATGCTCTCCATGAATGTGGGATCGGATTTCGCTGGATAAAGAATGTCCAAAGAGACATGTTTTCGGTATTCTTTTTGAAAAAAAATTCAGCTTTATCAGGACGCGTCGTCCAAGAACGCGTTTCTTATCTAAAATATCCACCAAATACATTTGAACGAGCTCGCGAGTGATGTTGAGCTCTCCTGTCGTCTCTCTAACAGTTGCCTGACGATTTTCAAGCACCATATTCCTCACTTTTTTTTAATATATTCATCTATTGCTTATCATCAATAATCTATCGATTGTCTTTGAAGGCTTTTTATCATTCGTAGGCTTGTGTTTTTGATACGAGTATAAGACTTTTCCAATATTCACAACTATTCCGCACACCAAATTTGGTTAGAAATACAAAATTTGAGAGAAATTCTTTGTTAAAATAAATTTTTTAAATTACAGTTCCCGGAAACTTTTTTGGATTGGATTTTCGTAGCATAAAAACTGTTGCTTATACAATTAATCAGAATATATTCAAGATCACAAAATTTGTTTGAAATTTCTTTTTTTAATTTTATTTGTTTGTTTATTTAAGAGCCGACAAGAAGTTTCTTGATTTCATCTTTCAACGCTGACCTGGTGACTGTTTATATTTTGTTTATATATATAGTCTACATTTTTTAATGATGCCTATTGAAGATCTGTCAACAAAGTCAGGACTGTGATTGATGTTTCTATTTTTTTTTTTGAGTTACCTAAAAATAATAAATATGTGTATACATATATGATTATGCAATCGTTCTTCAGATTGGTGTGAATGATTGATTTGCGTCAGACTGCAAGGATCAGATTTCAATTTCGAGTGTTTAAGTTTACTTTGGAAAATATTTGTTTATGTACCCCCAAATGAGCTGGCTACAACTATTTGAAAAATTATAAACATTATTTCGATTGTATTTACAGTGGGTCGTTTGAATTTATGGTTTAAATTTACTTTTCATAAGCGATTTAAAGAAAATTAATTTTTTTTCACGCAACTGTGTCTTCAGTGGATTTTTGCTTCATGAACCTCTACTAACAATTTGCCATAGAATAATTTCCGGACACACTACGAGTCATTTTGACAATTTTTAAGCATCAATTTCTATTAAAAGTGGGAAAACATTATTCTCTTCTATAGTTCATTTGTGCACTATTTTGTTTTAGTCATCCTCTTGAAAGGATATAAACGTATTAAAAATGCCTTGCAACAAATTTCGTTTGTGTTGCAGACAATGCTTTTATAATTGTATAAAAACACTCTGGAAAATGTTTCTATTTTCGACATTAAGGCACTTTAAACTCATTTCTTGCCGGCTTGTCTTAACTTTCACTCCTTACAAACTTTCTGGCTGAAGCTTAGACTAAAGTCACTTGTCAACATTCCAGCGTATAAATTTCGTAGAGAGAAAACAATTTAACGGCAACTTAGCCAGCTTGCTATAACAATTTCAAACTTAAAATAAATGCAACAAACAAATATTTACAAGCGCCCTTTGGATGCATGTATGTATGTGCACACGTGAGCACGAACCCTGCAGGAAATTGCACTTGTATATATCATGAATAAGAAAAATTTTTTATTAAGGTATAAATTGCATGAAATTATTTTTTAAAGGTAGAAATACCGTCACAATCTACAAAAAAGTAAAAAAAAATAAAATTTTTGAATTATTGTTTGAGAATGTATTTGAAAAGACGGTGATCACGGGCGTAGCAACTTTGATGAAACTAATATATATTTTTAAAGATAATACTAAAGATGATGATGAATTTGAATTGAGAAATTAAAAAAAAAAATATTTTTAAGCAAAAATATAGTTACGTTTTACAAAAAAAAATTAAAAAGTGTTCCATTAAATATACTATTTTTTCGATTTTTTTTTTAACTAAAAGTAATTTTGAAAAAAAATTTTGCCAGTCTTCTACAAAGTAGACACCGAGTTTTCTCTTCCGAAATTCAATAGCATGCAAAATCCTAAAACATCGCAACTCAGCATTCCACAGAAAATCCGCTTTGTGTCACCTTTGAAATTC
The DNA here is from genome assembly GCA_037783105.1 of Bactrocera zonata. Classification (NCBI taxonomy): domain Eukaryota; kingdom Metazoa; phylum Arthropoda; class Insecta; order Diptera; family Tephritidae; genus Bactrocera; species Bactrocera zonata. Next base: position 518,355 of record JBAWJQ010005149.1, on the reverse strand, counting down.
CCAAAACTTAGCTTTGCATCTAATGGCGGAACTAACACTAGTCACACCGGTCTTACCAGGATATACCCGCAGGAGCTTAAGCAATCTGGTTGCCATGTGAGCAGCAGCATGCTGCAAGTGGCAGACATGTGAGCGCCTGCAACAAACACACAAAATCTCAAATTAATTGCAGCACAACAAGTGCAAATGCTGCACATACACACACACATTTGCACACAAACATACGCACTTAGCCAGCAGTAAGTGTAGTACTCAAGCATCACATCCCTTAGAAAACCTAATCGTTAGTCCTTGCTGCAGCTCACTACACTTGTTCACTAAACGTTGAGCTGCCAGTATGCAACTCAACCCTTTTGCAGCTTGGCATGCGTGCCGTTAATCCCTGTGCCTTAAACAGCACAAATTCACAACTAACTGCCGGCAAAGCACGCACACATGCACGCATATTTCTGTACAGTTGTGCGCGGACCCTTTTCTATTAATGCCACTGCTAATAACTAGCCTGATGGATATAGAGCTGCGCACATGTAAACATGTGGGCACATGTGTGTGCGTCCATTATTCACTTTCCCTTTCCAAATTGCTTGCTTTTTATTAGAATTTCTGCAGCAGTTGCATGCAACACAAAACCTTCAGACTGTTAACTGTTGCATGAATGTTGACTTCGCAATTTCGTGTGGCAGTCAACTACAATTGATTCATGCTGCAGATGCGTGCATGCATGTGTGAGTGTGTGTGTGTTTGTTGCTTGATGTGTTGTAATAAGGCATTGCTATCCATTATAATCACATTAAACTTCGCTATGCGACACAAAGTAATTACAATTTCGGGCTTGTAATTGTTTTCGTATTTGCGCACGCCAACTTCCAGTCAACGCAAGTGAAGTCAAGTCTCTGCGAATTTCGGGGCGGTTTGAGTGATTTTTCGCTGGTTAAATTGGCCGTTTGCATGTTTGCTTAGTAGACGCCAATAACGAAATGGACGTACGTATTTGTAGACACATAGTAATTTTACAAGAAATATTAACCCGGTAGAGAAGTGTTAAAATGCTCTAAAATCTATGTATATAAACCTTAAATGATTTATTTATAAAATTTGTTCGTTTTTGAATCATTTCTGTTCACACAAAATTGAAATTTTTCTTAATATTTTACTGAGTAGATTTCATAAAAGTGAAAATTTAGAAAATATATATTATACATTCGTGGCCACCCAAACCTTGCCACTATACTTTCTTAATTTTGTTTTTTCTGCCTTTTTCGTTCGTTTGGTATTTTTTTCATTTTTTTATGTTTTAAGTTTCTGTTTCTCTTACATTTCGAGCTCATTTTGTAAAGCTCACTATTTTCAATTGATTTATCTATAGCTGAATTTGTTTTGTTCTTTATTTTTATTATTTTTGATTAATAACATGTCATTAAAATATTTTTAAAGAAAAAATTTCTATACAGCAAAAAGTACAGCTATAAAATATAGTCAAATATGCACAATATTTGAAAATTTTGAGTGGTAAGGTTTGCGTGGCCCCGAGTGTAAGGAATGAAATATGTCTTCTAAACAGTTTAACTCAAATTTTGCATTTTTGATGTATCACACTTTTTCAGTAAAAAGGTCAAGATCATCTTAAGATCTGCTCATTTCTTAAGACACACAGAAAGTGGACCACCAGTTGTCTACGTACGAATTTAGCCGCTACTTCTGTGCAATCTGCACCTAGTTCGCACACTACGCCGCCACTCCACCCGAGTGGCTAACAGAAGACCCTCACGGTGAATATTTACAATGTGGAGAGCTTTCAAAGCTCATGGTTTTTCAAAGGTAGATCAAACTGCCTAAAATTGATAAGTAATGAATTTAGGTGTTACGCCAGTCTAAAGCTTTCAAAAATGCTATGTTTGGCAATTTATTCCTGGAGTTTTGGAAAAGTAATCGGATTTTTATCTCTAAGGCTTTATTAGGTAAACAAATTTTTGAGTTTTTGAGAAACAACTTCTAAGACAAAATGGCGGTTACTGCCACATGCTCGGGGATCACCTTTGTAAAGCCGTCGAAAAATTGATGTTTTGGTCTTCGCAAAATTCAGTCAATGATTTATAATATTTAAAATTGAGAGCAATAAGCGCCAGTAGACGCAAAATTTTGTATAAAGCTTACAATAACCTTTATCATCTGGGAGTATGAAATCAAATTCTACGAAATTAATGACATTTGTAGCCGTTGATCAATAAAAATCCAAGAAAATCGCTCAACTTATGAGCTGCCATGGGCTTCGCTGCTTCCCAATAAAATATTTCTTTTCCTCTACTTATAGCTTGCAATTCCCAGATTTTTACTTAATAAATTTAAAGTTGAACAGTCTTTCACACTACTGGGTGCATAATATCAACCTATAAGTGCATATTTTGCTGCCGCTGGTAAGTACAAAATTGATTCCTCCGTCTTTTCGATGACTCTTTCATTGGCAGTTTGTTCAGATGCTTCGAAAATTGGCAGCATAATTGAATTTTAACCCTTAGCAACACAATTCTACGACAATGACAGCCTGAATATTACACATTACACGCGCTTGCACATTAACATATATCATACATACACGAAAGTGCAAACACTGATTTTCTTATACATTGTGTTACAGCACTAAACCCAGTGAGCAGTGAGTTGCAGGCGATGGTTCCAAAGTACTAATTGGCCATTGAGTTAGAATTGGTCGCGGGAAATAGTAGTGGATATTTCTTTTTAGAAATATTGAACACAATTTATTATCTACTCGTGAGGGTAATACAATTTCTTTCCATCTAAGGCAATCATGTTGTCTATGTAAATAATATCCCAGTACTAACCCCAAACATAAAGTTCGAAATGGTGCGCTGGGTAACCACTACAGCAGTTTCCTGTTCATATATAACAAAATGCTGATAAATGCCAACTGATAGACCAAGTAAAGCGCAGCTATTACACACACATACATACATACAGATATCACATATACGCATGCTTTCAATAAAGTGTTGCCTACATACAGGCGCGTTGGCATGGTGTTTCATGGCAATGCAGAGAAAGTGACGAAACCACATTTACATATGTAGTTGTGTAAGTACATATATTTGCATATCAGTAACAACAACAATACTGCATTTGCATTCACATTCACTGCACACGAACAACAGGACACACTCACTTACACAACTTAAAGTCAAGTAATTTCAATATAATGGGGGTCACAAGCCCCATACCCCGCTTTCCGAAGGCGTTTCATCAAACTCGCATGCATTCATCACTCAACCAAGCAAACGGATACGTCGCTTGAAGTTGATCTTGATTTTCTACTATTGATTAGCCGAGCGCCTAAGAACGCACGCAGGCACACATATGCATGTGAGGGAGGAATGTGTAATATATGTATGTGCTCTGGGTACATACTCCTTGAATTTAGTCGCTTTTGCTTGCCATTGTGTGCAATTTAAATTTAATTTGACGCCGTGTTGCCGGGAAACGCGATAAGACAGGCGTTCTATTCATAACGGAAAACTCCTTTAGTTGCATACATCATTAACCTGATTGGAATTAGGGTTATTTATTGCTGCACAAGTACAAGTATGCGCCACTTTGTTGGTGAGAGCGATATCGGTAGTTCAATGGGTTGAGTGCGTGAATGAAGAACGGTGTATCTTGGGTTCGAATGCTGACTGTGGAAAAAAATAAAAAATAAAAATAAAATAGCGGTCGACTTAAATATATGTAAACAAAGTACTATACAGTCTCTCCTCAACGGTCATCATCGCTTTTAGAGTGCTTTTCAAATTGTAGAGCAGCACGGCCTAGCAATTAAGAGGCTTAATAATAATAATAATATACCATATATTAATAAGGTATATACATAAGTATATACGTATAGATATAACATAAATGTCTAGATATACTTAAATACTACATAGTACATATATATATATATATATATATTTCTCATAGCAACTCTCATTAGCTGTGAGTTCGCCTGAAGTTTTCGCAAAAAGCGTACAAGTAAATTCTGAGTAAATAGGCAATCGTTTCCGATCTTGTTGCTTCGATAACAAAAGTCTGAAAGGCTATTGCATTTATGTTAAGTGCATTACAGAGATCCACAATGAGTTTGCTCTTTATTTGATTTTATTCTTTTATACATGAGTGGTTGTAGGCATGTTCGATTGCTATCTACAAAACATATCTGATCCACTTAGTTATGCGAAAAGGAGTGTTTGCAATTAACTGAATACATTGAGGTTGATATATCCAACGATGTCAGTGAATGCGAAGATTAAAAAGTTCGTAATGCTTTTCTTCATCTACTATAGTGAGTTTCTTGTTTAAGAGACTGTATTTGAATTTTGCAATATTAATTTTCTTGGATAATTTTATGCAAATCGCTTTCTTTTTGAAAAATAATAATTTTTGTAAAGATTAATTCATTTTTTTACTTCTGCAATAGCTTACTACAGAGTATAGCAGTTTCGTTCACCTAACGATTGTATGTATCACTTAAAACTAATGAAGATGATTCATTTCGGGGAGGGATTTATTTCTAAAGAAAAATCACAGAAACATCAAATTTAATGGCGAATGTTTATTATTATTCGAAAGTCCATAGAGCGAAGCAATGTTACTTGGGAAGGTCGAGCGGATTCAGTTCTTGCACAAGCTGAGTTTTTTACGCTTTCAATTTAAGATCTCGACGTAAAATGCGCCAGGTCGTTCCATGCATCAGTCCGAGTGAACTGCGCTGAATCGACTCTACACGGTGTAACTTCGTGTACACTCTCAGCAACGGCTGCTATATTTTCTTCACAGCGTGCTGAACGTCGGTCGAATACTATCCAATAACGAAAGCTGGGCCATAAATTGAGTGATGGTGTTGCGAATAGTTATTTATAATATGTTAGCCATAATTTGAGCGAAGCGCGGCAAACACATTCTTTATTATATTATTATAATTTTCGTAATAAAGTTGAACGATTTTTAAACGTTGTTCAAGCGTAAGTCTTTCCATGATGAAATGCCAAACAATGCTGAACAAAAGAAACATGACAGCTTGACACGAATCACGCCTAATTTATCAAAAAAATGGCTATAGAACCTTTACTTGTGTCACCAGTTATATATTATATATGATCAGGCTGCCGAAACGAGATGAAATTTGGGTGACTGGTGAGTAAAAATTACGATATCTTTAAAAAAGCTGGGCTTGATAACGCCCGCTTATAAATTCAAGTATCTCCTAAGCAACAACAACAAACAAATTCGCACAAATATTAAATGAACTTCTACCAAAAATAAATAATATCGGATGATATCCTAGCTAACTCCCAATGTAACTGTACTGTTAAAAACTACTAAAAATCGCTTTAAATCGATAACTAACCACACCAGCGACATTAAATTTTACCTTTAAGTTGTTTTCTTAAATTTTTCAAAAACTCAGTTTAATTAATTCTCATGCAACATAAGCAGTTTTTTAGCCAAAAAATTAAATACGTAACAAACTGAATGTGCTTAAAGTTTAAGCATATCAGCAGCTCATGCATTTAATCTCCAAATTTCCACTGGTTTACTATTTCATTTTAAAATTCGTATGAAACACAATAATTAAACAAATAATATCAAATCAATTTGCAAATATTTCCCAGCTACTCCACAAACAAATTCAAATAAAATGCAAAACACTTTTCAATAATTTGTTGAATTTATTTGGCAATCGTGCAAATAACAGTAAGTGCCTTTAATAAATATGTAAATACAGCCGAGCCGACATATGCACTTTTAAAAGCAAACATATGCAGAGCGGCATGTTTGCTTCCTGGCAGGCTTGCGGCAACATAGCATTAGCACACACAAACACACACATTAATACTCATACGCATGCACAGGTTTGTTGCAACAGCAACGTAAATGAAATTGAAAAAATATTTTCTCGCAACAACAAAAATCTCTGAGTAAAATGAGCACATTGTGGCATAAAATGTGTGCAACGCTTCCGCCGAAACGAACTTCTATTTGATAAACTAATTTGAATTTAAATTTAAATTAAAAATTTCTAATTGAACGCACAACGCACCATGCCGCAACGTAACGCAGCGCGGTTGGTGGCAGCAACGGCGGCGTATTTCGCAAGCAGCCTCGAGCTATGTGGCCAAATGCCTAATATATTACGCTGGTGGGTAGGTGGGTGGTTGGTTTGGTGGGTTAGTTGGTGAGTGCAGTCTGCGCGACAGTTAGCGGTAAACGTGCGTACACGGGGTTGCACGCATCAGCCGTAAGAGATACCGTAAATATATAATTGCAAAACGCGGTGTGACGTTAGTGGTTAGAGACCAGGGGGTGGAGAGCGTATGCAGATGCATATTTATGATTCGGTAATGCAGCTGAGTTATTGTTGCTTTGGGGCACATACAGATAATGCGATTGCAATTCATTACATTTGCTGTTGTTGTCGTTGGTGATGCGCTGGCATGTGTCGCCCGTGTGTATGGTTGCACGCTCTCGCCAGAAAGTAAAATTTTATTCGCAAAATAGATTTGTTGTTTGTTCGTTTTGTTATTGTTGCTTTTGGTTGCATGCAAAATTTAAGCCTTTGTGTCACAGCGATTTTCATTTTCATTTTCATTCGGATTTTTATTACATTTCGGGCTTCAGTTTCAGTTTCGATTGCGAGTTGTTGTTTTTTGCACATTGCGCGGTTGAACCGTCGTTTTTTCTGAATGTTGCGAAATTATATATGCATGTACATATGTTATATCTTTAAAAATGTATAGTAAGTTTTCTGCAAAGTTTGTAAAATTCAAAGGGAATCGTCGGAGAACCTTTAAAATATTGATTTGAATGACCAGCAGCTGAGTCGATTTAACTGAGCTCCTTCAGTCCCTCAGTTTTAGAAGTATCAATCTGAGCATTTTTTCTCTATAAGAAGCGTTTAAATAGTCGAAACCACAGATATTGGACCACTATAGCATAAAGCTATCATATGAGCTGAACAATCGGAATAAAGTTCTTGTATGGAGAGCTTTTTCATATGACAAGATATCTTTAAGAAATTTGTCATGGAGTATAAACTTAAGCAACGGTATAATCTTCAAAAGAATTATTCAGATTGGATCGATATAGTATATAGCTGTTATACAAACTGGCCGATCAAAATCAATATCTTCTAAGAAATATTTGGTACTTGTGAAGGGTATCAGAGCGTGGCAGCAACCGAAGTTATTGTTTTTTCATGACATCGAATCATTATGAGACTATTGAAATATTAGCCCAAGAATGTTAAATTAATTAATCTGGTAGGCCAATAAGTCAGACCATTTCTGATTCTTTGTGATACCGGGTGGAGTTCAGTTACTATGTCATAGAGTAAACATCCTTTAAGGATGCCTGCACGTGACGCCCATTTTAACATACTCTGCCGCCTCACTATCGATACCTCTTCCAGTGTATCATACCGTAGAGACCCCAGATGCTTAAAACGTAGCCTTGCGAATGCGGGATAAGTACACAATAGATACTACATTGTTTCCCTAGTGCCCTACTCTAACATTTCCTGCAGTCTTCTCGTTCTGTCAGCCCCATCTTGCGGGCGTGTGTCGCCACCAAGCAGTGACGAGTTGGTTTTCCGATCATGTCCTTACAGTCTCTTCTATCGAGTGCCAATAGGAATTTTGTGTACTTCCTACCTGCGGTTTTGCTCATGACTTTTACAGTTTTCCATTCAGGTTGCTCGTTCTATTGGGTTTTTGATTTTCTTAACCATGCTTCTGGCGAGATCGCTTCCTAGTGTTAATCACGTTTTCGGATGGCAATTCGTGGCAATATCGTCCACTATTTCATTGTCCTTTGTGCCTTTGTGGCCTGGCACCCAATGAGAGTGAAATTGCTTTCTTCTGGCAACACTTTCCACTGTCGCCCTGCTTCACAAGACACTGCTGCCCGTAATGCGATACAAGGTTACTGTCTTGATTGCTGTTTGACTGTCTACGTAGATGTTGAGTCTGGAATTGACTGAAGGTGCATTAGAGACCAGCTCCGAGGCTTTTGCAATGGCAAATACCACAGCTTGAAATATGCTGTACAGGTCCGGTAAGGTAAAAGGTTGCCTTATGCATTTATGCCTAACTCTGAACAGTATATTTCTGCACCATATTTTTTTACAACACATTTATGAAGCCAGTTTTTTTGATTACCTAAGGCAATATATCGTTCCACAATAAGAAAGTCGAACTAATGCTCAACACCGTCCGTCCCTTAGAAAATAGCTCACATTCTTATATATTTTTCACAAATATTTTACTAATAAGTTATTTATACAGATTTGTTGATGGAAAACAACTTTAGTATCTCAATGAGGTGCGTCAAGCAAACTTCGTTATTAAATTTCGCCCGATTTTGTTATTCTAACTATTGAAACCATCATCTTCTGGTTCAGGATAAACAATGGAAACACTTTAGGTACTAACAATATGAGGTCTTACTGCGGCCTATGATTTTGCTGATTATAGTATATCTTTAATTGAGCTTTTTAGTTTTTTAAATTTGCCTTGAAGCTTTTACTTGTATCAACTAGAATTCACAACAGAATTTAGAGTTTTGCTTTATATTATTAATAGATATTTCAAAAATTTAGAAATAAGATAACAATTAAAATTCACTTTTGTTGTTTTTCCACAATATCAGTTGTTGTCTCTAAGGATTTTCGATGTCCTCAAGTTAAAAATTTTCAAGAGACTGCGAACTTACCAAGCTATAGCTTACTGCACAAAAAACTGGTTGCTTGATAATTTTTAATAGATTAAGCAGGTTTCAGAATCGATATATAGTAGAATGAAATCTATTAAAGTTGCGTTGTCTCTGAAAACTAACTATTTTGGTCGCACTTGCGGATAACGCTTTATAAATATTATATTATATGTTCTTTTAGTCTACCAAATTTTAAAGTTAGCTACAAAGGCCGGCGGGGGACATATGGAGAGAGAGAAATAAATCTAGGGAACAGGCAGAGAGAAATATAAATTATAATTTCCTTAATAATTTTCCATTGTTAGTGATATATGTGTATACAAATTCTCGTTATCAAGACACAGATTAGAGATTAGCTGGAATTTAATCCTTATTCCAGATGTCTAAAAGAACTTAAAGCTTATCACATCAATAGAAGACCTGCGATGTAACTCCGAGTATTATTAAAGAGTAATGCCATTAAGCAGTCAGCAAATCAGAAGATAATATTAGGAAAAATCCACGCTAAAATGTATGCCTTTAATTCATTGAAGTATAACTTTGGGGGCAATTAAAATTTTCACAAAAATTTAAAAGGCACTTTTGCACCGAAAAAAGTCTGAACGAAAAAAGCTTTTCATGTGAATGCACGTGCTGCATTTTTGCGCTTTGTGCCACACCGAATACGCCTTCATTTGCATAACACTTGCACATTAATTAAACCGCCTGTTGTTATGCAACGAACCGCCACTCGTTTGCGGCAAAAAAGTAGACACTTCAGAAACTCACTTCAGGCAATTCTGTCACTACTCAATGCTTTTCATTGCATACGCTTTTTATATTTACGGGTGTGAGTGTGTATTTTTTCGGCCTTTGGCAACAGATTTTTTTCGATAACACTCGCTTTTTGTCTCTTTATGCATTTTCAAAATGCGATTACTTGATACTCAAACCCACTTACCGTTAGCAAGCGCCAGCGTTCGTGCTTTAAATACTGCTTTTTTGTTGCCATAGCTATGTTGCCATTGTTTTTGCTGTTGTGTGCAACCCTTAAAAAGGCGCGAGCAGCCACTCATTTGAATACACTCAAGTGTCCACTTCAAGTGTTTGTGATGTGGCAACACATGCGAAAGAAAAAAGCACTGAAATTGAATTGCACTTGCAACAGCTGCAGCGCAATAAGCAGGCAGAACGCCATGCAACATACACGCATATTTCTGGTGGTGGCATGAAATACATTTACTTGCAACAGTTGGGTGGGCTGGGTGCTGTCGTTGCTTTATCAGCAACACAGGCATTCGTACTATTAGTACCACCGAACTGTACCGATAACTGTAAATTGTTGCAAGCAAAAAGTGCCAAGTGTTTAAAGTGCGAATATTTATGCCACTTTATTTCACAGCAAATTACACAAAAAGGCCGGCATGAAATATGCGCAAACATTTACACACATTCAGCTAATAAAAGCGACAATTAGTATGTTGCAAGCATGTGCATTTACTACATTTATGTCTGCGTGTGTGTAATGTGAGCTGACATGCTCATTCGCCCGAAACTATGTACTACATGGCACAACATTTCCGCATGCCGCACAGCTCACGCTAACGGTAATGCGAAGCTTTGTGTGTCAACTTGCCGCTCTTGGCACTTAAGTAAATAACTTTTCTTTTGCTAGCCTTTTGGCAGTGCCGTCACAGCCATTTAAGTTCGCATACATTTAAAATTCACATACCAACACATACACGCACAAGCACATGTAGTTGCACATTTCCATGAGCGCATGTGTTTGTGTGGCTGTCTTACTTTCTTATGTATAGGAAGCAATGCAGTAACCCAGGTCCAAAGTAGCCACTACTCATATTCAATATTTGCATTCAAAATTTGAGTACATAAACTGCAGACAATCGGTTTGTCGGTGCGTCAGTGTGTTGGTGCGTTGCTGACTTGGCGATTTCGCCTTTGCCTTTGACTGCCATATTTGCATACGCGTCCATTCGTTCATTGCATGTAAGTCTAAGGGTTTTTAAGGAATTTGTCATAAATTTAGCAGCTTTTTCTCCTTTCACACTGCCTGCCTAAGTGTGGGGCATGCAGACTGTTGCTTATTTTGCTGATTTAGCAAAATCACTTTAATCTAGCAAAAAGTTATGCATAATTTGCAATTTTTGCTTGAGATTGAGATTTATTGAATTTATTAGCTAAGTTTTGTGCTGAGTGGGGGGAATTTTAATAAATAGTATATGTTGACTCCTGCTACTTGAATGAAGTATAGCCACAGTAAATAACCCGAACTCGTATAGAGAACATACACGAATTTAATGAAGGTGAGTAAATTAGCGGTGTGTGTTTACACCAAAGAGATGAAGAATATAATTAGTTCTTTAAGGGGGTATTCTAATCTAGAAATCAAATTTTAGGCAGTTTTTTGAATTTTATTTAAAGAAAAAACCAAAAAATATTTTTACTATCCATTTTTATGGTGTTTTTATTGATATCTTAAGAATACGGAAAACAAATTTTACAAAAAAAATATTAAAAATTAAAATAATTAGAGGGGAGAGGGAGAGACAGGTGTAAAAAAAATGGCCCATCCTGGTGACTTTGATCCTGACTCTCCTGGTGGTCTGAAAAAAAAAAATCAAAAGAAATTCTTAATCAGTTGAAAAATCTAGACTGCCTGAAAATAAAAATCATTTTTTACGCTTTTTTTTTGAAATTCCTGAATTTTTTTTTTATAATATTAAAAACAAAAATTTTGACACGATGATGGTAGGAACGATAAAGGATTATATAAAGAAGGTTCATACATAATTTCAAGTAAATCGGTTGTATAGGGCTTGCCGGTACCGTGTGGAAAAAAGTAGTTTCGAGAAAAACGCGTTAAAAAAGTGAGTAGGTACTGCGTCACTAAAGTAACTGTAGCTCTTAAAATAATTTTAATTTTTAAAAATCCTTTAAGGATATGTTCTTAAGGATCTCATCTTTAAATATATAAAAAAAAATCGAATTTTTCAAAATTCTAGAGTAGAATACCCTTTTAAAAGATTTATGTTCGATGCAAAATAATAATGGAAGTCGCAGCATAATCCTTTATGTACGTGACTACCACCCAGAAAGTAGAGGGTTCAAATGTAAACTTATACAAAATATAGGATTACCAATAACAAACTTTCTGGTAGATAACTAAGATGAAAATAATTACAAAGACCAACCGCAGAATCATAAATATAATGGTTCTTTAGTTTTTCTATTAAGATATGCACCTTACTTAAGAAGAGAGGACGCAATATTTTTCTCCAGATGAAAAACTATATTCCATAAAAAACACAAATTCATAATTAAAAGATTTCATTAAAATTATAGTAATTGTACAAAAGAAGTGAGGCTACTACAGTCGCGGCAGGCTAAAATGACTTTTCTTCAGAAAGGCGTTGGTGATTGGGCAGATAACAACTTGAGCGAAAATTTTGAAGCATCAAGCATAAAGTACCACATTCAACGTGTCAGTCACAGAGTTTAAAAAAGAAAATAGACTTACGAACAATTTTGGGCTCTTGAATTTGGTTTCCATCTCCTATCACTTTATAAGTTAAGCTGAGGTTTAAAAACAGTTTTTTCTAAAAAGCATTAAATTATACATCGGGATTATAATTACAACATTCCAGCGATTTTTATTAAAACTTTTTTACGCTTTATTTAAGAAAAATGTACACAATAGTTATAACCAAAGTTACCCATCTGAAGTAACAACATTTTCTCATCTCTCTGACAATTTGTGGACTCCGTTAAAAACGAACTGTGACAGCTTGATGGCCAAGAATGAATTTAGCCAACTATAGGCACCCTGTTCTGTTGCGAACCGATTTTCAATAAGGGCGTTCTACGGTGACCGTAATAAATGTTAGTCAGGCTGAACAAGAGCTTGGCTATAGGTTGGTCAGGTAAGACTTGCCATTCACTGTATTCCAAAATGTTGTCAAACGCTCTTATAACATGAGGCCAAATGTTGTCATGATCCGGGCGTTTATCGGCAATCGTTTCAAGATCAGTTATTGTTGTCAGAAGTGTTCCCCATTTATTGTTTCACCCGGCTTAAGCAGTTCATAATACATTACGGTCTACTGATCCTATCAAATACAGAACTTTAACATTATCCAGATAGATATTTGAGTATTCTTTCGATTTATTTTGGCTTCAAATTCATACGACACGCATCTTCCTTGATATTGAAATCTCTGTTTGCTTTCCTTCCGAAAATTCTGCGAGCTTTTCTTGCATTTGGCAACAATCTTCTTTAAGGATGTTTTCAGTTTCCTAAAAGGTCCCATTAAAATACCTTGACTTTCAGTCCCTTTTGAACATAAAAAATGCTCTAGGACAGTAACTTTTTAACATATTTTCGAATATTGGAGGAACGAAAGAATAATCCAGGTATGCCATTTCTAGGCAAAACGCACGAATATAATTATAGACCCAATATCTTAACAACTAATTGGATTTCTGCAATATCAATGATACTTATTTTAGCAACTTAACCTTGACTATGAACATACATATGTATATAAATCTTTTTTCGATAATCCTAAATGTATGCTACAAGGTTTGCCGGAAAATAATAGGACTGAGTCGATTTAAAAAAATTTATTGAACCAATAATTATATTATTTAAAAACTTTTAAAATATGATTCTTCTGAGTCGTGCAACGCTGCCAGCGCTTTCTCCAAGCATTAAAGGCGTGATGGAAAGCATTGTCCGGAATAGCCTTGAGAGCTGAGCTGCATTGGTTATGTAGCTGTTCACAAGAAAAGCGGTGAGAGCCGGGATGTTGTTGTGGTGGAACTTCAAATCGGAGCCGACGGACCCATCGTTTGAGGCTCTGGAGGGCTACATTTTCGGCTTGCACCACTCACAGAAACATGTCGCACGAAAATGTTTGTCCTGACTCTCCAGGTGCTCGGAAATGACAGAAGTTCGTTCGTTAGCTAGAAATGCCCTCTACCGAATCCAGTCTGTGCGAGCACTCCCCGAAGTACAAGCGCGGCGAAAAAAAATGAGTCCTATTTTAACCCCAAGATAAAACCCATAAAACTTAATAATTATTATTTTAAGGTATTATTATAAGCAGTGAAATGACAAAAACAAATTACTTCACAACAACATTGCGAAACCCTCATTATATTAAAATTCAGTACCTAATGCTTACTAATTATTATGAATATTTCCTTAATAGTCTTTTTTTCATTTCCTTACAGGAATGTCAATTTCAATTCAAGAACCTTCGCTGGAATTGCAGCACAACAGACGATAATACCGTCTTCGGTCCGGTAACAGGATTGGGTAAGCCGAAAAGCATTACTTATTTTAACTGTAGAACGTAAAACATTCAAAATGAACCGAAATAAATCAAAGATAATCGCCCTGGACCACTTATCCCTTTTGAAAAGGTAAACTCTTACAACCATTTAATGCCACAAACCTCTCTTGCTGCACAACTTTGGCCCGAAACACAACAATTTATCAAATTAAATTATTATGATCAACTCATCAAAAGGCAAAATACCTAAATTATTCTAATCAATTTTAATTTCATTATCCAACAAAGAGATTCACTGCTACCTGTGCGCGTGAATTAGTGCGCGCGTGTTTGTTGTTGTTGTTGTTGCGTTTGTATTCACGCTCGTTTGTCGGCTCGTTCGTTTGGCTTCTAAGTTTGACTTAATTAAATGATGAATATTATTTCCTGTCTGCAAAGTTACGCTCAAAACAATCAACAAGCGAAAAGGCAACAACAACAAGTAGAGGATAACAAGCAGTCACAAGAGGCAACACAGCAACCACAAGGCTTTCGTTTGGTGGATATGTACAACACAAAGCGGCGGCACAAGCACAAAATCTGCATTGTTTGCCCTTTTCGGGCAGCCGCCAGTAACTAGAGAGAACTATGCACAAAGCTCCGGCTCTGGTGGGTTAGCGTTTTAAAATAAACTTCCAAATACTTACACCAGCCGGGAGTGAGCATAGCTTATCTAACATTATGATCTCGCAAGATGGGACGGCGTGTGTTTGATAGTGCCGCAGAGTAGCTTCATCGCTTTGAAAGGATAATGAAATGGAGCTTTAGAGCAGGGAGTGCAAAAATTTCACAGTACAGCAGTAAAGTATGCTGCTTCAGGTATTCTGCGTTGCGGGGCTGCATCCTGTGCAAATTGTCAAGAAAAGTCGAAGTTTTCGCTGCGTACACACGCGCTCCGGTGTTATTTGCAACTAATATTGCTCCTTGATCTGCCGCTCTTTCTCTCTTTTAATGACTTTGTTTGGCTTTGTGCGTACCTGCTGTTGTCTGCCTGAGATCTCGTGCCTAACTATGTTCCTTAGACTTGTTTGTTTGTCCATTGCTTGTTTTCGGTTTATTGTGTTGCCTTAATTGATTTGACGCTATTATATTGTTGTTTATTGTGTTGTTGCTGTTCTTAGTTGCTTCTGTCTATTCAACTTTCCACAGTTGTTTTCAGCCGGCCACTTTAATAAATTAATTAAAAGTTGAGATTTTAAAGACTCTAGTTGACATTGTCAACGTATTTAGTGCGGAACACTAATACAATCACAAATATGACAGACATTTGCACAACAACTACTGTAAGGTGCGCAATTTCATTTAGTTGGTGGGAAAGTTGATTTAGTTCGTCGTAAATTTGAGTGGATATTAAGTTGACTTAGAAGCTTTATAATTGAAATTTGAAAGGTCTTGAGCGCTTAATATAAAATATGCTGTTGCTATATTTGTGCTGGGTTGCGGTAAAACTTTTGTCGCGCTAAGCAAATTATAATTGATTACAAGATTTGATGTTGTGGTCCAAGAGCTGAGTTTGTGGATTTGGCTCGGTTAGTTTCGGAACTGAGTTGAATGTCGTCAGATGTTTGGAAGAGTATTTAGCAGTGCTCTTATCTTATAAGAATATATATATTATATATTTGGGTTATGTTAGGTTATAATGTCTGGCTGTACAAAAATCTACAGGTCTTTTGTTATGCCAGATGGAGGTTCAGTATAACACTTGTTGAAGTTCAGGCCACAAGAATATTCTATGCAGGCACTTTCTAGCAGATACCACATTCACAGTCTCACAGTCACAGTTGCTTCTAAATGCCGCTTGGCTATGGACTTATTGATTTATGTATGTTATTTCCTGAGTTCTTTGGTATCACAGCCGCTTCCTGACTGCAAAGACTTGGACCGCTTGGGAAATACTGCAGTATTCCGGTAGGTTAGGTGGTTGCCAGAGATCTGGCTAAGTCCAATGGACCCCGCCACTCACTTTATCAGCCATTTTTAATCCGTCGGTGTAGATGTTGCAAGCTCCGATGGCGGATTTCATGTTCCTACGGCATTCAACATTATTATGCTTTGGATTGAAGTGTTTCATCATTAAACCATATTTTTGTATTTTTAAGGATTATGGAAGATAATTCAAAATTTTTAGAACTTTTATTATATCCGTTACATAGTAATGTTTCAGAATTCCACATCTTATATTCTATGTGATGAAATTACTTCTGTGGCAGATTTGTGCAGAAATTTACTTACCGATCTCACTAATTTACCCACCAATCCTTCAGGCTAATTTTGTTCATATTTCTGCTAATAACTTCTTAGATTACCCAACCGATATGCAAAGGTATGAATCTAAGCTTAGAAAAGTAAATGACGCATAAATGTAGGCAACACTCTCCATAATTTTTTTAATTTAGCGCATTAATATTAAAACGTTGCATAAATTTGGGCGTTATTAAAAGACTGTGCTGCTCAGCATAGTTACAACTAAGTCAACATACGCAAGCATAATAAATCTAAATATGTTTGAATTACTTTACACAAAACTTTGAAGCCATAATGACTATGCCACAGATCGAATTGGAAATGTTGAAGCAAACTCTGTAAATTAATTAATTGCGTTCAATGCTACATTTAATACAATTTATGAGCAGATAATTTCTCATTCACTGGCACACCGGTATGTGCACGTGAAGTATGTATGTATGTATGTATGTATGAGCTGCAGCAAAAATTCAAACAGCTTCCAAAGCCATTAGGATGAATGCCACAAAACTTGCTTAACAGCAAAATAATTTCGCACAACCAAAGAGAAAGAGGTCATTAAAGAAGGACCATTTAAACATTAAATAGGGTACACACTTAAATTACATTTATTCATATGATTGCTGGCCGACAGACAAAGCAACGGACTGGTCGTTGGCGGCAGACCGTTTTACGCACGTGTAAACTTGCCACAATGCAAACCTAAAATACTTTACAATAGAATTTAAAGTGAATGGACGGTGCGGAAATGGATATTGTGTGCATACATACATATGTACACAAATATATGTAATGTATGCCGATATACACTCCCTATTGTAATTATTTCGTATGCAATAAAATAAATGGTTGCCGGCCATGAAATAACTCATACCAATGATGCGTTTGCAAATTTAATGCTTTGAAAGTTCATTTAAGCCTTTCACAAAAACATTTCACCGAAAAACGTTTCGTAAAGTAAACGCAAATGCACCGTGAAAATGAGCGTGCACCGGCGGAGGGGGTGCGATAACCAAACATATAAATAATGCCTAATCGTCATGGCGATACGCTGGAACGCAACAAACAAGTGTATTTGTGTAGGTATGGCTGTGTGGCAGCTATTGTGTTTGCAACACAGAAAGTTTAAATTAATTATTCAAACATTTACACAGCAACCCTTCGCGGCACTATTCCATTCGCTTGCTACTATTGTTCTAACTGTAGTTAACCGTACGCACGCCGACAGTCACATAAACATTACCATTAAAAGAGATAAAAATCATGACATGATAACGCATCCCTAGTGGCAGCAGCGCTGCTGATGGTGGTCGCGGTCCGCATGTGCCCACATGTATTGCCGTTATTGCTGGTTTGTGTGGTGGTGGTGTGAGCGCTGCACAATTCCCCAGCCGCGAATTTAGACTGCCACCGTCAAACGTGCAACATTGTGGCAAATTTGTGTGACGTGCACGCCACTGCTTGTGTTGGCAAGGCACGGGTTAACGCCACGCCATCGCCATTGCCGAAAATCTCGCAATCTCAGCTAAGAAGCCAACGTAAATGTTTCACTGAATAATAAAATTCATATTAATTCGTTCCTGTGGCACGCAACCAAACACACAGCCCACACACACGTACTTCTTAACTTACCGGCAGTTAGTTGAAATTGTTGCAAAGATGCCGTAGCAGTGTTGTAAGTGCTCGCAATTTACGCACTACACAGCGCTTGCAACTTGTGGTCGCTTCTGCTAATGCTGCCACAGCGCCACTTGTTCGAACGGCTGCTGCCTTTTGTTGCTTGCCACTTGGCACTCGCTGTCGTCAGTGCCGCTGTTACTTTGCTTGCTTCGCTACTTCCTATTCCTGTTCCGTTTTCCTGCCTGGCTGCCTCGCTGCCTGGCAGTTAGTTGGTTACTTCTGTGCATGAAGTTCGCTACCCCCGGCAGTCCGGATCGCCAGCGTCGTAGTTGCTGTGTTGGAGTGGCGCGTTGCACGTCTGTCTGCCTTTGTCAACTTCTTACCTCAGTTGAACACTTTCGCTGTAATTCTGTGTATTTTTGGGTTGCCCTTGCTCCGTTGGCCTCTGTTAGCTAACTCTACCACTATCACTTATTAGTATCATACGCTTCGCCTGACACGGAATTAAATTTAAAGCGCATAAATCCCTTTGCGGCATGACTACAAACAAACACTCATATAAATGTACAAATATTGAGTTGGTGGATAAGCGTCAACCCAGTGGTAAAAACTTGAAGTCTGCTTCATCTTCTTCCTCTTCGCTGTTTTGCACCAACTGGAGATTTCAAGTGTTCAGGTTCTTCTTCATCTGGTCTTTCTAACGGAATGGGGTTCTTCCTCTGCTTCCTCCGACGGGTACTCCGTCGAATACTTTCAGAGCTGAAAGTATCGGCGTAGCCGATGTCTCTTAATTCGCTGAATAAAACACTACCAATGAAAAAAAGAAAGCAGACTGGCATGAGAGAACCCTCCTGCTACATCGAGACAATGGAAATTATTGAAAAGCAGAATACGAACCAGCTTTTTATAATCCAGTTTACATAAAATTCTTTGGTCTTCTAGTCTGCCAATTATTTATTATCGAAGGAATAAGCTGAATACTTTGAAATTTCAGCCGTCTAACTAGCATTGCAAATAAGAAAATAAGAAAGGTAAAAGTTCGATGAGGATCCAAACTTTGGAAGATACCACTTATGTAAGTCAAAGTAATTTTGTAGAGGTTTTGTAAAATATACCAGCTTCAATATAGTTAAAAGGCTTTGTTAAGCTCAGCGGAGCTTTTAGAGGCTAAACTTTTAAAATGGAAACACTTTCACAAGAGATGGGTAATCTAAAATAGCTAAGATTTCCTGATTATAACAAGAATTATCTCGTGGAACAGTTGCGGTATTATATGTGTTTCCTCAGGTAAAAAACAGTCGTTTTCAAACAATTCTTTTCTCATATAAAAAACGAAATATTTTATTCGAACTTTTTTTTTTTGATACTGAAATTCTGAAATATTTGAAAAAAAAAAAATATTTTAAACTCGGCCTTTGTGACGCCATTTCCGCTGACACCTCGGCCACGTTGGCAGGTTTACACCTTACAATGTCATCTAAAGTGAAAAAAATGCTTGTTCTAGTTAAAACCTTAACTTAAAACTTGGACGATCGAAAAAAACTGATAATTGAAATTCTAGCAGACATTTTTACAAAAAAAAATAATTTTAATTTCAGCGAAATTTTTCGATTTTTTTTTCAAATAGTTGTAACCGAAAATAAATCCTTCGTCAAGTCCTTAAAAATTGTATCTCAATGATCTGATTAAACTTTCATGAAGATTGGTTGAGTAGTTCTCGAGAATTATGCCAATCGACTTCAAAAACACAGTTTCGAGAAAAACGACTTTTAAGACGGCGCACTTAGGCGTATCTCCGAAACTATTACCGGATCAACTTTGCAAATTTAGGACAATTTTCCAGAGATTTTGTAGAATTTAATGAAACCAAAAAAAATCGATTTTTTGAAACCCGTATACATGGGCCCCTCTTTATATGTAATGAAGAGTTTTTAATTGGTTTTAACGAGAAGGAAAAGTCTAAAGATCTTTCCCCTATCGTAAACAAAATATACCACTGGTTAAACTGTATTGAATTATTTACCATGGAAAAATGGAATATTACCAGAGTATCATGTTAAATAGTCGAAATTCTGCAAACCACCACTGGGTTCAACTACGCCGTTAGACGACAGTGCACAACCATCAGCCTTGTCGAGTTTATTAGTCCAATGTGCGCTTTTCTATTAAATTTGTCCTTGCTGAGATTTCAATGTGCACTTTTCGGCATAATGCAATACCATGAAATCCAATGACAACAAGGGCGCTTATATTGCCGCCGCTACCACCACCACCACCACCATCGTCACCAGCAACACCGCAATTTATGGAATATCTTGAAATTCACAGTGCACAATAAAAAAAGGAACAACATGTGCACATGGAATACCTTTTGTCTTACGCACAATTGTAATCCCGAAAAAGGCCAACATGCAACAACAGCAGCAACAAGAATAACAGCGGCATAGCAATAACAATAACAACAATTTTTAAGTTATCTCTAAGCTTTTGTAAGCGAATGAGCATTGCTGCGTCATTCATTCATACATTCACGCACTCATGCAAAAACAGTAGCAAAGTGTGGGGCGGGGGATGGCGTGGTGGACGAGATGTAAGTGAGGAGGCAAGTGAGCAGCAGTCAAGTGTATGTTGGCGAAAGGACATCTAAACGCAAGCACTTTTGCTTGTAATGGTAAACAAAGTTGTACTGTTGTTGTATGAAAACTGCCGTTTGTGTTGCGTGTGGCAGTGTGTGTGATGGCTATCATTGTATGTACGTGAAGTATTTATATTGAAAATCTCGTATGCCAAGCACTTCATAACCTGAACATTCCGCTTTGGTCCTTTTAAATATTTTACTTTGCTTTATTGCTATTACTACGCACACAAACACACATACAGCAAGCTCGTATCTATACAATGCACTTTGGACGTGTATATATATGTATGTATGTGTATTTAGAGTTGTGCCTGGCGTTGTGGCATGGAATTTTGTAATAAATGCGCGCACTAATTTAACAATTTGTTGCGGTTTTAAGTTATGATGCCGATTGCTGTATTTATGTGCGCGCCTACATATATATACACACATATATACTTATACATACATACACGTATCCTTATACTATTAGTAAAATAATGCCTTGAATGTGCAATACGCTAGCTGCGTGGTAATTTAAGCTACTTTCTAAATAATCCGACAGCGAAAGGGTGGTTTTCATACGCTGCCCTGCCAGACCCAGCATATTATTATATTTCATATTTATGTTTGAATGTATATGTGTATGCCTGTGTATTAGTCTGTGTTTTTTGCCGATATTATTTTGAAGTTTGATGTGCCTGAAAATCCCTTCGTGTTTACGCCACAAATTTGTTCCGCTCGTAAAAATATCCAATTTTTTTATTTAATGCATTTGGTTATATGCTTAGATTGTCCTCTTTTTGCGCATTGAAAAGAGGCGTTTTATGGGCAAAACGCAATTTTCCAGATATTTCGAGTTTTTCATCAGCTGAGTGCAGATTATTGTACTTTATGGCAGACACATTTGCTGCAATTATTAATATTTTGCAATTTTTTTAATGCTTGTCGTACATTGACCTTAGCAGAAGAAGTACTCGAAGTTCGAAATATATGTATTTATTTTGAAATAGAATTTTCAGAAACTCTTTCTAATTTTAAAGAAGTTGGTAAAAAGAATAAAAAAATGCTCTAACAATTTGTTAAAAGATTTTTGCAAAAAGCTCATTCAAATACATGTGTAAAACAATATAGTTTTATGGTTTTT
This sequence comes from Bactrocera zonata, assembly GCA_037783105.1. Taxonomy (NCBI): domain Eukaryota; kingdom Metazoa; phylum Arthropoda; class Insecta; order Diptera; family Tephritidae; genus Bactrocera; species Bactrocera zonata. The sequence continues at coordinate 496,637 of JBAWJQ010005149.1, read as the reverse complement.
GATTATAATAGAGTAAGAACTAGAGCAATAAAACTGCTCTCAGAGATGTTTAATGAAATATTTATTTGTGTAAGGACTTCATACTCATATTCTGCGATCAGAGAGTATAAAGAACATATCGTTTCTTAAACTTTAAACTCACCATCTGCAAAAAAATTACATATATTTCTGCAATCCTCGCGGTATAATGGAGTTTTCAATAAGAGCGCTACGAAATGTTCTTTAAATGAAACAAAAACGGTTCACAATATTAAGATATTAATGAAATTCTTTATTCCTGCGAAAGCACATTGGTTGCCACTATGTATGGAACTCAATTTTTTTTGCATGGCCACCACGGGCACGCTTGCAAAAGTTCAGACACTAAACCCAATTTATTCGTACGAAGTTCATCATTCATCTCTGGCTTGTTGGGATAAAACATAGACTTGACGTAGCCCCACTTGAAATAGTCTAACGGCAACAAATTGCACGACCAAAGGGGCAATTGACTGGGCCATTCTGTGAGATAACACGTTCATCAAACTTGGTTTTCAAAAAATCGATTGTGACATTCGTTGTGTGGCTTGTGGCGCCGTAATGTTGTCCACATATTGTCCAAGTTCATATCATCCGATTCGAGCCAAAAATATTCGGTTTGCGATTCCCATTCATAATATCGTGCCGGTCTTGATCACCATGGAAGAAGTGCGGCCCAATAACGCCGCCGACCCGTAAACCGCACCACACCGTAATTTTTCCAGAATGAAATGGTGATTTATGGACAACGTGTGGATTGCTGCCTGACCAAAAGGCATATTTTGCTTACTGACGAAGCCGTTCAGCCTAAAATGAGCCTAGTCGATGAAAATCCGGAACATATTCAAGTTGTTGCTCGGCCTAATTCGCGAATAAACGACGATACTGGTGGATTCTGATCGTAAAGAGGCTTCCGTTCTTGCGTCAATTTGATCTTGTTAAGATATAGACCAATATCTTTTCACAAAATTCGCAACAGCAACTTTACAGAGATTCCCGACATGTAAGAGACCGATTTGAGCTTTCCTCAGTTGATGCGACAGCGGCAGCAATATTCTTGGCCCTACGGGCACTTCTTTGTCTCACTGGCATATTTTGTACTATGTCTGGGGATTAAAATTTTTCCATTAGATGCTCAATTGTTGATCTGGCAGGATTATGACAACCATAAATTGGACGTGAGGCTTGTTGGAGCTAAGGCCACTGAGTCCGAATTTCGGTAGTAAATTTTAATAATATCGACCCGTTGTTGTATGGTATATCTTTCCATAATAAAATGGTAAGCCTTACTCAAGAGAAATATCAAAAGGGCTGGAAAAAATATGGCGTCCTTTGTTGTTTCTTTCGGGCTAATTGTAATTGTAATTGCTATTATAATACTATATTGGTGGAGCCTCCTGTGGTTTAGAACTCTATTTTAAAGAAATAGTTGTTCTGTAGACAAACTCTTTGATATTATAGACGACTGATATGGATACCATCGATTTAAACGTTTTTCTCTAATGTCAAAAAATCTTTGAATTTATGTGAATGGGAAAAAAACTGTTTACTCTGTTGTTAGAATTGAATGAATGTGAGTGAAGGCGAGATATAAGGTCTGAATGGCAACTGATTTTCTTTCTCTTTTCTTGTAGAGAACTCATGAGAGTCATGTGTTCCTCAATGCGAATACACGCTTATATAGATTAGTCTTATAAACTAAATACGAACAACAAGATCACTTTCTATATACGGCGATTGTAAAAATCCCTACAACACCACCACTTTGACTTTAGTTCGTCACATAATATGTTCCAAAAATCTCATCCACAAAAATAGAATTTGTAAGTAACTCCTTTGAAGATCATAACAAAATTCCTAAAAAGTAAAATTTTATAAAAACTGTAAGTCATCAAGTTTGCCATTAAAAGTTTTCAACAATTAAAAAACTTTTACTTACAACTGTATTTTTTTCATAAAATATATTTTCAAATATTATAAATATTTTTGAAACCGAAATTTTTAAAACAAACACTTTTTTAGAATTTCTAAAAATTGTTGTAATGAGTACGTGACTATTTTTAACAAAATTAAATTTCTATAAAACAATATTTCGAAATTTATTTCCTTAATTCAATTCAATAAGCAATACACTACAGTACAATATTTGCTGGGTTTTTCTTTTTCTTATAAGAAAGTCAATACTTAAGAGTACTGGCATTGATTTCTCATCAAATTTTGTATGATTTTGTGAATATGAATCCATCATCGTACGCCCAATCCCCGACAAGTGTCATCGCCCTATGCCATGCACTTTAACATCTGCCGCCTTTGCCTTGCCAATGTAAGCAATCTCCGCCGACCCTTCAACTCACTTACTGCCAGATTTTTGCTTTGTTTGATGCACCAGCTGCTGTCGTTCAGTGATTTAGTTTACGATTACGATTTGATATGCAAAATCCATCAAATACACAAAACCTTTCATTGAAAAATATCAAATTAACACACAAAACAAACAAAAGCCAAACCTTACAAGGAAACCAAGTAACTGCAATGGAACCCTCCGATTTCCAAGTGGAGGAACACCCGCATCGATGGATTACTTAGATATCGCTATATATGTATATATATATATATATATATATATATATGTATGTTTATATAATATGTGTATGGATGTATGTACGAGTATGAATGTTTGTGTGTATGTGTCAATAATTTTGAGCGTAAGGAAAGAGACATGCCATCGGCTTTTAATATGCGTATACGTGTGTGATTTTGTAACGGTATAAATAAGAGTGCCCGAAAGCAAGCAGACGACAACGGTTAACAGCAAGCGTCAGCTGCCAGAGGCTGTAACAGAACGAGCTTTAAAAAGGAGGAATTAATATAACAAAAACAAAAACAATACCGATATTGAAATGAGCATAGAAAATCGCCATCAACGAAGGCTCTGGCGCAAAATTACGCGCATTCGACAATTGTGGCCTTTCTACAGTCATATGACAACCACTTGCATATGTACATATATATATACGAGAAATAAATCTCTGTCAATATTTACAGTTTCATATCTGAATTTACACATATCTACATACAGAAAAACATATACGAATTAATGCTGCATGGGTTAGGGGCAACCAATTCAAGTCACCAGCGATGGCTCTGCAACATCCTCAATACAAAATTACGCACAATGGTACCCGCACACTCGCACATACATATGTGTGTGTACTCATTCACTCGTCAATACATACATATACTCATTCACACACAGAGTCGCGTATAAACATAAATGCCGAGTGATAGTCCATCATAGCGTTGACAGTCGCAATGATCGAGTGCACACATGCAACTGTTGTGTACTTAATGAACATACGCACACATACACACACATACGCATACCGACCATGTGCATATAAATGCCATTGTTTAATATTCTATTACCCATATCATATGAATTTCTCTTTGGCCACTCTTGTGTGTCGAATATTTCTCTCTTGACTTTTGCTGGCTTTTGATTTGATTATTTGACAGCTCGTTGATAGTTGGCCGGTGCTTTCGACTTCTGGGGATATCATATATCACTGTGGGTTTATATATTGCTAGAGTAAACATTTGAAATGAATTCTTTATTTTGAAAAATGAAATTTTATTCAAAGCCCTTTTATTGTTAGGGAAATATGTATGTATGTTGTGAAGAAATATACTGTTTGGCAGTTTTGAGTTTGATTTAGCATTTTTGTTGCAGACTTTCACATTTTTATTAAAAAATATCGCTTTGCTTAGAAAATCGTTATGAAATTTTTCGGTCGGTGATTGAAGGTATTGAATGTGAGTGAGTTGAAATATTTGAAATCTACTTCACAAAAAAACTTCAAAGAGTCATTGGCTTCCCGAATAACACACGGTCTCAATTCCGTCGACAGTAGTTTTCAAAACGAGAATTTATCAATAGGAGAGTTTATCGAATGAGTGATGGCTTTTACAGAGGTCCGTCGATGCCATCGAATTTTATATTTGTTTGATCTTTCCTTTCTTGTTGTTGTATCGACAGAAAACATGTCTGACTTAATTTTGAAAAATGTTGTTGATGAATTGACTGTCTTTGGTCAGATAAAAATTCGAGCCTATTCCGGTTTTGAGAAAACGACTTTCATGGGTACGCGTTTACATGAAGGTCATAACAATGAAACTTACATAATTGAATCACCCATTCATCTCGGTTAATATCTAGTATATCATCGGAAAAAATGAAAAACATTGCTTGAAAATGGTCCGCTTAGCATTAAAGAGATAACAGAATATTCCAACATCTCTTATGTATCCACTCAATAAATTGTGTTCTCACAATATTTTGGGTATGAAGTGTGTCAGTGCAAGACTTGTACAAAAATATACTGAAGGTACCGAAGGTCATTCGAAGATTACAATAGTGTACTTGGTTTTTGTCAGTCCGAGTCTTATTTGATCCGAATTATTAAAAAAAGAAGATTATTGTAATGTAATATAAATGCAAGTTTTTCTCTTAAAAACCCTCGGCAGATTTTAGTAAAATTGTGAAACAAAATTTTGGATGAAAGAGAAAGATATGTAAACTAAAGAGCAATTTTCTAAGTTAACCAATCTCATTATAGCTTAACATTTTTTAAATTGAAAAATAATGACAAACAATGCCAATAAATTAAGTAACCTAGGAAAGAACACGAATATTACAAGTATACCAGAATAAAATATCGAACAAACTAAAAATACTAGACTGTTTACTCACACTCGTCCCCAAATTACAAACTCTTCGATCTCCTCGGGGAACTGCCCACGCGTCTGCATCAAAATTGGGAAAACATTAAAAACCATTACAACAAACACACGGTGAGTTGCTATTTTTTTCCAAGTTAACTACATTTCATAATCCGCTTAGAGCCACATTACATTAAAATTTACTCAAACGCAAAAATTTAAGTCAAAATCAATATCATTATGGCAAAGCATACCGGAGCTGTCACGACATATCGACGTTAAAAGACAGCAACGATAATAAAAATATAAAAGTAAAAAACGCTTGTCAGACAGAGACAATTTGCCGCAGCTTGCAGCCAACTCAGTTTGATTAGCAAGCGTCTTTTTGCTTTGAATCTGCACAAAAATGTAAAAGATCATGCTGCGCACTGATAGTGTGTCCTTTGTGGAGAGCTCCTTTATGTACTACAGACTCATTGAAATTTTATTTCAATTAAAGGAATGAAGTCATGCTGACGCATTTTATTTGCCAAAAGCCCAAAAAAGGCATAAAAAACCACATGCTTCAGTTGATAAATATACATACTTTTATGGCCAATACAGCTATGTAATTCGCATTAAGGTCAACAAAGTTGCCAACTTTGGAATGAAAGTAAGGAAGGCATGAGTTATTGTTGTATGTGTGCTGTTTGCGTTAGTTACATTTTCCTTGTCTACTTAACACACATTTATTCCGACCGTTACCTTTTTGGCAATGCAACGGAGCTTTGGTTGTGTAATGCCGTGAAGCGCAATTAATGCTTAACTAAGCGGAGAGCGGAAACGACTGTGTATGTGTGGTGGTGTATGAGATCAAAGCCACATCCGGTTGTCATGCGCTACAAATGCAATATATATTATATATATATGTACATAAGTATATATAAGTAGATTTATATAGCCATTAGAACATCGGACTAAATTAAATACCTAATGAAAATATTAGAGCACAAATTATTCGGTCAAAAATTACTTTTTTTGTAAACTTTATAAAGCCTTGTTACCGAAGAGTAGCTTTCTAGCTACAATAAACCAGCTCTTTATATACATATGTATATCTAATATTCTGTGTAAGCATGCCTATTTGTACACCATTTCCTATTACCCTATATTCCCATACACATGCAGGGCATTGATGTGACATTTGGCTGACGACACGTATACGCACCGTTGCACCCGTTAGTCAATCTCCCTGTATTATCTGCCTTTTGCTCTGCCGTTACACTTGGCACGTATTAATTTCGCCTATGTGGCGGAAATGTACAGTTTACTTGGTTGACTGACTGATTTCCAGCGAATGGGTCAATAAGGATTATGATGGTGACTACACAGCTAGATGGTTGAAATGAGTACAGGGTGTAAATATTTTTATAAATTTATTTGAAATTGAGATGCTTTGTGACATGTGCTCTCTGGCACTCGAGAGTGGTTGATGTTGTATATAGGCGGAATCAGACTATGGTCACGCCCAAAAAATGTCGTTAATCGAAAACTTATCATCCAAATAGGTTTAAAATATGTACCTCACAAGCCGCTGGAGCTAAATCGGCCAATCTGACTCTGGCTTATTACTGTGTATATAAATGCGTGAAATCGTACAGTAACCACGTCTACCTCCCATACATTACAGCCTTAAATTCCAAGTGATTTTTTTTCACTTTACAATACAGTCTTTGCACAGTCAAACAGTACGTTTAAGGTATACCATCTCTTAACCAAAAAACTGCGAAATCGGGCCCAAGATTTTTAAGTATATATGGCATATAGGCACTAATTATTTGAACTTTAGTTTTCATGATGAAACGAGTAATTAGCCTGTTCTTCCGCCGACAAAGGTTGAGTTAATATTTCAACTATCAATTAATCTCTTAAAGTACATGTTAGATACCAAACACGATTATCATTCATTCATAATTTCGTCGACCGACGAATTTGGAATATTTTTCTATCTTTCATTCGAAAAAGTGCATCCTGATTTAAAATTTCTTGACTATTGAATTGCGCAAGACCCTGTAATTTCATTAAGCCTGAAAGGTGTCTCACAGGGCATGCAATTACATGTGTCGCTTTGGCAAGAAAATATATATTTATTTTTATACATTAGAGCGGGTCGATTTTTTCTATAAAATCGCTATACTGAAAATGTTCCACGAAAAGTTCTGACTAACTTAGCCAAAGAGACTACGGATCTAAAACTGTTAACCAGCGATGTTTAAGGCGAAGTATAAAATATCGGATTACTCGGTCATATGGCATATATTATATCTGTTATAGTTGTCTAATTTGGCTGATTAACACAAATGATCAATAGAATATCAAAGTGCACCTGCGTGTTAAATTTTTTTCGGATATCTCAAAAACTGACGAGCAAAGTTTTATAGTCTCTAACAAACTTCGCTTTAAAAATCGCTGGCTGCGTCTTTACAAGCCTAGTCTCTTAGGTAAAGTTCAACATGATCTGTACCACATTTCTGGTTTTGGTGCTTTATCGGTTTTTTTGTTCCTTTTATATCGATCCGCTCTAATATACTTGCGAGTATTTACATTAGCATACATATTGTATAAACGTGGTATTTGCGTCGGTGTGCTGTGCATTAATATTGGCATTATTAATTTGGCATTAAACTTGAATGGAATGGAAGTTGATTAGTGTCATAGGCAGCCGTTGCTGATGAAACACTATACTGTTGACAAGTCACACACACACACAATCAAATACACGCATACAAGCTAATATACAAAATAGTTTTTTGAAACTCTGGTTAACTGTGCTAGCATTGCGCTGTCAAATGGTTTTCAACGTGTCACTCAGAGCGACAAATGCTGTTTTCGGTACAGTGCGCTTCGATGGGCATATCGATTTTACGAGCGTCAAATTAATTGCATTTCGCTTAATGCGCGGCAATGTGTTAAATACAATTTGTTAGTCTGAGCAAACTTTCATTTTCATACTTGAGAGAGTCTAAGTTTGACAAGGCATTACTTCATAAACCGTTATAAAATACAATGTCGAGGGTTGTTATTAATATTATATATAATAAACACTATACCTAAGTAGAAGCTAGAAACAAATGTTTTTAGCTCCTTATACGCAGCGAAAATGTGAGAAAACCCAGCTACTTTTCATGGTTTGTGAAATAAATATCTTAGAACCACACAAATCACTTTCAACAATGAGGTGAAAATCGATCTCTATAAAGATTTTCAATATTTCACTCACCTAGCGAGTAAAATAATAAATTACTTATATACTATCACCCTTACTTTAAACATTTTATTTTATTTATTCATAGTTTCATCTGCCATAAACAGCATATGTTACATTTAAACCAAAGCCGGCTTGAGTTCTCATGTGTATAGAAGCGTAAGTCCAACCGGGCCCTCCATACAACAAAGTATTAATGGGACCCGAACTGTTCTGGAATTGGTCTCGCAAGTAAATGGCGCTAATCACTTTGTTATTGCTCTGATACTGCAAATAAAAAGCAGTCATTAATTAGTATTACAATGGACCAGTGCAAAAATGAGTCGTATGGCAATAAAAACTTTATTGGTTTTAGAAGTACTAGGTCCCAGATAACTTCTTATGTAACTTACAGATTCTGGAATATCGAAGTAGAAAGTCTGCGAAACTTTTGGTATTGCTGGATAGGTTACTTGTTTGTTAATAAGTAGATAATCGGTAGCATTTTGCACACCCCAAGTTGAGCTCGCGGTATGAACGACTGCGACCAAGGCCAAGAGCACGCAGACATGCACAATAACTTTCATTTTGATTGATAGTTTCTTAACTTTGCGATTTGATTTCACCAAATCACATAAATAGACAATGAGTACTGTTGATTTTGAAATAAATGTCTTTGCTTTATATACTTGTAAAGCGTTTAGATAATTACTCCTTATCAAACGTAATATTTCTAGGAACTCTACTAAGCACTGATAGATACAATTTAATTAGTGCAAATAGTTATCAGTGCTGATACTGGATTTTGTAATGTTTTATGGCATGTGGCAATCATGAAAATTTAAACTTGTTATTGATTTGATGGCTGTACTTTTTCCTTATCTCTCAATTGAAGTGCCGCCAGAAATTTATATGGAACTGCTATTTATAAATTATTGCATACCCCATACCCATCTACCTATTTCATAGTTTGATCTTTGTTAATTTGGATAACATTTGCCATTTTGCTGAATATGATTTGTCAATATGAATTAATAATATTGAATTGAAAAAGCAGCAATAAAATCAATGACCTGATTGATATTGCCGAAAAATAAATTTTTGCGAAGTAAATTATTTTCTTGGAAATTTAGTTCGCAAAAATTTATTTTTCGGCAATATCAATCAGGTCAAATCAATAAAAGCTGTAGGCTTAACGAGGCCGGAGACTAAAAAAGTTTTGTTGCGAAGGTTTCATCTTATCTTCTGCTAAGAATCTGTAATCAACAGATACCAAATGTGTCCTTAAACCAAGTATTGGCTTATGAATACGGCAATAAGTTTGAGCCTTTGTGATTTAGGAGAGGGCACAATAGACCTAAGGTCTCGGTGTATTCCTCATTTATCAAACAATAAATTCTAACATGTTCCCAAATAATTTTACGGAAGGACAAACATGAGCATAGGAGAATCTAGTAGGACATCCATAACACGCTTCTTTGCCATCTCAGAAATCATATTTTTCTTTGAAATAATATCTTTGTAACAAATGCTTTCAAAGACAGTTTTTTAAAATAAAAATGTTAATGATATGCACAGAAGAAGCATAAAATTGCCATGTACTCTATACACAAAAAGATAAAGCTAAAGACGAAAATAAAATACACATTATCCCTATTAAATAAACTTAATTCGACTTAAAGGATGTTTATATGAAACATTGTGGCGAGAAAGAACCAGAAAAATGTTTTTCGTGCGATGCAAACCTATTTCCTCTGGTTAACTATGACACCGTCACGCTGTCAAATGGTTTTCAACGTGTCGACAAATGCTGCTTTCGACACAGTGCACTTTGACGAGCGTATCGATTAAAGAGCGTTAAATTAATCAAACCCACAAATGCGCGCCAAAACTTTCATTTTCATATTTGAACATACAGCCAAGCGAGTTCTACATAAGTTTGCCAAGCCATTACTGTATAAACCCACATTAAATATAATTTTGGGCGTTATTATTAATATATTATGAACACCTAAACTACCCCCCTCACACACCTATAGTTTCGTTGAACTAAAACAAATTTACACCATTTTCATTGCAGGCTCACCGGAAATGGCTTTCATTCACGCGCTCGCCGCTGCTATGGTGACCAGTTTTATAGCTCGTGCCTGCCGCGATGGGCAATTAGCGTCGTGTGGTTGTTCGCGTGGGTCGCGCCCTAAGCAATTGCACGATGATTGGACGTGGGGTGGCTGTGGCGATAATTTGGAGTTTGCTTACAAGTAAGTATATGCAGAAAATTCGAAAAAGAATATATTTTTAAAGCAACTAAATAGAATAAAAGCTAATAAATTCAAAAAACTGGTAGTTTGGTTTGTTGCTAAGTTTTATATATTTCCTGTAACCAAAGTACCCTATTGCAATTAATATTTAAAGCAAACAATATATATAGTTGTACCCAAAATTGATACTGTATCAGTTAGTGTAGTACAACAATGGTTCGCTAGCTTCCGTTCTGGAAATTTTGATGTGAAAGATGCGCTTCGCTTTGGTCGACCTATGATTGAAAAAGTCGATGAAATTATGGAAAAGATTGACCAGGATCGTTGCATAAGCAGTCATAACGTCGCTAAAGAACATCAAATGTATTATCGAATGGTTTTGAACTATTTAAAAAAGGCTGGCTACAAAAAGAAACTCTATGTTTGAGTACCACGTGAATTGTCTGTAAAAAATTTAATGGATCGAATTGACAACTCCGATTCTTTATTGAAACGAAAAACAACAAACAATTTCTCAAGCGAATGGTAAGAGGAAACGAAAAGTGGATCAAATACGGCAATAATGTGCGAAAAAGATCAAGATCCAAGTGTAGTGAAGCTGACCAAATGATTGCAAAGCCAGGATTGATGCCTCGAAGGGTTATGCTGATTGTTTGGAGGGATTAGTAAGGAATCATCCACTATGAACAGCTCCAGTATGATCGACGATTAATTTTACATTTTACTGTCAACAAATGATAAGATTGAAGCAAGCAATCGAAAAAAACGGCCATTCGTCTTCCATCAGGACAACGCTAGACCACACACATTTTTGATGACTCGGCAAAACTGGGTGAGACCTTGCACCATTTTACTACCATTTGTTACAGTTAATGCAGAACTCCTTTAATAGAGTAAAGTTGGCTTCAAGGAAAGCCTCTGAAAATTACTTGTCGCACTTTTTCATCAACCAGAAAAGTTTTCCACTGATAGAAAAATGTCAAAATGTTCATTAATGGGTTGTCAAAAAAGTCTTGCGGTAATTTTATTGAATCAATTCGTGCGGCACCCATACATCGAGCTTCTTAGTGACTCCAAGCTTTTTCAAATGGTTTATAACGGTTTGATGACTACTATGCCGGTCTCTTTCGACCAATTCAGCGATTTTATCGCAATTTTCGACGACAGGCCTTTCGGAGCGTGGCGCATCTTCGACCACATCTACACCAGAACGAAAACGTTGAAACCATCGTTGTGCGGTGGAAATGAAAACTGTATCGGGTCCATAAACTGCACAAATTTTATTGGTTAATTAGGTACTTAAAGCGATTTTTGACTGTTGCGTGGAAGTTCACCCATAATGTTGGTCCTCTTCTTCTATAGTACGCTTGAATACACCAGATAAGATAAAGATTTATTGGCCTTACTTTTATTAAGATGATTAACTCAAGTATTAAATTTATCCCAAAAAAACTAATTCGATAAAAATTCAAAATATTTAAAATGTTCCACAAGTGCATAGGGGAGTTTACGAGCACAAGTATTTGAGAGGCACAAAGCTTTTAGTGAAGGCTGCGTAGTCATCGAAAGCTTGACACGTGCGAATTGTCCACCTTTACTAATGACGATAACTTCGAAAAGGTTAAAGAAAATATGCTTGAAAATCGTCGTGCAGACAAAGATATCAACATCACTTATGGCTCGATATAACTTAATTCGGTTAATGTTTTGAGAATAAATATGGTTAAAGTTTTGGGTATTAAAATGGTTAAAGTATTGGGTATCATGCGTGTCAATGTTTAACTAGGCCAAAAGACCTTCGTGTTTGCGAAAACGGCATTTAGTAGATGTCGCAAAAGATATTCTTAACAATGTATCTGGGAACCCTTCATTCTTCAAAGTGGTGACGAGACGTGAGTTTTTGAATATTACGTCGAAGCTGTTGAACAATCTAGCGAATGGCGCAACAAAAACGAGCCGAGACCGAAAAAACCTAAAACTCGCTGAAGGCACTTAGGAGTCTTCCAGCCGTGACAAATGAGGGAATAACTGGATTAATTATTGGCTTGCTTGGTTTGGCTTATAAGCAAATTTTAAAAGCGGCAATTAAAGTTAATATTTATAAATATGTATTTCCTCGTCTTCCAGAGGGTATGCTAAACAACCATCCCTCTTAACTTTAAATTATTAGTCTTTATACATGTTCCTTCAGTAGCTCATTATAAACTTTAACTGCAGACCACTTGATTTTAGTACCCCGAATTACACATTCTTTCATAAATATTAGAAAAAAGCTTTAAATTTGCATTCACAAACTTCATAACTCGCTTGAAGTTCGACTTTTCCACCTTTTTTGTAGTTTCATCAACCGTTAATTGACCGCAATTTGCCATAGAGGGCATATTTCATCATTTCAAGTGAGAACAAAATAAAAGTTGCACGCAAAAACTGCGCAGCGCACATCCAAAGGTTGGCCAATCAAATTAAGTGACATCGAAAAAAGCTACTTTAAAAAGGTTTGCACTCATAATCAAAAAAAAAAAAAAATCTGATGAACCCATAAAATATACTTGAGCCACATAAAAAGTATGGAAACGCTGAAAAGAGCCCAACAACAAGAAACAACAACAAAAAGCGGTACGCCAAAAGAAAAAGTAACTTACGTGCACACATTACAACAAACAACAAACCTTTTACGCACACACACATACACTTTTACGCGGCAATATTTATTTGCCTGTGGCAACTGTGTCGGTGCCGCACTAATGTTGTTGGCAGCGCTTTATCTCCACCGTTTGTTATTTTTGTTGTGGCTGTTGCTGCTGTACTCAAACGCAGATTTCTCTTCGCACTAGCTACATACACACTGTTATTGCTATTGTTTTTGTATGCAAAATTGCCCATAACTGCAAATGTCGTTTGGGGAATTTTCGAAATGCGCATACTTTCAACCTTTAAGCCCCGAACTCCGCATAGCCGCTTGTGCGTCTGCCACTTTCACCGCGCACCGGCGTGTCTGCCGAATTCGATCGATGTGAGCTGGCGTATGTTCCCATGCGTGTGTGTGGCATGCAACTTTGGCTGTTGGAAGTGTGTAATAATTTATTGTTTTTGCCGAGTTCACATACTTTTACAAACCGCCATAACATTCTGTTGCGCGCGTTATGCCTACACACACACACACGTCGCGCTATTGAAGCGCGAGTTGCGTCCGTGTGCCGCTTGTGGCCATTTTTAATGCACAAATTTGACGCTTTTCCACTGGGGTGCATAAATTATCACGGTATATTGCTCATCTGCTGCAACTCAACTGCAACCACCACCACCTGCCTCCGCGCCCACACCACGCGCCTTGACACACATAATATTTGCCGCAAATTTCCGCGTCGCTTTCATTTTTATATTTTGTTTTCATGTCCGTTTACTGCGCAGTTAGTTTTCAACTCCACCAACAACAAGCGCATGCAGTTTTGTATGGAAATTTATTTGCATATACTCATATGTCACAATCAACCGAAGCGCTGCTATGGCCGTGGCTGTGCGCCTGCAAATAGGCTTGTGGTTCTTCCCCGCTCCACACAAGCAGCAAATTTTGTCTTCCTTCGCCCGCCACCCCTCGTAATAACACTTATTTGCAATGTCAGTTTACCCGCCAAATTGTATCAATCATTTCATGGCACTCCACTTCGGGTTGTTGTTGTTGTTGATTGTTTTTGTCGATTTCGTTGTTACAACAACTCGCTTGCTCTTTGATTTATGCACTGAAATCGAGTTGCGTTTATTTTTCATTTTCCCCTTTTTTGTTTTTGTTGTTTGTGGTTTTTTGTTTGGGTTAAGTTTGTGCTTTCATACCCATCCATTTATGGTTAACGGGTTTTTGTTGGCGGCACATAATTCAAATTGATTTGCTTTTATTGTAGATAAACGCAGTTATTTGTGGCATAATGATAGGCAATTTGTTGCTGCATTACTTTTTTACACATAGTCTGCCGTTGCTGTAGTTGTTTTGGAAGGACATCAATCGTTGCAAAGAAAAGTATTATATTTCCAGGTGAATGGCTGCGAAGTGGGCATTTAATGTTGCTTTAAGCCAAGGGGTTAACTGTTTCGCTTTTGAGTGCAATTGCTAACATTTAAAGTGGAAATTGTGAAAGTTTAAATTTGAAGTTTAAAGCTTAAATGCCTCAAAAGCCCGAAAGGTGCCAATGGAAATGAATTTGAGTCGCATAATCGGTAAATGGAAGGACATATTTGATCACCTGAGAGTAGAATTTATATGAATATTATAAAAATTTGCTTATGCAATTTATTAGACTTTGTAAAAATTTTATTAAATTTTTAAGGAATTAAAAAAAAAATACTAAATCTTTATAGGTACATATTTACTGTATAAAAGTTAATTTTAATCTTTTTTATTTCAAAATATATTACATGAAATGTGAGTGACTAATATGTCATAATTTGTCATTTCTATGCTCGCCGTACCATATTTGAGCGCTGCCGTCTTGACAAGTCTTTGACACATGAAGGCAACAATGATGAAAACAAGCTGAATTCGATATAAGAGATTATTCGGATACCTGATTAAAGATGTCTCACTGTTATAGACTTTTATCGTACACATTTTAGCGCAGTTTCCCATTATGAATGGCTCCAAGTCAGTTTATTGTCAGAAATGAAAATAGATTTTTTTTCTTTTGATTGGAAAACCTAACTCATATTACTGTTTGTGGAAAATATAATCCAACGACGTTATTCGAACTCTTATGTGACATAAAAACAAATAAGGAGGAGCTAAGTTTGTGGATAACCGAACATTTCTTACTATTGAAAGGAATGAAGCCAGGAGAGTACCTTCAGGTACATAGGGCTTCTTAGTTATATGGAGTCAAGGGCAAGTTTTCACCCCACTTGATCCATTCTAAGAACAAATGTGTACCGTTATAAGAAAAACACGCTCTCTCAATTTTATCAAGAGAACACACATATTGGCCAATATATGAGGTATAAAGTCACCCGGAGGTTCGGAAATATTTATCTAGGTTTATGGGGGCTAAATACAGTTTTGCCTCGATTCAACCCATTTGTAGCATACAGACATACTCGTACTACTATTAGGAAAGGATTCTCTATGAATTTCCATTATCTATTTTCCACATTGACCGATATTTTCGGTAACCGTCAACTGAAACGACTGGCTTTACATATTCGGTACCTAGGGTCTTGAACAGGTTTGGTTCGATTTATGCAATTTTTAGTCATAAGGTGGCACACCTTAAATGCATTATTCGTGTAAATTTTGATCTTGATATATTAATCCATTCTTGATTTGAATACTGGAAAATGAAAGTTTCAAATGGAATAAAAAAACTGTGTTATATGGGAAGTAGGCGTGGCTGAAGTCCGATTTCCATATTCACACTGTAACATGAAAATGTCAAAGGAATGTCGCGTACCAAATTTAGTTGAAATCGACGAATCTCGAGATCCCGCCGTCCAAATTTTGGCAGTTTTAATTAGGTGACACGGATTTTAGGTGATACTACTGTGATCAAATTGAAAGTTGAATTTTTATTTTATACTGCGCGTGTTTTTCAGATCGATAAATTGATAGTACTGTTAGTGACATCCATGCTCTAAAAGTGAATTTTTTGATTTTTACTATGTCTAAATTTATTCAACGAAAATGCACTCTCTCATACTGTATTGGTTATTCGTGATCATTTTGCCACATTTTCATCTAATATCGAGCCACAACTACCGCATTCGCCTGATTTACCTTCGTGCAACTTCTGGCTATTCAGCAAATTCACATGACCACTCCGAGGACACCATTTTGACTCAATTGAGGATATAAAAGCTGAATCTAATGTTCTGATGGCCATCACCACGGAGGATGACTATGATGACTGGAAAAATCGTTGGCATAAATGTATTGTAGCGGGTGGTGATTACTTTGAAAGAGAGGAAATGGACGAAATACATCTTTTAACTTGATCACAGTAGTACATACAACCGTTAGGTGAACAAAAATATTATGCTCTGTAGCCACATGTTGCATTAGTATAAAAGCAGAGCATTTCTCTACCGAAGGGAGGAAAGAAAATCTTTTCGATTGTGGGTTTGATATTCTAGAGACAAGACCTCAACTAATCAGCTGACAATGAGAAGAATGCTAAATTTCGAAAAAAAAAATGTTAAATGAAGTCAAATATAGTTTTAATATATACATATTTCCACTTTAAAAAGTTCAACATGAAATATACATACATCGCTTATGACTAGACAGGGACTTTCTCGGAGTTGTTTTTATTCCAAGCCAGAATTGCTGTTTTCAATAACGTAGGTCTAACTGTAATAAGAACATCTGAATGAAACCGTATAAGCATTAGGTAAATAATATTTTAACTACCTCAGTAAACAGTGAATTATAACTAGCTCTGGAAATTTGTATGGCAAATTCAAATTTCCACCAAAAGGTATTCTTCGTTTTCTAAAAGTGGAATAATAAATCCAAAATATGTTTGGAGTGTACTTATCCATACACATCTTTCGAGAACTTTTTTTCTTAACTTATTTATGTAAATTTCACAACTTAGGATTAATTAGGTTTAGAATTTCCAAGGCAAATAATTGAGGCAAATTTTGTAGAAGTCTTATTTTGAAAAACTTTATTTTTAATTAATTTTTCTAATTTTATCTTTGGACATTTTTGATTTTAATAGAAAGAAGCCATGAACTTGCTTTATTAATTTGAGGACTTAAAAATTTCATGTAGCTATTTTATTCAGAAACCTTATTATTAAACTCCGTTTTTTTTTCTCAACATTTGCAACCTTAATACGTATAGAAACTAACAGTACACATTTTTTTGCCGTATATGGCCCGCCTCAGGTAATGTGATACCGTGTAGATACAAGTATAGAGAGAAAATGTTCAAGATTTAATTGAAGCTATATTTAGGGAAATATCGAAAATATTCCACACCCCAATTGAAATTACAATGGGATTTTAAATTAAAAGTATTGCTTGACAAATGTCTCATAAATCTAAGTAAATATTATCTCAGAAATGACTCTATAACTGCTGTACAAATATTCTAAAGCACAAATAAAAATATAAATGTCACTTTATAAACACAATCAAATAATATTGCATTGCTACAAATCAACTAATTCAATGAAAGAGAAAAAAAGTGGTCAATAACCGCACAAAGTGGCGTGCGTAAACAACAATAAAGGAAAAGGAAGTCGTCACTTGTATATGAGGGCAGCATATAACTTAGCATGCTACATATGCACAAATAATGCTCGAAAGAAAAGCAGACAACAGCGATGTGAAATAACAAAGATATTATTTGATTTTGTGTTTTGTACAATACAATTTTCCTGAAATCCGCTTCCACTCGGCAACAAAACAACCCCATTATATGCGCTACGAGTGAACTAAGTGAGTCCACATGGAGTCTAGTGGAACGTTTATGGCACAACCGCCAGCAGAAGGCAACAATAATGCCGCGGCGACCCCACAAAAGCGCAACGACAACAAAAACTGAGCTGCAGGGATATTACTTTATATGCACATGTATGTATATAAGTCTACAAATGTGTGTGGACTGAAGAGTTTCCCCGCTGTGGTGTGGAAAACGAGTTTGCGTGGCGTCGACAAAGCTTAGAAATATTTGAACTCAAACAAACTGGTGCGGGATGACACATGCATGTTTGTGAGTGTGTTTGTTGGAGGTCTCCATGTGGCAGGACAAACAAGTGTTGGGACGTGCCGCACTGTGCTGGTTGATAGTCAAGGGCGCCGCCAGCAGACAGGCACACATACGAGCAAACAATAGCGAGTGATATTTATAGCGAGCGTTGTAAGGAACTTTGTTGAAAAATGGACAGAACCCGTGTGTATGCTTTGTGGTGGCAACAGGATGTAAAAGTTACTGGCAAGCAGGCAACTTGCTGCCACAGCTGGTCGCCCATTGTAGTTGAAGTGAGAAAACGAAAGTTTAGATAAGCAAAAAGCTAACAATGTTGATGCAGAAAAGAGAAAAGGCAATGCGTGCTTACTTACCACTGCAAACACAGACACACGCACATACAAATATGATTGTGCTTAGAAAAGTGGGAAACACAAAACGTGGAATAGAAATTGTGTGTTGTTGGTCACTGCTGGGCATACAAGACAAAAGCCATGAATGGACTGACCAGTTGGTGGATAGCAATGCCAAAACAAGTAAAGGTTTCGAGCACACAGCATCGGAAGCAAGCATTTTCAAAGGAAACTCAGGTGCATGTGTGAATAGCAATCACTATACGTCCAAGCGCCGTGGTGTATGCTTCGAAAACGCACACAACGAATAGTTCTGCTTTATTTTCGGTAACTTTGGTATTCGCTTGCTGCATGAAGCTGTTCGCCTGACCCACTAATTTGCCAATAAGGATAAAAATCAACTAAATTTAACGAAGCTTCCGCTAAAAACGGAAATAAACATAAAAGTACCGCTAAAGACTGTCGCGTGCGCGGCACATTTTCGCGGGTTTTCACCGCAACGGTACCCGTTATCACATGCAAATGCGTAAACTGTGCATGAGGCGGGCATATTTAATTTCTACTACGAAGAAATGGAACACATCGGCGGTGGCAGCGTTAGAGAGCGAGTCGAAGCAGTTGACGAGTGCATGCTGAGGGCATTGGAGTACATAAAATAGCTGGTATGCGAATTCTCTTAGTGAGATGTGGTATTGTGCAAGTCAGTGTGGCATTTTTTTTGTAATAGACGACGCGTGCCATGTCCTTTTCGAATAGGTTCACAGCAATCGACGTTGGTAAGCAACAACTGTGTGGAGTAGAAAATTTCTATGGCGGCAAAATGTTTAAGAAATTACGGCATAGTCTTTGGGGTAGTGAGTAAACTCATTCACTTCAACCGGTACGTGAGTAAAAGTGCGGTAAACTTAGCTCTTTACATGCTTCTTGTATTTGCTTCAATTCAACCGATATGTTCTTGATGTGCGATACCAGCAAATGGCAGCAGTGTGCTTTAAAAGAATTTTACAATATTTTTGGCCTAGTTACAAACTAGTTAAAAGTTGTTTTTTCTTGGTTTCTTTTTTGTAATAATTCATGATTCAATAGTTTTTTTTTAGATATTGTTATGCTGTATATTTTCAACTCATTACTGTAGGAATCAAGGATGGAATTAGTTTTAAAGTTTTCTAAAAATATACTTAGTTTTCGTGCTATAATGAAATCTCAATCTGCGAACAGTTCCATGTACTTATTAACTGCCTTTTATTTGACAAGTGTTAAAGAGTAGCGAATCGAACAAACTATACAAGCTGTTCAAACAGAGAGGAAGACCTCGTTGTATCCCTGTGCGGTAGGCCATTTATTTTTTTCTCTAAAAACCATCAAAACTGGCCTTAAGGCCAGGTTCCTCTAAAAAACGTAATTTTTCTCAATAAATTTTATTTTTATTAGGAAACTTGTTGAGTAATTAACTTTTTAACATATAAAAGTAAATAAATATATTAAATTACTTGGGAACATTTTTTTGTTATTTTTTTTCAAAATGGCTCTCCTGAAAATGGCTACTGAAACTCAACCGATTCGTAGATGGATGACATCATTTCTGGGAGAAGAATTATTTGAAAGCAAAAAACAAAACGGGTTCATGTTCTGTATCAAATTAGCTATGGCCTGAACCAGAATGAAACATTTTTAATGAAAAACAAAAATGGCGGACTTTTGAATTTTTTTTAACCCTTTTTTCACTTTTAATTGTTTTAATAATAATGAATATTTCTGGTTTTGCTTCAGGCCATAGCCAGACATCTAAAGAGTAAAATGCCGTTTGGTTCATATGAGTGCAATAGTTTTGAAATGAGAGTGTCATCCATGCGAAAAAACGTGGTTCGGAGCAAAATCAGTTTAAACCAAAGACACGCAGTAGCTGCCGCTATCGAAGGCATTCGAGCGGCCGGCTTTCATACCTGCTTCTCGGTTTTACAGACCTTCGGGACTAATTCTATACTATTTCTACGAGTATACAGTAGCAATTTATGAAAAAAAATATTTCCATTTTTTCAAAATTGTTTAGAGGAACCTGGCCTTAACAGCTAGTCCACATATATTGAATACTTGTAGAAAATATCGGTTAATCTATGAGATAAAAAGGCTGATTCGTTTCGAGGTTCTCTACATTTTTAAAGAAGAATCACAGAAACTTAAAATTTAATGGCGAATGTTTAGCATCATTCGAAATAAGAGCCGTTGGCATTTATTTTTTGACGACTACCTCTTTCAAATGTTGGCCACTGCTACATCTCAGATGGTAAATCCGTAGAGCCCAAGTTTGGATGACTCGTTCGAGTACTTCGACTGTTGGCGAATGACACGCGCGATTTCTATCCTAAGGTCTGAATCGAAGCGTGATCGCATATACTTTAGACTTTACTTATCCCCACAGAAAAAATTCGAGCGGTATGATGTCACACAAATAGTCAATTATCATGGCGCGATAACGATTGGCGGTTACGTTCTCACCGGCATCATTTTTGAAAAATTATGAACCGATGATTCCACTTGTCCACAAATCACACAAAACCGTGGTTTTGTGAACTAAATGACAGCTCTTGAATCTCTTCAGGTTGCTCTTCATCTCTTCACCAAATGCGCCAATTTTGCTTGTTTATATACCACTGAGCCAGAAATTGGCCTCATTGCGGAACAATGTAGTTCAGAGCTAAGTCTTTCCATGATGAAATGCCGAACAATGGAGAACAAAATATTTATTTTTTTTTATTTATTTTATAATAATTCATATAACAAAAAGAGTTTTATTATATAAATACATAAACGCAGCACTGGCTACGAGGCCTTCAGCCGCCTTGTAATTATGACTAGGTAAAAATTCTATTTGCTAAGGGTTAGTAAAGATGTAAGTTGCTTAAATATATTTTAACAAATCGTTGGTTTTTAAGAATCTATATACAATCATAACGTTTTTTTCTGAAGGTTGAGAACAAAATAACACATGACAGCTTGATACGACTCACGCGTGATCTGTCAAAAAAGGCTATTGAAAAAAGAATCTCCACTTCGATCACCTGTTATTTTGGGAATTCGGGGAAAACAATGATTTGATAATTATATACCCTTGAGTCAAAAATTGGTTGAATCAGGTCAATACTTATCTTAGCCTTAAAATACTTAAAATAAAGATTTTCAACAGATTTCAAGATTATAAAATATTCGGTTACACCCGAACTTAGCTCTTCCTTACTTGTTGTAATTGTATTTATATAAATTTTAAAGTTTACAGAAATAATAACAGGCTTCTTCATAGAAATGCTTGCTGCGAAATTACAAAAATGTCTATCAGTATTATTTCTTTCCTAAGCTGCTGTTTTGGCGCTATTTTCTTACAGTTGTTTATATCGCATTGTAGTGGTTTTACTTGTGGCACATTGCTGAGCGCCTATTCCATATGACACGCAAGTGTATCGAATTTTCGATTTTTTATGTCAAGTCGTTTGTGGCAGCTGATGTCATGCGCGAGAAAATATGTGGAAAATATATAAGCATGCATATTCCAAGAATTAAAATGAAAAATGAATAACAAAAATATTAGAAATTCAATTTTTTCCGTCTTTGAAAGACCACTTGACACTTGGAGAGCAACTCTAAGATGTTTAAAATTGGCTGCAGTGCAAATATTTAACGTCTTTTGATGTACGCTCGAGAGTGACAACTAAATTTCATTTAATTTATTGGGATTAGTGGGAAATTATTGTGGTAATTACCTGTTATTCACAGGATGTCCTCCAACTTCCGGCTTGTGTGTGTGCGTGTGCGTTTTAAGTACTGCCAGGCTAAGTACCGCACAAAGACAGCCGGCAATTGCTTGCTGCTGCCATAAAAACCACACATTAAATAGAAGCGTGCAAATAAAAGATGACTCTAACGAGTGTATCTACTCTGAGCGACAAGGCAGGCAGGCAAGGGCGGTGAGCGCGTGGTGCGTGTCTCAAGCAACACAAGTGCCAACAGCAGGTAGCAACATGCTGACGGAAGTGTGTGTATGTGCCACAGCAGACAACATTTGGCAGTAGATAACAACAAAAGTCGTGCCACAAACAGTTTAAAACAGAGCGTATTAATGGCTGTCTCCACAACTTGGCATAGCTGGCACAAGTCCACAGCAACAACAAGAAATCGTATGAAAAAAGTATGTGCTTGTGTTTAATGTGCTTGCTTTTTGTGATGTGGCAAGCAATCAGTATGTGCCGCTGCTATTGACATTCGTCTCAATTCGTGGCAAAGGTGACTGCTTACGATTTGTGCCTCCGTTTCACACAAAGTGAGGGCTCCGTTGCATTTCAAACGTTTGCTGTGGTTGCTTCTACACTGCTGCACATAAGTGGCATGACATCTACAGTGGCTTTGTGGTTTAAATTGCTGGTATTAGGGGAGTGCGCACATGCACATTTATCTTCCATTTTAGTGCCAAGACACACTTCTGTCGATCTATTCTATCTATCTTTCGTAGAATTATGTCGCAGGCATTGTTTAGTCGCACATTTTTGCTCGCAAATTTTATTGCCCACATTTCGATTTATGTGTGTTCAACGAGCCCCCTGGTAACATATTGCAACTATTACTAATCAGTCTGCAACACTCTCTCCCCATCAAACCTTCACTGTCAATATTTATTGCTCACGTTTTTCCCACCCACTAATAGATTGGGTAAACAACCCACAATCACTTACAGTTAACCGCATATTGTTTGCCCGAACTTCAGTTGCAATATCTTTTGTAGACAAATCATAGTCCTGCATGCTTTGGCCTTAAGCATCCACTTACGCACTCTCTTGCGCCATAAATATGTTAGTATTACATACGATTACTGTTCTTACTGGCTGTGCCGTTGGGTGGGAGTCGCATTTGTTGAGTGTGCAATCAATTTTGTTTATGAATTGCGTTGCATATTGCGGTGGCTCAATACTTCTTAATACATACTTGTACAAAAGACTATAAATATGCTTTAGTGGGCTTCCTAACATTCACCTTTGTACACTGATACTGCAATAAAATAAAATAAATTGTAGAGATCGTTTCAAATTGATTTCGTTCGGTTTGCAAGGGTCAGAGCCAATATTTAAGCCAAAGCGAAAGTCAGGTAAGGGTTATTCTTAATCAAATTCTTAAGCTCTTATATTTGTACAATTTTATTTTTCTCATAAAACATGAATGTAGAAAATAAAAGAAAAAATAAAAAACTAGAAAAAATCCTTTCACACTAAATTTCAGACAATTATCATGAAAAGGAAGGGGATTACTACCGAGTTTTCCAATGGGATGACCTCAATGTGTTGTTTCGGCCATTTTTAATATGTCATGCTCTTTTATATACATATTTTTTTTTTTTTCATTGTATTCACTAATATTCTTATAGTAAGAGCAACGTTTACAAAATACAAAATTTTGCTATCAAAATAATCGTTCTCCAACTGCAACTTTTCGTGCGCTTTTGCCATTGTATGGTCATAATAATCGTATACCTGCTTCGCTATTTGTCGAATTGTTGAAAATTTCGAGCGTAGATTTTCTTTACATAATGTTCAAGTGCCTATAAAACAATGAACCACACAATGTAATTAAAATGTTGCTGCCGTTCTGGCAAATGTTGCTAAATAAAAGAATTTGTAGGTTCCAGGACGTTTTCAAGAATTGCAACTGTCTCAAACCACAACCCAGCGGATTTTGAGAAAGGATTTCGGACTGCATTTATATAAAATTGTTCTCGCTCAAGAACTGAAGCCATTGGACCACTGTAGATGTCGTAAATTTGCTGATTTTGCCTTGGAACAACTTGAAAACGATATCGATTTTTGTAAGAAAATCATCTGCTCCGAGGAGACTCATTTTCATCAGAGTGTAGAGTCCAGTAAGGAAACAAAACTGTCGATTCTGCTGTGAATAAAATCCTGAAATTATTTATGAACAACCATTACATTCACCTAACTTGACTGTTTGGTGTGGTGGGGGGTCTGGTGAAATCATTGGTCCGTGTTTTTTTTTCGAAAAAAAGCTGGTAACAGCGTTACCGTCAATAAAGATTATAGATTGACGATAACCATTTTTTTATGACCGCAAATGAAAAAAGCTTGTCTTGACAACATCTGGTTCCAATAAGACGAGGCACATACAACAACCGAATTATTGCAAAAAACCTTTGAAGATTCGATAATTTCAAGAAACTGTGGTTCCAAAAAGTTGTGTTTTAGCACCGTTAGAACACTTTTTGTGGAGTTATTTGAAGTAATTGGTCTTTAGCAGCAATTTTTTAAATGTAAAAAGTTGTAGGGAGTATGTGAACTGTTCGTCTAAATTGCATGGGGTATGGACATTGGTTCTTAGCAGTACTTTTCCGAGCAGAAGACGTAGTATCTAAGTTTAAAACGGATATCTTGCTTTGTTTTTGGAAATTATCGGGATTTTGCTCGTTCAAAATTGATGTCCTTGTGAGTCTGAAATAACTAAATATCGCATGAAAAGGGTCACAAACTTTATCGCCAGTGTCAGTGAACCAAAACGAAGAAAATAACAACTAGTCACATATGGGTTGCTAACTCCGCTAAGGGTATGGGTCAGTGAACCTGAGAGAGATTATTGTCTTTGTTAAAGTAACAAAAGGTACATTGAGAAGTTTCAACCGAGCTTCAATCAATGTTAGTGCTTACGGTCGATATTAATCATTGGAAAATAAATCAGGAGATTTCCACTTACAATGAAGTAAGAAAGATATTACTTAACTGAACAAAAATGCTGCCTCTAATATACCAAATGTTTGTTGGTATCAAAAATGAACATATTTTTTAACCTTTTTTCTGATCACAATGTAGTCTAAAACTAAAGAGATTGTTCTAACCTCCATGTATCTAGTAAATCTAGACTCAAAACAACATTTTGGAAGCAATATGCACTTTGCATTCATTTTTTAAAACTATTTTTTGATTTTAAATAAATGAAATAATCTTATGTTAGATTTTTCTTACTATCTGTTAATGAAAACTATATTTTTTATGCAATGTGCTGTTTTTTATTTAATAGTAACTTCTTTGTTTTCCATAAACCACAAAAGTAACGTTTAGACCAACACTAGTATATGTTCTCATCTGTATAGAGGCATAAGTCCAACCAGGTCCACCGTAATATAAGTTGTTTGACGGGCCCGAACTGTTTTTGAACTGATCTTGCAAATATATTGCAGTGATTACGCTGTTATTGCTTTCGAACTGAAATTAGGAATACAAGTAAAAGTTAAATATGTTGAAAATAAAGATATTTAAGAAAAATATAGTTTTGTCTGTTAAATTACTTACCGTTTCGGGTATGTCAAAATAAACGTACTGTACTTGATTGGCTACAGCTGGTTTAAATACGTTCTTACTGAATAAGAGTACATCAGTGGCATTGCGTACACCCCAAGTCGAGCTCCAAGAAAAGGCGACGGCGAAAAGTGCGAAGAGCACACAAATTTGCACGGCAATCTTCATTTTGGAGCGCTGTTATGTCAAGTAATAAAGTTTTGTCTAGCTCTTCTGCTTTTTATACTTATTTAGAACATCGCGACAACTACAGGGTAGGCCATTTAAAGTTGACCCATCTGGCAACGCTGTAACTTTTAACAGCGCTGACAAATCGGCTAATGTCATACCGCGTTAGAAGCGTCATTCGAAGACAATTTATACCATGGAACAGTACACTCCAAAAGAACGCGCTGAAATTGTTCAGCTTTATATTCAAAATAACTTTTCAATTGTGTTTGCGTTTCGCAAAAAAAATAAAGTGAAAAGTGCTCCAGTTAAGAACACAATTAAGTCTTTATACGCAAAATTTGTGAACACCGGTAATCTCAGTAATGCCAGTCATGCATCCAGACAACGCACAAGACGTTCTGATGAAAATATCGAAGCTGTACGAGCCAGTATTGAGGAGACTCCATCGACATCGAGTTATCGCCGCTCTCAGGAATTAGACATCTCTCGCACCACTCTCCGATGCATAATTCATAAAGATTTGAAGATGTTTCCATATAAAATTCAAATGGCACAAAAACTAAACCCAGCTGATTATCCGCGACGCCTTAATTTTGGCAAATGGGCCATCTTTAATCAAATGGGTCAACTTTAAATGACCTACCCTGTACAATTTTATTCGAGCGTTTTTAGAGATAATAATCTGATAGGCTTTCTAATAATACCCTTATATATTTTCTTTGTAACTTTTGATTTGAGCGTAAGCACCCAGAACTAATTGTTTATGGTTGGTAGATAAGTGGACAATCAATTAATTTGATAAGCATATATGTATATATGTATATGAAGATAATTATATATATTTAACAAAGTTATCGGCTAATTTATAACATATGTTTTAAAGCACTTTCTGTTTCATTTTCCAAGAAAGTATGCCACTTGAAGTATGATATAAATATAGTTGAAGTTAACATTTCATATACATACAGTTAATGGTATAATTGTAATATATCACGACAGTTAAGTACTATTTGTTGAGCAGAACAAACATACTAGAGATATATCTTTCGGCAACTAGTGGTTTTAACGGCAACTGTCTAAGTAAGTGGTTTGCAATCAATCATATTCCAAATTATTTTCAATAATATATTTCAAGGTTCCAAATTACTTCTAAGAAGTGATGACTTCTGAGAAAATGTATACTATATTAGTTAAGGATTTTTCTTTTTTGCTCATTGGGGACGAATACCGGTTGAGGACTGGCAAAAAATCGCCAACACACGATAAGGTGAAAGAAATTCGAAAAAAATAATAACCGAAGTAATATTACCTCGATTTTTTTTAACTTTAAAAACTAATAACTAGAAACAAAACTATTAACTAGAGGAGTTCGCCGTTCCTGATATATTATTTTCGAAGGAAAAAATCCGAAAATTTTCGAATATCCAAAAAAATGTTTACTTATAATTAAGCAATGAGTTTGAATTTCAGATTAAAGCTAATAAATTTAATAATATTAATTAATATTTAAAAAATTTCGGAAAATATTAAGTTTTAATTTATATAAATACATCCCGTGAATTACTTTCACATAAGCTGTTTATTTTATTCTCCGAATATTAAGGTGGATCAAAAATTAATTATGTGTGATCAAAGATGAACTAATTCTAAATATCCGAATATTTCTGAGTTCCAAGGAGGCATATACATACATATATATGAATTATTTTGTAAATTTTAAAATACTTTTGAATAGGATTGTTTTCAATATAATAATGGTAAAAATTCTAAAATGGTATTTCGAAAAAAAATACTTCGAAAAATTCGGAATTAAAAATTTGTGTTTTTTATATCTCCATAATTTTAAAATAAGTTTGATTATGAGTTTATACTAATAATAGATAATCCGAAAATAAGTTTTGTAATTATTTGATAACCCCGAAACATTTCAGTATCCTCATATGTCGGCTGGCATTTAACAGAAATCTACAGAATATTAAAAAGCTGTATACGTTTCTAAATTCAAATTCGGAGTTCCAAAGTGGCATATGTATGTACATACTTATATGATTTTGAAAATATGAAAATAGTTTTGAATAAGAACATTTTTCATGTAAAAATGGCAGCCGCCGAAATTCTGAAATATAATTTCCAAAGGAAATCAACTCCTAAAAATTTGGAGTTAATAAATACTAAATTCATACATGTTTTTATAATTTTAAAATAAGTTTGATTGTGAATTAATACAACTAACAAAGCTCGTGAAAATATATTTGTTTAACTATTTGACAACTCCGAAATATTTCATTATGCTAACTTTGAACAAAACTCTGCAGAATATTAAAAACAAATTGATGTGTATTCAAGTTCTATGAAATTTTAATTTCGAAATGACAGGCGGGTTTCCACTACTCTGAAATTAAGCTGTTCATATGAAAAAAGTTTAAAATCAGCAGGAGAAATTTGAGAATTGCAATACCTGCGTATATGCACACAACTGATACATTTAGTAATTCTAACTATTTCTTATTAAATCTAACTTCAACAACAATGGCATAAATCTTTTCCAACAAATTAAAGCTGCTCAGTTACCCCAACTAAATCCGACAGTCGAAAATTCGCAACTTCGAGTGTTTGCTCTTCGGTGGAAAAACGGCTACTCAACGCTAAACTATGCAGATCGCAATGCTAATCTGAGAGAAAATCGAAAACTAACTTTTTACAATGAAGGGATTTACACATACATACATACATACATATATACGTTTGAATGCATGCAAACAAGTCAACTACCTATAAAAGAAGTTGCATCAAACGATATCCACTTTGGAAATCCAATTTGCCTCATGTCAAGAATTGCTTCCACTAATGCCATGCAAGGAAAGCGATAAGCTTTTGCAACTTATAAGTTGCAAGTTGGCTCGTATGCACATACATAAACTCAAATACATACATACATACATACTACATTAATAGATATATGTATGTGTGTATGTGTGACTGCTTGACGCCATTTTAAGTGTGTAGTACTAAAAAATAGTTACTCATACATTATAACAAGTGTATTTGTGTGTATGTGTGTTTGCGCTCCTTAGCATCTTGCATTGTTATACGAACGACATGCAACAAAGTTCTGTTTGCCTGTGCCGGCTCAGATGCCAATGCAAAATGGCGCCGACGACAAACTTTGCCAACTGATGACTACGAAGGAATGCACGAGGCGTATGCCTGTGTGTGTAGTAGTAGTTCTTACATGTACTTCATATGTATGTAGTTGCCTCAAAATTGCTGCATACCGCTAGCGGCTATTACGTCAGCCAGTATTGGCATGAAAAATACGCGCTGATGCTGTTGGGGCTCCTTGTGTAAGTAGTTGTTGATAAACGTTGCATGAAAAGTTGCATGCAACTATTTAGTCTTATCTGGAAATGCGCATACGACAATTTGTAATCGTAGCTATATCTGTCTTAAACTGTTTTCTTCTGCTCTTGGCTTTTTGCAACGCACTATTGGATTATTTATTGCCGGAAAATTGCAGTTGCACGACAATGTCTTGCAACAATCGATGCTGTGGAGTGCGTGCAGCATAAAGTTATATAGCTGTAATGGCAGTTCACTTGTTGATTATATAACTTTTTAGTGGTTCTTAGTTCAACGCTCTCCTTAACCTTTCAAGAAAATTGTTTCTCAATAATTAAATGTAGCACACATTTAATTTTTATTATTGCGCTTTCATTTGTGATTTCATTTTCACTTTCTTTTTAAGATTTATTTTGAGCCCTGCCACCATTTTGGTCGACCGCAAAGCTGTTAAAGGTAGCATTGAAGGATCTCTGTTAATGAAATATGCATATGTGTGTGTATAAAAATCCGTCTGCGGCTTAAAGCAGCTTTAATTTGCATTTATATGCACACATATATACTTCTTACCACACTTGCAACAATTGTTTATATTCATTTGCGCCAAATTGTTGCCAATTGCAGTGTAGCTGCTGAAAGTCTCTTCCCCACAGCGCTTCCCACTTGTGCTCCTCTCGACTCCGGCGCTGTTTTTGTAATAATTTTATTGCAACAACGCCTGTGGCTGCGTGCGCCTTTTTGTTTACCGTTTTTGTTGTTGAGTTTTTTTATACCCGCGTCTATTGTGGTTATAAGGGAAATGTAGTCTCAGCTTCGTATTATCAACAATTGTTGTTATTGCCTTTCGCACACTTTTTCCTTATTTTACTTTATTATTCGTGCTTCGGCAACAACAAGTCATTGCCAGATAAGCCTCGGGTGTGCAACAATGAGAACATATGCGTGTAATGTTATTGCCGAGACGTTCTGTCTCTCATATCCACACCGCCTCCAACGCCTTTCAATTCAGTATTATTTACTTGGGTTAAAGCTTTTTGTTTTTTACTTACAATACTTGTGGCCGTTGGTGTAAAACAAGCTTACCCGAGTTCGCAATTTCTCTGCCACATAAGCCATTCATAATCTTTGCAACAGCTTCAAACACTGTTAGCGGCAATTTCTTTGAAATCCTAAATGAACTATGTATGCTACGAGTAGTCCTCATTGAAGCGAATGAAAGCGAAGGCGTTTATTTGAAATGTGCTAAATGGAAGGGCGGCAGGAAAGGCGTTATTGCAGGGGTGCCCGAGTTCATTGAGAAGGATTCGCATAGAGCAGCGGAAGCTGTTTGACATTTTGTTTTAAGGCTATTTTCATTACTTTACCTAATATTGAGTAAGGATGCGAATGTCTACGTTACTTGTGCATTTGAATCTCTAATTTATAAAACTAATTTATATAAAAATAGTAAAAATTTCAACATACCGTATAGAACTTTTTTTTATGAAATAATGTAATTAATTATGAAAACGTTTTGTGAAAGTTTCATTGTTTCTGAAATATATATATGTATAAGCCTAATATGTCTTAATAAATGTCTGAAAAACTTTTTCCAAAAAGCAAACCCATTTTTGGAAATCTTTCACAAATCCAATACCTTTCTGTCTATCTGAGCAAATTTCTTCCATAAATCGACCTTCACCTTCTCGCTTAGAATTATTATTCTGGAAGCCAGTTCAACTTAGTACATGAAATCCATCGATATTTCTGCCTTTCACACGTCTAAGAGACTTATAGTCTAATTTTATTATAATTAACAAGAAAATGTCACGCATGTGTCACTCTTTCAGTTCTTAATGAATATTAGAAGACATGATACTCTTTCGAATTGTAAATTTGGGTATCGTGATCAGTGGAGCTCAATTCGTTGACTTACGGGTATAAATGGTAATATTCGCCAGAAACTGTTTCCCAATCCGTGGAGTGTTCGTACGATCATAACCCAATTAAGGTATTGTTTCCAAAAACGTGAGTTTTTGAAGCTTGTTTGAATAATTTATGGTGAACGGTAACATAACAGGTAACATAGCCGGTAAGCAACCAGATAGTATCGGTTATAATTGCACTTTAAGAGCCTAGCCAATTTTTCAAGCAGTATGAAGGTATTGTTTCCCAAAAAGTGAACATAACAGATAACATAACCGGTAAGGAACCTGATAGTTATCGGTTATAATTGAACTTTTAAATGTTTTCATGATGTTTTAAATGAATATATATAAAATAAGAGCCTAGTCCATTTTATATATGCTGCTTAAAACTTTAAAAGTTTCCTCTCGAAACTACTTTCTTCCATACGGTCGTTACCACATATCATTTGCATGAATATTGTTTAAATATTTTAAAGAAAAAGGTATGAAATAAAGTACCTTTGTTGTATCAAAATTTTCCAGTACCCAAAAATCCCATAAAACACGGCATCACTGTTCTGTTGCTTTCTTTTTACTTATTTTTCCTTATTTTACACACTTTTATTTACTCATTCTTTATTATTATTTATTTGGCTCTCTTTTGATTGTGTTCCTCGCCGCTGCGATACAAGTGTATGCGTGTGTGTATCCCAAACACATTTAGGGTAAAGTGTAAGTAATGTTGCATAGAAGCAAATCCCGGCACTTAACCTGATGTTACCACTACTTCCGTTTGCAGCGATGCGGCATGTTGTACAATTGCAAATAAATAGCTATGTGTAATATGTAGTAACGAGTATTTCCTTAATACTTACTACCGTCTGTGCGGGTGGCATGAGTAGGCAGTGGGTGGTGAGTGGGGCTGTTAATTTGTTGGAGTGATTGGAGCAGTTCTTTGCACTGTAAGTAGTAAATGTGGGTAATGGATGAGTCTCTGGCATACTGGCAGGCAGCAAAGCAGGCGTGCGGAAATGTTGATAAGCCATTAGTGTGAGTGTTGAAATCTGTTGTGGCGGCACAAGTGTAAAATTGCAATTGTCCTTTTTTCTTAAAAACAACAAAAGGCACAAAAGGAGCAAAGAAAACCGACGACCTTTCTGCTCGCATTGTTTCCAACGCCATTGCTGCGTGTCAAATTGTTTGTGATTTGCGTTGAAACAAAGCAAAGTTGCAGCTTAAAAGTTGTGCGAAGACAAGTTGTGTGGTTACCAAACTTAGTTGAACTAGTTTGATGTTATCTCTGCGCTTTTCGTGCTTGTTTTGCAAAGTTTTAAGGTTGATTTGATCTTCGGCTTTGAGGGGGTAGAAAACTAATTTTAGTTTTATTATTCTTTAAATTCTTTTTGAGTTGAAGCGTGTTTGAATAATTTATGATGATCTCAAATAGATTAGTTCAGCAATTATAAATGTAAATCTTGTGTGATAAGAATGCGATTAAAAACTTGGTTGTGTTTCAATAATAAGTAGTTTTAATTTTGCAAGCCAAGTATTTGGATTTTATTGGATATGTATATGAGTCGAACCAGAAGCATTACTACTAATATCCGTATGTCTCTGCTTGAATAAATGTTTTGTTGTTTGTTCATTGTTATGCTCTATACTTGAGAGTAACATAGTTCTATCGAATCCGTACTGTCTTATAGAGTAGTGATCGAAATATCAACCCTTTTACCAATCGTGGTAATGACCAATCCGCCGCTAATGAAAAATTAGGGACATACCTTATCAACTGGTAGTTCAAAGCTGAAATCATAGTGGTATGAGATATGAGTACTGATCTAACAACACATATTTGAATTGACAATGGTTCTTGATAGATCAATCTTTATATATCAAAGGCTAATCATAAGACTTCTTCTTGAACATGAATTTATTCTGGCGTATTTGTGTTGTGACACAAAGAATCATAAAGTGAAGTAGAGAATCAAGATTTATAAAGAAGTATATACAGCTCAGTAGACAACACTGTAAATAACATATTATAAAAACACGGTAGTTACTAACTGATGATATTTGACCCGGATAAGCCCACATAAACTGCACGTAAACCGATTCGATAAATATTTTCTCAAAGAGCGGTACAACCATGTTTAATATTCTTGTGAAGAAGAGAGATGATAGAAGATTTCAACGATTTTTTTGGCTCAACTCTGCACATTTTGGTTAATGTTTAATGTTTTTGGTATGAAGAGTGTCAATATTAGAAGGAGCTGAATCTGTAACAAAAAGGATGTCGAGTATAGATCGCAAAAGAGGCTTGACAACGTAGCTATGGATCCTATGATCATCAGGCGTACCGTTACTGGAGACGAGACGATTAATGAATTCAAGACGGAAAATGAATTTAAGCGTTAGCTTAACAGTATTGGCTCAAAGGAGCGTATCTTATAGGTGATAATAAAGCTCTTTATTAAGGGGTTAGATGGGTTTCATCGGGTTAAAATCTTTTGAAAATTAAATATTTTATTAGAATTTTTTATTGTTACAAACATACACCATTAACAAAGAAGTCCTGAAATTTTAGGAAAAAAAGTATTTTAAACTCGTCTATTACGACGCCTTTTCCGGTTATCCTCGGAAAGTGAAAAAAATGCGAATTTTGGTTAAAACCCTAACTTTAAATTTGGCCGAGAGAAAAAAAAATGAAAATTAGTTTTTGGCCGGACATTTTTACAAAAAAATGAAAAAGCAACAAAAATTTCCCGACACTTTTTTTTTCAAATAATTGTATTTAAAAAAAAAGTCCTTCGAAGCCTTTAGAAATAGTATCTCAAAAACCTGTGTAAAATTTCATGAAGATCGGTTGAGAACTACAAGAAATCTTTCCAACTGACTTTAAAACACAGTTTCGAGAAAAACGCGTTTGAAGGCGGCGCACTTAGCTTAGTTAGCCTCGAGCGCACAAGTTCTCAAGACTGTAACTCCGCAACTATTACTCGGATCAACTTGAAATTTAAGACAATATTTTAGAGGTATTGTAGAATTTAATAAAATAAAAAGCAATTATATCTTTTGAAACCCGTAAACCCATGTAACCCCTTAAAATACGTGAAAGTGTAATTGTTTTCTTAGTCCGGATCAATTTTGATCAGATAGTATATATTTAAGCGTGTTAATAACTATTGCTCGGGCATCATTCAATATAATTTTGCAAAATGTTAGCTCACAGCTTGAGTGACAGCAATATAGTTTGCAAGAGATTCGGTCGGTTTCTTTCCTTAATGAGCGTTTGACAGAAAATTGTTCGTGACGTCAAAAACTCACGAGAGAAAAGGCTTTATTTTCTGTTAATATAAAAGTTGGGCAGTTCGCTTCATTTATGGCATAGCGTGCTGTTATCTTGTACTCTCCTATTATTGGCATGTTGTATGAAGTTAAATTCGATTAAACAATGGATAGATACGTTCAAAGTTGAGCTGAAAAGTTGGAAGCTTCCAAAAACACATTGCATTTAATTATTACTTCATAAAATTTTTAGATATCTCCTTGGAGTAACTACCTTTCCGGATATTTATATGGTTCTGTCCATATTAAAATGTTAATTTATTTGATGGAGCTTGACTGCTTTTATAATGAAAACTGCTGCTCTTGCTGCAAATAGATATGGATTATTTCAGAAACGAAAATCCAAATGCTAAGGGAATGGATTAAAATATATCTAGCAATCAGAAGGTTTGAGGACCTCCATATCCGCACCTAAACTGCACAATAACGTAACATCTTTTTCATAAGTTTACAGGCGAAGAAAAAACGATATAAAGAAACCACTAATATTGAAACGAAATTTGAGTTTTGGTTATAAAGTGGTTATGTATTGGTTATTTATTGGTTATATCTGATAGCGAAAGCTGATATGCTACATACATAAGTATATGTATGTAACACGATGCAGTGATACATAAAACTCAATTTCGAGTTTTTTGAGGATACGTTGTTTTGCATTTTTGGTGACAATATACGCCTATTTACAACCAACTAATATCCAATGTTCAATACCACAAAATAGCAGAGTTCATAAATTTTTGAAGGGGTTATATGCTAAAATAATGAAATTGTATAAAAAAAAAAAATTTTTCTATAGAATTCAATGCACAAATGTGAAAATAATATCCCTTGAGTATGCTAATCATCGTTTTCTCACACAAAATTCTCGTCACACAATGCATTTGCGTCTAATTGTTGAAATAACAAAAACTTTTTAATGAAAAATCAGTAATTTTAATTCATATCCGGTAATATGATTACCCCTTGCGTATAAATCGCGCGGTTGGGTATAAATACAATATGTTTAATGTAAGCAACGCCCGGAACATTGAACTTTGTGCCAGCAGCAACACCGCCGTCGCGCCTTGACGTCATGCATAGTTACTGTTGTGTTTGTTGTTGCTGCCGCTAACAAGTATTAATATCAACACCCCCAAATTGGCACTTAGCAGCGGCGTTGCCCAAACACAGACGCGTGTACGCATGTGTGGATGCCACTGAGGGATGCACGCAACGTGCTTTTAAACGCCGCCTGTGGCAATATGTAAATGTGGGCGCGGGTAAACACAACAAAGTGCAATAAGAAAAACAAATGCAATTAAGCGTAAAGCGCGCACCGTTATCCTTAGAGGGCGTGCCACAACGCACTCATATGTTATATGTGTATTTAAATGTATGACGATGGTGGGCGTGTGTTTGTGTGTGAGCGCTGTGTATTCGCACTTCCAGCTGCGTCTTCGGCGCGTGGGGTTAACGCTGCGCCGCGCTGTGTGGTGGGGCCTTAAAATTCGTTGAATTTATCATGCAAGCTTATGCCACAACGTGACGCAAAAGGTCGTGCCACAATGCGTCCCTAAGGGCTTTTCATGATTTTCATGACTCTTAAATGCTATGCGCCGCTCCCCACCCTCGTGCCTTATGCGCGCCCTCCGGTTGATGAAACACAACAACTTTGCAACAAAATTAAATCGAATTTTAAAGTTGTCGACAGCAAATGAGGTCGAGGAGTTGATAAACACTGAAGTACACTTACACATACATACATATGTGCATAGGTGTGTTTGCACATAAGCAATTGTAGGCGTAAGTCAGGCGTAAATGGCTGCAGTGGCGCGCAAGTTGCTCGGATTTTCACATAAACTAATTCGTTTGTTTTGTTCCTTCTTCGTTGCAGATTCGCCGTCGACTTTATTGATGTGCGCGAAAAGGAGACGCGTCGCGGCACACGCGGCGCTGGCAATCCGGAGCGCAAACGCGGCCGCTTCCATCAGCGGCGCAATCAGCAAATGCAACAAACAATGCAGGCTGATGACGCGTCTGCAGCTGGGTTGGCGCTGTCGGCCACAACGACGCTAAAAACGATTGCAACAACAACAACAGTGACTACGACAACAACTGCAGCGACACCAGTAGCACAATTAGAGGCGTTCGCCAGCGAAAATGAATATATCAGCAGCGACAAGGAAAACATGCAACAACAAAAGCAACTGTTCCAACAACAACTACAGCAGCAGCAACAAATATCCAATAAAACTGTCAGTGTTGATGGCAATCAACACAGCAACGGCAAGAACGACGCGCAGGCGGCGGGAAATAATACCAACATGTCAACAGCAACGCTAACTAACTCTAAGGACACCGTCAACACACAAGCAACAACGCGAACAGCGGCAATGGCAACAGCACAAAAATCAGCGCCGAGCCGTGGCAGCAGCAGCAGTAGCGGCAATAACAACAGGCAGCAATCAAACCGCGACGCTAATGCTGACTTCTCCTCCGAAGAAGAAGCGGCTAGACGCATCAAACCGGAAGATTTATTAGAGTTGCAGGAGCGTATCACAAAGGAAATACTCAATTCGAAATTGCAGGGCAAGGAAATGCAGGAATTGCAGGTAAGTCGGCAGCAAGCAGTGAAGCAAACAGCAGAAGCCCATAAACAAGCGAACCGGTGCCGTTGAAGGCGTCGCCGTCGTGGCAAGAATACGGGTCAGGTAGTATAGTTGCCAACGAGGCGTGTGCTCTGCTACTAATCCAAGTGGCATGTTCATAGTGCATCCGTTGAGTAGATATATACAACGGCTGCATGCTTGTTGGACAACAATGTCGCTGCTCATGCATTCCGCTGGGGTTCGATTTCACCTGGTAGTTAGGCGTTACGGTGTTCTTATGTACATATGTATGTAGGTGGTTAGGATCGGGGCGACAATGATGAGTGCAGTCGGGTAATTCGTTTAGCAGTGACACGCCGCCTTGTGAGCTTACATAATTGCTGTCACAGAAGGCCCAGCTGCGCGCGGAAAAGTTCATTAGCGCAGAAACAGCAGGTGCATATGGCAAGGAGCAAAATAGTTAGCAGGCGGTATTTATGCAAGGGGACCATGTAGCGCTTAGTGGAGTTTAGCAAGTTTAAGGCATCGCAAACTTTCATTGTTTGTTCAAAAGTTTAGTTCAAGTAAAGGTGGAATAAAATCAAATGCAGGGTGTGGGTATGTTATGAGTATCTTCAGTTTAAGAGATTTTCTAGGCGAAAGAGAAATTTCTCTAAGAAAATGTTGCCTTGAACATTGATTCACGCTGAGTTTCGTTCATACACTTTCAAAATGAAAAAGCTTGGCCTATAAGAGCTTGATTTTAATTGAACAGTTCATACAGTAGACATATCGTATAATTTCTGATCGATATCTTAAAAAACGGAAGGTATAGTTAGCGTTTATATAGACAGACATTGTTTCAAGACTTAGCTCATCATGCTGATTTATTGGGTAGTCAAAAAAGTCTTTTCGTATTTCTAATCAAACTTCAAATCATTTTTTTATATTTATAATAAACTTTAATGAACGAAATATGGACTATTTTGGTATACCACTTTTTGCCATTTTCCCGCTAGAGACATTATTTCATCAGTGTAAAACTTTTCTCGGCGAAAAACTACTACAAGTAATTTTCACCCGCTTCTCTTCAAGACAACTTTACTCCATTAAGGGAGTTCTTCATTGTCTGAAACAAAAGAAAGTCCGATAGTGTAAGGTATGGGCTATATGGTTGATTCATAAGAACTTCCCAGCCAAGCTCTGACAAAAGACAAAGACCTTTCAACTCAACAGTTCTGTCCGTTTTTTCGATTACTTGCTTCAATCTCATCAGTTGTTGACAGTAAAATGTGCAATAAATCGTTCAACCAGGGTGAAATAGCTAATAGTGGATTATTTCTTTCCAATCCCACCAAATACGCAGAATAACCTTTCGAGGCGTCAATCCTGGCTTTGCGACCAATTATTGAGCTTCACCACACTTGGACCCTGATCTTTTTCGCACATTACTGTCGTATTTGATTCAGAAATGGTTCGAATTCATTTCGTTTCAGCAAAGAATCGCAGATGTTAATTCGTTCTATTAAATTTTTCACAGACAATTCATGTGGTAACCAAACATCTAGCTGCTTTTTGTAGCCAGCCTTTCCTAAATGGTTCAAAACCATTTGATAATGAATGTTAAGTTGCTTAGCGATGTCATGGCTACTTATGTATGTGACGGTCCTGGTCAATCTTTTTCATAATTTCATTGACTTTTTCAACGATATGTCAACCAGAGCGATATGCATCTTTCACATCGAAATTTCCAGAACGAAAGCGAAAACTTTTTTATTTGTTAACAGTATTGTAGCTCCTTTGCAACCGAAGAAAACGTCTTTTCTTGTCTTTTTGCAATATTTACTAAACTTTTGCATATCTCAAAAAAGTATTTATTTTCTTGCCTTTTCACTTTAACAATTTTCCGGCTCTGTTTAAAGAACTTAAATTTCTCTTATCTCTGTCAACTTTAATGAGTGATCCAACTTCAACGCTGCATTTAATAATGAGTTATGTGCTCCTTAATAGCTTTCAACTAAATATTACTATGCCCCAACTATTTTTATGGCAATAACACTTGCCGGGGCCAAGTTAATATTAGTAGACTCCTTTATTGACATCGCGCGGCCGGACACAGCTTTGTTGTAGATAAATTCTCAAACTTACCTGCGTCCGTAAGATTTTATTATTAGCTTTTTATGTGCTTCTGCCTTAACATCGCTGCTATTACACACCAACACACTTGAATATTTCACTTTTTCACTACATATTTCATTTTCTCTTTACACACTTTTTTATAACGCCGGATGGTATTTTCATGCGCCACTTGGATGTTGTTGCCGATGTTTATATCATTTTATATCACCTTCTCATGCTGCGCATCATCGCCTCTGCGCTTGTGTCCTGCCCATGTTGCATGGCATAACTTGCAACTCGCTACGCGGTGTATTAATATTGACGTTGCTGTTGTTGTTGTTGTCGCTAGGAGAAAATCAATCGCGAAATTCTAAACACAAAGGTGTTCAATATGGATGCTGGCGGCGGCGCCGGCAAGCGCAAGCGAAGACGTAAAAATCAACGCGCCATCAACGGTATGCCAAACGATCAGCAAGCAGACGCCACAGCGAACGGTGCGGCCGGCGATGGTGGTGGTGCTGAGGGTGCGGGCAAATGGAAGAACAGTATTGCGGCCAAGGCACGTAGTCTAATGAATTTGCACAACAACGAAGCGGGCCGGCGGGTGAGTACCTTTGTTGTATATGTTTTATTAAAAGTTTTTTACAAGTCAGCGCACTTGCCTCATGCATCAAAT
This sequence comes from Bactrocera zonata, assembly GCA_037783105.1. NCBI lineage: Eukaryota > Metazoa > Arthropoda > Insecta > Diptera > Tephritidae > Bactrocera > Bactrocera zonata. The sequence continues at coordinate 456,940 of JBAWJQ010005149.1, read as the reverse complement.
TGTTGCAAATAAGCGGCGAAAACATTTATTAATTTCGAAAAAAATAATTACAAAACTTTTTGTTTTTCTTTTGTGAACTCAACGTGCAACAATCTGAGGGACAACATAAAAAAATTTCACTTTTCATCATAAAAAGCAATAACAACGAATATGTTGCAACCATAAAGAACAGGTTGTTGATTTTACTCATGGCAGATCTGTATGCATGTGTGTGTGTGCTGCTGCTTTGTGCGCTGGCTATGCTTGCAGTTGACAGTTGCGAGTCGATTAAACTATTTTCTGTTTACGCTTTATTAATTTGCCCGAGGCGCGCGGGGGAAATTGCGAATTAAAAACGGAATTCATTGGACGTCCACTTATGGTCGATTTTGAAATGAACAAATGTTGGTTGCAAACCAAGGCAACAAGTGCCACAAGCACAAACACACCCATGCAAGAACAAAAAATTTAATAAAAATTTTTATCAGTCGTTGAGCAACAGAGTTTTACTTAGTTGTTGTTGTTGTTCTAGTGCAGATTGACTTACAGTAGCGAATTGGCAATTTCAAACACAAACACACACACACATATATATACATATATATTTACACATATAAAATCGTATCTCTTCTGGCCTTTCCACAAATCTGGCCAATCAAGAGCAATATGCCTGAGGCAATTAGAGTCTACGTTGATTTCCTGTGTAGTAAATTGAAAGCGTGAAACCAACGGCAACGGCCACCGTGGGCGCTTATGTTGCACGTAGTTACACACTACAATATCTGTGAAGAGCGTCCGACGACATTGCTGCTGGTGACACTGTTACTATGTTTCATTTGTATATTTTTGCTTTTTTAGTTTTTAATAAATAGTAATCAGTGAAATTGTTGAGGACAGGCAGTGATGGTGAAAGTTCATTATTTTTTAATAAATTTCACTCCTAGAAAATTTGTATATGATTTAATTTAATTATTTTTTCTATAAATGTAGAAAAGTTTGCTCTATACTGTCCTCTGTGCACCTCACCTCTCTTAATAATATTTGTTGCTAAGCATATTTCAATTCCCATCAAATGAAAAAGCAAAAAAAAGCGAACCAACTAGGAAAAGTTCACTCAAACTTGACCCAACTTTCCATTTCAACTCATACAAGCCAATAATGGGCTTCAACTACTTTTCTTAATATTATTTTACAGTTTATTTACTTGTAGGACTGCAGTACCTCCGCCAATATCTTCTTCTTCTTTAGTTGCGTAGACACCGCTTACGCTGTTACAGCCGAGTTTACAAGGGCACCAGTCGTTTCTTCTTTTCGCTATTTGGCGCCACTTGAAGATACCAAGTTCTGCCAGGTCCTTCTCCACCTGATATTTCCAACAGAGTGCAGGTCTTTCTCTGCATGCCCGGTGGGTACTGCGGTGAATACTTTCGGAGCTGGAGTGTTTTCGACCATTCGGACGATATATCCTAGCCAGCATAGCTGCTGTCTCTTAATTCACTGACCTATATCAATGTCGTTGTAAACCTCGTACAGCTCATCCTTCCATCAATATTCGCCGTACCCAACGCGTAAAGAACCATAAATCTATCGCAGAACCTTTCCTTCGAAAACTCGTAACGTCGACTAATGAGATGTTGTCATTCTCCATGCCTCTGCACCATATAGCAGGACGGGGATGTTAAGTGACTTGAAGAATTTGGTTTCTGTTCGTCCAGAGCGGGTTTTATTTCTCAATTGCATACTCAGTCCGAACCAGCATCTGTTGGCAAGAGTTATTTTGCGCTGAATTTCGAAGCTGACATTGTTGTTTGTGTTAATACTGGTTCCAAGATAGACGAAATTATCTACGGATTCGACGTTGTGACTGTCAACAGTGACGTGTTTGTGATGATAGGTCTTGGCCTCGTTCACTACCAGAACCACTTGCTTGACTTCCTTATCCATTCTGGAGAAAACAGAACTAACAGCGCGGTTGCTGCATAGATGATGTTCTATAGTCTTCTACATATATTCTACTCTTCTTCTCCACAGCTTCTAGAATAGTCATTACTTGGTGTTTGCAGTCTGCTGGCACAACTACCAATTAGATAATGAGCTATTAGCGCTCATACTAGGTTTCTTATGTCATTAATTTTAAATTCTAATTGCCGGCGTGTGTAGCACATATTCCATTCATGCCATGGTTGCTTGCTTGTTGATCAAGTTAGGGATTGACTCCATCGAAACTCATCTATATTCATAACATGTTTGTCAGTTAAATATCAACAAGTAGCCAGAGACATATACATACTATATATGCTCTTTATCGAGTACTAATTGTTGGGCGGTGTCTACTCTGGCTGGTTAAAAAGCTTGACAGCTGTCAGAAACCCATTACAAGTTTATTGTAAAATAGATTCTCTAAGAGATGAAGAGCATTCTTTCAATATTGCCTATAAAATATTCCAGGGACTTCAGTGATTTCAAATTTATTTGCCCATCTGTATATAAAAATATTTTACTTGTTTAACAGAACAAAAAGACTTCCTTTAAATACTGTGGTCTCTGCTTGGAGAAAGAAAGCGATTATACAATTTTGTTGAGTACCTTACAATTCCACTTATTATAGAATACTAGTAGGCGAATTCGCTCAGTCTAAGAGGTAACTTCGCTGCCAAAAAAGTCAGTAAGCCACAAGCACACGGCCTTCCAAAATAAATTTTCTACAACTTTTTAATTTATGTCGGCATAAATTTTACAGAATTTGAGTGATTGAATTCCACAAGTAATGCGTAGAGCTTGCGTGACTCGAACCAAGCCTTCAACTCGTTGCCATCAATAAATTCTTATAAATATTATAATTCATATACAAGTTCCACCAATTAATATGCAAAATATTGCGACACAAACGCCTCAAGTGCAACAAAACCACAACTCTTCCATGCCATTTACCAATTAAATAAGTGTTGGTATGTACGAGCATGTGTGCAACGACAATTAGACACAAAATATATTGCCAATAGCTAATGGACAATCTGATCGCTGATTGTTAATGGTTGCCACTTATAACCGAAGCAAATTATGCGTGAATAAACTACGGCAAACGATCGTTACGAAGCACTTAGACAAATTGAGGCGCAGTTGCATTTCAGCCATTCCGTTTGGTTTACTGGTTTTGATACGGGCACCAGTTTTTATACATATTTGCCACTGAAACACACACACACTTAGCTGCATAGATTTATTAATAAATGTTGACGTTTTCGTAGGAATGCCTGCACCAACTAGTGCACACCCCCTCCCACCCTGTAATTGGTGGCACAATTAATGCTTGGTTAGTTGGCTAATGTGGCACACACAGTATGTGTTGCACGCGCGGCGCTGCTTGTGGCCATGGGGTGCGGCAAAATAGCATTTGAGATTTTTCACACCAACTGTGACAGTGGCAATTAACAGTTCATGCAACACTTAGTGGCGTTGAGTTTTGGAGTGGGTATGGGTATAAAAATTATTGCTACGAAATAATTGTGTTCAATAAATTAATGTCCCGCTTGACATTCACATAATGTTTTTTTATGATAAAATCAGCTGAAATTTATTCTTTGGATACACACATATGTTTGTGTGCGTGTACGTATGTATACGTGTGTGATTTTTGGCAAACAAAGTGGCATGATATTCAAGCATAAATCAGTGTAATCTCGTGTTAATAATCTATAAATACAAATATAAATGTCATAGACATGAATTCATTAAAAAGGCTGCGATTAAATCAAAGCGTGCATTTTTGTATAAAAAAATATTTATTTCTCTCGTTATTGATTTCAATAAAAAATCGAATATTGTTCAAATTTATAGTAGCAATAAATATGATATATCTGTGAACGCCTTTCAAGTTGGGGGTTGGGTTAGCTGCAATAATTTTTATTTAATTAAAATAAGTTTGAAAATTAAAAACGGATTAAGTTAATTAAATTCTTATCACTCTACAAATATTTTTTTTTGAGTAGCAAATAGAAAGTGACACAAAAAAAGCTATTTTGTATTTTAAATTTATTTATTTTTTTAATACATTAACATAGTTTATGCCGCCAATACATGTGTTATCAAGGGAGTCATTCACCTTTGCGCTCCTGGCGACTATTTTGGACGATGGATTGCAAAAAAATATGCGTGATATTTGCATATTTTTTATATTGAATTAATAAGTTTATAAACTTGGATATATAAAAACTTCGACTTTGAAACGTTCTTGAATACAACATTGTTGGTGTGACGTATTTGACATCTTGCAATAGTTCCAAGCTTTCGTTGCTTGAAACCAAAGAATTATTATTTCTTACTTAGTGTTCCTAAAACTAAAAGCTTATTTGTATTGAATATTTATTTGAAAGTTTGAAAATATGGCAGCAACATTTCAAGTAAAAACAGTAAAAATACGAGAAGGCTAATGTTTGTGAATCAGTAACAATTTAAAGATTTCGAACATTTTTTATAATTTTTTCAGAATCGTGCCAAAACTTAAAAATACACCTTTACTACCAGTTTCCGGGGTGTCTTATAAACCCATAAGCATGTTTCTGATTATATCTGCTTTAGAACTGTGATAAAAAGACTCGATTTTTTCAAACTACGAAGGTAGACGATCTACCTAAATAAAAAACATTTCATCGCTGAGAATTTTGATTGGTCTACTATATTGATACATTGTCAGGTGTTTTGAGCAAATAATTACGTTATCGCAAAAATATTTCTTAAAACTCTTCTATACCGTTAAGCAAATATTATGAGAGTAGGGCGGAGTGACTGGAGAATAGGTGCAGTGAGCTCTTTCGTGGATGTATCGAAGCTTAAGGGGAACGCTGGAGGGTTGGTCTTTTATGGGGGTCTGAATGAACTCTTGTTTTAGACTGTCAGATCACTGTATTGTCTTTCAAGCAGAAGCTTCTTTTAGGGAAGTCAAGAGAATCTCAAAGCTATTAAGAGTACAATTACCTCACTAGCTGTAATAACAAGCTTCAAATTAAATTTGCCTAGATGCCTGACTACAGAGGAATATTCAGAAACTGTAAATCCGATGATCTCATTAGAAACCACATCTTTTTTTAACCATAAGGATGGTCCTAGCGCGAGCTCAGTAAGCTTAAGTCACAAACCAGCATTCGTGGGGTTGCAAAAACATTCTGGCCAAGATTGATGATTGCTGCTCTACTGGACATTGTACTAGCTGGACATTAACCACTGGATAATTGGCTCTCACGTCACTGTTGACAGTCATAACTTCGAAGTCGTAGATAGTTTTGTCTAGTTAAGAACCAGTATTAACACCAACAATGTCAGTCTTAAAACCCAAAGCAGAATAACTCTTGTCAACATGTCCTTCTTTGGATTGAGTAGGCAATTCGACGAACAAAGAACAAGTCCTTCAAGTCACTCATCATCTCCATGGACAATGACAACAGCTGATGAGTCGACGTTAAGAGTTTTACAGAGAAAGATTCTGAGGAAAGTTTATGGTTCTTTGCAAGTTGGCAACGGTTAATATTAAGAGACGAATTAAGAGACAGCGGTTGCGCTGGCTAGGTCCTGTCGTCCGAATGCGCGAAAAACTGCCAGCTGTAAAAGTTTTCGACCCAGCAGAGGACGAGTTGGAAAGACTAGGAGGAGAAGGACCTGGCTACACTTGGAATCTCTAATTTACGTCAAACAGCGAAAAGGAAGAATGATGGCGCACTGTTGTAAACTCGGCTATAACCGCGTAAGCCGTGTCTATGCATATATGAAAGAAGAAGAAGCCCTTTGAAATTTTTTTAAATTAGCAATTTAACAAACCTAATCGAAAAGTATGCGTCTAAGTAATTGCTTAAAATAAATTTTTGTCGAGATAGTTTCGTTTTAAAAAGTTGCACCACCGGGATGTTAGTCTACTATGGTGATGCTCGTCTTATTGTAAGTCGATAAATAAAGAGTTCTACAACTTTTGTACCACCTTGTGAAGACAGATTGATTTTATTTAAATTCTATTCTCTCTGGAGTACATTAGAAACTTTGCCATCATAGGCCTCTTTTGAAAATCATAATTCAATATTGGTTTGGAACTGACAATTAACTCAGGTTTTGTGATAATGTAGAGTCTAACTTTTATTTCTCGCTACAAATCACATTATTCTATATTTTCACTATATAGTATGTATATTTCAATAGTCACTAATGTTCGTAGTATACCATATTTTATAGTGTAATATTAAATCTCAGCTGTTTTCAAATAACTGGCTTTTATGCACTCAGAGTACTTTGCTCTCATCCATATTTCACTTAAATATTAAATTCTGCAACATATTCCGCCACTTCCACCTTGAATTCACGCCTCTCTATAAAACGCAATTTCCATAGCGTGGCAAAATTTCGCCACAAATAATCTAAACCACAAAGGTGAGTGAGTTGGTGCAACACAGCAAAAAAGAAAATGCAAAAACAAGCAAATCCATATCTGTAAAATAATAAAAAATTCAATTTTTCACTAACAATAGTGTTGCCAAGATTTTTACCTTCTTTTTTTGTTTTTGAGAATAAAAAATGGATGTGCAACAACAAGCTGCGCTTGAGCTGGATTGTTTGAAAACCATTTGTGGCGCTAGTTGTGTGGCAGCAAGCCAAAAAACACGCACGCACGTACACACACGCAAACAGCGTTGAAAATGCAAACGCCAAATGAAAAATTCAGCTGCAGAAAAGGCAGAGGCGACCAAGTTTGTCAAAAAGGTTTGCAAAGTTCACAGCGAGCCAACATCACTCATTACCAGCCACAATAAGAGCCAACATGAGAGCAGCGACCAAAGTGACAGCAGTAGCAACACTAACAAAATAGCCGTTACTAAAGGCTCAACTAAAAACAAAAAAAAAATATATAGTAACAAATAGCTTTGCATATATTTTATGCAAAGCGGGAAAAATATCACAATATTTTTGGTTTATAATATTTACAGTAGTGGGTGTAAATATTGGGGCCGGATTGGTTATTAAGTTTTTTTATTGGTGCAAAAGAGACGGAAGGACGCAAATTACAATTTGCTTAATGACAATAATTCTAAAACGGTAGATTCAAGGATATAGTGTACAAACAAAATTGTGAAAATTTTCAATTTCAGTCAGGATAACCCTACTGGGCAAGTCAAAGCTACATGTATCGTTCGCAGCTTTAGATTACTTCAAAATTTTTATACCCTGAACACGGTATATATAGTAAAGTTTACCACGAAGTCGAGTCCATCTTGTCATGTCCGTCTGGCTGTATATTCGAGTCTCACACGTTTTTTCTCCAAGAAATTGCTTACTTAGAGGAATCGATGATATCGGAACTCTGTAGCATATGTTTGGCATACAATTTGATCGATCAAAAAAATGTTTGCATGGAAAAGTTTTTTTAACGAGATACCTTCATGCAGTTTGGACCAGATTATTGTTCAAAGCTTCGCTATAATCTCAAAACACATTGCTCAGATCGCATCACTGTAACATATAGCTGTCATACAAACTGACCTATCAAAAACAGGAGAAAGATCTTATTATACACTTGTATATGCTATAAGAAATATTTATATCTATGGAGGGTATTGGTTTTTTGGTGCAATCGAAGTTAAGTTTTTATTTTTATTTTTTGCACACAACACACTCGCCACTTTTTGAGACAATTAAAGGAACTCAATAACATTTCTCAAACAATATTTTTGATCGTTGCGATTTTTTGCTATGTACGGTACTTTTTCTGTTTGCGTCTATTAATTTTTTCCTATGCATGTCAATTTTCTTTGCTAAATGCTTGTTCATCAACATTTGGCACTGGCAAAAATACTACTCAGATCCCAAGCGTATACGAACAATTGCGCAATATTTTTTCAGCACATAAAAACATATGCATATATGGCGGTACATATAAGCGCCGAATGTGGAAGACAAAAAAGCAAAGAAATTCTAATAAAAACTGGGTGCATTGCGGGTATTGTTCCTTTGGAGGTGTTGTCTTTGCCCACAAAGTTCGATTTTTTCCTAAAACCATATACATGTGTATGTAATAGTTGTTGTTGCTGCTGGACTTGCTGTTTTTGATAGCGTTGTGATGCTCCTCTGAGCTTGTGTGTTTGAACGTGTTCATTTGGCAGCCGCTCACACAGTGAGTGAGACACGAGACAATCAACTTCGGACAAGATCGTTTGTATTTTTATTTTTTTGTTGTTTCGTGAAACGAAAGCAAATAAAGTCGCATGTTGGTGCCGTGATGCACGTAGTGTTGGCAGTAGACGGCTTGTGTGGCAGTGAAAAAAATGTAATATACCGCATGTCGCCAGCAACAACGCTGCATCATAACAGCAACAAACAAGTGTTATGAACAGCAACTACCACAAATGGCATAAGCTGCTTCCGTTTCCGCAACAGCAATTGCCGTTAGTCGCCGTGACAAAGTCATCGCTTTCGTCGCATATTGGGATCAATTGCTGAGATTTAATTCTCAAATGAAACGTATACTCGAACTAGCTCTTTAGTTCTGTAGATATCGCTCGAAATCATGCACTCATCCTTTTTTACATGAGGTGCTCTTGATTTGTGGCAACCGCCGATGTTGGCCCACTATGTAACTGCCATACAAACTGAACGATGGGAATCAAGTAAAGAAACTTTTTCATTTGACCAGATATTTTTAAGCGATTTTGCAGAGATTATTATTATTCAAGGCAGATCGGACTACTATAGCTTATAACTGTCATAAAAACTGATCATTTCTAATCTACTTTTTGCATCGAAGATATTTTTATTTGAAAACGCATCTTCACGAAATTGGACATGAAATATTATCCAAGGCAACGCTACAATTTCCAAATATGCCATCAATGTAAAAAAACCTTTTTGGCTTCTATGTGAAAAACTGCGAAGGGTAATTTTCACAGGCTTCTCTTGAAGCCAACTTTACTCCATTAAGGGAGTTCTGCATTGACCGAAATAAATGGTAGTCCGATGGTGCAAGGTCAGGGCTATATGGTGGGTGCATCAGAACTTCCCAGCCAAGGTCTCCCAGTTTTTGCCGAGTCATCAAAAATGTGTGTGGTCTAGCTTTGTCCTGATGGAAGACGAAGCCCTTTCTGTTGATCAGTTCTGGCCGTTTTTTTCGATTGCTTGCTTCAATTTCATCAGTTTTTGACAGTGAAATGTAGAATCAAACGTTCGATCGGGATGGAGCAGCTCATAGTGGATGATTCCTTTCCAACCTCTCCAAACACTCAGCATAACCTTTCGAAGCATCAATCCTGGATTTGCGACCATTTTTTGAGCTTCACCACGCTTGGACCATGGTCCTTTTCGGATATTATTGTCGTATTTGATCCACTTTTCGTCTCCTGTTACCATTCGTTTCAGAAATTGTACACCTTCATTTCGTTTCAGCAAAGAATAGCATATATTAATTCGGTCCATTAAATTTTTCACAGACAGTTTATGTGGTACCCAAACATCGAGCTTATTTTTGTAATCAGCCTTTTTTAAATGGTTCAAAACCGTTTTATGATGAACGTTAAGTTCCGTAGCGATGTCATGGCTGCTTATGTGATGGTTCTGGTCAATATTTTCCATAATTTCATCGACTTTTTCAACTATAGGTCGACCAGAGCGAAGTGCATCATTCACATCGAAATTTTCAGAACGGAAGCGAGCGAAACATTGTGATACAGCATCGTCCCCGCAAACTTCACAAAATTTCAAAATAAAGCGAATTTCTTCATTATTTTCACTAATTTTTGAACAGCTGTACTTCTATTCAATATGTATGTCTATAAAATACGAAAAGACTTCTTCGACTAGCTAATATATTGCACTAGAAGCTCAAAAAGCAATGGTGTCACCCTGTACTTGCTTATATGTGTTTACAAAAATAACTATAACTAATAGACAGTTTTGCGTTTCACAGCGCTATCAGTCGATTGGTGATTTCTTTCATTATTTTCCAGTACCTTTTATCAGTGGCAATATTCTTGCAACGAACTTTATTGCCACTGCTTGCTTTATGCTTCACTATTGGCGACTGAAGTAATGACAACAAATATCGATTGCATTTCACTGCGCGTTTCCTGGCGTTGATGTAGTTGTTGTTATTGTGCACCGCGCGCCGCACACCGAATATTCTTCAGAAATTGTTGTTTGGTTGTTGTTGCCGCCATTACTATTGCTGCCGCTAAAAATTGCATATTTGCGTGCTTGCTGTGTTCTTTCAAAGTTTCTTTGCAACTAAAGCTGGTTGCACGCAGACAGCAAGCAAAGCAGCAGATGTCGTGCTGTTGCTATTGTTGCGCCGTCCTTTTTTTTGTGTTTACTAAGCGTTCGTCTGTCTTTGTGTCTGTCTGCTTTGTTTGACATTTGATATGCCACACAATTGTAATGTTGCATCAATTTAAGTTCGTTTTTTGCCAACAGCCACGGCCACATGACTTTGCAGCTTCACTTGTGTCGCTGCTTGTAGGCAGCCATGTTGCCGCACGCACACATACATGCCATCTAACTACCGCGAGGAGGTGCTTTCTGCAACATTTTATGTGCAATACTTCTTATCATTTGTCGCCGTCCGCTTTCATATGTGGCAGGAGCACACACACACATGCATAGAAATACTGTTCACTACGTTTAGTTCCACAAGCAACGCCGGCAGTTAGCTGGAAATCCTCGTATAAATGTGTAAGGAAGTCAACAACGTCTGTGGCAGCAATAAGTGGTTGTTTACGTTGCCAAATGCCAGCACACAAATCGCAAATTCAATTCATTTCTTATATTTCACAGATATTTATACACAAGCATATCCAAACACATAACACCGCATTATCCCACACATACATATGCATGTGTGTTCAACGATTTTTTGAACTTTTTTATTTATTTATTTTTTTTTTTTATTTTTCTTTATTTTTTTAAATTTTTTTCAATATTTCTCGCTCGTTTTTTCATATGTTTACCACTCTTGTGTCAGGATTATTTTTCACAACTGTGTGTGTCAGTTCATATTTGTACACCCATCAGTCTGCTAGTGCTTGTGTGTGTGTGAGTGGACAGCAGCAAGCCTTAGTATTTGTATTGTGGCAAGGTTTCAAATTATTTCGCTAAGTAGCAGGAAATATGAGCAATTCTTTTGTATGAATGAATTCCAGCGCAACCGGAAAACGCTGCAGCAGACCCACACACTCACTAGAACATATATGTATGTAGGTATGTATTTTTATCAATGGTCAAGAAATGAAGTGATTGCTGTTTGCCATGTGAGGTTTCAATTTGTGCTTAAAGGAGTATTAAATATTCCTGGCTTTTGAGTTTCGTGGATCAAATTTTCCTTGCTTAATTTTAAAAGCTTTAAGCATTCAACGAAATTTTTGTAAAATTCTGAAAGTATTAACATATGTATTTTTTTGACGTAAACTTTCGATAAATTGTCATTTGCTAGGTAGTAGGTTTTTATTCTCTTTTAATATAAAATCTATAATATATTGTTCAAAGGATTACAGGGGTTCCCTCGGATAAAAACAGCCTTTTTCAACAATTTTTTTCTCGTATAAAAAATGAAATATATTATTAGAATTTGTTATAGTCACAAACATACACTACAAGGTGCATTCCAAAGTAAACAGGACTTAAAAAAACAGAACAAATGGTTTTTTCGCCAAAATCAATTTATTTTAAATTTATTCAAAATAGTCTCCTTCTGCTTCTGAAAATGTTCAATTTCATTTCCATGAATTTTAATGATGATTTCGGCTGATTTTTAATGAATTCACGCACAGTTTCAATGGTATTTCCGGTGATTACGGATTTTGATTGGGACCTTCACTTCCAATGAAATGTCATGAAATCATGAACAATTGATAAAGGTAGCAGATTCTAACGCACCAGGCGACATATAGATGGCGCCACCAGGAGGCGAGATTCAAAAAGTCCCATTTACTTTGGAACGCAACTTGCATTAACAAAGAAATTCTGAAATTTTTGGACAAAATATGGAAAAAGATGCGCCGCGTTGGTAGGATCATTGGATTTTCGGCAGACATTCTTACAAAAAAATTAAAACTTCAGTGAAAATTTGTACCATTGTCTTGGACAATAACCATGCTATATTTTCCTAAATATGCTACATCTCTTGAAGACATCTCGTCAAATGAAAAAATCTTCCATAAAAGAACTTGATTCCAACCGTTCAGTTTGAATAGTTATTATGTACTATATATATACTTTCTAAACAATGCCTTCGAAAATAATACCACTGCCTTAGCCAGTAATACAAGTATATACCAAATTTCTTGAATATCTCTCATCGAATGAAAAAGTTTTCCATATAAGTACTTGGTTTCCATTAGTCAGCTTGTATGGCAGCTATGTGCTATAGTGGTTAGATATCGACCGCTCCAACAAATTAGCAGCTTCCTGCGAAGAAAATAACGTGTACAAAATTTTAGATCGACACCGAAAGATTTTTTCTTTATCTCTTCGATCTACTGAAAACGGGTTCCACGCAGCGGCAGTTTCAGTTTAGGGAACACAAAAATTACACGGAACCAAATCTGGTGAATGCAGTGCTTGACTGATGGTGTTGATTGCATTTGTGGCTTTAAATTAGGTCCCAATTGTAATTTTTTTGAAAAAAAAAAATTCAGCTTTATCTGGACGAGTCGAGCCAGAGCACGTTTCATACGCAAAATATTCACCAAAATCATTCGAACGGACTCGAGAGAGATGCCCAAGCCTTTTGCGATCTCTTTAGCACTTGCCTGATGAATTTCAAATGCCATATCTTCACTTTTTAATAGTTTCATCAGTTGAAGTGGTCGGAGGTCGTCCAGAATAAGGGATCTTTTTAACGATCTCTCGACCGTCTCTTTGAAGGCTTGTACCACTCGTAGGCTTGTGTTTTTGATAAAAATGAATCACTGTAAGCCTTTTCCAATATTTGTAACGATTCCGCGCACGAAATTTGGTTTGAAATAAAAAATCTGAGACAAATTCTTTATTCGATATTTTTATCCATTGTAAAATTCGCGACGCACTATTGAGGTGTACCGACTTAAGCAGCAGCTGTAAATAAACTGGTTGGCAGATCGCGCTTATATAATATTTGGCACAATAATTAAAGACAGCCCTATCAACTTAGCAACATACATTTGTTTTGTCTTCCATATAATGAACAATTCGCAAGAAAAAATTAAAAATTAAAAATTATTCAAGAAGAAATTATAAAAATCAAAAACTATAAAATCTTTCAAAATATGAAATTTTCTCATTTCAGGCTGTCCTCAAGAAAACGCGCATCACTTGTAAATGTCATGGTGTCTCTGGTTCATGCAGTTTGATCACTTGTTGGCAGCAGCTCTCATCGATCAGAGAGATCGGTATGTTATTTAAGTTTAACTAGTTTTAATCATACTGAGACAAATAAACCTTCATATATGTATAAAGTATTTTACAAAAACGCCAGTGAATGCCAAATTAAGAGTTCTCAACTTAATGTTTGGTATCTTCAAAAGCTATTAGCGAAAATAAAAATCATTCTGTAATTGTATATTACCTCCGACATCAAATTTCTTGCCTGATGCCGTCACAAATTGACAAAAAGTAATATTAATACAATATTGAGCATTTTTTTAATGTAACCATCTCACAACTTCTTACACTGTCATTAACATCATGTTGTTCACGCCTAATAGCTACATATGTTAATAACATAAACGCACTGCACTTTTTTATTAACATTTCTGGTTCAGAACTTCGCTGTAAAAACCGCTTTATCGACTTACAGCACGATTCAGTAGGTGACTAGATGGCGCACAGCATCGCTGGCAAAAGTGAAGTTCATATCCAAATAACATATACAGTAAACACTTGATATATGTGGCATATAAACTTGTCAAAACTTAGAAGAAAATCTGATGTAAAAATGGAGATAAAAAAGCTCGTTTATTATATTTTATAAATTATAAATATTTTTACTTATATATACCACTGGGCAATTTTATTATTACCATGATTACTACTCTTTTACAGGCGATTATTTGCGTGAAAAGTATGAAGAGGCTACGGTGGTGAAATTGAATAAACGTGGTCGTCTGCAAGTGAAAGACACGCAGTATAAAATGCCGACGTCGCATGATTTGGTGTATCTGGATGAGAGCCCAGATTGGTGTCGCAATAGCCGGCAGTTGCAGTGGCCAGGTGAGTGGAATGAAAATTAAATCAGTTTGCAGATATGTGCTTTTATATAAATGTATATAGATAAAACAAAAGACATAGAAGTCTAACAGAGAAATGTTAAAATAGGAAACTTAAAATTTAAGTTGAAAAAAAATGATTTTAAATAGCAGAAGTACATGGGATTCGAATTCAAGTCACTAAGTGAGTCCCGAAATTTCAAGATGGAAGAAAACTAATTTCAGGATCACGAAAACTTTTAAATTGCCCTTCAAAATTAACTTAAATAAAATCTTTACGTTTTGAATATTACAACAGTCTTTAATCAATGATTAGATTTCGGGATTATCAAATATAGCCTTTTAGAGATACCCAAAAATTTGAAAGACTGAAATATGATTTTAATTTTTTTAGATTTCGATATAATTGTTATTTGGTTGCACTTCCAAACTTAATACGAATCATATTCTTATATTTAGGAAAATATAGCATTTTTGGAGAGCTTTTGGAATTTCGGGATTGACAGAAAATCATTTCGAGATCCCGAAGAATAAATTAATAAAAAATTTCCCAAATCACATTGTTATATTTAGATGCTTTCAAAGAGTTCCGGACTGATAAACAACCAATTCGGGATCGCGAAAAATTTGAAACATTCATATATCAAACAACATCATAAAAACACATAACAGCATTTTTTGATTGCTTTTGCGGTTTTCGTGATTGGCAGAAAACCATTTCGGGATCCCGAAAAAAAACATTAGTAAAAAATAACTCAAATTACTTTCTTATACTTAGATTGATAAGCAACCAATTCGGGATCTTGAAAAATCGAAAATTTTAAACATTGAATTTCCAATTTGTTGCACGCCTAAAAACTGCAAATCAAGTTTTGATAAAGAAAAATTGCTTGCATGCCTTCAAGGATACCATTTTTCTATAGTGTTTGCTCTTTTTCCGCCAACACAAAATTATTGATGCATTTACGCTACTAATTATTTTCCACTTACAGGCACACATGGTCGCGTTTGCAATAAAACATCCGCCGGCTTGGATGGTTGCGGCATCTTATGCTGCGGTCGAGGCTACAACACCAAAAATATTGTGGTGCGCGAACGCTGCAATTGCAAATTCCACTGGTGCTGCCAGGTCAAATGTGATGTCTGTGTGAAAGTGCTCGAGGAACACACCTGTAAATAAGTGAATAATTATAAAAAAAAAAAAACAAATATAACAACAAACATACAAAAATAAATAACTAAAAAGCAAATGATTAAGTGAAACTACTCAACAACACATGGCGATGGCGGCAAGGAGACGATAAACGCGATAAAAAAAATTAGTAAATAAAGCTAAAAATACATGAAATTATAACACAGAATAAAAAACGAACATCCTCCTAAACAGTTGCTGTGCTCCGCTCCGATAATCCCTTCGTTTGGCCGCTGCATTACAAGTATGCGTGTTAGACTGCGCAGACGGATACACATACAAGTATAAAAAGTTAAGCAGTATGTATGTACGTATGTATGCATCAGCTATAAATAAAATATGCGCCTAACGGCATGTGAAACAATTAACTGTAAATTAAAACAGCTAAGTAACTGCACAAATGAAATGACATGAGACACAAAATAAAAACGCTGAGTTGTCAAGCACACACACATACATATACTAATACAAAGAATTGTATATGCAAAATGAAATTAGTTCTTAAGTCTGATTAAATGTATGTAATTAAATGTTATGTGCGACGATGTGCTGAAATTTGATACCCTCCGTGTAATTGTATGTGTGTATATTTAGTAGTAGGCGCGCAGACAGCTCCCGTCAAGCACCACATTTGTATGTAGAAAGCAAATTCCATAAATATAAGCAACATTTATTTGATTTGACAGAAAAAAAATCAATTAATTACTATATAAGCATTTGAAGTTACTGTAATGAATTTTCAATTACCATCCGCTAAATTTAGAGTTCTGAAATGTATGTAGTTCCATATTGTAATCTATAGTGTAAGTGCGTGCGTGTGTGTGTGTAAAATACAGATATGTAGCTAAGTGAAGCGTGCTTTTAATTTTCCACCGTGGTACTAACACTTTTCTTACGCACTATATTTATTTAGTCGGCTTAATTAGTTCGTAGATTTACTCATTAAAATACATATATACAAATATAACTGCGCATAACTCACAACTCTAGTTTAGTGTGAAGCCTACTTTAACTTACGTAATTTTAGTTGTAAACATCACTTATTTAAAGTAAAATTGTACGAAGCAGATCTGAGCATATTGTTGACAGCTTCTGATATGAAAAAAGTAATGTGAGGAATGCTAGACCTTTTTACATACATACATTTACATACATTTGTAAGCGATAACTTTTTCTTTTTTGAGACTTATGAGATTTTTGCAGAGGATATTTGGACATAAAGTGAAAATCTTTCTTGATCCCATTATATACATATTTGTAACTGCATTGTCTTTTGAAATCAAACAAACTTTGTCAATAAATTATAAAAGCTACAAAGAAGTCCCATGGAAGGGTAGTGGGATGTTTGAAATTATAGAACCAAACAAAATAATACATTTAACTGCTAAAAAAGGATAGAAAGATATATCGTACTCAAATATATTTGAAGCGAGCGTTAATACATGAAAAAATTGGCGGCTACGTAAAGTCATCTATACCATTTCTGTATCCTCCACTAAAACATAAAGACTGCAGTCTTTAGATGACTAACCTATAGTAGTATTCGACTTCCTCGAAGTCTGTGGACGTTGACTTTTTGAGAGTGGGAGCTCACCTCGCTCAAATGACATGGGCTTGCTGACGCATGTAGGCGTTGATTATCCATTAAATCAAAGATTGTTGACATGAATAGTTATTTAATGACACCAAAACAGATGCCATGTCACTAGAGGGATCATAGGCACACGGAATTTATGTATTCAATGCAACCCAAAAAAATTGTCTGCCTTGCCGTTGAACGTTGTGAGAAACTCCTTATTAATTATTCGCAGCTAACTCTTACATACTGTCTCCAACTTGTCCCATTGTCTACAGCACAGCACTTGGATTACTCCAACATAATGTTATTAATTTCTATGAATCATTCTTAAATGAACTCGTTTTTTTTTTGTTTTGAGTTCACATACTAGAAAATTGGCAGCTGCATCCTGTTTATTTTCAGGTAAGAGCTATGATAAATAAATAAATTCGGAAGCTGTTGCCTACATCTAGGCGTGCGAAGTAAAGTTCTGAAGTATAAAGTTTGCCAATCGCAGAAAAGTCGACTTTCTTAAGAAATCTGTGGCACATATGCTATCCTGCCAAAAACATATATCGGATCCATTAATTTTTGGAAATTAGTACTAATGACTGAAATGATGCTCTCGGCAGCTTTTTCGAAAAAATGGTTCAATGAAATCATCTCTCTATGATTACCTTAAAATTGTTCAATCTTATTATTGTCTCCTTGAAATTGAAATTCTTGAAAAATTTATTATAATATTTATGGAATATTATACATGTATATATATACATATATGATATGTATCATATGTTATTTTCATAACACTTTAGTCCTTTTTAAACTATGTCAAGCATTTTATTTGAGCATTGTATGCATTCACAGTATCCTTGGTCGGATTAAAGTCCATTTGCAAGTACTTTTTCGCATTGTTGATCACGCTCAATTACGAATAAAAAATTAATATTTGTACATATGTATTTGTGAAGGATATACTAATATTTATCGCTTTAAATAAAGAAAAATTAACAAATACTTGCGAGTAGCAATTTCTAAAAATAATAAAGAAGGTGTGCTCAAAATTAGAAGTTACATAGAAACTTGGAAGAAACATTCTTGATCTCTTAGCAGCAGAGACCCGAACTCAAATCACAGACTTCCGCGGATCAAAGTCACACATATTATTTATGTAAGTATTCGTGCACAAAGAATATAAATACTTGAAAAGAAAAGCTAAAATAGTGTTTAAATAGAGCAAAAGCGGAAAAATATTATATATGTATGTGACACTCATTGCATTTTGAATATGTGAAATATTTGAGATTATAAATATGAAATATTCGCGACGCAACAAAATGAAAAGCATATTGTATGTATCTATTGTAATTTATGAAACGCATAATAAGAGTAAACGAAATACATATACAACTAAATTTAAAATGAAAATGAAACAGTGTAAAAAAGTTAATATATAAGTTTTAGCGATTACAAGAAATGCGATAGTAATATATTTAACTAATATAGATGGCGCAAAACACAAATGATTGAAAATGATCAGACAAAAAAAAACAACAACAGATAAAACGTATTAAATGATGAAAAACAAAATGTTGAAAAAATTGTGTGTTTGATTTCTAAAATGGTTGCAATAAGGGAAGGAAAATCACTTACGAATAAGTTTGGATTTTAGTTTGGCTTAGTGACTTATTATCAGGCGCTGTTTACGAAGTCAACTACGAAGATTTGAATTTCGTAAGGTATGTTCCATAGGGTCTTGATAATTATTGATTGTTTTGAAAACCCATCCCCAATTTACTTATACCTTTTATATGGTTCAGCTCATCATGAAAATGGCACTGAAGTCCAATGGGTTAATAAAGCGATATTTGACCTTACAAAATTGATGCATACCAAACTTTATTTAATTCGGTTGAATCCAGTAACATGAAAAAATAAATTTAACTGCTAAAAATGGATAGAAAGATATGCCATACTCAAAAACTTTGAAACGAGTATTCATTAATCAAAAAAATGGCAAGAACATAAAGTCATAATGAAGAATAATGAAGAAATTCGCTATATTTTCTGGAAATTTCGATGGGAAAGATGCACCTCGCTCTAGTCAACCTATCGTTGATAAGGACTGTCACATAGGCAGCTATTATATTGCTAAGGAACTTAGCATTCATAATCAATCAGTTTAAACCATTTTAAAATAGGCTGGCTACAAAAAGAAGCTCGATGTTTGGGTACCACATGAATTGTCTGTGAATAGATTAATGGACCGAATTAACATCTGCGATTCTTTGCTGAAACGAAATGAAATCGAACCATTTCTGAAGCAAATGGTAACACGAGATGAAAAGTGAATCAAATTCGACAATATTGTGCGTAAAGGATCATGGTCCAAGCGTGGTGAAGCTCAACCAGTGGTCGCAAAGCCAGGATTGACGACTTGAAAGGTTATGCAGAGTATTTGGTGGGATTAGAAAGGAATCATTCACTATGAGCTGCTCCAGCCTGATCGAACGTTTAATTCTACATTTTCCTGTCAACAACTGAAGAGATTGAAGCAAGCAATCGAAAAAACGGCCAGAACTAATCAGCAGAAAGGGCTTCGTCTTCCATCAGGAAAACGCTAGAATAAAAAAGTTTTACACTGTTGGAATAATATCTCTAGCGTGAAAATGGCAAAAAGTGGTCGGCCGAAATGGTACATACTTAGTTCATTAAAGTTCATTATAAATATACAAAAATAAGTTGAAGTCTGATTAGAAATACAAAAAGACTTTTTCGACTATACTACATTTATATTACAAGAAGAATCTGCCTGTGTGGCAAGCGATCGTTTTGAAAACAACTTTCAACAAAGTTTTGCATTAAGTTAACCTAACTAAATGCGGCATTTACATGTTATCATGGGTGCATATGATTTATAATATATTTAACATAGTTATTTCAAGGTATTGAGAGTATCAATAATCTCTTTAGCTATGCCCGCAGATAAAGCCTGAATTATCTACTGTGCTGCCTGTAATTACAATTTTACAACCGGTTACCTCACGTAATTATTTTATGCAACCGAAATAGACCGTTTATTATACCGGACTGATATCAAACATTATCAGTTTGATAAATAACGCAAGGATGGTAGCCAATTATTTTCAGACTATCCAGCGCATGGAATAGAAAAAAGTGGAATTTAGAATGAATACAATTTTCTAATTCGTAAGGATGGGTTTGTTGGAGTTAGATATCTCAGATAGTTCCTTGGAAGTTATAGTATTAGGTTGTCAAAAAAGCTCATTTCACGCGCTAACACGTGTTTGATTAATTGTCGTTTCTTTTAAGTCGTTCGTGAGTTATAGCGTCGCAAACATGGAGCAAAATAAAGAGAGAATACGACATATTTTACAGTACTACTACGATAAAGGCAAAAATGCATCTCAAGCCGCCAATAAAATTTGTGCAGTTTATGGACCCGATACAGTTTCCATTTCCACCGCACAACGATGGTTTCAACGTTTTCGTTCTGGTGTAGAGGTGGTCGAAGATGCGCCACGCTCCGGAAAGCCTGTCGTCGAAAATTGCGATAAAATCGCTGTATTGGTCAAAAGAGACCGGCAAAGTAGTCATCAAACCGTTTCGAACCACTTGAAGAAGCTTGGAGTCACTAAGGAGCTCGATGTATGAGTGCCACACGAATTGATGCAATAAAATTACCGCAAGACTTTTTTGACCTGTTCCTACATAAACCCCCTCACACGAGCACACACTTCTAAACAATATCACGTACATTTTATCGGTAAGCTTATCAGTTGGCTCTTGCTCCCGAAAAACCATACTCATTCATTGTTTATCATTTATCCTCAGTATTATAGATTTTATTAATATTTTTTGTCAATACACAGCTAGGCGTTTCTCACGCCGCAATGTGGAACTATTTGATGCATGTTGGGGAAAAAATATTATAAAATAATTTATTTCAAGAGGCAGATTGAAGTTGTGTGGCACTTACAATGCAACGCTTTAAACATTTAGGTTACAGAATGTCGATAGTGAGACCGCTGAATCTATTGAAATTCACGTCAAGAGCAGGCATTCTGAAGGAAAACTACTTGTCTTAAACTATGTAACGGCACTCTATCTGGCATGGCTAAAAAACGAAAACTGGTCTATGCGCGGCTTACCTGTTTATCAGATTAACCTAGCCTAACATTATGCTATAGTGGACCGACCAGAGCAATTTCTTGGAAGATTGTAGCGTTGCCTTGTAAAATAAGCCCTTTCGTGAAGATATCTTTTAAAATAAAAAAGTTTTCCATACAAAGATTGAATTTTGATAGTTTCTTTTTTATGGCAGTTAGATCCTATAGTGGTGCGATATTTGTGGTTCCAACAAAATGATCAGCATCTTGAGGAAAAAAGTCGTGTTAGAAATTTCAGATCTTTGTCTCAAAAACTAAATTCGCTTATTTACAGACAGACAGCCGGACATGACGAAATGAAGTCAACTCTTTACACTGATCTCTTGCATATAAGTATACTTTATTCAGAGTATAATAAGGGAAATAAAAGCAGAAATTTTACCTACCTTTAGGGGCACTGATAAAAAATAAAAGTTTTTCAGCGAAGACACAAAGCGAATATGATAATTCTTATCATATTTTAAAAAATATTGCCTTCAATTAGGTGTAATATTAGAAACGGTACATATTTATGCCAAGTCACAAACCAAGAATGCTTAAATCTATGCCGGGTTATAATACGACTGCTTAACGGTTATTACACACACGCTAGTCGCTAGACATGATAGCGGTATAAGTGCTTGAATTCGATGTGCAAGCTTGAATCATGCACCTCAGCCATGTTTGCATCGAGATTTATAGAAAAATCTAAGTTTTTCCTTAGCGATCAAGACTCGGAAGCCAATGAACGCTCAATCAGCCGAGCAGGTGCGCCTGCAGGCATACTTCGCATAATATTAAGAATTAGCATAAAGTAGATAAAAATATTGCTTCGAAATCGCTGCACTGTGCAGTGATAGGCCAGTCTGAAGCATGGGATTTCAGGTCCTTATTCGCTGCTTACATGTCACTTATACGCTCAGTAGTACTTTGGCGCTCGTCAGGCTGAGTTGCACGCCGCTAAGTGGAACGCGCGGAAAATAAACTAAATCCGATGGTGCAAAATACAAATAATAGGCGCGTGTGTTAGTTAGTATCATAAAAAAGCGTACTTGCATATATGTGAGTCCACCGCATCTGTGTGTGTGTATAGATGAGTGCGCAGAATTCACTTTGATCCATCACTTCCTACGCGTTAGGATTACTTGTAGTTGTGTCAATGGCCAACCAGCGGCAAACCAATATAATTAAATTCACTCACATACACTACCATATTGTGAAATACTATTATCATAAACGAATAAATAGAAAATACCAAAAATTAATAATTAGTGATTATTTTGACACATTTTTGCAATATTCTGGCAAAGTTGTGGCACCTGTGAACACTTTGGCTGTGTGAAAGTTTCCTCTCCTTTTGAAATGTCTAAAATTTTCGTATGCTACTTAAAAATATTAACTCTTGCGCTCTTGTGTGAAAGTTGTGCGGCTGTGGATGTGAACCGACTGCGAAA
The DNA here is from genome assembly GCA_037783105.1 of Bactrocera zonata. Taxonomy (NCBI): domain Eukaryota; kingdom Metazoa; phylum Arthropoda; class Insecta; order Diptera; family Tephritidae; genus Bactrocera; species Bactrocera zonata. The sequence continues at coordinate 434,384 of JBAWJQ010005149.1, read as the reverse complement.
TATAACGGAAGCGGCGAATAGCTGGCAGTATTTATTTAAACATGGAGAGTCGGCATTGAAATTTTTGTGAGTATACCAAATAATGTTGCAAGTTTGTGACATAGAATTTCAAAATTTTTCACTTTCAGATGGTTTATGTAGAGTGTGAATAAAGATTGAGTTAATATTTATGTCTCCTCTGACTATACATTTCAGGACCTTGTACCAACAGATGTTTACTAACTGAGGCAGCCTTCATTTGATTTTATTAACTATATTTGGAGGTTGAAAAGCTGGTCAGAGCTGCCAAGTACATTAATTTGGCACAAAATGTTTTTTTCTAAAACCTAATTTCTCCTCAACTTTAATTTACATTCCTATTATGAATGGATGCTAGCCTGGGTATAGTAACCGCTGATAAATTTGCATTAAGCAGGGCTACTGTCTACTGATTATTGCAGCTAATAGTCGCCTTTTTTTAGTTTGATGATGAGTTTATGTCTTTTGTCCAATTTTTTAAATAACCATACTGTGAGTCTGATCGTTACAATTTTTAACTGTCTGATAAAGCCTTTTAAATCGATGAAAATATAACCTAAAAAATTCAATAACTGAAATCATTCTATTTTTCCCAAATATACTATTTGTAAAGCCCCATTAAATTCCATGTGAAATACTCCACTCTCACGATTAAAAAAAAAATGTTTTTGACCCTATTAAATACGTAGGTTGCCTTTTATATTTCGGAATTTGGCAATTCTGGTGTTTGAACTGGCAACTCACAACTTTGTCGTAAATTTCGGTATTTTTTATGTTATACTAGACATACTCAGAACGTTTTGACATGTGAAACGATATTCGAGGCACGTCTATGACATCGTCACGGGCGATGAATTGTGGATTTACGCATATGAGTACGAAACTAAACAGTAGTTGCTTGTATGGGTGTTTCAAGGTGAGATGAATTCAACAATAGCTGACGGCAAAAGAAGCATTTTGAAGCGAATGGTCGCCTATTTGCTGAACATGTCGCAACCATACCACTAGAATAACACAAAACAGTATATTTTGAGTAGTATACAACGATTTTTGTTCCAGTCATCTTTCAAGAAAAGAGCAAAACTAACTGTCGAAGACAGATCACTTTTAACCAAGGACAATGCGACTTCTCATACAACAGCTGTGACAATTGCATTTTTGAACACCCAACACATCGCTTTGATGAGTCAGCCGCCGTATAGTCCTGACTTGGCACCGAATAACTTCTTTTTTTTCGTAAAAAATAAACTAGGAGGTCAACGTTCTTCTACACTTGAAAAGGCGGTTGGTTCGTTAAGAACGCATATTTTCGAGATACCTCAATCAGAGTGGCAAAAGAGCTTCGAAAATTGGTTTAAACGCATCTAAAAGTATACAGTTCTTAATTCAGAACATTTGGACAAACAATAAACCGATTTTCGATGATTAATATTAATTCTAATTCAAAAATATAAAAGCAACCCTGATAAGAGTTCAAGTACTTGCCTCTAATATTACCAATATGCCAAATACACTTGTCTCCAAGGGTCATTGCTCATCTAAAATTACTAGTAGCTTATAGCATAAGCCTGTGCATGAAAACGCCGTTACACGATTCATCCTCAACTAAATAGCGTGTAGATATTTTCTTCTGATTTACATTATCATTATCGAGCAAATACATATTATGATTACCGTTTGTTTTTGGAAACAACAGATGATAATGCGACGTAACATGTCTAACGATAACTTTATCTGTTACCGTAAATGATAAGCTTGTCCCTCAAATTATGGTATTTGTTCTAATCAAATATAAAATTGTGTTCTGCTTCAGATTTCATGTCCATTACTGGCTTGTTGTATTTTTCCTCGTACTCAAATTATTCATTAAGTAAACTATTTACTAAATTATTATTTATTTAATTATGAGTCGAAAGTCTTTTCGTATTTTGTTGAAAAGGTGGAATTTTAAGCTTAATTTACCAAAAAAAAAATTAAATTTGGGGAAAAAAGTTATACCTGTTCAAATATGATTGAAAATAATGAAGAAATTCGCTACATTTTGAAATTTTTGTATAAAAAAGGGAAGAATGCCATACAAGCCACCAATGAAATTCATGAGGTCCACGGAGACGATGCTGTAGCAGTTCGTGTAGCACAACCATGGTTCGCTTGCTTCCGTTCTGAAAATTTCGAAATTTCGATTTACACTGGTTAAAGTTTTATACCGATGGAATAATGTCTCTAGCGGAAAAAGGGCAAAAAGTGGTCGACCAAAATCTAACACAAACATAAAAGCTTTTTCGACTACCCAATATTAATATTGCATGCAAAAGATTTGTTCGTTTCATTTTCCATTTTCGGATCAAAGCCACCGTAAAAATTTAAAAGTTACCGATTCGGAAGTAAATAACTTTTTTAGACTCCTTCGAATGGCGTAAAGAAAAATACTCAGCATATTTAACCCTTTAAAACATTGAACAGCATATTTAAGGAGTGTTTCCTTGATCTGCAATAGATCAACTAAAGCATTGCTAATACTCTACACCTTCATTAGGTCCTTTAAGCGAGTCGGAGAACTCATTATGTAAGACTACAAGGTACGTTCCCCCTGGTAGCGCCATCTATATGTTGACTGTTGCGTTAGAATCTCCTATCTTTATCGATTGTTCTGTGAGAATTTTATGACATTTCATGGATTGGAAGTGAAGTTATTGTGTTTTAAGTGTCAGTATGTTTGTGTTATCGGTGCAAAAATGAGCTTCGAACAAAGAGCCAGCATTAAATTTTGTTTTAAAATTGGTAAAACTCTTACTTGTATATACCACTACTAACTTTTAAATATTTCTCATTTATAGAAAAAACTACGTCAATGTCACCATCACCGGAAGCGTACCTGAATGCATGGAGTATCAGTGCAAAGTTTATTGCGGGAATACCCGTGCAGACCAACTGAATAAAAGTATCGAAAATGCCTTATCAGTTAATGTGGGTAGAAATGAAATTAATTAATACATAAATAAAAAAAATATAAACTTTATAAATATTAACTTTTTCAGAGCAGCAACTGTTCAGCTATCCTAGAGCTGCGTCTGTATAATGTTGAATTTCCGAAACAAAGAATTTCATTTGGATTTCTCGGTGAATATTTCAATAAGGTGCGTATGCTCTACATTGGCTCATCCAATGTCACCGCTATTGCTGCGGGCGCTTTTAAAGAAGGCATCTTCAAGGAGATTCAGTTGGAGAACTTAGAATTGGAGGAAATAAACAAGAAAATTTTCAAGAATACTACTACCTTTTTCACAATACTTTCCATTATACAACGGAATAAACCAATACAATTAGTTTGTGACGATTTTCTGGGTTACATCAAATACCAAATTAAAAACTTTACACTGCAAGGCAACATCAAGCACATAACGAATACGACAGCATCGAGTAGTTTGCTAAACAGCTTGAGATATCTGGATTTGAGTTATAATAACTTTACCAATACATTTACCGAAGAGACATTCGAAAAGTTGTGGGTGGTAGAATATTTGGACTTATCACACTCGAATATACAATACTTACCCAATTATGTGTTTTCCAAAATCACCGACACACTGTTATACCTCAATTTATCCTATAATCAGCTGACCACAATAAATTATTTGATTTTCGGCAGACACGCAATTTACGATGATTTAATTATCGATTTGAATTATAACCCCTGGAATTGTACGTGCGACTTGCGCACAGAAATGAATTTAATACTGATGTTTCAAAGCAATCCTCCGACATGTGACGAGCCCATCGAATTAGAGAACGTATCGGTATTGGATGAGCGTGTATGTCACAGCGAATTGAATATAACTGCAAATTCGACTGCAGTTATGGCATCTACAACACAGTATACAAAACAAACGACACTGAAACCGATTACTACAATAGGAGATTACGAGTACATTACGACTCCAACACGAGAGAATTTATCATCGCTTACAACTAAACGCACTTCAACCACAACTAGTGCTGTTGTTGATGGCGATGAGGACACAATATTGGTACGTTGCTTGGTACCTGGTGTGTCGACCATGGTGACCTGGCACAGCGTTTTGTGGCCCGAAACACAGATTCGTCTGACAGAACTGCCGAACTTGCGCGTTGAAGTGCTATTGGAAATTACCGATTCGAAAGAATCATATGGTTTGATTTGGTTTAGTAGCGTTGTGGATGATTACTACAGCATGACAGTTAACTACAATCAATATGGGCTGGGTTGTGTTGGACCCATCAGCTATACAACCATTGTGTCCAATCTCTTACCAAATACTGCTTACACATTTTGTTTGATGCCCAACGATGATTTAAAGATTTCTCCATATCACTGTGATTCACTGCACATGAATTCGAATCTGCAAGTAGTCTATAATACATGGTTGTCGCATGACATGCGGTTCACGGGCATATCGCTGACCGTACTTGGTGTGTTACTTACTTGCTTCTTGGGCATTGCCAGCGTTTACATGCTGCTAAAACATAAGCCAACACTGCTGAAGGGCAATAAACGTGTGAAAACCACAAGCGCCAATTCAATGGACATAGTCATCTTTCCAAAGCAGCGCTCATTGGAGAATTTGAAGCTCAAGGAACAGACGCTGGCGCAGCGCACTTCTCACAGGTGTGTATTAAAGGTTTATAAGAAAACGCCTTCCTTCTACGCAATGGAACTATATATGTTCAGGGTTTGTCCGGAAAGTAAAAGAACTGAGTCGTTTTAAAACAAAATTACTGAACCAATAGTTAAAACTTTAAACGTTCAAATTAGGCTCCTTCTGCGTCGATGAAGCGCTGCCAGCGCGATTTCTAAGCATTGAAGGCGCCGCGGAAGGCATTCTCTGGAATAGTCTTGAGAGCCAGGGTCATGCGCTAGGATCTCCTTTGCTGTCAGGCAAGGAAACAAAAAGAAGACGGAGGTCACATCTGGGCTGTAGAGCGGCTGCTTAAGCGTTGGAATGCCGGCCTTGATTAGGTAGCTATTCACAAGAAAGGCGGTGTGAGCCGGGGCGTTGTCGGTGGTGCAACTTCCAATCGGCTGCGATGTCTTTTCGGACCCGATTGACCTCATTTCATTTTCGCCTGGCACCACTCACAGAATCACGTCGCGTAAAATGTTTGTCTTGACTCTCCAGGTGCTCGGAGGCAACTCGTTTGTTAGCCTGGAACGCCCTCTATCGAATCCAGTCGGCGCGCGTACGCTCTGAAGTATAGTCGCAGCGGAAGATAATCAGTTCTATTACTTTCTAGATAAATCCTGCAAAACAGTCGTTGAGCTTTTATTTTGACGCCTATTCAGTTATTTTTATATAAGTTGGACATTGTGTATACGTTTTTTATGGAATTTTTACTATATCACTGGATTCTACATTTTCTAATACCTTTTACATATTAACACTTTAATCAAATTTCAGCACCTACGACACTTCCAATAGCAGTCCTACCTCCAACAATCACATAATACGTCGCGATTCCGTTGTTAGTGTTGAGAGTAATCAAAGTTATATGAATGACAACTTATACGAAGTAATACCGGCTTATCTTCGTCTACAAGATATCACTACCGATTATGAGAGGAAGTCGCTAGAATTGGAATCTATTGACAGTTATATGTCCACCTTGGCGCCCAAATACGAATGCACTTCAGTCAGTTATGCAGAAGTTTTGCCACGAAACAAGCGTGCCTCAAATGATCCACTGCCAGCATTACCAACAACGCGGGCGTCTAGTACAACTACTCTTGCGCTGGAGCCACCTGCGTCAATGCCAGAGAGTATGCCCTATATAACTGTGACGGATGCGAATGAGAATGCAGAGAGCTGAGATAATAAAATGTAGGGAGCGTGACGAGTTAAGTAGCGTGGCGATGTTCACAAATATGATAACTCGAACAATATCACTAAATTAAAACTGTATACGCGTAGAGTATGTAAATCTATGTATGTTATAATAACGATGTAATAAAGGAGGGAGGACTGAGAAAAAAAATGCTATTTCATTTACGAAAACGTAGTAGGAACTGTAGCTCTCTCAGTTTGCAAAATCTCTAGAATAAATTTGTATTCATGTAGCCGTAGTCAGTTTCGTTAAATACTCAACTTTGTCGACATTTAGTGAAAAAAATAAATAAATAAATATCGATTAAAAATCGATATACAAAATGATAAAAGTTCACAACCACCCAGCACAAATATTTTGTTGGTGTTACATTAATGTAAACATTATCAAATCACTATATTTATTACTTTTTACGCCAACACATCCCGTTTGTCATATTTATTTGTATAATTTACCAACTAGAACTTACTACTTTGGTTAGCTCCGAATATTGACAAATGAATACAGGGTGGTCTAGAGATTATTGTGAGATCCTTTTGATAAAGGTTTGATATAAGCAACCTGTAGCTGAAATATGCAAGCATATAGTATTCCTAATATACAAACTGATCAAATTTTACCCAGGCTGTACATTTAAACTGGACGCTCAAAGCGAATAATTTACCAGATTAGTTCAATATTTTTTGTGGCACAAAGCATTTAGTGAAGGCCGTGAAGTCATCGAAATATTGGACATCCAGTTATAAGACAATTTGGCGCTCAAAAATAAACGAAAACCGAAAGAACCAAACTTCGAAGCTCCGAGAACTACCGACGTTTTCGTGCCAAACTTTGTTCAACGATTAGGCCCGACGGGTATATAAACAAGCAAAATTGCCGCATTTCAAAATCTGCCATTTCATAAAAAAAAAAACACAGGTTTGCTGTGGATTCTTGGTCGGTGGAATCATCGGTCCATATTTCTATAATTTCACGTTTTTGGTCGGTCGATTGGTTACCAAAATCATTTGATATCACACCGTTAGACTTTTTCCTGTGCGGATGTGTAAAGCCTAAAGTCTATACGGACAAACCCGCTTCAATTCAAGCCTTGTAGCGACACATCACTAGTGTTATACGCCAGTTACCAGTCGAAATGCACAAACGAGTCATCGAAAATTGGACTCAATGAATGGGAAATCTGAGACGTAGCGGCCAATTTTTGATAGAAATAATCTTCAAAAAATAAATGCCAAAGCAGGTTTTTGCGAATGATGATAAACATTAGCCGATAAATTTGAAGCTTCTGTATTTTTTCTTTGAAAATGTAACGAACCTTGAAATGGATCACCCTTAAGTTCGATTTAGGAAGCACTGAGCTACAATTATTTTAAGTAATAATGCTTTGACCGTATTTATTATTATTTTTATTTCTATTTTATTTGAAATAATGTCACATATCTTAAACCCACCTTTTACCATCAAAAAGTTTTCCGTAAGTTTATGATTTATTGGATACGCCCTATAAAAGCATAAGTAAGAGCATACCTTTAGGCGTTTTAACCTATTTACGTAATATAAACTTAATAGTGGTTTAACAAAATAAGATGAAATATTGCTATACTGTAGTTATTGCCTCTGAGATATAACAAAGTGTATGGATCCTTTGGTGTGCGGTACTCAAACCTACAAAAATATTTCCATCCAAATTCCAAAAAGCATATTTGTATCACTTCAATTGAAAAATTAACCATTCTGTAAAGGGTTAACGGAAGTCACTCCCACTACCGCTACTACACGAATATTGCGCTTAGTCATTACCATGTAAAGAAGTCACCACCCATTGATGGAACTCCCGCATGCGTTACACGATCACATCAACCGGCAGGCAATTGGCTGCTTTATCAAATCAAATAATCATAAATTTATTAGTATACCGATAAGCAAATCGTATTTAATTGTTTACTAAATAAATTAAGCATGAAAAATCGTTGATAGAGAGATATGCAAAATGCGTTTGAAATCGTATATGGAAAATCAGTTTGTTGAGAGTTGTTGAGTGCGAAAGAGTGGACAGAAAATCACGGCAATCGAGGCGTCACGGTCTTTATACCTATACATATATAGATATAAATGAGTGTGTATATAGTATCGCTAACATTGTTTTGATTATGACAAAATGTTTAAATCGAAATCCTTTCGTATTAATCATGAAATAGACAAAAAGCCGAAAGTACATGACCTTTGCTATGAGTCCAAACGAATACGGTGAGATTCTTACTGATTTTATTTTTATATAAAATTTCATGCTTATTGGTATCCTTGTTCACTTCTCAGCTGGATGAAATTTTTGATTATACCACTAATCATCGCTTTCTCATTGCTTTTGGTGCTGAGTAATGTGAATTTCTCCGGCGAGTCATATGAGCACACTGTGACACCTTCCAGTGGAAGCCATACAGAGGTAACACAAACGCCAACGAAGGAAGTAGTAACCGTAGCTAACCTCGCCCAAGGCATAACAATGGAGGAAGAGGAGAAAAGGGGTGGAGCAGTGGATGTAGCAGTGCAGTACTTGAAAGAGGCTCAGGAAGTACCGGCAGCCACGTAAGCAAAATATGCAGAGTTAAATTGTTTAGTTATTAAAAAGAGAAAATTTAGTAAACTTGATTAATTAAGGAGGCATTGCTAGAAATTTTAAGAATATCATTCAGATCAATAATTGAGTCGAATGAAAGAGTGACTGCAAAGTAAAAACTCTGGAAAACACACAGCCTAAAAGAATATTTTTTCTAAAGAAGATCATTTTTTGTTGGTCAACGTCAAAAAATCAAAAGTTATTTCTACACAACTTAGTTCCAAAAATGTATACCTTGTTTATTTTATTCTTTTGCTTTAGGGGTTTCCAGTGCACAGACAACAACACGTGTAAGACAGTAATTTGTGTGGGTGGACCCATATACAATCTCCAAGTTGAATTCGATTACATTTTGTATTGGTGCAGAAATGAACCTTTTGACGTCATCATAGAGAATTGCACATTCAACCAAAATACTATTAGCAGTTCCACATTCTCTGGGAATTTCAAGATGTCCACTTTAACAATACGAAATTGCACCCTCAATACGATCGTCGATAATGCTTTCAACTACCAAACTCTAAATAATTTAACGAATTTAACATTTGTCGGTACGCAATTGAAAGCTTTGAACGCGCAAACGTTTCTTGGTTTAGAAACTGTGGAATGTTTCCAACTGTTCAATGTGCTCACTCAGGAAACTCTGCCCTTCAGCGCAGGTAATTTCTTGCAACCAATGGCTGCGAGTCTCAGCTATTTGGTGTTGCAACAAACAGAGGACTCTTGTTGTTCCACCATCTATGATCCCACTGTGTGGTTGGGTGGTAATAGCACCACCGTCTACAGTAAACTAACGTATGTCGACTTGAGCGGCACGAATTTTAACGACACACTTAACGGTGATACATTCGCAAAACTATCAGCTGTGCAAGAACTTCGGTTGGCCAATTGCAGTTTGAGCAGAATCGCCGAAAACGTTTTCACTGGCATTTTGTCGACACTAAAATCACTCGATTTGCGATATAATCGTTTACAGACGCTGGATGGTGAGTTTCTAGCCGCTGCTATTCCCAAAGGAATTAATATGGAATTGGGATGGAATATGTGGAGATGCGATTGTGACAATATGGAAACCATTGAGTATTTGAAGCAAATAAAAAATAATTCCGCGGTCGATACGGTATGTGCAACACCAACAGATTTAGCAGGCACACAAGTTAGTTCGTCGCAAATAAGCTGTCACAGTGAGCAATTCATATATGAGATGATAATAAATAAATAACAAACTACCTTTTCAGTCACGACCATACCTACAACAATTTTAACAACCATAACAACCACAGCAGCCACTACAACTACAACACTAACAACCACAACTATTGTGGATGAAACCACATTAGCAACGAAAGAGACTAGTGCAGACACTATACCAACATCTTCCACAATTGCAATCGACAGCACAACTATAACGGCTCCAGCCCCTACTACCAGTATTGTGCCGACAACAATAGACGACAAAACTGAGGAAATAACAGAATCGAACCCAGAAACTCTACCAACAACTTTTACAATTGTCATCGACAACTCAACCTTAAAGACGTCAGCTACAACAGAAGGAACAGATGTAAGTGACAGCTCTGGTAAGTATCATGGAGATTTCTGACAAAGTCACTATCATTATTTAAGAGAGGAAATGGATTAGAGATTTGAATAGTTTCGCTAGAGTATCACTAGTTTGATTCTTGACAGTATCTGTTGCCATGCAAAGATCCGTTGTATTTTCGGAAAACTTCGAAGTATAAATTTTATATTATTGCAACATGTTGATACAGAGTATAACAGTTTTGTTCACTTAACGGCTGTTTGTATCACCTAAAATATATAAATTAAAATGAGGAGATGAGTTGACTAACATAAAAGGTCAATATGTAAGAAATCGAAATGAAAATCTCTTTCTAATATTAGTACATCCTCTTGCCTAAAAGGGTTGAAATAGGTGCAAACACCTGGTCTTTCCAAAGGAGTGGAGGTCTTCCTCTTTCCCTGCTTACCTCAATGAATCGTCGAATGTACTTCCTGGAGAAGTGTTCTCTCCATAATTTCTGTATGAACTATATAAATTACTGCGACGAAACTGAATTCTTTTCGTGCAAACTCTAACTCGCATTAGAAATACTTTTAAAATACAGGGTTTGTCCGGAAAATAATAGGACTGATTTTTTTCCACCGTGACTGTACTTCGATGTGTGTGCGCATTGACTGGATTCGGTAGAGGGCATTCCTAGCTAACGAACGAGCGGCTGGTCAGTTGTCTCCGAGCACCTGTATAGTCAGGACAAACATTTTCGCGCGGCGTGTTTCTGTGAGTGGTGCAAGCCAAAAATGCAGCGTTCGTTAGAGCAGAGGTACGCGATTAAATTCTGCATTAAACTCGGTAAGTCTGCAACAGAGACGTTTGATATGATCAAGCAGGCTTACCCTGATGTTGTTTTAGCAAGAAGTGATGTGTTTCAGTGACAGCAGATCTTTTTTGAGGGCCGGGAAGAGATCGCTGATGAAGACCGAAAGAATGACCTAATCCAAAGTGAAAACGATGCTCATTGTCTTTTTTGACATCAAAGGCATCGTCCACCATAAATTTGTTCCTCTTTGAGAAACCGTCAACGCCAAGGTGACCTTAGAGACTCAAACCAAGGGTCAATCGGGTCCGACAAGACATCGCAGCCGATTGGAAGTTGCATCACAATAATGCCTCTCACCGCCTTTATTGTGAATAACTGCCTAACCAAGACCGGTTTCTGCAGCCGCCCTACAGCCAGGATGTGGCTTCCTAGACTTTGTTTTGTTTCCTCGCCTGAAAAGGCCGATAAAAGGGTATCCAAGCAGCATGCAACTCGGCTCTCAAGGCTATTCCGCAGAATAACTTCCGTGACGCCTTTAATGCTTGGAAATCACGCTGGCATCGCTGTATCGCCGCAGAAGGAGACTATTTTGAAAGTTTTTAAAGAATTGTAACGACTGGTTCAATAAAGTTTTTTTAATCGACGCAGTCCTATTAATTTCTGGGAAACTCTGTACAACTTGAGTTTCGACGTCTGCAACAGGGTACAATACAGAAACTACAAGTTTTACCACAACAATCCCTCTTAGTAGATTATTTTATAGCGCAGTAACAACAACTCCTTTCGCTTCATTACCCTATCTCAAGAAGTGGTGTTGCGCACATTATTGAAACAACTTCTGGATCTAGCTGGTATGTAATCTCAACCCAGCAAGTCTGGAAACCGCTACTTCGTTTTGTTCAAGAGCGGTCCTAACGGTAGCTAAGGCATCGCTAGAATTGTGTTCACGAAGGATAGGCGGCATTTTCAAAATATTTTTTTCGGAAAGCTCGCAGATATGGCTGAAATTGCGTTTAAGAAAGATACTCGTATGTTCTCTTAAACAGGCTTTATTAAACCAACATGGAAAAACTCAGGACTTGACTTAAATAAGTAGTTTATAAAGCTGTATTGTAGTTTATTAGAGAAGGTATATATTTCTTTAAAGGTTAGCAATTTTTCAGATACAACTTTAGTCTCAACAATAGTTACAACGATATCTCCAACAACACCCAAATATACTACTAGCAATACATCAGCAGGAACAACTAGTGAGACTGTCACACCACCTTCATCACTAACGACGTCCACGATTGAAGACAACTCATCCAAAAAAACATCCGAACCCATATCGACAACAACAACACCACAACTAACCGACACAACAAACGACAATACAACCTTAACTTTTATTACGGGAACAATAACAATACCAATAGCAACTGATGATGCTACGGAAGGAACAACAAAGGGAACTGCTAACCCTGAAAATACAACGGAAATTGTTATCAGTAAGTATTAGACGTATTAATTCTTATTTCGAAATGTATGTATTTCAATTAATCCATTGTATGAAAAACTCACTTCTAATCTTACGGTTTTCACACTTTTTTACCCATTTCAATTGCAAAGGTACGACCTTGACCTGGAGCACCTTCGTTCCCACGGCGATCATACCACCAACGAATTCCTGCTTTGAAAATAAAGCTTCAAAGTATTTACCTTGCAGCGATATCGTAGCCTTTAAGCTATGTGACTATGACGTCACTTTCAATGTGACCCCGATATCATCGCGAAGTGTCCAATTGCAAATCGGCGACGGTGCGAATGGTTTACACATAACCTACTTTCAGGTGACGGACAACATAAGTAAGGAAGTCGAGATCGAGAATAATAGCGAAATCGTTATAAATAATTTAGCGCCGAATGAAAGTTATACCTTCTGTCTCATACCGAAGAATGAAACGAGTACCTCACCATTTAATTGCCGTTCAGCGCACTTGCCACCACTTGAAACATGGTTGGAGTATAACGATGTAGCGCTGTTTTGCACGGTCGCCATACTCGTAACTGTTGTTTGCGCAGTTATAGGGGGGACAGCAACATATTTTCTATTGCGTTGGCGGCCAACTTTATTGTATGGCAATAAACGTTTACATCGCATTGCTTCGACAACGCACGAAGTACTACTACTGCCGAAACCGAATCGCACATCTGTAGATTCGAAATCATACGCGCTCAGTGAACTCTCCAAAATGCACGCATCGGTCAGCGATTCATTGACACCAGAGAATTATTTAAATATTAATTCGTATGATTATATGCAGTACGTCAAAGATATTGAGTTGAAGAAACAACGAAGAGTGCCACATATTTCCACGAATCAGCCTCCTGTACATCGAGCCCCTCCCACACCGGATCAGAACATTAATTCATACGATTATATGCAGTATGTCAAAGACATCGAGAAAACAAGAAAAGTGGCACATATTTCCATGAATCAGCCTCCCATACATCGTGCCCCGGCATTGCCACCAAATGTTGGTGACGCTGCAACGAATAGCTATAGCAGTGGTTATATACCAATTCGACATCCCTTACAGCGATCAGCAGTAGTAATGGAAGACGCGGCACAGCAGCAGAGAATTCGTAGGAGTGCAGCGGCGAAAATACCGGCAGAGCCAGTGGATGTTGTTGAAAACGAATATGAAAGCTTGGATTATTATCAGGAAATTTATTGAATGGTTGTGTAGAGTTTAATTTAACGAAATATTTTAGTTTTTGATTGTTAATTGAGATTATATAATAATAAAGATAATAGCAACAGATAGTCAAGAAGTAGCTGTGGAGCATGCCTCTCTTCATTTAACCATTTATTTGATGGTCTCCACTATTTGATGTGCGTCTTTGCTTTGAACCATTTTATAGTGCGAAATGAACAATTAATTGAGTCTCAATTTCAACTTAATTGTCATTAGATTTACCAAAAATTTTCTTCAGTAGTAAGGTAAAACTATTAATATAGAGTATACGTTGAGTTAAAATATATTATATTGGGTAGTCGAAAAAGTCTCTTCGTATTTTGTCAATAGATGCCGTCGCAGTCTTATATCTCCAGTGATACCAATCACAATGTGTCATACCATATAGTGTTGGAAAGGTGAGATTTTAAGCAATATACATATAATATAAAGGGACACAGCCGACAATTCTTGTGATTGGAAAGGTAAATGGTGTGAGAGGAGATAAAGAGATAGATCATTGTTATTCCTAATACACATTATGCAGCCGGTTTTCAATGTATTCAGGGAGTTGTTGAATGGCGGATGTGACCGCCTGTGCTCAGGCGTGCTTCCAACCTCGCTTTTCAGCCAACCAACTAATTAGTAATGTCCACTTAAGATAAAAATTTAAAATAGAATAATCTTTCGTGGGTTTTTTAATAATAATTTGTCCTTAAAGGCATGAGATATGCGAATTGCCATGAAATCAAGCGTATTTCGATTGGAAAAAATATAGCTTACTTCTTTGCCTACTGGTTCACTGAATTCTATTTATCAGCAAATTGTCAGCTATAATTCAAACAATAGTCACTTGATATAGATAAGCAAATCATATTTAATTGTTCATCAAATAAATTAAATATGGAAAACTGCTGGTACTTGCAATATGGAAATTGAATATTAAAAATTAGTTTGTTAGAAGTGGTTGAAAGGATATGGTCAAGTGAGAATCTATGCAGAACTGAAAATCGAAACCCGAAGTATAAATCGACAAGTACGACTAGATTAAAAAAACGTGAGGACAAGAACTTTTGTATGAGACCATACGAATACATTGTGATTTACACAGTATATATCCTTTTCACTTCTCAGCTGAATGAAAGTTTTCAGTATGCCACTACTAATCGTTCTCTCAATGCTTTTGGTGTTGAGTAATGCGAGTCTTTCGGTTGAGTCATATGAGTTGACACCCTCAGACGAAGTTGGAGTTGCAGCACCAAGCCAAATGAAGAACGTAATCTCCAATGCTAGCACCGACGGCGGTATTCTGAAGGAGAGTTATGGACTTAGTAGTGCGGAAAATTATTACGAAGAGGAGAAAGGTCGTGACACAGCGGATGTTTCAGTACAACTCTTGAAAGAGGTTCAGCCAAAAGCGGCGACCACGTAAGCAAGCATTTATAGACTCAAACGACTTAAAACTTTAAACTAGTTATGTTTTTTAGGATTTGTTTTTACTAAAACTTTAAACAACTTTCAGAATACAGTTACACTAACGGTTAATTGTTAGCCACTTACTTTGTAGCTGGCTGAGGGTAGTTTCATATCTCCACAAAATAAACGATATAAAAGTAAATTTATAGAATTTAATTTTTCAAAATGTATCACCTGTTTGGTATAGTCATTTGACCTTGTTTAAGACTTAAGAACTAAGCTGGTCAAAATTATCTACTATAACTAAAATTTAAGCCGGACCCATTCTACGCTTGAACGGATAATGCTCCTAAAAACTTTTATGTAGAAGTGACATTAACGGACTGTACTAGAGTTTAGTTTCGCATGTTCCGTTCTAATCACCCTTCACATTCATATTGCTACAAAAGTGGTTAAATTAGTTCCAACATATGGACCGACTAATTAGTTTAGAGAACTTTGAGGTCCTAGCAACTTGATAAGACACTTCAAATAATTTTCGCCAGAATATTGTTGTTTTCACAGTTATATAGTAGTTCATTTTCCTCAATACTACTACATTATGTACATATATATTTTTTAGGGGTTTTTTTTGCACAGACTATAACTCGTGTCAAAACATTAGTTGTTCGGGTGGTCCGATATATACACTCCAAGATGAATTCGATTACATTTTCGAATGGTGCGGAAATAAATATTTTGACGTCATCATAGAGAATTGCACATTCAATCAAAATACTATTAGCAGATCCACATTCTCTGGGAATTTCAAGATGTCCACTTTAGCAATACGAAATTGCACCCTCGATACGATCGTCGATAATGCTTTCAACTACCAAACGCTGAATAAATTGACGAATTTAACATTTGTTGGTGTGCAATTGAAAGCTTTGAACGAGCAAACGTTTCTTGGTTTAGAAACTGTGGAATATTTCCAACTGTTCAATGTGCTCAAGCAGGAAACTCTGCCCTTCAGCGCTGGTAATTTCTTGCAACCAATGGCTGCGAGTCTCAGCAATTTAGTGTTGCAACAAAGAGAAGATTCATGCTGTTCCAACGCCATCTATGATCCCACTGAGTGGTTGGGTGGTAACAGCGCCACCGTCTACAGTAAACTAACGTATGTCGACTTGAGCGGCACGAATTTTAACGACACACTTAACGGTGATACATTCGCAAAACTATCGGCAGTGCAGGAACTTCGACTGGCCAATTGCAGTTTGAGCAGAATCCCCGAAAACGTTTTCACTGGTATTTTGTCGACACTAAAATCGCTCGATTTGCGATATAATCGTTTACAGACGCTGAACGGTGAGTTTCTAGCTGCTGCTATTCCTAAAGGAATTAGCATAGAATTGGGGTGGAATATGTGGAGTTGCGATTGTGACAATATGGAAACCATTGAGTATTTGAAGCAAATAAAAAATAATTCCGCGGCTGATACGGTATGTGCAACGCCAACAGAATTAGAAGGCACACAAATCCGTTTTGCGCAAGTAACATGTGATGGTAAGAAATTCATATATTAGATGAGAATTAGTGAACAACTATCTTTTACTAAAATATTTAAATTTATTTTCACTTCATCGATTGTTTCAGACAGAACTACGCTTACAACAATTATGACGACCTTAACTTCAATAGGAGCCACTACAACTATAGCTGCGGAAACAACAACAATAAAGGTCACAACCACAGATTATACCACGAGGGAACCGACAGGACCTACAAGTCAAGAAACTTCACCTTCTTCTACAAATCCAATTGCTAACTCAACGTCTTCTACAACTATAAGCGCCGATTCAACTTTTCAGACTTCATCCTCTATCACAAGAATAACGCCGACAACAGCTGTTGATAGGACTGAGGAAACCACAGAGTCTAACTCAGAAACTCCATCAACTTCTTCTACGACTGCAAACGACAACTCAACCTTTTCGACTCCATCCTCTGGCACTAGTATAACGCCGACAACTACTGGTGATAGGACTGAGGAAACCACAGAGTCTAACTCAGAAACTCCATCAACTTCTTCTACGACTGCAAACGACAACTCAACCTTTTCGATTCCATCCTCTGGCACTAGTATAACGCCGACAACTACTGGTGATAGGACTGAGGAAACCACAGAGTCTAACTCAGAAACTCCGTCAACTTCTTCTACGACTGCAAACAACAACGCAACCTTGTCAACTTTATCCTCTACAACAAGTATAATGTCGACCACTACAGATTCCACTATCATTAACACAACAGAGTCTCACTCAGAAACTTCATCAACGTTTTCTACAACTGCAAACGACAACTCAACCTTTTCGACTCCATCCTCTGGCACTAGTATAACGCCGACAACTACTGGTGATAGGATTGAAGAAACCACAGAGTCTAACTCAGAAACTCCATCAACTTCTTCTACAACTGCAAACGACAACTCAACCTTTCCGACCTTGTCGACTTCTTCGTCGACCACAATTATGATGCCAACAACTTCAGATGATAGTGATGAGGAAACAACTGTATCGACTTCTTCGGGTGCAGCAAGTATTCATCGATGGTAACAATATAATTCATAGCACTTGGCTTGGAATTGCTCATTTTAAACGTGTTTTCCCAAAAAGGTATTAACCATACTTTCCTCTCTCATATTAATCGAACTGATCTATTCTGAAAAAATGTATACATATGTACGTAAAAAAGAAATAAAAACAAATGCATTATTCAAGTCTGTTTTTTCTTTTTTTTTTTTGGAATGGAAAATATTGGGGAGTGAAGAGTTCAGGTGGAACTCTATATTAGATCGCATTCCACAAATTTTTTGAAATCATTCTGCAACAAGTCTTCTTTGTACGTCTGATATAAGAAAGTGGTGACATTGACTGTTCAACCAGATCTCCGGACTTGACTCGGAATTACCTTTACAGTGATGACATTTAAGGAGCAAAGTGGTCCTTTATTAGTACATTAGCGAGCTCAAAGCAAACAGAATTGTTTGTTTTGACAAATAATCGGCTGTACGCTGTTGTGTTCGAGCGGTAGTCGAAATCAATTTTGAAAAGCTATAATAATAGAAACACCACTTCTAATATGTTTCGTACAGGTAGATTTACATGGTATATTATACAATTGGTTTGTTCACCTAATGTTTGGTTATAGCAGCGAAACATACCATAAAGCTATAAACATACATATATGGTGATGGTCAGGATGAAAAAATTAATTGACTCTTCGTATGCTTGTCTGTAAATCCGTCGGTCCATTCATGGAACCAAAAACCTTGAATACGCTCTACACACTCAAAAATTTATAGGAAGTTTTCACTTCCTGAAATAAGTCGTACTCTAGCAGTTCTATGGTTATGGATTCACAGGATCCTACTTAAAGTCAGTTTTGACACAAATTCGAGAAAAATCCGTTACTGTTTTGAACAGATATAATGAGTAACTATTATATATATCTGAGAGTAAACAATATTAATCAAATGCAAATTTAATATATACTTTACATAGCTATCAGTTCGATATGATGGAAAGATAACGAAGCACTGATAAAAAAACCAATAGACAATTAAATGCCGAAAGTAAATACTGGTAAAGGCGGTTATATCAGCTCCTGCGAGATAATCAAATAATCGTGTGTACACAATATTTAATTTCGCCGATTTTCTAGTGTTAGTTCAGTATTAAATAGCTACGCGACCGGGCAATGTCAGCAGCCGAAAACAAAGATGCGCCTGTTAAACCTAAACGTGCTACACAGGCGGGGAATGCGCATAAAACTGGCAAAGAGGGGAAACCGAAAAAATGGTAGACATTGTGTATTGAATATATTTACGACTAACATACTCATAATTTACCGAAATTTCTCATAATAGCTGCTGGAAAGCATACTTTTTGAGCGATATGTGCATGCAGGTCACCGCCTGGTTGCTCCTCACCGCCGGTTTGTGCATTATAGGGTGCACCGTTTATGTGGGGATTCTGATGGAAAATAATCGCGTTAAATATGCCGATTGCAATCAAACGCATGAATTTGATTACGTAACAGAGCATACTGACGCGTATGAGGAGACAACGACAGAGAGTTTGAACAAAAGCGTTAGGTAGGCTTAAAGCAAATTTATTTACGCTTAGCGATATAAAACTTTTGTACTTTTACATTAAAAAAGTAATCGATAAACTAAAAAAAATACAGTTATCCCAGGTCTCTTGCTCTGCCGAGTGTGGTTGTTGCGGAAGACAGAAACGGATGTAGGGAAATTAATTGCAGGATCTCTTGTATGGACGCGCTTTATTTCTACGAAATGCTTTACGAGGCTACCACGGTAAGAATTAGTGATAAAATATATCGAAGTAAACAAATAATCATAACTTTTTAAACATTAAAATGGTTAATTTTCAATGAACTCAAAGCTTAAAAGCTTGTTGCTTTGTTCTATAATACCCTTAACATATCTGATTGCATAAATTGGCATAAAACGATCTTGTTTATATTCGGTCAGTTTATATGTCAGCCATATGTTATAGTAGTTCGATCTGAAAAATTTCTTCGCAGATTGTATAGTTACTTTGCACAATAATACATGGAAAATTACGTTAAAATATCTCATCGAAATAAAAAAAAATTCCATACATGGACATGAATTTAATAGTTTGTATCGCAGCTATATGCTATATTTTTTCGATATCGTCTATTCCGACAAATAAGCATTGTCTTGAAGAGGAAAGGACGTATGCGAAATTTCATAACGATATCTCGAAAACTGAGAGACTTTTTCCTTATATGAAAATTATGTTAATGTGTGGAGTAATAGTGGAATTAGTAGCTTTTATCGCCTGCCTTTAGGCGCCAACACAATAACTGTGATAATGAAATTATTTATTATCGATAATACTATGTTGATTGTGGAGTCAATTCACGGTTTTGTTCAACGATAGATATAGGATGATAGATAAATCAGCAACACTCTTTTGTCAAAGCAAAATAGGCAAATGCTGCTTAATTGATTTTGTATTAGATAACTAAAGGAACAGAAGGGAAATTTACCAGTATTCATAATATTTGGGAAAGAAAAAATATTCGAACAAATGAACTAAAAATAATAAATTGCTAGAGAGAAAGAGAGAATGAAGAACATATTATTTTTGGTAAAATGTTTTGAAAGATCATCTCTCTTCATCTCTACATTCGGCCATTTGTCCATAAGAAATATTTTTCTTTAAATCAAATAAGCAACTCAAGCATAACAAATGTATTGTAAATCTTTATTTACTGTTAACCGAACATTTTATACTCTAGCAACTTACAGGAATCAAAGCTGACGAAAGTCTTTCAGCTGCATACGGTTTATTATCAAAGAAACATTTTCTCTGTATTTCAATAACATAACTGATAGATTGACGATATTTTTGATGATTTGGTAGTTTTTAACAAAACCGTTATGCGGGGAGTCGGCGAGGTTTCAATATTTCCATATTTCCCCACTGTCGATAGGAGTTCTTATAGTATTTGCTCTAGGTGCATTTGGTTTTGGAAGCTTTGGGAGATATCTACAATAAACCTATTAAAGAGCGGTGCCCCTTGCTACTGCAATCCTGTGTACCAAAATAGTGTTTTATGTCATAATTCAGTGCTTATTTAGAACTGAAAACTTGCATAATAAAAGAAGCATGTTTTCAAATACAGGGTGTTTCAGTGAGTGAGATGTACGCGATTAAATTCTGCGTGAAACTCGGTAAATCTGGGACAGAGACATTTGGTATGATCAAGCCGGCTTACCCAGATGTTGCTTAGGTGAGAAGTGGTGTGTTTCGGTGGCACCAGGCCTGTTTGGGGGGCCAGGAAGAGGTCGCTGATGAAGACCGGAAGAATAAGCCAATTCAAAGTGAAAATGAGGCTCATTATCTTTTTTGACATCAAAGGCATCGTCCACCATGAATTTGTTCACCATGGACAAACCGTCATCACCAAGTTTTACATGGATGTTCTCACGAGACTCAAACGAAGGGTCAATCGGAAACAAGACATCGCAGCCGATTGGAAGTTGCACCACGACAACGCCCCAGCTCACACTGCCTTGTTTGTGAACAGTTACCTAACCAAGGCCGGCATCCCAACAATTTCGCAGCCGCCTCATAGCCCAGATGTGGACCCCCTTGGAATTTTTCCTGTAACCGTAGTAAAATCCCTCTGTTCCCAACGCACTCCTGTTTATGCTTATGCGAGAATAATTCTTAGCCATCACACTACACTGGATCAATCTACAGAGCTTAGAAGTGTACATAAGATAGCCCACTTTTTCCCAAATTTCGCACACCAATTAGGGGTTGAAGTTGCGAAGAAATATTCTATTTTCATTGCCAATATATTTCATTACTTACATATTACATATAATTCAAATAATTTGCAGTTTTTAGCATTTTATTAACCTTTCCAATTCGAAATATATAATCGCTAAACACAAATTACTGACCTAACACTTTCTTTACTCACTCAAAGGCTGCCACTTGTACCGTTTTCGACGCGTTACTAATCAGAGAGCAAAGTTTTGTTAATGGTGTTTTACAAAATTCCTGGCTTGACTACAACCGGCCCTTCTATGAGCTGGTGGTGAGTGATAGCAACATTACACGCATTAGAAGTGGCGCCTTCAATTCACCGCTCTTCGTGGACACACATCTCTTGTCGTTAAGTGGCCTGCAATTGACTAGAGTTGGTAGTGGTACCTTGCTGGGTTTACGCTCGCTGCGTTACCTAATCATCGACACACCACTTACCGAGATAAATCGCGCTTTCTTCCAGCCAGTTCAATCGACACTGATGCACTTGCGCATGAATTGCGGCTTAACTATATTACCAGAGGCTATATTCGGTGTGAGTACGTTGGAGAAATTAGAATATGCCGACCTAAGCAAAAATCTCTTTTACGGCCCACTAACACGACAAATGTTTCGGGCCACGCCCAATTTGCGCTATCTACACATGGCGCAATCGAGAGTCACTGCTATCGAGGCGGATGCATTTGACGACCTGAGTGGGGTGCTGGAAGTGCTTGATCTATCGGAAAATTTAATCACCACTATTTCAAGCACTGCGCTAGAACCGTTATTGTTGGGTTGGAAGCCTACGCTGATTGGTTTGGCGCACAACAATTGGGATTGTGTGTGTGAATTGCTGGAATTAGCTAAAATCTATCGCAAATACCGTAAGGCATTTTTAAGCAGCATCTTTTGTCATTCTCCTGAACTTCAACATGGTAAGCCGTTGAATGAATTGATTTCTAAGGATGGTAATTGTACGATAAATGAAATCAGCGAGAGTTACGAAGCGCTGGTCACCACAATTCATAATAGGGTACCTAGCACTGGCATGAAACCAACTAGACCAAGTGCAACGACTAAGAGGACAATATTTACGACTACAATGCACCAAACAACACCCACAACGATTAGCACAACAACCACACATAAGCTCTCCACATCTACTGTTATAAGCAACACCCCAAACAACACCACAATCGCAACGTCAAACGCGAGTAGCAATGGAATATTGACACCAATAGATAGTGATGGCACCAGCAGTCGTTCCAGTGCAGAGGATTTAAATACAATACAATTGCGTTGCTTGCACATTTTGTTAAGGGGAAACCAGAGTGAAGCGGTATCTAGTACTTCAACGGTTGCCAAACACTCGATAGCAGCTATTGCGTCGGAATCTAAAAGCTTGTCTGAACTTAACCAAACCAACACAAACGAAGACATTGCAGCAAATTCCGTCGAGCTGGAGCAAAGCCCAACGGTCGCACCAACTGTCACGCAGTACCCAAGCAAAACCACCTCGGTAGTCGTCGGGATTGCGAATATAACGAAGTTACGGAGCAAACGCACAATCCACAATCCATCGATGGCCTATTATAAATTTGAGGTCCCAACATATAATTTTAAGTTGACTTTGTTGGCGAATAACTCAGTGCAAGTGCTGATAAACGATTACACTGGTCAACCGAAAATCAATATGATATGGTTTAGCCGCCAGAGTGAAGTGGCTAGTATTGAGAATGCCGATGTGGCAGCACAAAATATCGATTATCATTGCGAGATGTATCAAGAACCATATTTATTGGTTAGCAAACTTAGTGAGAACACTACTTATACCTTTTGCATGCTAGAAATACCGCAAACAACGATTTCGCCATTCAATTGTCTGCCATTGTATGTGCCGAGTTTGACAGTGGAACCAGATAATACCTGGATTACGCAAGAGGATAAACAATTCACTTTGGGCATGTTGTCACTGATTTTTACACTCTCGACATTGTTTGGTGGAATAATTGCCTATTTCGGTATCAAAACGTATCCGGAACTGTTGGAGGGATCGAAAAATGTTTTGGTTGTAAAACGTTCGGAACAAGAGTCCGAATACTTGCAAAGTATGGGTTCCATTAAAAAGGAACCGCTTAGTAGACGATCAACAACAAAGTAAGTATGATATATTTGCGTGATATTACCACTTTTGTACCCAGAAAAAGTATACATTAGACGGAAGGGACAACTTTAAGGATTATAATTTATTGTTTGCAAAAAATCAAAATAAAATTAAGCTAAATACTTATATCTATTTCTATATTCCACTTTAATCGCAAATACTTCTTCTGCAATATTATGGTTTGCAGGCATACACTAGCAGCTTCGGAAATGCCACCGTTGTCCTTGCCACCACCACCGCCATTCAGCGTATCGAATTATAATTTGGAGCGTTTATCGAGCATCAAATCGTCTTCTACATTATTTGAGAGTTCTTTCTGTCCGCCGCCATTTTCCGTTATAGACGATCAATATGAGTTGCCGAAGCAATATAGTCGAAATGCCGAAGAGGAGCGTTGCGTGCCCAATCCCTATGCCATGAGCCCGTGTTCGCCACCACCTTTACCAAAGCGGAATCCGAGCATTACCTCGTCCATTACGACAAATCGTTTCTCCAAAATTAACTAGTTGAAGGCATTTCAGAAAAGGTTTTTGAAATTATACAGTAACTTAAAATGGTTATAAATTATATAATATAGAAACTAAACACTGTGAAATTGGATTTAAGAAAATCAATTAAATTGTAATCTATATAAATATGCTACGTATGTATATCTAACAATTTCTAATAAAATATAACTGTTATTATATAATAAATATAACTGTTATAAATAAATAAATATATAATAAATGTTCATAAAATTTTTCTCTAAATATTTTATGTAAAGAAATTTCTGTAGATTTCTTTCATTCCATATTAAACGTTTCGTAATTATTCCGAGCACCATCACATAAGAGACTATCATACCATATACAGAGTTTGTCTGGAAAGTAATAGGACTGAGCCGATTAAAAAAAAAAACATATTAAACCAATCGTTACAATTCTTTAAAAACTTTCCAACTAAGGAGCCTAGGCTCCTTCTGCGTCGATGCAGCGCTGCCAGCACGATTTTCGAGCATTGAAAGTGTCACGGAAGGCATTCTCCGGAATAGCCTTGAGAGCCGAGGTGCATATCAGCTTGGATCCCCTCTGTCCTCTCAAAATGTTTGCCTTTCATAGGTCTTTTCAGGCAGTGAAACAAAAAAAGTTTGATGGGGCCACATCCGGCCTGTAGGGTGGCTGCGATGGCGATGGGAATGACCGAATTAATTCCAAATGTCGGTATTAACAGGCGCAAGCGTCAATACATATTGCCGAATGTGTCAAACGAAAGCGGAACTGAATATTGAGTCCTACGCAAACCCCTAGTTCCAAGATAAGACTTCATTATACAATCCTTTCAACTGTCCCAATTTTTACTAGCAACAAAAAATTTTTTTCCATAAAACTTTTGTTTAAAAAAATAGGTAAAACTCACAAAAAGCGAATATTTTCAATATTTTTGTATACTTCAGAAAGATTTTTACTTTCACATATATGTACATACAAAGACATATTTTTTCTACAAACTTTAACTAAGAAACTAGGAACGAAATGGTACGAAGCTTAACAAACAAACTTTAATATTCACCTGACTTATAAAAACCACGAAATTATCTTTCTCAACCAGGCAACGGAGGATTCAGTCGACGTATTCTCTGACAGTTGGATTCAAATCGGTGCACTAATGCCGGCGACAAGCCACACTGAGCCGAAAATGCGCATACAGCCGATGCGAAGACCTTGTCTCAAACAACGGTCGGTAGCATCGAAAACAATGGTAAAAACGGCTATTAAAACACTAACGCGTAATCCACGTATTGGCGTCTCGTTTATTGCAATCAAAAAATTTATTGAGGAAAACTATTCCTTTACGCATACGAACAAGCGATTTTACTTCGTCAAGCGTTACATTAGGAACTCGCTCGAGAAGGGTGAACTTATACGTACAAAGGGCTTTGGCGTGAGGGGTTCATTTCGCTTACCGTTCACAAAACGCGTTCTTAAAAAGAAACCGAACAAAAAGAAGTCAAATATCAATAAACAAAAACGTAAAGTCAGGAAGTCAAATATCAATAAACGAAAACATAAAGTCAGAAACGCAAAAGACATTCAAAGAAAAGTTAGAAGACAAATGAAAGCGATGAAATTGAATGATAGATCACGTGACGGACAATTGAGCGCCGAAAACGCCACTGATGCAACTGCTTGTAACACAGAGGACCCGAAGCAAGAAATGAGCAATGTTGTGAGGAAACAGAATGACGCTTGAAAAGCAACAAATCGCCGATATGATTGTGGTCTCAAGACATAAAATCACGGCGTTAAAAAAAAAACAAAAACAATATATATTTTTTATAAAAATAAACCACTTTTTCTACCGAATTCGAGTAAATTTTTTTCGAATCTAGTTACAGATTATGGCCTCTGAACTTAGATTTTTTTGGATGACAGCTATATGCTATAGATAATGATTTGATATCGCTCTTTTCGGCAAACGTGTAGCTTCTTCGAAGGAAACAGCGTGAGCAAAATTTCTGGTCAATATCTCGAAAACTGAGACTAGTTCGCGTATATGCAGATAGACACAAGACACGGCTAAATTGAGTCAGTTCGTCACGCATTTTTTTACGTTTTTTGTTGAGTTTGTTTTCAGCTGAAACTTTGTAACCTTTCTGAAAGTTATCATACCTACCGATAGCGTTGAACTCTCCTGCTTAGAACTTATACTTTTAGCCAATATTTTCTTTTTTGGACAAATGTGGTTCTGTGGCGATTATGTGCTACAGAAGGGAATTCATGTTTGCTGGGTTACGGACGATAAGAACAAGTGTCTTATGTATTTAAATATTTAAGTATATATATATTGTATGTTGGTGTTTTGGTTGTTGGCACAGTCTGTCGCTTCAGCTATTTGCGGCTGTAGCTCGAAAATAATCGAAGAGAAACGCGCCTGTGAATATTCTATTTTTATTACATACTCGTACATATAAACACACATAAATCTGCTTCGAAATCGACTAGATTATTGCCACAAGTACTCATTCACTTAAAAGTACATGAACATAAAGACTCTCATGTTAAGTTACATACCATGTCTTCGGTACATATACTTATACAATAGTGCAGAATATATACATTCATAAAATTTATTTGTTTTGTGTATTAATGAGTCGCGTGAATTTCATCGCGTGCCACAAGTACTTATGCATATACTTGCTTTTACTTATTTGAGGCGTCTTTGTACCTCATATAGCACACAAGTGAGGCAAGACTTCCGCTGAATAAGTGCGACGTATTTTCATGTTTGACAGAAATTTGCTGAAAAGTATTTTGGTTCCATGCACTATATTTACATATACATATGTCTGAGAAGTTGGATTAAATATATTTGAAAATAATTATCTGAATTTTACTACTTTATTTCGTTTCTGTTCTCAGTCTTCATATGATTCGATGAAGAGAGTGCCTTACCACCTTTTAACTGTGAATAGACATAAAAAAATCGTTTTCACTTTTCCAAAACACGCTTAGAAGGTTCAGTTGGATCACCGCTGCCATTTCTATTTTCTTCAATTTTCTTCCAGCTTTTCAACTTAGTTGAACCTACCAAAAAGTATTATTAATTAGTAAACTATTATCCAAATGGGATATATATTCCATAATTGTGCTTTATACATTTCAAAGTTTTGTTGTGAAGTAATCATAATAAACACTTTTTAATTAACATTTACACATTCGTTGACACAATCTTCGCGTAAATCATATGTGTGACCACCGATGACATTACAACCACTCTCTTGCCACTCCTCACACGCATTTTGATCGGCATTGTAGTAGAAACCACTGATGAGCATATCGCAAAGACCCTGACCTTGTGGATGGGGTTGTAAGCAGTGAGCTGAATATATGATAATACAATAACAGTAAATGTTTTTTATAAGATTACCAAAAAAACCAACCTGGTCTTTCGGCCGCACTGCAACTGCTGAGCGCGCAAATAATCATTATTATTAACAAGCTGACTTTTGTCATCATTTCTGAACTTTTAATGAAACGTTTTTTTATATTTAAGTAACTAGTTTTTAGTTACAGTCTTAAATTTTCCAGCAGTAAAGTTGCTACTCCGGCCACCTGTAGCGCTTATTTTCAACTGAGGCAAGCTAAATCGCTAATCAACTGTGAAAGCGAAAATAATTAAATGATATTTGATATTTGTTTATAAAAATTATCAACTGTTGGCGAGACTTTTGATAAAACAATAATACAGTAATGATAAAACAACAGACACACATGTGGTTATGCATTCCGGTTAATAAAACAGGTCTGTTTTTATACAGCGCATCATATCTTTCTCATGACAGAGCAAATATACATATGGATACAAGTGGGGTCTGACTGAATGGAATAAAGCGTAAATGAGGTGCTTTTGGAGGTGCATTACAGTATAAATGATACTCCTATATGGATATTTTGGTGATATATAGTATGTATGAATTTCATCCACTTGTGGATTTTGATAAAAAAATTTAACTTCACTCGCCTGGCAACTCTTCCTATAGAAATATGTTGAAAAGAGTTTGAAGATAGAGCTTTATAAACTTGGCCGAAATCATCTGTGATTTTAAAATCATTGAGAAAACAACTGAAACATGTGACTAGAAACACCATTAATAACAACTTTTCTTGCTGTAAACACTTCGAAGATGTGAAAAGCCGAGTTTTACAGGGGGTTTTGCTCTTAACAATTATGTTTTGGTGGATTCGACAGCATTATAAATAAAATGAAACAAACAAGGTAAAGCAAATACAGATTATAAAATATTTTTACGCACATCATTATAAGTTCCAGTTTGCAAGCAGCAAAGATATCAAAAGTGAGCTTAACTTTCTTAAAGAAAAAAGAGACTATGAAGCTATACTTCTTAAGAGCAGAACACTACCGTCTTAATTTCTTTTTAGTATTTATAAAAAATATGTTTACTTTTAACTTATGCTCTTTGATTTATGACTAGTTTCAAGTAAACTTATTTCACTGCATTCTAGTAGTGACTTTATTTCGCAAATTCTGTCAACATTTTGATTAATCGCCGCAGAGTGTTTGTCAATTCGAATACATAAAAGTAAAGTGGTCAAATGTTTGTTTTCAAAATGGCGATGCGCTAATACAAATGAGACAATCCAGCGAAATAGTATTGTGATAAGTGAATTAAAACACCAAAAAAAAATAAAATAAATAAAAAAATTAAGACACTTAAATGAGAGCAAAATATATTGACGTATGAGAATGCTTAAACGTTTAGAATAACAAATTGGCATGTCAGCACGTTTTGCCAAGAATTCTACCAGCATAGAGACACTGTGATATTCTAACTTGTGTCTACATTAGTTTAAGAGTAGTTCAGGAAGTAGTTACCGGAGAGGAAGAACTAGTTATACACTGAACAGGTATTAAGCATAACACGAAGTTTGTAACCCAAAAGGGTACCCTTTAAAACATACATAAAAATGATCAGCTGCTAATTTACCGGAGCCATTATAGAAGCTGGCATACGAACTAAATGATCTAAATCAGGTCCTTGTTTGAGAAGTAATTTCATTTGGCGGGATACAATTTGGCATGGATTATTGTCCAAGACAACAGCAACAGTCGAAATATTTGTTCAGTTCGCGTCACCATAGCATTTGGCTGACACAAAAACTAAGGGTACTTTAGCTTCGGTACAACCGAACATTGTTTCTTGTTTTTATATAAATACAGTGCTGTAAGTAATTTTTTGGGATCGAATTAGAAGGAAATAGCTGTTACAAGGTAAGTTCATTCAAGTTTACTTATGGTTTTTTATTTAAGGGGTTACATGGGAGTCTTCGGATAAAAAACAGCCTTTTTTCAAAAATTTTTTCTCATACAAAAAATTAAATATTTTATTAAAATTTTTAATGTTACAAACATACACTATTAACAAAGAAATTCTGAAATTTTTGAAAAAATTATTTAAAACTCAGCCGCTGCGACGTCATTTCCGGTGACTCTTTGAAAAAAAGATACGCCCACGTTGGCAGTATAACTCCTTACAGGATCATCTTAAGGAGAAAAACTAATAATTGGATTTTTGGCAGAATTTGTACAAAAACATTAAAATTTCAGTGAAATTTTCGCGAATTTTTTTGCAAATAGTTCTCAAGGCTTCATTTCCGAAACTATTACTCGGATCAATTAAAAAATTTAGGACAATTTTCAAGAGGTGTAGTAAAACTTAATAAGACAATAAAAAAGTCAATTTTTACCCATGTAACCCCTTAAGTATCTCCTCTAATTTCAAGGGTTAAAATAAGTGGTCTGTTGTAGAAAAAATTTTTTTAATATGAATTTTCTAAGACTATTTCTAAGAACTGATTCGATGTCTTTAGTAAATCTATTCAAAGTTTTGAAAATGGAAAATCTACTAGTTTTAGAAGAGCTCTCCACTAAACAGTGTTTCGATTTAGGAAAGTTATTTTGTAATAAGTATTTTTTGGTTAAAAATGTGTTGGCTTGAAACTCGTTTAGTCAACTGAACAAAGTCATACTGGGGTTTTCTCGAACCCTCTTACTACGTGGTTACTAAACTCAAACGCTGCACACCTGACACTACATCTCTAGCCGTAGCGCTTTTCGCTTATGTCTATGCTTGTATAAATTTCACTGACATAAATTAATATTTACGAAAATTGTTTAAATATTTTAAGTTTGATTTCAATGTCAGCACTTGACGAATTTACCAAAGTGCAGAATTCTCTTTCATGCTTTGTCTATGTGTATGATTTTTTTCGTTTTTGCAAATATAGTCCATTGCCTACACAAATTTCTAGTAGCTTTCGCTTCAAACTTTAGGCAGTAAAGCAAACACACACATACACAACATCAACCGACTACATAGAAATTTTAAATATTGCTCCAACAGCAGACTAACTAATTAATAGATACTACTTAAACCACAAAAATTATTTTGAAAAATATCATAAAGGTTAACCATTGTTTTGTATATGAAAGAAATTTTCGAATTTTCAAAATTCAAAATTAAATTTGCACTTGACCGATGGCAGAGGCAGAGATCGTTATCGAATGCCCAGTAACCCAGAGACCTAGAAATGCATAAAAACGAGCAGTCAATATATTGCAAAATGCACAAGCACATGCCAAAGCATTTATTGTTTCAGTTCGTTGGTCTGGCTAATTTTAAAACAAAACTAGTTGTATGTTTGTATGTACAGTTAGCTTGATCTGCTGTGTACATTGCACTTTTGGCAGCAGAAGCCCTCTAATTTGCAACGCAGTCTTATCTGCGCTATGCTCAGACGATCTAGTAGTTTATATGTACTTATATACTAGTCTAGGTACATAACAGTTGTTTCTTGCTTTCTAGCTGTTGTTCAGAGTTTGTAGTCTTTTTCAAAATACCTTCACATTGTTTAAGATATTTCTTGCCTTTTTCTATTGTTTTGTTAGACGCGTTCTTGGCAATGCCTACGAGTGAAAATAAAACTGAAAATAAGATGAAGAAGAAGAGCGATTTTTTGTTTGCGACCATATAATATATTTTCGTTTGTTTCTACTAACTTTTGGTAACTGACCTTTCAAGACTCCAAATTATTGATCGAAATTACTATGATTAACGGAAAGCTCTCTCGTTATTAAAAAAAAAAACAGGTTAATTTGTAGTAGCGCTATTTCTTCATAGAAAAAATAAACTCTGAAGTATATTTTTCTTCATTTCACGATTATAACTATTTTTAACTTGTCTAGATAACATCAAGAAGTAGTCCGTAAAAGCTAGAGTCTTTAGCGCTTGTTTTCCTTATGTATTAAAAAAGATTTAATCTTTCTCATTTAATTCATCTTCTGATATAATTTTATTGAGTCCTCGCCGGCACTTCCATTTCGCTTTTCCAATAACTCATCTAGCTTCGAAAACCTGAAATCCCTCAGATTACAAGATACGCGATCTTCCATTTGTACTTTTCATTCATTCGGGTTTCTTTTTTCTTTTCCCGTGCTCGTACAGTTCGTGTAATTGTTTGCCGGCAATCGTCACCCACTAAATCAACCATAAACATGTTCGAGTGTGTGGGTGTTAAAATATATTTAAATGTTTTCATCTTTCAAATGACGGAAATGTGCAATAAATAAACGCTTGTCAAGCGTTTACAATAAAAATGCTTCGCCACAGATTTTCCCACAGCTAATGGAGCAATGGTAATACTTGAGCATGAATTAAGATACATATAAATTATATTAGTGTGGAATGACGAAGCCCATAAGAACTACTTATATCAATAATAATCGCATTTGTGTGTTAATTAAGATTAAAGGGATTTAAGTTGTCATGTTGTGATTTTAGAATTATTACTGTATCCGTCACAAGTGATATTTATGTATGTAATACTCGCATGAGTTAATTGGTTGAAAAGTTTGGCAGAATATAACTCAATTCTGATCTTAAGAAAATAATTTCAGTTTTGCTAAAAAAGAACGATTATATAGTTCGAATTAAAATACCAAAAGACTTTTAAAAATAGGCAAATAGAGAAAATGAATTCTCGCTGCAGATTCAAAGCGTTTGGTCCAGTCAATTCCACCACGTTGAACCTTAATGGTGTCTTACTCCAAACCATATTTTTCAAATCGAACATCCGAGACTATCGCACGTATTCTTTTGAATTTCGACAGTAACTTCACATTAATTAAATATTTCCTTATAATTGCCATTTTTTTTAGAAAAAATATACTATCCATTT
This sequence comes from Bactrocera zonata, assembly GCA_037783105.1. NCBI lineage: Eukaryota > Metazoa > Arthropoda > Insecta > Diptera > Tephritidae > Bactrocera > Bactrocera zonata. The sequence goes on along the minus strand of JBAWJQ010005149.1, from coordinate 402,154 downwards.
TGTCGGTCATAATTCAACGCTTTTTACTTGACTCTACTAGAAAGTATTATGGAGCAAGAGAATCAGTTTTTCTTTTTATTTCATACAAGTAAAGCGCGAGTTCTCAGAATCAGCGTCAGCCGTTGCGGTAATCTTAACAAAGTTTATAAAAAAACAAAAATCAAAACAAATTTGAAACAATATATTTCTGTATTGTTTAAATCTGAAGTAGAGAAGTTCTATTACAGTTTTATAAGAACCACAATAAATAATCAAAGTTAGGTTTTTTAATTTGTAGTATTAAATAGTTTTTTATTTTGCCTTTGAGCATGAAAGGTTCACAGTACATACTTAAGTTGTGCCCAAATAAAATCTTAGCTAAGCATTGTTTCAGAGTGAGTAATCCTTTGCGTTTCACAGTCCATGCTTAATTTCTATAAAATTTTATTATGATATATGACAACGTTATGGGCAAAATATGTTTTACAAAAGTCATACATAAAAATATATTTGAAATATTTAAATTATAATAGACAATACATAAATTTTCGGTGAAAGTTATATCGAAAATGGATGAAAACAACAAAAGAGCCCCGAATTTTACCGCTAGCGAGTCGGAGCACCAATTGGAACTGGTGGAAATCCTAATTCGATTCCATATTTTTTGACAAAATATAATTTCTGTTTTCTTATTATTTTTCTTTTGACCTTGTTACTTAAGCACTGCGTAAGTCTCCCATTTTCAGTAATTTAGCATAACTAAAGTATGAACTGTGAAACCGGGCATTAAAGTTAATTATTGACAGCGCAGTTTTTACTCGTTTCCTTTTTTTTAAATTAAGAATTGTCTGCCTATATACCACTCGGGTTAGCGGCTCATGACTTCATTAGCTATAGTACAAATTTTTTCTACATTAGACTTGTCTAGGTGCATGGTGACAGCGGAATCGCCGGAAATTGCAAAACTAATGGGCTCGCTAGAGAGAGCACCCTCATCCAAATTTCGTCCGATTTCAAGCAAGTCACTAGTCCGTTGTTGTCTTGCACTCTACCGGAGGATATATTGACATTTCGTTCGCTCTGCTGGTGCTAGGAAACAACCAGAACTTGTGCGACTGTGAGATCTTCTTGGCCCAGAGTGAACCGTTAGCGATCCTCTGTACTACATGCTCTTTGCAAAGTCACTGTTACTCAATTCCACTCAAACGTTTAAGCTTCATTTAATAAAAAAAAATTTATTCGGGGAAGTTGAAAAATGTTATAGCTGTTTAAAAAATGAATGAAAATAATGAGAAAATTCGCTAAATTTTGATTTTTTTTTTTTATAAAAAAGGGAAGAATTTCGCGCAAGCCACCAATCAAATTTTGAAGTTTACCGAGACGATGCTGTATCAGTTCGTGTAGAACAATAATGGTTCGCTCGCTTCCGTTCTGGAAATTTCGATGTGAAAGATGCACCTGTCTGTGAAAAATTTAATGGATCGAATAAACATCGCTGATTCTTTGCTGAAACAAAATGAAATCGAACCCAACTGAAGCGAATGGTTAGAGGTGATTAAAAGTTGATCAAATACGACATTAGTGGACGAAAACGAACAAGCGTGGTGAAGCTCAACAAATGGTCGCAAAGCCAAGATTGACGCTTCGAAAGGTTATGCTGAGTATTTGGTGGGATTAGAAAGGAATCATCCACTATGAGCTGCTTCATCTTGGTCGAAAGATTGATTTTACATTTTTCTGTCAACAACTGATGAGATTGAAGCAAGCAATAAAAAAAAAAAAAAACGGCCAGAACTGATCAACAGAAAGGGCTTCGTCTTCCATTAGGATAACACCAGACCATACACATCTTTGTTGACTCGGCAAAACTGTGAGGCCTTGGATGGGAAGTTCTGATGCATCCACCATAAAGCCCTGACTTTGCACCATCAGACTACCATTAGTTTCGGTCAAAACAGAACTCCCTTAATGAAGTAAAGTTGGCTTCAAGCGAAGCCTTTGAAACTTGTAGCAGTTTTTCGCCAAGAAATCAGAAAAGTTTTACACTGATGGAATAATATCTTTAGCGGAAAAATGGGAAAAAGTGATCAAGCAAATGATAAATATTTGGTGCATTAAAATTCATTTTAAACATAAAAAAATTTAAGTTTGATTCGAAATATAAAAAGATTTATTCGACTACTAATATTTTGATAAAAATAGAAAAGAAAAAAATCATCCCATTACAAATTTTCTACTTATCGACCTATTTAAATATAATATAGTACCTATAATATATAAGATACTCGTACACATGTCAGAATATGTTTGTGCTAGTTTTATGAAATAAATCATAGCAGACGTTAGATTGCGTAGTAATTGGGCAATTTTTAAAAATTTCGAAGATATGAGTACTAAAATTTTTAATTATATTTTTCAGCACCTAAGTACTAGTACTTACCTTTTATATATAAACGTCCACATGCACATATCTTTTACTCGTGTACGTTCTGTTTTACTTTCCTCCATAAACATGCTAATAAATATAGGTACACAGTCAAGTACCAATAATGATTTATATTATATGTACATATATACAAGCTATATATATTTTTCTTACATACTTATTTGTTGTTGTATTTTGAGGTTTCTAGCTTCCGTTAAATATTTTTATTGCTGTTGTAAACACTTTGAGTTGATTTGTTTTTTTTTTTTTTTCAAAATATTTATGCCGCCAAATTATTAGTGTTGTTACTGTTGTTATTGTCGAAGCTTAGCCAAGATGAACGATATTTTAATGAGATTTATAGTAGATTTCCAAAAGAAAACATTTCAAATGTCAGACGCGGCAATCCGATCAGCGGCGGGCAGTGCCACCGGCCACCAGCCAGCAGGCCAGCAGGCAACCTGGCAGCATGGCAAAAACCATGCACACACACATGAACTCATATACATACATATAGAGACGAAGGGGGCATTAGTGACTGTCGGTCCAAACATGAATTTAGTGGGTGAAATTGTTGTTGTCGGCTTTTCTTAAACAAATATGTATATATGACACATGTGTATGCATGTATTTGTGTGCGCCTAACTGTGCTTTGACGTGGACAATTGTCTCAATGCCTCCATCGTCCAGTTCAGTTTTGTCACTGAGTCAAAACGGGAAGAATTCAAATTCATTCACGCCAAACACCGAGCGTCCATCACACGCGCCATTGCTCCTGTCGCAGACTCAAGTGAAAGACAAATCCAACGTCGCTGCAGAAGATTCATTGCGATTTATACTAAATAATTACTATTTCCCGTTAGTATAAGCGAGGGCGTTGTCGCATTTCATTCCTTGCATTTACGCGTTTTTCGTTTCCAGTTTACGTGCGCGTGTGTGTGTTCATTGCATTTGATCGCTAATTAGTGCCTGACAAGTGCATTTCAAGTGTAACGCTTCATTTCATTTACAGAAAAAGAGGAAGAGAAAAACAGAACCAACACAATGGGCAACTCAACAATGGTAAAGATTGATATACATATGTTTAAAGTTATATAATATTTTAGAAATATAATAAATGATCTTCGAAGAGAAATTTGTAATAGCAAAGTAATTATTTAGTTTAGCGCTGGTTGCGAACGAGAATTTCCTCATTATTATTTCTTTGGTAGAAAATAATTTATTTTAGACTTCCGGGTTTCTGGGAGAGCATAAATTGTTTAAAAAGTTATTTTTTAGTCAAAAACTTTCCATATTAATATTTTAGTCAATATCATATGAATTCAATTATTTAAAGAATGAAATTAGAAATATATTTTAGAAATCTACCAATGAGAAACTTTACTCGCATACGAGTATGCCTTTACTTAAGTTTTAAGTTTCCCTAAAACTTAAATCGATCTACACTTACTACTATGAAGAAAAAATAGTGAAACTTTGTTCATAATTTTAAAATTCTTGATTTATTCTTCAAAATGTAAGTCGTACCATTCAGAGTAATCGTTTTTGGCCCTAATTCGCTGTGCCAAAGTTTTTCCAATCCTCGAAACAATTTTTAAAGTTAATTTTCGGAACAGGCTTCAATGAACATAGCTATTCACGTTTAATATCTTCAATTGACTCAGAACGGCTTCCACGGAGCAGTGGTTTGAGTTTGCTGAATAACCAGAAGACATACAAAGCTAAATCAGACCAATGCAGCACGATAGTGGTTGAAAATTTAGCGAAAAACTTAGGAAGAATCAATGAAGTATGCGACGATGCATTAGCGTGGTGCAAAAAGCAAGTAGTTTCGGCCCATAATTCCGGTCTCTTTTTACGAAAAGCTTCCAGCAAACGACTAATAATACTTAAATAGTATTCTGTTTTGACAGTTTGGTCAGAGGGAAGGAAATTGGAGTGCACCATAAATCGATAATCGAAGAAAACTGTCAACAAAACTTGATTTCGAACTGCTTTGACATAGTTTTATCGTTTTCGGCTCACCTTTGCCACGATATTCTGCCAAATCGTCGTCTGTTTGGGGGTCGTCAGCATAGATCCAAGACGCATCGCCAATACGAGTAATACTAATACGTTTCATGACATGCTGGAAGTCGGAAAGCATTGTTTCACCAACTTTAACATGATGCTGTTTTTCGAAATTATTGAGTGATTTTAGATCCAATCCTGCATTGACTTTTCTTAGGCCAAAATCATCTTTCAAATATGGTTACACGGAGCTTTCTGATATTTCTACCATTCCAGTAAGATCTCTAACTATTAATCGTCGATACTCAAGCACCAATTCTGTTATTTTACAGACGTTTTGATCATAAGTTGATGTTGACAGCCGTCCTGCACATGATTCGTCGTCAACAAACCTCTTTGAATAATTTTTACCAATAAAATTACTTGCTTGCTACAAACAATTCTCACCGAAAGCACTTTGTTGAATAATTTCACTCATCGTAATTATAGCTGAAGGTACATTGTTTGCTTCAGAAAGATTATTTTGGTGTGACATTTGGCACAGACGAAAAGGTTTTAATATTTTTTGCCCTCAGTAGTATATGGCCTTTTAAACCCAAGCTTCTTACCATTTGTGCTCTTTCTCAAGTCTAACAAGTAATTTAGTTCGGTTTCTAAAAATATCATGCTTATTAATGTACACTGATTCAATTAGCGTTGTCCGTCAATTGGAGGATCCCATAAGTGTGAAACCGATTTCGTTAAGTTGAAGTTACTATTATTATTATCGAGTTATTTCATGAAAATTGTTAAATGTATTTATGGCGAACCAAACAGTTTTAAATTTGAAGCATTTGATGCTATAACCGTTATAAATAAGTAAAAATCCGTCTTCACTGAACTAAACACTGATTACCGAGTATTTATAGTTAAAGCACTTCAGTTACCACTCCTTTTATAAAATTCCGTCAGATAAATGATCTCAGCATTTCGGAAAATCATTCCTGCTAGAATTCCAATAAAAGGAAATTTTTTTGCACAAAATCATTAGCAAATAATATATCAAAATTTTCTACTGCAGCATTTAAAAATTTTTAATATTTACGGCAGATCGTCGCTTGACTTATTATCGTTTCATTATATATGTAATTCTAAAGGTCCATACGTTAGTATTATTACTGGAATAGTATTTAAAATGTGGTCTGAACGTTAAAAACGATAATAGAAATTCTCTGGATGAACACAACTAACTTATCATAAGCCTCTCACCATGCTGAAGCCTAGGAAGACTTTTTGACCTGTGCACATTAGCCATTGCAGTAGTGAGTGTACGAACATGTTGATGTCATTGGCAAATAACAAGCGAATTCAAAATCAGGTGTTAGGAAGATATAGACAATACGCACAAAGGCGAGTGAAGGTTCCATCCCCGGAAAAGTGCATGGTGCTACCAGCAAATGGTATCCGAAAAAGTTTCCAGTTACGTAAGGTAAATTACTTCTTGGTCCTTATTATTTTAAATTAGAGTCGACTTCTGAAGCGCAACTTTCAAAAACACTTTGACGCAGATCGGACCGACGCGTTGGTTCTACTCGGTGTGGCTTCAAAACCAAAGTATTTCTCCTATCTATATTTACCAAGCCTATAGACGCTCTCCTGATTACAGTGTAGGTAAAAATTTACTACTAAAAATTTTATAATTATATTCGGAATTCAGTTAGGGACTAATTGAAAATTTAAAAGTAATCTCATAAGTAAGTTGAGAAGACTAATTTAAATAGAACCTAAGTAAATAAGTAACAGTTTAGCAAAAACTATTTAGTTTGGGTTTTGAAATCGTAAATGGTATACATAAATCATGCCTTTATTTCTAATGAGTAGAAAAACGGTAAGTTGAAAGATGTTGGATTCGAAAAACGGCGTGCATATGACACATCTCTATCGACGATAGTAACTGTGTGATTAATTTTTTTAAGAAATGGTTAGGCATGGGTTTCAAAAGATAGAAATAAAAAACAAAATATTAAACAAAATGGAACGCCAGATTTAACTTTCTTATAATTTTTAACTTGAAAATTTACGAGAGACACGGACTTATGAACTGAGTGCATAAAGCCAATTATAGAAAGTGGTTCCTCTCCAGGCTTATAAAAAGTGAATGGATTGACTCAATTAGACTCAAAATTCGGCGAAAATGAATTGTTCAAATATTTGGCAGTTTGTGTGTTTCTAAAAAAAAAAAAACAAGAAAATAATTCTTAATAATTATTCTCTTCCTATTTTAGCTGAATATACATGTTTGTCTATTCTCCTTTTTTCTATGCACTTTTCTTGCCATCAAAATACCTGTTGATTCCGATTTGCGAAGTTTATTAACAAATTCATACAAATATTACAAATTTTCTTTATGTCAGCGGTGGCAGACGTGGTCGCATATGTACGAATAAACACTCTAGTAGGCATACGAGATAAAAAATTTGCATAAAGATGTTTCTGTCGTAATGTACATAGTTGTAGCATTTTTCGAGGTTCGAGGCCATGCGATGAAGGGTGCCTTAGACACTTTATAAGTGTTTTCCGCAGAAAGCAGCAATAATTCAATTCAAAATGCAATTTTGTCGGCCGTCAACAAATATGCAAACAAGATATTCTCACAAAATACATATATATGTGTATGCATGTGTATGTATGTACGTTGCTGCCTATGTAAGTTATGTTGTGTGTAAAGACAATTTTGCAAAGACGGCATGCAGCTGACAAACACCTCAATCGAGGATCCATTAAGAGCAGCTACAAAGTGCACGCTTTCCTTTTTTTCTTAAAGTTTTTATATGTATATGTCAAGTACGTATATGTGTGTCTGTGATCGTATGTGTGCACATATATACTCGTATGCGTTGCCATTTCACAGGTGAATGTATTTAAATGCCTTTGTCGGCAAACCACAGCAAAGAACAAGAAACAACTATAAATTGCGGCAAAACTTAAAAATATCATAAATATATATGACGAATTTTAAAAATAAACACTTTGAAAAGATTAATTAATTTAAAAAATATATTTTCAATGCAATTTTCAATATGCTAAAGACACCTCCCATTGTCCACAAAATGCAAGCATCGTTGCTAATGTGCGGTAAAAATGCAATGTGGCGTGCATTAGGATGCAAATATACACATACTCATATATATGCATACATCAAATAACTACACAAATTTGCATAGGCAAAGCACTTAGAAATTTAAGAAAGCATTGTAAGTACACATGTTCGCCAAAATGATGTTGTAGAAAATATTTTCTAAAATCCTAGCCAAGAAAGCTAAATTTGCATCTTATATACATATGTAAGTATGTACCAATAAAACACATTCGTATATGCATATGCATATGCATATAAACATACATGCCTTAAGGAAATAGCACGTTGCAACAACTTTCGTCATATGCTGCATTCGACACCCAGCGCGTACAAGCGCTTGCTGGGCTCAAGTGGGTGCAAGCATTTATGTATTTTTAATTTTTGCCTATACATATGTATATACATTTGTAAATATGTATATGCATGCATCAGTGCATGTGGCACGACGCGTCAACTCACTGATGCGGCAATAAATTTCTAAATATTGCCATTACATATTAGGTGGGCATTGCTAGAGCAACAAAAAGCGCCTTCTCTGCGGTGCGCGTTGAATGGGCAGAGCAAATTTACATTTGTATAATTCGTTTTGACATTTACATGGCGCAAATAAATGCGGCTCGAGGCGCTTTCCGAGGCGCGAATGATGCGTTGAATTGGTGAAAATTCAGACGGCAGATCTATTGGTGAGTGTAAGCGAAAATTTTTTTACCCAACGCGTGATTTATTGGATTTGGTCGGAGTTTGGATGAGCTTCTACTTCAAAAGCGGTAGAAAGTTTTCGTTTATATGATTAATTATTAATTTTTATAGAATGAAAAGCATCTCCGAACATATATAAGATTTTTGAGGTAAACTTAGTAAGCACAGGGCCAATTTGTTATAGTTTAGAAAGTAAAAAATAGGACTTGGCGCAAAATTTTTTACTATCAATGTCGAGGTACATGTAAAAGGTCAGTTTTTTGTAGTGAATTTACTATTTTAATTCATTTTTATTTTTTACTCAACCGCTATTAGGTAATCAATCCCCAGCGGGAGGGTCGATTTTCAGCATTAATCGCAACCTCTAAAATGACTAATACAGTTTCAGAATAAGTTTATTCAATTTTGCTGAAATTCGTTCAGATCCTGTCAAGATCAACTTCTTCCAATTGGGACACTAAAAAGTTGATTATCATCGATTTATACCGCCCTTCATTGACAGTAACGATGTCATCAACTTCATTTCGAAAGAAGTACAGATCGATAATACTAACAGAGCAAAAACCTCACAAAACTGTAAATTTGGGTGAATGCAATGGTTGTCTCTGAATAATTTGTGGTTTTTATACGCAACAGAATTGAAAGTTTTGTTGATTTACCGCATCGCTCAAGTGAAAGTGAGCCTCATCGGAGCAGACTCGTTATAGTTTTCAAGTTATTCCAAGGCCAAGTCAGCAAATCCGTAACGTTTACGGTGACCCAAAGGCTTTAGTTCTTGAATTCCTTTTTCAAAATCCGCCAGGGTGTTTTTAAAATAGACCCAGTTCTTGAAAGCGTCCTGGAACCGAAAAATTTCAGTCTTCAGGAACACTTGCCTGAACGGCAGCAATATTTTCATTCTTCGATTGGACCTTTAACTTTTATTGGCACTTCATTATTACTACAAAATTACAGATCGAAACGCCGCTTAGAAATCATATCACCACTATTCGAAAATTCAGCATAAGGACCAAGTAGTTTTAAAATTGATTCCGTCAACTAAATTAATAATCCTCAGGAAACAATTATTCACTGGGTATAAAATTTGCGAAAAATGTCATTATCTGGCACAAAAGAAATTCTGAGTGCCACTCATATGTGGCAGAGCAGTCTGCTATACCCTGCAATATGCGAATTTTACCTTCCCTTCGCAAGCCCCTCCACGTTACTCCGATCCATATCTAATACATATATGCATAGCGCCCTCTGAGAGTGCGTTGACAGCGGCCATTGTAGCCGTTGCCCTATTGCAACTGCTAATGTGCCGTTTACCGCGACTTGGCCTGCTCAGTCGTAATCGTTGTCGTCGTCGTCGTGGTCGTGGTGTCGTCCTCACACATTTCGCTCCCAGCCGCCAACCGCCAGCCTTTAGCCTGGCCCATGGCGGGCGAGGTTGTGCGGCATTAGGCTGGGCCAAGCGGTCATTAGTCGCAAATTATTAACGTTATTATGTATTGCATCTTCCAACGTAACGGCCGGAGGCGGTGTATTTTTGGCGTTCAGGTGTAAGCGCGTTGGCGGCAGCAACAACTACTAACACCACCACTAACTGCTGTTCTATAAAGCAGCTATATATTAATTTTGAAAAAAAAAAAACAGCTACAACAACTACTTCAATCGCTCTTCTGCTGTTGCTGCTGCTGCTTGGTGTGCCTTCCACACCAACAACATCAATTTGCATAGCATTTAGCGATTTAGCGTTTAGTTGGTTCCAAAGAAAGCGCCGCAAATAACACCCAACCACAAACGCCCAACGATCGGTGCGCCGCATTGCTAAACGTACGCGCATCCAACGCAAACACGCTCCGCGCCACAATACTACAAGTTTGCAATCACAATTTATTATTGCATTGTCCTTAGCAAGTTGTCATTGTCGTAGTCGTTGTTGTGTGTCTTGTCGTGCCGTGTCGTGTTGCCACGTCTTGTGTCGTCTTTTGTTATCCTTATTTGTGAATTTATCTACGATTTCACACGCTTGGATTTTTATTTAAGTGGGAAGGCAGCAAGATGAGTGTGAGTATCCTGGCAGGATATAGCGAAATATTGCGACGAACAATAAACACAAGCGCCGGAATAGCGAAAAATATACCAACAATAAGGGAACTAATAGACATTTCGTTGAATAACATACCAAGATTAATTTTTACTTTTAATAAAACCTAGATTCTGCTTAAAAAATTTCAAATGAAAAACATTCTAGCAAACCATTAAAATTCGTTTATGGCAATTGCTAATTTTTCGAATTAGTTGCCAGTAATAATCATTAAAGTTTACAAATTAACTACTCATCCTTTTTTGAAAGTAGTTTTGGTGCTGAATTTTTTGAAAAATTTTTTTTTATGGGCTACATAAAGGGCTAGTACGTGAGGCTAGTATATGAAAATTTTTGAAAAAAAAAATTATTTAAAAATAAATTAGATTAAATTAAAAAAATGCATGCGGTAAAGATTTCACAAAAAAAAAAAGAATTAAAAGAAAATAAGAATATGTATATCGTCACCTAAAATGCAAAATAACACATCATTAAAAAAGTTTAAAATTGTTGTCAGATATAACAACCAATAGATAACCATTTCATAGCGAAAACTCTACTTATGCTTCAATAAGAGTGTATGATAACCAATATATAACCATTTTATAACCAAAACTCAAATTATGTTCCGATTTGAGTGGTTTATATTATACATTTTTCCTCCGTATGTAAGCTTATGAAAAGTGATGTTACGTTATTTTGCATTTAAGGTAACACATACACAGAGAAGAAAAGATACATAATAGCATGAATGCTTTATAACTGATGATTTTAGCTGTGAACGGTTTCTGATTGCGAGTACATCATGTGTTTTAGAATTGTTCTGAAAGCTACATCCTGAGAAGACTTCCACGAGACTGATTGAAAACACCTTAAACATCATGAATATTTTATGAGATGATTAAAGTGAAACTGCGAACTTAATTGTAAAGATATACTAATTTGAAAATTAAAAAAAAAAAGATTACATAATGTGTTTTAAGGGTTTTCGAAAAAGACTAGTTCCTATATGTTTTATATTAAAAAAATTCAACATTCTTAAGAAATTGCAAGTCGCTATTTTGATTTCATATATCCATTGTTTACTTCGGGTAAAGAGGAAACAGAACATTTTTCTAGAAGTTTAAGTGAAGAATAAGAAAACCATTTACTTCGCTATCTGAGCTACCAGATTGTCCAATAAGTTTTGTCGTTTGATAAGAAAACTATAATTTTATAATTCAAAATACACTTAATTATTTAGTATAATCCACGTTAACATAAAAACACTTGCTCCAACGATCCTCCAATCTGTGGATCCTATCCCTGAAGTGAGAATTCGGAAGATCTGCAAAATGCCAACAGCCGTTATGACCTCTTCATTTAATGAAAAACGCTTGCCACGCATACATTTTTTGAGTTCTGGAAATAAATGAAAGTCGCTGGTGGCCAAATCTGGTGAATACGGTGAATGCTCTAACAATTCGATTTTTAATTCATGGAATTTAGTGATTGTCAAAATGCTCTTGTGACACGGTGCATTGTCCTGATGAAAAAAGAATTTTTTTTCTTCGGCAAACGAGGTCTTTTTTCACGAATGTTTTCCTTCAGCTGGTCCAAAAGGGTGCAATAATATTCAGAATTAATTATTTTACTAGCTTTGTTTTGATTCAGGACCATGGTGATAGACCCAAGTCTCATCCATATTGATGAATCGACTCATTAAATTGACTTCATCCATTTTAAAATGCTCCAAATGTTGCTGAGAAAGTCGCATTCAAATGTGTTTTTGTTCCATTGTTAGCGAATGCTGCAGCCATTGTACATACACCTTTCTAAAACCCGAAATTTCACTTAAAATATAGCTCTCACTACCTAATGAGATATGTAGAGCCTCTACTAAATCTTTCTCAGTCAATCGCCGTAATTCAAAAATCATATTCTGTATTTTGGCTATGATTTCTGGTGTTGATGCGCTTTTTGGACGTACTTCACGTGGATCGTCTTGAAAGCTTGTACGACCACGTTTAAATTCAGCAACCCATTTTTCTATTGTTCAAATTGTAGGTGAACAATCATTATACACTTTTAACATTCGTTCGTGAATTTCTTTTGGTGCTACACTTTCCAAAAATAACAATTTTATCACTGCAATTTTTTCCATTGTAAAAACATTCTGTAACACGGCGACACTAAATAGCTTGTAAACAACTAATGAATAGACAGGTTGAAATGAAACTTCCCATACGATCATATGAAGAGGGTACCAACAAAACGAAAAAAAAATTTGGGCTAGTAGCAAGGTCCTCACTTATCAACGACAAAACTTATTGAACAACCTCTGAACACCAATATAAAAGATTTTTTTGTGATATTAGTATTTACCTCTTGGAAAGCAAAACTTTTAAGTAATATCCAGCCTTGAAACGCTGCTCATAACTAGTATCACCCTAAAAGGTATAGACCCCTTTTCCTATTAAATAAGATCAAGACGCTCTTCTGAAGCACGGAACAGTAATATAGATTTATTTATATTTTATTTATTATTTAAGAAAATGTTTTTTTCATCTAATTGCCATAGTTAGTTCTAAAATTAATAAAATATTTTGTTCTCAATTTCAGGACGAACTCTCCAAAGACCAAATTGAGCGTAAGTATCGCCCTGGTATGGCTGAGAAGCCCATACAGACACCTACTTTACACCCACTCATACGCCGCTGTTATAGAGTTAATCCACAGCTTAAAGCATTTCAAAACATCAACACCTGTTCAAAAGAGTGCAGTAATTTCAAAAGACACAACATAATTTCAAATGCCCACACATCGCATGGCCCCGACTCTTTTGTTTGTCGAACGTTATTTTATTGTGCTGTTGCACTGGCGCCGCGCTGTTGAATCGCGATAATGGCAAACAAGTAGCGCATAATCTTAAAGCGGCTGACAAAACTGCCAACACACGCGATCATTGCAATACCCAATATTTCCGCCTAGGTTGCACGAGGTGGGTTGGCAGTAAACAGTCACCGGCACCGCATGACGTTTGCCACATGCCACAAAATGTGTCAGTAAACGCCTACGCACGTGATTAGAAAAATTTTATGATGAAAGCTCAACCGAAAGTGCTCTCTCACAAAAGCATAAGCAGCGCCAATATTGGAAAGGAAAACATAAATGTATTTGTACTCTGTTTATTGGAGGCTACATGCTGTGTTTGCTTGGAAGAAAAACAAATTTACATGCAAATACTTAGCGATTGTCGAGAAGTAGTTCGGCTTTTGATATGCTTAACTAGTTGCTAATGCAGTGGGTGCACTATTTGCTTAGGCATTGCGTGTCTGGCGTTTTTCATTTGCATATATAATTGCATAAAAAATAAACATAGATACCCTAAAAGCCAGCAAAAGTGGACTTTCAAATTTATGTCATAGCATTAAACTTTCAATTCTTGCCACAAAAATGAATGAGACAGCATTATTTAGCTTATACTCAGGGCCTTCGCCAATACTTAAATTGTTATAATTATTGTTATGTTATAATGGAAATTTCGTAATGTAATATGCACTTAGTTAGAGCTATTATTCATTGAAAGTATTAATTGAGTATAGAATTGCTCTTTTTCCGCTCTCTTTATTTATCGCCAGGTGGAGAAGTTTGATAAATATGGGGCGTAATTTTAATAATGTCCTAAAAGAATAACTATGAAGCCAGATGTTACAGCATTCCAAATGAGATCTCAGTGATCTCCGTTGCGAGGTTCAGCTTCGAAACCTATGGGATTACATGGATTTCCTCGCTTTTTTCAACAATTTTTTTCCTTCATCCAAGCCTTTAAGAATTGTATCTAAAAGACCTTATTAAATTTAATGAAGATGAGTTGAATAGTTCTCGAGAAATCTCGCTAATCGACTTCAAACACATCTTCGAGAAAATCGAACTCAAAGATGGCGCTCTTAGCCTAGCTACCCTCGAGCGCACAAGTTCTCAAGGCTCCGAAACTATTACTCAGATCAACTTGAAAATTTAGGACAATATTCTACAGGTGTTGTAGATACATAAGAATCCGTAGAACCCGTAAACCCATGCAACCGTTTAACCTAACTGTCAAAACAGCAGTCAGAATCAAAGTATATGTCTGGCATATATGCTTTGGAAGAATATTCTTTCCGTGCGGCTTACCCGAAATTTTATACTTTTACTATCAAACTATCCTTATCGCGGCGTATATTTTCGTAAATATCAAAAACCGACAGTTACTCTGTAGACTCACTTGCAATGATAAAAAATTGCTCGCTATTGTTTCTTGATTCCCGAAGCCATACATATACAATGATGTAATGCCATAAATAGACAAATGTAGACAAAGGACCCATTATTTAAAGGTCTGAAGTCTTGAACTTCATTTGAAAACAAACCACTTTTCATCTCTCAGTCCTCTCCCTGCAGTACTTAGCCTTCCTATACTATACTAAAACTTCCTCCAATATTTTCCCACAGTCCTGCGTAATGCTTTCAACGCATTCGATGCCGAAAAGAATGGCTACATCAACACCACCATGGTGGGTACCATTCTAAGCATGTTGGGCCATCAGTTGGACGATGCTATGTTGGCCGAAATTATCGCCGAAGTCGATGAGGATGGTTCGGGACAAATTGAGTTCGAAGAATTCACCACATTGGCGGCGCGTTTCCTCGTTGAGGAGGACGCCGAAGCGATGCAAGCCGAACTGAAAGAGGCATTCCGTTTGTACGATAAGGAGGGTAACGGTTACATTACCACCGGTGTGTTGCGCGAGATTCTGCGTGAATTGGATGATAAATTGACCAATGACGATTTGGACATGATGATTGAGGAAATCGATTCTGATGGCTCAGGAACGGTTGATTTCGATGGTAAGTTGAAAACGCAAACGAATGACAATTAATGGTTTTTCTTTGCATAATTAGAAAATTTATTAACAAAATTGGTGTTTTTGTTCGTTTTGCTTAGAATTCATGGAGGTCATGACCGGCGAGTAAGCGGTAAATACTACGCAGACGCTGCACCATTTATATGGCCGCAAATCTTTACCTACGGAATATGTAGTATTTTACAAAAATCAAAAATGCCAACAACAATGGAACAACACCCACACATACAAACACACGCTCGTCAAACAGAATTATTAATAAACTTTGTTATAATTTTTGTTAAAATATTTAAAACACATATATATATTTAAATCAACAAAAGAAAAGCAACCATGAAAAGTAAAGTCCATTAAGTTATTGTTTAATAAAAAAAAGTACATATATATATAATACAACTTAACTGTTTTGTCCTTATGTTATAGTGAAAATTGTTAAATACATTAATGTTTTCGTCCTTTTTCGTGCAACTATCAAACCAATTTTGTATGTACACATTGCATACCAAGTCAAGGGCTTGTGACTCAACACCCAATACTCACATAAGTCATGAACATAAATAAAAATAACATGCATGCATTATAAATACAAACATGTTTATTGTTTTTATTTTACAAAATTACAAAAAATTATTAAAAATATTTTACCAACTGTGTTGGCACATTGCGCGGCCACAACCGCTTATTGGGTTGTGCGCCATGCCATGTGCAACTATGACGCGGAGTAACAAGTTTCTATACAATTATTGTTAAATACATTTATGATAAAAAATATACATATATATTATTCAAGTTAAAGTTAAATTAAATATAAATTAATTATTTGCAATGCTCGTCGTAATTGAACCAAACAAGAAAGAAAGTCTACTAAGTTTAAACTAAGTTTTACAACAACAACGCGTATATATATTTACGTATATGCATTTTAATACATACTTATACATTTACGTAGCCAAAAAAATATGTTTTTTAAAAGAAAGTCTCTAAATTATTGTTAAATTATTCGTTTTTCTGTTCAAATGTTAATGTTGTTATGTGAAAAAAATATTATAAATTGTTCAATTGTTGGTGAAATTTTATTATTATTATTATTATTCAAAATACTATCATATTATGCAATATGTATGTATATGCCAATACACTTAGAGGAAATATATACATATGAATGAAGTAAATACTCGTGTAAGTACACATTTACTACAACACACACACACTTAAATCGCAAGGATATGCCGTTATTGATACAAAGGTTTCCTATAAAACTCCTTTTCATAGTAATTTAAGCTATAAACTACACGTTCTTTAATGAAAACATACTTGACTCCACCAACTTCAAATAAAAATTTCAAATAAATCCACAAAAACAAAGCAAATTTACAAAAATAAAATCGAAAATCAAGTAATTCAATTTTAACCTCGAATTACAACAACAAAAAACTAAAACACAACAATTGCTTTATAAACAAAAAGCAACTAAACAAAGTAAGCGCAGCTTATAAATAAAACAACAAAACCAATGAACCATGAATGTCAACAGCAACAACGAATTTTAGAAACACAAAACCAACATAAAAAAATTTAAACAAGCTAAATTCAAATTTACACAATGAAAAAAAAAACAAAAACATTCAACCAACAACAAAAAGAAATTAATGAAAATTGTAAAATATGTATTCAATGGATGTTTTGGGAGTTCCGTAAGAAAAAAAATAAAGTAAATAAAAGCCAAATAAAATCTGGTAAAACTAAAACGATTAGTGGTTTGGCACTAAGTTGTTTGATTTTCGAAAACTGCTTGTGAAAATGGATATCCATATGTTAGGATATAAGATCCTAGAGGCAGCTTTTACTTCTAATACTTCCAACTTGTAAAATGAACTTCCAACTTGTACTAGAAGTAAAAGCTTTCATTTGACGAAAGATCCGATAAACACAAATCGCTTATAAGCTGAGATATTTTGATATTTTTGAAGCGCAAATATACGTCTTCAATTCGGCTTCAAAGATATCGCGCACCCAAAATTGTACTATCTAAATAATTTTAGGGGAATCCAAAGAGTGTCTATATATCTATAATCCCAGAATTGTGTAAAAGACATTTCGTTTCGGATTATGTCTGTCAGGTAAACAGTTCTTTTTAAGTCAAAGACATTATAAGTGGTTAAAATATTCTCAAACCCTACCCACAATGTACCCATAAACAATAGGACGCTAGTCAAATCGCCATGAGAAGAGTTTGGAGTAGATTCCTTTATGTTATAAACAATTCTACTTTGAGAAAGATGTAGTAATGTTAAACCGTATTCTTTGAAATTACGAATTTAGACTTTCTTGAATTAAACAAAAATAACATAACAGCTTGATATGACTCTCGCGTGATCTGTCAAAAAAAGGCTATTAACAAAATACCTTTACTTAGATCAACAACAACTGTCTCATGAAATTCAATGAAATTGTAAGTCATAAAGAGGAATGACTAAGTTTTGACCACAATATTTTCGTTGGTATGATCATTCATAATATCAGAATAAAAAAAAAATTTCCCGTATTTTAATTTAAAACTTTATTATCGGATTGAAAGAAGATTCTTTTTCAGCCAGTAGTACAACTATACCAATAACTATTAAAATTTTAAATACACTTATTTTAAGCCTCGCCTGGAATAGCCTTGAGTGCCTTCAGCTAACGAATTTTTGCTTCAATAGACTAAATTTTGAGTTTCAAAACCGGAAAATAGTAATGGGAAGCCAATCGTATTCGCCAGATGGCTGAGTGATGGAAAAATAGTCATAGCCAATAATGCTAGAATGGGACGGCGCATCTTCGTGGAGAAAATTTATGAATTTTCTGCCCACAACTCGGGTCGTTTTCTTGCTTCACGTTAACACCTCAAAACAGGCAACCAGTATTCTCTTTTCCTTATTACTCTCAGTATTCCTTGGTCATATTGAACAAATTCATGGGAAACCACACCAAGGGAATCAATCAAAATGATGATAATAACGTTTACCTTTAACCGACTATGAAGCATTTTCTTCGGTTTCGGTTTATTTGGGAGTGCCGTTCGCTACAGCCATATTTATAAAACCACGTCTCGTCACCAGTGATGCGTTTGATGAATGTATGATCTTTAGCAATGTTATAAAGCATCTCTTTTGCGACCTAAACTAGATGTAATTTTTACAAAAGATGCAGATTTCTCGGTAGGAGTTTACCACGCGAGTTTGGCACGCTTCATAACACAAAACATTAACCAAAATGTAGTTGAGTTGATCCAAACGAGATGTTGATGATTTTCAAGCGATGGTTTTTAATCTTTTTGATGTCAACGACATTACCAGAGTTGATTGAACAGCTCAAAAGTTTTGATGACAAACTGATGGTAAAATGGTTTATTAACTGGTGTTGTAATTTTAAAAGGACTTGTATAGTATATTTTCATCACGTGAAAATTAACAAATTTTGGTGGATCTGCACATTACCTTTCTTACAAATGACGTTATTTGACAAATGATCAGTGTCTTAGCAATTTCAAAAAAATTTTGAATAGCCGCAGCAGTTTGGTGAAATCCACGTGTTTATTAGAAAGTGTTAAAAGTACACTTGAACCTTAATCCAGGAAGCAATCATTATAAAAATATCATGGAACCTCAACTCATTAAATCTAAGCGCTTTTCTACAATTTTGTCCATTCCAATGAGTACGATTCACCATACATAAGACAAAGAGAAAGTTCTAATTTTCTTCTTCCCTCCTCAAACTTAAATTAGTAGTTCCGTATAGTATTTAATTTTACCTTGTGAACACTCCTAGGAGTTCAGAATTAAGGAAAATTAGTTGAACACACATTTCCTGTACTAGTTCTAATTTAAAATTAGAATATAAAAAACCTTAATAATCGATATTTTTCGCTTAAATCAAATAATTTGCAGATAAGAGGAATGACTTCAAGAGTGTCAGCATGCTCGTATTCTAATAATGTTGATGCAACATGATGCCAAAAGCTAGCTGGCTGGCCATAACAACAAAGCAGTGCGACATTCTTCCACTAATGTGCCTTGCAGCAGTGATTTACAAGCTTTCTGCTTTATTAGCTGCAAATACCAAAAGGCATCCACACACACACACATACATATATACCCGAATGTGCATATATATTCACCAAATACATGACTACCACCACACATGCGCAAAGAACGCAAGTGCATTTATTTGATTGCGGTGCGAAGAATATTTCTTGTGGCCATAATTCAGTGACGCGCGAGTGCAATGTTGCTATTTGGTAGCGTTTTCTACAGAACGCTTTGTGGCACACACATTTTTCGATTTCCGCCACTATTGCTGTTGGTCAATGTGAGGTAGTCTTCGCTTAACTGGCGTGGCATCATCATAAATATTTTTATGAGTATTTTAATTTGGCCAAACGGCATGACAAATTGCCCACGATCACTTGGCGTTTTCAATAAGCCATGTTGGAACTTTTATAAGAGGAATATGCAAATTTTTCGTATAATTATATGTATATATGTATGCAAATATATTATTTTTTTACTAAGGTATGGAGAAAACAGATTTCTTGTACCTCATTTTATTGTTCTGGGTATTACTGTGGATATGAAGGATGTGCTTAAGGAGGTATTGAACAGTATTTAAATATGAAATCGTAAGGCTATTTCCACTGAGGTATTTTTTAAGAGGTTTTCTACTCTTCTGTACATCCACCCTTTTTCGTTATTTTTGGCTAACATACAGCTTCAAAGAAAGGATTTGCCCGTTACAAATTGGTATTCGAATTAGTTCCAGAATTATTCCCTACCTACCCTACATAAGTAGATAATTTTGTCCAAACGATCTGAAAGAAATAACTTTAAGTCATAGAGATTCATCATAAGAGAATAATTGGTAGACAACATCAACATTTTTCAAACAATTTACGAAAGAACTTTTAAACCTATTCTCGTGAAATGAAACAATCATTATAATCTCATTATAAATCGACCTCATTTTGTAGAACCATAAGAAAAGAGGAACAATTCATTAGTTTTTATCCAGTAAGTGTTTAACAGGACACAACGACGATCTTTAACCCACACATGCCTTGTTATCAAATTTGACACGGACTGATCCATTTACAGTGAACACACTGTATTTATAAATAATTCTACCATAAACAAATACTGTTATATTGTGTTTTTATCTTAGTACCTGTCGACGGCGGCCCACAGACATGCTTTTTGCAAATATTATTTGGTTCCAATTGGTCAGGTGGAAGGGACACCTTTTCCACCTTGGTCGGGTTCGAGGCCGACCTAAAACTTCTGCAAGACTAACTACTTCTAAGATACCGTGATTTAAGTTTTGGGTCAGACATTGTAGCTTTTGCTACTACCAGTTGAGCACACATCAAACTCAATGAGATTTGTGGCTTGAATTTCAAATATCTTCTCATTAGAAGGAATCTTATTCAAAGTCTATATTATCAGATCAAGCTGAGTGTTATTTCTGACAACACTATGCTGATATTTCGGGGCAAACCAAATAACAGACATAGTGCATTTTGGATTTTGATGATTATGACAGGCAAACCTTCCGCGAAAAATCATACCCCCTGCCCGCTGGGCGACCATAAAAAAGGTATATTAAATTCGCAACAATATTTTGAACCCCCTGTAGCAACCATCGGAGGCCCTATAAACTATATAACTGCCAACGATGGAACATCAACAAAAAAAAAAAAGAGAAAGGCGTTAAAGATGATAATATCGAAAAAGTTAATGAAAAGTGTTTAAAAATCAGTCAGTTGAGATCAGAGAGATAGCAGAGGAACACAACATACATTGTGAATCGGATCAACAGACTACAGGTTATTAGTTTTGGGTGCTTAACGGCGTAGCCGAGTACACTATATTCATCACAACGGGACGTAGGCTTATGAATATGTAGTCGAAACTACTGTGCAATAAATGGAAGTGATGTTCCAAAAATTTGGATTTTAGTCAGCTTGTGTCATCTTTGATTAGCTAGTATTTTTAGAATTTCCAAACGCTGTATTACTCAAGAAGAGAAAGAATCAAATAATAATGTTCAGAAATCAGCATTTATTATTTATATTTCTTTATTTTATAGCACGTATTTACCATAAACAACCACAGTAACATTAAGACCATAACTACGTTGTGTTACCATTTGCACAATACCAAAAGTCCAAGAAGGTCCACCAGAAATCAAGGTATTAGTTGGACCTGTGCTGTTTTTAAATTGATCATCCAAACGTATAGAGCTAATTACGCGGCTATTACTTTGGTACTGCAAGTACAAGAAGAAAATAAAATCCAAACAATTAGAACTAAAGTAAATACTATTAACTTCAGTCAACCCACCGACTCTGGTATGCTGAAGAAAAATGTCTGCACAACATTCGGCACACCGAGGTGAACTATATTCTTCTGGTATATAACGGCGTCCGTGCTATTTGCCGTACCCCAAACAGAACTCGCCGAATATGCGACACTGATAACGGCAAAGAGCACAAAAACCGACGATAGAATTCTCATTTTCGAATTTTAATTAATTAACGCACTACCCATTGATGGCTACGCGATACTATTTGCTTTGAAGAAAGTTTCTTTGGTTTTATACATTCTGAGCGTGCTGAGATATGAAATAATATATTTTATCAACTTTCTGAGAACTACATATACACATACATATATTTTTGTATATGTATATACATATTGCATAGCAATAATTGTTGCTTGTGACTCAAGTAAAACAATAACAAAAGATTTTGCACATTTTCTTATCACTTAAAAACTGGGAGATAGTGCTAATGTTATAAAATACACTCGGGTTTTTTAGTAGCGTTCTTATCTAATCCAAAACGGAAGAAATTATTTTCGATTGTAGTACATTTTAATATTCGGCTTACAGATTGCCAGAGTATGGCACAATAATCGATATTATTAAAACTAATAAAATTCATTAACGGTAGGTATACCTAAGCATTTAGACATCTTAAAACTCTGAAGCCCGATAATTATAAGTTAAATATGTATCAATAATGGTTTCGTGTTAGTGGTCGGCCAATAGAAAGCTGCACGTGAATTTCTACCTTAAATAAAGTTATCAAAAGAAACGAATGGTCTTTTGTAGTTGGCTTAGACTCATTGGTCCCTACATGTTGTGAGAGTTTTTCACAGATTATTGCTTGATAATGATATTTATCATAAAATACGGTATTTAAGTTAAAGACATAATACGAATAAATAACATAACAGCAGCGAAGTATTAACGCAAAAATTTCTATACTCGAATTCTTCGGGCAGTCAACACGGAGGATAAACAATCAACTAAACCTTCTTTCTAGTAAAACTATTAACATTGAAAATCGTTTGTTATTTGTCTTTTATTCTTACAAAAATTAATAGTCAATGCACTGCGCGACGGTGCACATCTGTTTACGAATAGCTTCGCGCAAAAGACACATAGCATTCACATAGTATTCCTTGTTAACAGTATAGTCGGTCGGAAGGAATTCGGATATTTGACATTTCGATAATCGAAGAAAACTGTCAACCGACTGATCGTCTCTTTCCGGGTCGAAAACATAGACTCAAGACTCATCGCCAGTAATAATACATTTCATAACATCCTCATAGTTGGAAAGCATTGTTTCACAGACATTACCTTTGGTTTTCACTGATTTTTCCAAAAATCCAACGGTGCCAGTAAGAACTTCGACTGTTAATCATTGATTATCAGGCACCAATTCTTTTATTTTATTGACGTATTGACCATCATGCTGATGGCCATCTAGTACGTGGTTTTGCTCGCGACAAACAATTATCTAAAAGGCCTTTTCCAACATCCTGAATATTTCGGCACCAGAAGTTTGATTCCGCACACAAAATTTTTTGGAACTTCTTTGTTGAATAACGAAGAAGTAGATAGTTTTCAAATAATTTTTTTACCTGGTTTCCGAAGCCCATAATACAGCACACTCCTCTGATTCTCACTAAGAACAGACAATTACTTTTGCGTTATGCTTATTTGGTTGAGCAGTTGGTTTGGAAGGTTGGTTAGGAACCATTTTTCATCATCAGTCCCGACCTAATTCTCATTTTGAAGAGAGAAATGAAAAACATGGAGGACCACCAAAAAATTTTGGGCACGCCGAATACTTACAGTGAAAATGAAATGATAGCCATGTTAAATGTAAATCAACTAACAATTTTAGACCTCTTAAAAGTTATTAGAAAGATTCGGCAATTGGGAATAGGAATCAAAACGAAGTACTTGGCTGAGAACTGCTTCGCCACCCGCACATACACTAGATTTAACCCCTTCCGATTACCCCTTGTGTTCATTGATGGGACACGAATTGGCTGAGCAGCATTACGATTCCTACGCAGAGGTCGAAAATTGGCTGTCTGATAATTTCAAACTCGAATGACATTTGCTGAAAAAGACGCTTTTCAGCCCTCGGAATAATGGAATATTGGAATAATTACAAATTACGCCATCTCTTGAAAAATCGTACGAATATAGTTGTATAGTAGTAGTAGTAATGTACACATATGAATATTGAGTATGCTTTACGAATCTTTAGCAATCAAGTATCACATATCAAGATTTTGGTTGTAAAAACCCTAAATATGTTTAGGAGAGCCATTTATTAAAGTTTTATTAGTTGAGCCGATATTTATTAAATAGACACTCACTTGTATTTATAATTCTAAAACGGTAAAGTTCTCAGTAAATTTTTGTACGCCTTTAATATAAAAACAGCCCCAATGACATTGTATTTATTTTGAAAATTCTTTTTTTATTCTTCCAAATTAATTTCATCCCCTTCAAAGTAGTCCCCTCCCGATGCAATGCACTTATGCCAATGGATTTTCCAATCTTCGAAACACTGGTTGTAGTCACTTTCCGGGATGGCCCTCAGTTCCGTCTTCGCTGCGGCTTGAATCTCCTCTATCGTATAAAAACGGTGTCCCCGGAGGGTCTTTTGAGCTGGGTGAACAGCCAGAAGTTGCACGGCGCCAGATCTGTTGAATACGGTGGTTGCGGAACGATATGGGTTGAGTTTTTGGCGAACTTATCACGAATTACGAGGGCAGTATAGGACCAAGAATTGTCTTTCCACAATTCCGGCCTATTTAGGCAGATAGCGTTACGCAAACGACGCATAACGTTCAAATAATATTCCTTGTTGACTGCTTGACCGGTTGGAAAGAATTCATAATGCACAACACCACGATAATCGAAGAAAACAGTCAACATGACCTTGATTTTTGATCGACTTTGGCGCGATTTTTCTTTGGTCTCGGATCTATTTTGGCACGATATTGACTCTATTGATCGGTTGTTTCGGGGTCGTAAGCCTAGATCCAAGTCTCATCGCCAGTTATAATGCCTTTCGTGACATCCTGGTAGTCGGAAAGCATCGTTTCCCACCCTTCAACGCCACGCTTTTTTTCCAAAAAATTCAATGTTTTCGGTACCAGTCGAGATTTTACGCGCTTGAGGCCCAAAACATCCTTCAAAATGGTATTGGCTGAGCCTTTCGATATGCCAACTTCATCAGCAAGGTCTCTAATTGTTAATCGAAGGTTTTTCAACACCAATTCTTTGATTTGTTGAACGTGAGCTTCGTTGGTTGAGGTTGATGGTCGCCCTGGACGCTCTTCGTCTTCGGCACGTTCACGGCCAACTTAGAACTCACTATACCACTTTTAAACATTGTTTTAGACATAGCCTCATCACCAAAGGCAGCAGAAAATTGATTCCGTAAACAAAATTTAATGCAAATTCTTTGCTCAAGAAATTTCGACATCGCAAAAAACGAAAAACTCCCTTTTAGCAGCTCACAAAACGACACGTATCTCAAACACTAATGAATATTTTGACATGAAATTTGACATAAATGTGACTGACAGTACTACCAACCTAGAAAAAAGATAATTCTCTAAATCCTTCGACGCACGCAGTTTAAATTCAAATATCACTTTTGGGCACAGTAGTATTACAAAAATTGTATTTTGCTGAAATGGTTGGACTTTCCTTTATTATTATACCTATAACCAAATTTCGTTTGCGGAATTGTTGCAAATATTGGAAAAGGCTAACGGTGATTTAGTTTTATCAAAAACACAAGCCTATGTGTGGTACAAAGCCTTCAGAGACTGTCGAGAGATCGTTGAAGACAAGCCTCGCTCTGGACAAACCACAAGTATATTGTTTTTAAAATCGTCAGCGAATTGTTAGAAAGATAGCAAAAGCGCTCGACATTTCTCGCGAATCTGTTCGAATGATTTTGGGATATTTTGAGTATGGAAGGCGTTCTTGATCGGAATGTCGTGATAAAATTTAATTTTTTTTTTTTTTAGGAGTGTCGTATAGAAGTTTCTTTGGACATGGTTGATGATGCGAATTCGACATTCATGAAGAGCATTATAATTGCAAATGAAATATGGTTTTATGAGTTTGACATGCAAACAAGTCAAAAATCATCAGAATAGAACTCGTTTTCAGACCATCGAAGCGATTAAATAAAATTCGCTCCAGGATCTGAAGGTCACAGATAAAAGTTCTTATGAAAAGTTTTCGAGGACTGGAAAAATCGTTGGCATAAGTGTATTACATCTGGTGCGGAATACTTTGAAGGCGAAAAAATAAATATTGACGAATAATTAAATATTTTGCGTTTTATTTACAATTTTCGCAATGTATATTCTATAGTTGAACGGATGTTTATTAAATAGGCATCAACTTGATTTACCCTAAAACAGCCACCCAAAAAGGAAAATTTCCCAACAACATATAAAAAAAAAATTAATTCACCTCCAAAATTCGTAAAAAACAACATTCCGCATCACTGAGTCTTTATTGGACAAATACAACTTGAAAGAATTCAACAAGGGAAATGCAAACAAATTAATCTGAAAAAGAAAGAAAAAACGTATATTATGAAAATGTTGAGCATTGAGTTCGCAATGAAAGAAGAGGCATGAACATATTCCGGAAATAACTGATTGGCATATAACAAGTAATCAAAATAAAACTTGGCTAAAAATAGGAATTACACCACAACAGATTGGCAGCTAACAATTATGTAGAGTAATTAAATCTAAATAGGCAACAAAATGTAAAGTGAGTAATGGCCAAATTAATGAGTAAAGAATTTAGAAAGAAACGCAAAATATTTGTTAATTTTTTTAATGAAAATATGGCACAAAAAGCAAATGAACGGCACCCTAAAGGCGCCACATGTCTATGGGGGCTGTGACGAGTGTTCGATGGGCGAATCAAATACGCTAATTAATCTTAACAATTCGAACAAACGCATTTTTTTTCAAATCAAATGGCAACAAAATTCCAACACTATTGTAAGTAGAGCGTTTACAAAAACAAAAGCAAAAAAAAAATAAGTAAAACTAGCGCTAGAATTTAAGTGAAGCACCGAAAATTTTACACACCTAAAATTTACTGCTGTTGGCTAAAACTTATATGTGCGTACGTGTGTTGCAATAGAGAGCGCAACATGCTGCAGCAACATTTACTCTACGTTGAAACCAAAATACTTACATATGTGAGTGATCGATGCATGTGTATTGCCAGTAGATGTCCACTGCGAAAGAGTTATTTGATTAAAAAAAATTTAAATTGCTTAAAACAACAACAAAAACGAAAAAAGTAAAAGCGTTAAGTAAAGAGCGCCACAACAAATCAGCAAAATTGTCACCTTTTTTAGCCTAAATGCGCCACATGGTTTGTTGATGCTGCTAATCTTGTTTTTTTGTTGTTGTTGTTCAACAGCACAAGTGCTGATGGGTCGTTGAATTCCCAACGTAATTAGAAATATTTGGAAAAAATGCAAAAAAAAAGTACAAAAAAAACCATTTGACTGCCAGACTGTGCTGCACAAAGCGCACACCGACACACCTGTGAACGAAAAAAATAATTGTCACTTTCAATATGTATGCACACACACATACATATACATATGCCCATTATATCTAAAAATCTATGTATTTTTCAAATATGTCTGTATGTTTGTGGTTTTGCATGTTTTCCTGTCACTTCTCTGATCGGTTCCGCCGCCCAGTCGCAACGAGTTCAATTCAAAGCCAATCCAATTCAATTCAATTCGAGTTGATCCAATTCGATGTGATGCGCGCTGGCTGCCAGCAAAAGCCTTTTCCTTGTGGTTGTTGTTTGTTGTTCGCTGCTTGTTGCTGCTATTTTGGCAATACAAATGTTGTTGTTGTTGCTATTGCTGCTGAATTGAATGTTGCCAGCAATTATGTATACAACCACATACTTACATATTTGGCCTGTGTTGACAAACTCACACTCACACACATATACAACAAGGCATATACTGTACATGTTGCACACACAAGCATAGCAAATTGTTGTATTTGTTGCTTGTTGCTCAGCGCCAACATTGTGTCTACATAAAAGCGCATATGTATATGCATTTATACATACACATGCACACATATAAACCCATTCATACATACAAACACACACATACAAAATGCTTGCCGCACTTATTGCCACTTGGTGCTCCCCATTTGTAGGGCGTGCGTTGTCGTTTTGTTGCCATTGCTGTCGTCGTTTAGTTTGTTTAGTCGGCGACGGCGCGCATTCGCCAATATAAGTGCTTTAATTCGATCTGATCGAAAGGTAGATTTTTAATTGATGCAAATCACAACTCTTGAGTGATTATCGAAATTCGGAAGCGTGAACACATCGATCGTTTGCCGTTCGCATCGTAACGGGTATTACTATTTATCCATTCATATATTATAATATATATTTAAATATTTATATATATAAATATTTTTTTATCCCTTGGTTGTCGCAAGTGGCAAAAATGTGTGGCTTTCCGTGTGAATTCACCGATTTTGTGCAAAAAAATTAAAATAAAATAAATCAAGTGTTTTTAGAAGGATTAAGTAATCATTGCGCGTGTATCGTTACTTAATCAGTTTTGTATGTGTAACGATTAGATTGTCTAAGGATATATTCATATGCGGATGCCTTAACTTAAAAATAACAAGTTCGCAATTAATTGTGCTCAACCGATTTCAACGTTCTTTGTTTCAGTTTACTCTCAAGGATAATCAACTCAACTCCTATATATTTGGATTAATTTATATTTGGCAGAAATTTGATTAAGTAATTAGTGAAAATGGTAAGTAAAAATCGCGTATATAGAATTTATATGCATACATTTTATATACTATATACAAAAATGTACATAAGTATACATTTTACGTTCAAAAATTTGGAAAGATCGGTTGAAACTAATATTTTTTTACAAAAAATTACATTCATTTTCTAAAATAATACATTGCTAATAGTATAAAACGATATAAAAATGTCGTTATCTTCATTTTTATTGGTTAGTTTGTATGATAGCTATGCGCTGTAGTGATGAAATATTATACCGTTGCTTTGGATATGGATAGCTATCTATGCAAACATTCCTCAAGATAATCTCTCAAATAAAAAAGTTTCCCATCCAAATTTCGGGAATATATATATATATATACATTGGGACAAAAAAGTTCCCGGAAATCGTAAATAAAACGCAAAATAGTTATTTTGTCGCCTTCAAAGTAAACGCCAAAAATAATATTTATGTATGCCAACGATTTTTCCAGTCCTCGAAATACTTTTCATAAGCACTTTTTGGGATCACCTTTAGCTCCTTCAGCGAATTCTGTTTTATCAACTGAAAATGGATTGTATTTCAATGATTGTTGACTTGTTGGCATGTCAAACTTATAAACCCATGCCTTATCCGTGGTTAAAAGTTCTCCAGAAATGTGAGATTAGAATAACCATAATCAAGCAAGTCCAAAGAGACCTCTTTACGGTACTTAAATTTCAATTTTCGGGACGAGCCAAGTAAGAACGCTTTTCCTACCCAAAATATCCACCATTATTATACAAATGGACTCGCGAGAGATGCCAAGCTCTCTTGCTATCTCTCTAACACTGATGATTTCAAGCACCATATTCTTCAATTTTTTAATATTTTCCTCAGTTGAAGAATTCGAAGGTCGTCCAGAACGAAGCATGTCTTCAACGATCTCTCAACCGCCTTTGCAGGCTTTGGACCACTCGTAAGCTAGTGTTTTTGATAAAATTGAAGCACCGTAAGCCTTTTCCAGTATTCGCAGCGATTCCGAACACGAAATTTGGCTACAAATACAAAATTCGGGACAAATTCTTTGTTCGATACCTTGATCGATTGTAAAAATCGTAACGGACTACTGAGGTGTATCGATTTCAGCAGCTTCTGTAAACAAACTGGTTGAAAGACCGCGTTTATATTTGGCATAATAATTAAGGACAGTGCCACAATCTTTGTTCCAATGTATATATATTGATAAATAAAAATGTTTTTCATTTAAGAACTCAGCAATCGATATCTCGATATCTCAAAACCCGAGGAACTAGTTCGTGTATATACAGACGAATAGACAGCTGGACGTGGCTAAGGTAACTCAGCTCGTCACGTTGATTATTTACATATCCACTTTATAGGCTCTCCGAGACTTCCTTTTGGGAGTTATATTGTTACTAATCTCATAATCTTTCCATTAGAAAGATCTTCAATCAGGAATTTCTGTTCTACTTAGCCTTTACAGAGTATATATCAGATTGTAATAATAGAGTTTACAGAAATATTTGCTCTGAATTTATCAATCATTTTTGGGTCTTAAGTAAAAAAGTTCACTGACTTTTGCATCGATATTTAAAAATCTTCCTTGTTTCTGCAATATTTTGCAGTATCAACCATTTTTGCGTGAGAACTTGAGTACAAATTGCTATACATACAAGTTGTAACTTAGAACGTCGGAAATAGACAATTAATAATCACATTTGCGGGTAAGCAAGGACTGCTCAAGCGGCTAGTCATTGCTTCCCATCCCTGAGATTGCTTTAATCCAAATTCCTTCACCACTTTAATTTACCTTTCATATATTTATATCAAGATGAGTCTGTTTATTATCGGAACACTTTTTGAATTTTCCTATCAGATTTTGGAAAAAAGCGTATACTATATCTTAAAGGAATAAAGATAAAAAGGTTTGAAATCCCTTTTAGACCCAAATGGACAAATTTAAGTATAAAAGTGCGATGATGGTTCAGATAAAACCATGAAATGGCATAACTCGGGTGGCGAAAAAACTTAAATCTGTTCAGTCAAATGAACTTATTCAGATTTGCATCTAGAGTATACATCAAGACGAACTTTTAAACATTATAACTTACGGGCTTGAAACTATAATGCATTGGTTTAGTTACGAAAATCAGAAGAATTTAATTTAAAATTATTCGGCATTAGAGTTGATATACTCTCGTCTTCGTTATTTATAATAATAAAGAAGTTTTCGTTTTGGCTAGATATTTACTCATACATTCATATATAGGAGCAAAGCACCGGTACAGTTAAACTTTTTCGCAAATTAAAATTTATATTCAAGAAAGTAAAATAAATATCTCTTGCAACATTCCCTATAACCGATACTACTTTTTAGTAAAAGTAATAAAGTTAGCTTGAATCGCTTGAATCTAAGTGGTGCCCAACTTCGATACAAAACGAAAACTAACTATGCTTTAAAAAAGAACACAGGATACAAAATAAAAATCGTCAGGAACGGGAAGGAATTTTCTTTCTCTTCTTAGTCAAATATTACATACATAGATTATATCTAACATTGAAATTTCAAGCTCTTCTTAGTTTCATTGTATTATATAGTATAGAATTTCGCTATCACTTTTGATTTAATAACCACATGAAATATGCCTTATATGTATGTTTTCTGGCAAATCTGTTGCAACAG
Source organism: Bactrocera zonata (assembly GCA_037783105.1). NCBI lineage: Eukaryota > Metazoa > Arthropoda > Insecta > Diptera > Tephritidae > Bactrocera > Bactrocera zonata. The sequence goes on along the minus strand of JBAWJQ010005149.1, from coordinate 371,100 downwards.
AGAATGAAAGAGGCAAAAATGGCGTTGCAAAATGCCACATTTGTACGCAGGTACCTTTTCGTAAATCTTGAACGCCAATTGGGTCATTTTACTCGCCAACGGCCATAAGCGCTTCACATATGAATACTATTCAATAATAAACACATGCATGTGTTGTTGTTGTTGGTTGTGTTTGCCTTTATGATCAAATGTTTGTATGCATATAGAAATAATAATAAATAAAACACGCGTAATTTAACGAGCTGACAAATTTTGTATGCCACTAATTAACAAATAAACAAAGCGGAATGAGTGTAATATACAAGTAATCAAAAATATAGAGGTATTTACGTATGTAAGTATGTTTATATTTATTTCTTTTCCACTTTTATACACTTCTGTAGAAATTCTTGTAGAAAAAAATTCGAAAAGGTTCAAAATAAATAATTAAAATTTGTGTACTTTGATTTATACTGCAGCCTAAAATCTTAAGCGGCAAGGAAAGTTTGGACTATTTAAAAGTTAGTTTTACCTGAGGAAAGAGTAAACGTTTTTCTCTTTAATTTTTACAAAAAAAATTTAATTGCAGTTTAGTTGTTTCGATTTTCTTTTTTTTTTTTTTTGCTGAAGGAAGAATGATGCATTCTCATTTCCAATATTTTCACTAACTCATCGATTTTAATTTGCTTTTTTGACTTAAAAAATAGAACAATTCTTAGTTCTTCTTATTCTTCCATTAGATTTACTTTCGCAGAATATCTTAACGCATTAACAAACCAAAAGCTAATCTAAAGTGTAACCTTCCATTGGATCAGATCCGCAGAAAATCCCTTAAATAAATTTCTGTATTATAATGTCGAGTTGATAGTTCTTAGCGAGCTGCGTGGACCCTTCCGTTTACCTTTTCAAATCTATGTTTAATTGGACATAAAAGAGTATTGAGCCATGTGTAGAAGTTCACACAAATGGGGAAGTTTCATTCACTTGGAAGAAACAATAATTTTACATGTGGTTCAAACAGCTCACGACTTCCGATCACTGACCAAGTATTCTCTGGGAAGCCAACGAACATCCATTTGAAGTCGAGAGTGAGCGATGAACTTGACGTGAGTTGAATTTTTAACCATCAAAACTAACAGATAAAAATCACTTGATGCCGGATCTGGACAATAAGGTGAATGTATAAGAAAGTCCCAACTTAGCTCTAGGAGCTACTGGCCACTAACTGAATACTGGCGTTTTCCTGATAAAACACAATTCCTCCCCTATTCGCCATAAATGGCCCTTTCTGCGTGATTTCTTCATTCAAACACTCCAATTGTTGACAGTACAGATCTGAATTAAGAGAGTGCTCGTAAGAGAGCAGCTAATAGTGGATGATTTTGACCCTGCCAATCACATCAAGCACATGGCAAAATCTTCCAAACCGTCAATTCTGGCTTGGCCACCATTTGTGCCGTCTCACCGTGATTCGAGCATGACCGTTTATCAAAAGTAACCAACCGCTTCAGAAATGGATAGATTTTATTGTCATTCAGCAGCAATTCATACATACATATATGGAAAAATGGACCATGTTGTTTTGTCTTACATAAACTTGTTTGTTCTTTTTGCACCGGGTTTTATTTAAAGGTTAGTTCCTGGGCAATTGAAATGACGGTCACTTTCAACGGTTATTATTTCATAGATTTTCTTCATAAGAGGATTTCCAGACTTGGTTAACATTATCAAGGTTGTAAAAGCTATTCACATTTTCAAACGCCTGGCTTGAATTTTTGGGTTTATCTAAGAAAAACTGTAAAATATGGAGTATTTTCTCTTCTCTGGTTGAAGCAATTTTCTAAACACATCTATTGAAAATGTCACAGAATTTTTTCCAATATACCTATGATTTAATAAATCTAGGAAATCAAACAAAACTTTCCTTTTTAACTCGCAGTAAGATTGGTTATAAACAGTCGGAAACATAGAAAATCATTGATTCGATTTCGATGACAGATTAAGAGTCATTCGAAACATCGGTGCTCATTAACTCGAGAGGATTTACATAGACTATTTTTAAATTTTAGTTAACACACACATAATACATAATCACATAATTATATTATAGACTTATTTTTATATATAATATATTCAAATTAATATTGATACCATTCCTTTTCCTTTTTTCTACAGACGGAGGCAGAATACGACAAAGAACAGCTGCGAAGTAAGCCCTTAATAGCCTTAAGATTTATTTTTGTTTCTTGTTATAACTTCATACAAAATTCTCTTCAAAAACAGTTATGCGTAACGCATTCAAAGCCTTCGATCACGATGAGCGTGGCTACATTGAATACAATGATGTACAGACCATTCTCGAGATACTCGGCCAAAAGCTGGACGACAAAGCTATTAAAGCGCTCATCAAAGAGGTCGACAAGTCGAACTCGGGCAAACTGGATTTCTCACAATTCTGCAAATTGGCTGCACGCTTTGTGGAAGTCGAAGAGGACACGCCGGCATTGGCCAGCGAATTGAAGGAAGCGTTTCGCGTTTACGATAGAGAGGGTAAAGGTTATCTGACGGTGCAAGTACTTCGTGACATTCTTCGTGAATTGGATGATAAACTATCAGCCAGCGATTTAGATATGATCATCGAGGAAATTGATGCGGACGGCTCGGGCACTGTCGATTTCGATGGTGAGAATTATTATTTCACACATAAATTGCCATTAAACTAATATCACTTTATATTTTAGAATTCATGCAAGTGATGACAGGTAAAAATTTCTATGATCTGACATTCAAACGGCATTTTGTGTTCGCTTCCGACGCTGTGCCCCGTCACTGTTGGACACCTGCATGCAGAGCGCACGATTGTCCCTCACGTCGCTTGCGCTTACATCGTCGCATCGAGTGGCATTTTGAACGTTTGTTCGAACAAATGTGTCGCCCGTTGCATGTCTGGCATAAACCGCTAACCTCGCTTGCAAGCATCTCCACCGCATGCCCCGCTATTCCCGCGGCACATTCCTCTATATGTACAACAAGCAAACATACAGTGAATATACAAAATAAAACAAAAAGCACGGGGAGCAAGGGAAATGCCAAATTTACACAGACAACAAATATTGAGGAAACCGAAATTGTGCCACGTAAAAACTGTTCGGGTTGTTATCACTCGGTATTTCGTCCACGCTTCCCAAAATGGGTACCCATCTTTACCCTGTATCGTGAATTAGTGCAGAATCCCTTCCGTCGTCGCACACGCCTTATGATTACCCATAACTGAAACGCTTGAGTCCTAACCATAACCTCACATTTTTCACTAACATGTTTATGTACCTCGCCACTGCCGTTTTCACTGCCAAAAATGTTGTTTATTTCATATTTGTTTAATAAGTTATTATCACTTTCTCTAATCTATAGGTTAAGCTACGATTCTAGTTATTGAAGTACAAAAAGTCTTAAGTGTCACCGTTGTCTTGCAGCAATGAAGTAAATTTTCTTATTCTAATTACTTTGAACAAGCGGAATATTTGTTTTTAAACATCTAATTTATTGTTGGATTTGAGTTGAACTCTTTTTTCTTTAAATTAATATAATAAAAAGTAAATGCTAAAGTAAAACACAAAATGTTTTTTCTTAATAAGTATAGAAAAGAGAGACTTAGTACTAAAGCTTTATATCAATGGAAGAGTACAAGTTTAGTATTTAAAGAGTTCTGGTACCTAGTCTAGAACCCTTCGGTATAGCGCACCAAAATACTACAACATGATGGCCTCAACAGTAAATCTCAACGCGGAATCTACGCTCACTGAAAAAAAACTTAATAAAACTTGTCACAGCAGCAGTGCTACACGACGATTGTAAGACCAATTCTGCTCTACGGTGCAGTGTGTGGTGGGCAGGTTTTCGGAAATCTATCTACCGGAAGCCAATGGTAACAGTTTAGGGACCATTCCGGCGGCGACTCTGAACAAGTGCGAGTCTGTCACCTATAGACATCTTCGCTGGAAACTGCCCGTCATTATTGTTGGTGAGTAATAGCGGTTTGGCAAGCACCGATTAATTCCGGACGGAGTTGACACTGCGATATATTGCCCAGACTACAGTTATTTCAAGCCAAGGTTTTTAGCTATTGAGAAAGCCGAAGAGCTAGCCTCTAACGCATCAACTCCAGGGTTAACATCTACTTGGCTGTCCACAGCAGCAGTCAAACTTTTACTAATCGGCCAAAAGTGTCTTGAGAGTGTCACCATATATAATAATGATAAAAACTTAAATTCACTTTCTGTGATTAACCTAACTTAGAAGCTAATGGACATATATTTCATTTTTGCAGAAATCAGTTGCCGAAACTTTTAAAACCATCATATAATCCTCTTGTTGAAGCAAGGAAGAAGTCGATAGTTAATAAATAAGGGTAATATGGTTCAAAAAAATTAATAATAAGTCAGAAACGGAATAGTGCAGAAAACGATACAACGAAGGTCTTTGTCTTTGGACATTTTGACGACTTAAAATAATATTAACTGGTTTTCCACAGTGAAAAATCTTAACATGATTTCAACGTAAATATGTCCTTCGGGATTTTGTTCGTAATAAGTTGCAATCCAGGGTGCGCATTATCTTGTTACAAAATTGTGTTACTAAAAATTATATTTGATTTTTTAATTTGAATTTTTAATTCCATTTTTGAGACTAAAATTTGTTTTTAAATTATTTTTCAAAATAAAGTTGGAATGAGAAGGATGAAAAATAATTAAAATTTCAAAACATGAGTTTTCTTAATTTTCAATTATAAGCACGGAATTAATATTTTTAACTTGAACAGGGTAAATTAAACTTTTTACGAAGTTTATAATACACAAAAAGAAATGTCAAAGCCTCTTTAAATATAGTATGTATATTATAAGTAATCAGCATGATGAGCTGAGTCGTGATAGAAACCGTTTATTTATCGGAATCGGCAATAACCGACCACAATAGCTGAGCGATTATTGCCAAGTTTACAATATTACCAATCGCTTTTCCTATTCGCTGTTTGGCGATTCCAAACTCCGTTGCTATGACCACCATTCACTTAGGAGTGGTCTGGAACAGCACACGACTTCCGGTCTTAGACAAAGTATCTTCTGGGTAGTCAAAAACATCTATTTGAAAGCGGACTAAAGTGAGAAGGCGAAACTTGCCCTCCCGTGGATTGTGCGCTGGGTTTGGGACCTGCCACGTAAAAAAAAAACACCCACAATCAAAAGATCAAAACAGCCTCGGATGAGAGACCCTCTTTTTGATGGCGACCACTGCCTACTAGTACATACGTAGCTGCCATACAAACTGAATGATCAGAACCAAGTTCTTGTGAGGTAAAGAGTGTTCTTTGATGCAAACGAAGTTATGTACCTTTTCAAAATTTCAGGTTTTGGAATTAAAAATTTTAAAATTAAATTTAACTAACTGGGGGTTTCTATAAAATTACGGATAAATCTTCATAAGTAGATCTACTAACTGATAGACGCACTTAAAACCCTTAGAAGACATTAAACGTAAGTTTTCATGTAAAATTTAATATTTTGAAAAAACAAGAAAAACCGCTAACTTCAGCTGCACCGAAGCTAATATATCCTTCACAGGTGCATTTCTTCTAGTAACTATATGTCCAGTTTGTATGGAAGCTATATGCTATAATAATCCGATCTGAACATTTTTTTCGGAGATTATGCTATCACCTTAAGCAATAATCCATGTCAAATTTTCTTGAAGATACCATGTCAAATGCGAAAGCTCTCCATACAAGAACTTGATTCCGATCATTTATTTTCTATGGCAGTTATAACGGGTGATTTTTTTGAGGTTAGGATTTTCATGCATTAGTATTTGACAGATCACGTGGGATTTCAGACATGGTGTCAAAGAGAAAGATGCTCAGTATGCTTTGACATTTCATCATGAATAGACTTGCCCACGAGCAACGCTTGCAAATCATTGAATTTTATTACCAAAATCAGTGTTCGGTTCGAAATGTGTTTCGCGCTTTACGTCCGATGAGCGATGAGGCTCATTTCTGGTTGAATGGCTACGTAAATAAGCAAAATTGCCGCATTTGGGGTGAAGAGCAACCAGAAGCCGTTCAAGAACTGCCCATGCATCCCGAAAAATGCACTGTTTGGTGTGGTTTGTACGCTGGTGGAATCATTGGACCGTATTTTTTCAAAGATGCTGTTGGACGCAACGTTACGGTGAATGGCGATCGCTATCGTTCGATGCTAACAAACTTTTTGTTGCCAAAAATGGAAGAACTGAACTTGGTTGACATGTGGTTTCAACAAGATGGCGCTACATGCCACACAGCTCGCGATTCTATGGCCATTTTGAGGGAACACTTCGGACAACAATTCATCTCAAGAAATGGACCCGTAAGTTGGCCACCAAGATCATGCGATTTAACGCCTTTAGACTATTTATTGTGGGGCTACGTCAAGTCTAAAGTCTACAGAAATAAGCCAGCAACTATTCCAGCTTTGGAAGACAACATTTCCGAAGAAATTCGGGCTATTCCGGCCGAAATGCTCGAAAAAGTTGCCCAAAATTGGACTTTCCGAATGGACCACCTAAGACGCAGCCGCGGTCAACATTTAAATGAAATTATCTTCAAAAAGTAAATGTCATGAACCAATCTAACGTTTCAAATAAAGAACCGATGAGATTTTGCAAATTTTATGCGTTTTTTTTAAAAAAAAAGTTATCAAGCTCTTAAAAAATCACCCTTTATATTATAGTGGTCCGAAATCGGCAGTTCCGACAAATGAACAGCTTCTTGAAGAGAAAATGACATTTACACAATTTCAAAACGATATCTTAAAAACTGAGGGACTAGTTCGTATATATGTATGTATACAGACAGACTGACAGACGGACGGACAGACATACGGACGGACATGGCTAAATCGACTCAGCTCCACATATTGATCATTTATATATGTATATATTTTATAGGGTCTCCGACGCTTCTGAGAGTTACAAACTTCGTGACAAACTTAATATACCCTGTTCAGGGTATAATAAGTGAGTCTTATAACCATTATGGTTTATTCTTTACGGAATTATTGTAAATCTTGAACATAATGCCAAAAATAGATGTTGACTCATCGACATACTGCATTATTTTACACTTTCAAGTACATATGTATTTATATACATAACATACATATTTGTGTAGATATTCATATGTTTATTGCTATTAATGTTTGCGTTTTGCATATTTTTGAAAATCCAATTAATTTTCTTAACAAAATGTTGGCAAAAATAGTGCAAAGAATGTCATTGAACAGCGTTCATTAGTCGTCGGATATCGTGATTAGCGTGAAAAATTCACCAATCGACATTGCATTCAATTGTCATGTACTCAGGTTAGTGTGTGTGTGTGTGAGTATTTGCGAATGATTTGCTTGTCTGCAAAGCTTTTATGGAGCATAGCAACTCTATTTGATATTTGCAGCAGGACAAAAAATGTGAATGGAACGAACAACAAACACAAGAAAAAAGTATAAATCGTAGCAAAATTAATTTGCAGCCACTTTTGCATGCAAATGTTTAGATGTGTGTGTGCGAAGTGTGTTTGTGCAGCAAATCACGCGCTGGGTAATTAAAAATCAATTTTAAATATATTGGAGCATATTTTCTTCATAATAATGTTTTTTTGCAAATTGACTTTCGGCCCGTCGATTTATTTATAAGAAAATAGAGGGTGATACAATAAGAGCGGCTGCGTAAAAAGTACTTCGCTCGCGCTATGACGGTTAATAAAATTCAGTTAATATTTTTTGTGGCACATATAACGTGCAACGCGAACACTTTGCTTTTATAGCACCCTATATGAAGCATACACCGCTAATATAGAGCTACCTTTTACGTGACTTGCAATTCGCATTCTATTCATTGAGATATTTGATTTATACAAATATGCTCTTTTGTGTACACACACTTTCATATACATATGTACACATATGTATGTATGGTATACTATATATGGTATATTTAACAGTTACTTTTTATGTTAATGCCTAGATCTGCATACGCACATAAATTATGCCTGTCATAAGCAATTTAGTTTCTATATGCGTACACATGTCTGCATAACTGCGGCAACTCTCATTTCTAACTGTCATTAAACCACAATTTAATTGTGCCAATAATATAACGGCGCTTTTTTTTTTGTCCAAACAACGTCCTTGAAATGGCTACAAAAGTGCCGTTAGTGCATAAAATTTTCATTACTCACAGCTTTTTGGCGTGTTTTGTGCAAATAACGGTGTTTCTGCTATTTTTATCACCCATTCGTTGTGCTGTTATTGAAATGTAAAGTCATCTTTGACTTGACTTCACAGGTTGAACTATTTACAGTGCGTAATCAAACACTTGCTCTCCGTGGTGTTTTACGGTGTGTAATCAAATGCAACTGCAACACGTTGTCGCAATAAGTTGTTTCAATAATGGTATTACACTTAACTGCGTGAGTTCAAGCATGTCGTATATTTAGTTGAAAACAAGTGCACAAAATCAGAGGTGCATTGGTGTTCTTAATTGTCACTTGCTTGCTGCGGCATTAACCCTTAGATGGTAGTTGACATTAAAATAATTGAAATTAGAGTCATAAGGTTAAGATATTTAGGTTCATGGATGATTGAATGTATGTATATACATATATTAATGATTCATTCAACATATTTTTTAGATGTAATGATCAGCAAACTTTGTTGGTTCAAAATCTTTATGAAACCATCAAAACAATTCCGAATTATTCATCATATAAATAAAAACTGAAGCGTATATTTCAATTCACACCTTTTTTCTGTAATCCGGTAAGATATTCAGACTTATAAAGTTCCGATCTTAGAACAATATTTAAATATTGGTGATTCTACTCATCTGCTATTTGTAAATTCTTGTGTTAAAAGTAAAACAGTTAAAGCGTCGGGAAAAGATGGTCCGATATCTGAACACGAATCTGAACACTCGGATATCCTCTCACATTTGACTTCATACGTTATCATTTGGATCATGGAGTTGCCAAACCGAACTCTGGTGGCTTCTTATCTGCCCATTTATCGAAGAGACAGTTGTAGGTGGGAAGAAACCGTTGGAGGAGAGAAAAGGCACCCTAGAACCGCTATCGGTAGGCGGGTCGGTGCTCCCGTATCCTCTTGTTTTCTGCTACTAGATAGCTTTTTGGGCCCAAGGTCGATCGCAGGAGATCTAGCTTTAGTACGGCTAGCCTTTACCTAGTTTGTGGGGCTTTTACCAGGTCATTGCCTTATTGTCGTCCATACTGTAAGAATGGGAATCTATCTGCAGAAGCTGTACGGAAGAAGATGAGGTGAAAACAACTGAACACTTCCTCCTCGACTGTACCGCGTTTGAGAGGTTAAGGCTTAAGCACCTGTGCAAATTTGTATTCGCTATAAAGCGTTTTGCTAATTTAAATATACATATGTAAGTGGGAACACAGGAGTTCTTCTTTTCTATGGCTTCACAAAAGACTACACATAGCAGCCTACGTGCGATCTTGGAAAAGCCATCTACCCTAACCTAAACTAAGAGGTCGTAAAGGCGATGCTTGGCAACTAAGTTGAGGACCAAACAAATCTAGCGCTCAATTATGAGCCAAGACTGAAAAAAACAACATTCGCTACAAGCACTGCAGGCCCCAGCCGAGGATTATAGCAAGTGTATGAAAAAACCCGATTAAGCGTTGACATACTGGTATTGACATAAAAGTCTATTTTATTGTAATATATTTAATGAAAAAATGTTAGAATCAAATTTGATCAGATGGTAATCCTTAAAATTACTCAATTAATATTGCCTAGAAGTATTTTCATCGGTGCACTAAGAAAATCTAGTAAACCAAAAGTGATTAACGCCTTGCAAGGGTTAAGACTGTTCTAGTTATTGATGAAATTTATTCTGCTGCATTTTTTGTTCTCAAAATCTCGAAAGTGTTAGTTTTATAGAGACATTACCCGCTGATTTTATATATTTCTTCGCTCGTTAAGCAGCGTGCTTTAGTTGGATTAATTAAAGTTTTTTTCGTAATTTATGTCGCCAATCCTGCGGTAATCACTGTTTTGGTTTAACAGTTCTGTATAAAGGGGTAAACATATTCAGAAAAACTGATCTGCCGCCAACTGTGATAACAGTTTTCTTGGATAGCCTAATCAAAAACAATTTAAGTAGAGCTCTTAATTAAAAGTTGCCTGCGGCGGTGGACATTAGTGAAAAAAAATTATGTGAAATAAGGCTATAAATAGCTGTTTAAAATCCACAAACCCAAATCTCGTCGATAATACTATAAAAAAAAATTGTAAGAAGAAATGTTTAAGTAATTACTATGTTTAAACAAAATTTTATTTAATTTTTTCCGCATTGCAAAGCGAGCAATTAAACACTTTTAAACCGCCAGATTTTTCTCACATTAACACAAATGTTGGCATTTTAGGCAGCTAACGGCGACACTTGTTTTCCCCACAGACGGACCGCATAAAACACAAAATGAACTAAGCAACACAGCCAATGCAACCTTTCTGGTCACTATGAGTGGTGCAAAAGGAACAAATAATGCATAAATAAATACTGTAAAGTGTAAGCACTGGCCATATGTGAGCCCCCCCAGAAGGCGGCGGTCAATTTAGCACTTGTTCGTCGGCGGTAATACACTTGTTAACCCAAAATAGGCATAATTTGTAGTAAATTTCGATTGGAATTCGAGCGATTCTAAAACGATGTGAACAATTGAAAAACGAACAGTCGGAAATGAAAAGCGCCAACACTGTAATGGGGAATTTAAACTGTGAAAAGCGTCTAACTAATTAAGAGACTATTTTCGTAAATAGTAAGATATTTAATGTTTTATTGATTAGATTTTGGATATGGGCAAAGGTATGTTGTTTTGCTTTATAATGGTATTTTATTAGCATGCGGTTATGGGTAATTAATATAACTGGAATGCTAATTTCAAAAATATGATATTAGATAATAATTTTTGAGCAATAACTAGAATTTGCGCCCCATCAGTTATAAGTGAAACAAAAGAGATTAAACGAGTCCCTAGGTTAGTAAAAAATACTTTGAACTTAGCTAGGATTTTCCATTGAAGCTTTCAGCACTTGACTAAGACCTCTTTTTATGATGCTAATACTAGAAAACTGTATCGTTTCGAAGGACTTTTGTCTAGCATAGCAGCCACCATATTACCGGGTAACAGAGAATTTCTTTCAGTCATTTTAGATTGAGTATTTCAGCGCCTAATCGATGTATATTTAAATTTTCACGAATTTGGGTCCTCTGTTCTATAAAATCCAACCCTAATTTCCAAAGTAGGGCTGATACAGGTTTTGCCAATAGGGATGATATGTTTTCTAAATGTCGTTTCGGACATTTTTTATATGGCATGGTACGTAATTTTCTCATTGTTTTCCGAATTGGGACTGTCTCAATCCATAATATAGTGGATTCTAAGAAAAGATTTGGGCTTTAGCCATATAAAATTTATCTCTCTTAAGAACTGAACATATTAAGCCACCGTACACGTCGTGAATTTGCTGATTTTGCCTTGGAACAACTTGAAAACCTTTAACTATTTTATTAAGAAAATCATTTGCTCCAATGAGGCTCATTTTCAACTGAGTGGTGGCGTAAATAAACTAAACTATCGATTCTGGTGAAAAGAAAATCGAAAACTTATTCATGAACAACCATTACATTTACCAAAGTTGCTAGTTTGATGAGGTTTTTGATCTGGTGGAATCATCTGGCCGTACTTCTTTCGAAATGAAGCTGAACAGTTATTGTTAGTGGAGAGCGCTATAAAACGATGATTACCAACTTTTTATGGCCACAATTAGAAAAAGTTGATCTTGCCAAAATCTGGTTCAATCAAAACAGTATTACGTACTACAAAGCACTCGGAATTAAAGTATAAAAAGTTTGGGCATTCGATGATTTCAAAAAATTGTGACATTGGAACAAAAGCTGTTATCACAGTACATCAGGTAATCTGGGGGGTGAGAAATTCCAAGTCAGGGTGATGGTACTAGGTCAGTATAGTAAAACCCTCAAAGGGTTTGGCGTTCGTATGTGTCAGTTTTTTTTATGATCTTTTAAATTTTTTCCTTATCTTGATGTTTTTGCGCCTTAAAGTTGGCTTAAGCTAAGAAGATAATACTGTAAAAATTTATCTATCAGATCGTTGATCAAATAATCCTCAGAAAATTTTAAAATAAATTTAGTTTCCCCAATTTTTAGTGCAAGGCAATAATATTCATAGCATACCTTTAGGTGTTCAATTATTTTAGAGTGAGTGGGTGAAAGTTTATAAAAAAGAAACTGTAATTCTTAATTTTTCTAAATTTGTTTCATCAAAATCGGACAAGTGGTTCGCGAGTTATGTTAAACTACGTTTTTGCCAAAATGTTACAACTAAGCGAAAAAACATCACGATAAGGAAAAAATTTAAAAGGTCATAAAGAAAAACTGACACATACGAACGCCAAGCCCTTTGAGGGTTTTACTATACTGACCTAGTACCATCACCCTGACGTGGAATTTCTCACCCCCCAGACAATAATCCCAAAAATGTTCCACAGTGTATTTAACACCATTATAGTATTTATTGTGGGGTAATGAACCAGACTCTGTTCAAGCTTTAGAAGTCAATATTGCAGGTGCTATTCATGACATACGACTTGATTTCGTGGAAAAAGTACTCGAAAATTGCGTTCTTGCAAACTAAGTCGTTGAGTTATGTTATACTTGTATAATAATGTGAGTAATGTTATACTTGTATAATATGTAGAATTTAATTGTAATCGGTTGTACCTCATATTAAATTAATAACGTTTAAATGAAAATCATAGCACCCGTATTGGATAACCTATTCTTCAGAGGGGGGAAATCTATAAGTTATACGTATGTTCGATTGATACATTCTCCGCGGTTTATCCACTAAACCACTAACTAAAGTTTTCCAACATAGAAAAATAAGGAAATAGCGGGAGAAATAACGATACTTTTCGCAACCGAGTGCAATCTTCAATTTATAATTGGGACGGTGGCGATTTGGAGGATATTCTGTTACGATCTCAGCTTTTCCTTTTGCAGCTTTTTGATGTTACTTTACATATTTGCTTGGCTGGAACGCGGTAAATACCTCGGTTTGGAAGCATATATGTATATCTTTCAGCTTTCAAATTGTTGACAATTATGTGTCCGTTGGATTGGAGTGTTGACATACTTTTAAAGATGGTAATATAAAGTTATATTATATAAAGCTATATATAAAGCTAATGACTTTAAAAACACATAGTTACAAAGCTACTATGTATATAATATATATCACAGGTTTTGCTAAGCACTAACCGGATACTTTCAAAAGTGTGCACATTAGCCAAATGTGTATTTTTATCACATTCACTCCCAATTCACATATACACGCCCACTGAGAAACCAAAGGCCATAGAAACAAAAGTACATATGGAATATATATTAATGGATGTTAGCAGAGTTAGTCAACAAAACAAGGTATTATAGAGCAATACGCTGATTGCTAATGCCTATTAACATTGGAAAGCTTAGTAAGATATTCGGGTCTAACTCTGTACGTACACCCATACACACTCGTTTAAATGTTTAAAGTTAAAGTCACAGAAACCGCAAAGCTGCAAGCTTCATTACTGAAATATAAAGCAAAAAATCGGTAAACTCTTTTATAGACGTCAGCGACTGGCAGCATATAAATCGTGGCAGTGGAACACCCAAATTTGTAGCAATCACGATTTTATGCAAAATTCTGTTCGAATACAGAAATCGAAGCAAAAAGCCCAACAAAAAAACAGTTAAGCAAAGCAGTAATAAATTAAAAAAACGCCACAGGACCGAAAAGATTGTTGACCAGATTCTATTTTCTATGTGAATTGTGCGCTGAGTTCGAGCTTTTGTGGGCTGTAATTGTTTCATTTGGCAAGTATTTAACGCAAATTTGCGCAAATGTTGTTATCAATGCGCCGCGATCCGGTGCAGCAGGGCGCAACGACTGAGTAAACCACCAAAAACTATGCTTTAGTTTTGCCAAACTGTGACTAAGTTTGAGCCTTTACCGCAAAATGTCGCATGCAAGTGTTCGCAGTGCTGGCGCTTGTTGCAAGAAGCGCATGCAGATCTGCTTTGAACTATTATTGCTATTTTTTCTATTTTACTATACGACTTTTAGCACAACATGTAGGTATTGCACACGGCCGCCGGCATTATTCTACCCTTTTTGGCCTCTTTTTATTGCCAAATTTTTATTGCTATTGATATTCATGTTTTAATGCTCGTCATTTATGGCTCGCACACCATTTACTAATGAATTCGTTGCCCGAAATTCGCTGGCTCGCTAACTGATTTAGTCGGCTTACACCCTCGCATGGTCAACCGAAACCAAAAAGTAAGCGCTGCTCAGCGTCCATGTCCCACATTGTTTTTGTCAGCAGATGCCTGCGGCCAGCACGAGTTGCCTGTCCGCCATTCGCTGCTGAAAACTTGCACTGTGCAAACTTGCTCGTTGCACTTTTATCTTCCTCCACCAATTTTAGACGAATTACTTGGTGGTTCGCTTATTCACTGACTCGCTGAGGTCAGAGCTTGCAAAATCATGGTGATGGGCGCTGATTGCAGTTTTGGCACGCAAAATTCTGTTGGAGGTCATTCCGTCAGCGGCTAAATTTTCGCGTCTTGCTTCACTTAACATGTTGTTCTTGTTTGGGTTTACTAAATACACAATTTTTCATGCAGCGTGCGGGTTGGTTAATGTGAATGCACTCGAGGGCTCATGTTGTCAACATTAATTCTGTGAGACAACTATATTTCCCAGAATATTTAATTAACATTGTTATTAGGTAAGATTTCGGGAATTAAATTTGGTGGGGAGTTCTTCTTCTGAAAGCATTGCTCAAAGCAGATTGTTGGCAAGCATCAGAAAAGTTCAAAAAATCTTTGAGAGTCACTCAAGCAGCCAATTTAAAATTTTTTAAAGCAGACGAACACAGTGAAAAGCAAGGAAATTGAGAGGTTGAAATACCATTTTGTATGTCAGAAATACTGCCTGAACGTTCCAAAACGAAGTCGATTCTGCAACGGAGCATGACTGGTGAAGAAGTGAACCCCTACCAACCAGTCAAATCAACGTCAAAATCAAATATCATGTATCCAAGGTAATACCTGTTCCTCGATTTCAAAATTGCTTTTGACAGCACGAAATGGAGCTGCCCCCATGCCACCATGTCTCAATTAGCTATCCCTGCAAAACTAATACGGCTGTGTAAACTGACCTTAAGCAATACCAAAATATCCGTCAGGATCGGAAAAGACCTCTTCGAGCCGTTCGATACCAAATGAGGTTTCAGACAAGGTGATAATAATTCGAACAATACAACTGAATCGAAAAAGTATAATTTCTTATAAGAGAGTACTGGCGTGCGCCGATGATATTAAACCGCGTTAGTTCTACTTTTTCCAGACTGGAAGCGAAGCACATGGGTCGGGTAGAGAACGAGGGAAGGGCAAGACGAAATATCTCCTGTCATGAAACACACAGTCGTCGCACTCGCGACTTGCCACCCAGGTCACTGTTGACAGTCATAACTTTGAAGTCATAACTTTGAATTCGTCTATCTTGGAACCAGTGTTAACACCAACAATAATGTCAGGTGCTACTTCGGACTCAGTAGGCAAGTGGGAAGTAAAGTCCTCTCTCGACGAACAAACACCAAACTCTTCAAGACACTCATCATCCTCGCCCTGCTATGTGTTGCAGAGGTATGGACAATGACAATTACTCATCAGTTGACATTACAAAATCTTGCTAATTCTCACTACCAATTGTTCTGGGCGATGCAGAATGTCCTCATTGAAATATTGATTACATCAGAACAGGGTTTGAAAACTGGCTTGATTCAATCTTGACCTTCGATGCACTTCCTTTGGGATGGAATGCCACAAAGATGGATCGAATTCTTTGATGGTATTGTATATATTTTTCTTAAAAAGCGTTAACATTTCGATGAATAAAAACCTCAGTACTATTGTTATAGACTCAACACTATATGGCAACGTTAAAGATTGCTTCGATTACTTAGTGTAAACCGAATTTCTATAAAAAATTAATTATAATTAAAAGGTTTTCAAAATGGTAGGGTCACTCACAGAATACTTTAGGATATTCAAAAATCGGTAGCATGCTTAGATTATTTAATGAAAATCGAAGCGTTAAGGGGTTATATAAAGTTAGGATTTTCAAAAAATTGTTTTTTTTTTTTGCGTTTTCTTAATACATATATATCTGAGTATACGCACACAAAATTTCAAGTCGATCCAACGAAAAGTTTCGAAGTTATAGACACATTAGTGAAGGCGCGCCGACTACATGTAAAGTGCTTTCAAAACTTTAAACTCGTTTTTCTCGAAACGGTGTTTTCAAAGTCGGTGAGCAAGATTTCTCAAAAATGGCTGAACCGATCGGTCTGAAATTTTTACACAAGCTTCTTAAGCTTTTAGTAATTAATCGAAGGATTTCCCCATCCAATGAAAATTTCTTATTTTTATAAACAATTAAAGACCCGAATTTTGGTCGAAAATCGAACCTTTTGTTTTCAGTAGCCGCCATTTTGTCAAAAAAATTTTTTTGCTAATTCCTTCGATCAATCATTAGACTATTTATTATATTAATGAAATTTATTTGGTTTTTGCATTTTAGATGATCCAGTCCAGAGATATCGTGCTCACCGCAAGAGGCCTTTTTTTGGCGGACCTCTGCAAAATTGGCAATATCAACGTTACCGATAATTATTTTTGACAATAAAAAAAGTAAATATAATTTAAGGTTGTCATAATATACCTGCCAAGGTTCAAATCAATTAAACCAAATAGTTTGCTTAGAAAAAATTCTTGAAAAATGCCTTTTTTTCGACCTCCTAACTGTATATAACCCCTGAAAGCATATTAGTTCTCTCGCCGTTATTGCAGTCAATAAATATTCGTCCAAATCACTTTCATTTCTTCATTAATTTATCACTTTTGAAATCTGTTTAGCTAATAAAACATGATTTTATACTCTTAATTGTTACCAAATCTGTAGCAGAGATAAGCAAATCATAGCAAACCAATGCTCAAATAACATGTAGGTTTTAGTTTAAGTTTATTGCAATTTGATCAGATAAACTTCAACTAACAGTTTAAATCATATACAAGTACATAAAAGCAATCAAAAGCATGACCTTCACGATGTATTGATTAAGCACTGAAACAAGTAAGCGCAATCGCATTACATATATGTATATTAGCAAAATATGTGTTTAATTCGCCAAATATTGAGCAGTGGCGAATCGAACATAAAACTTGTATAAACCATATGGAATAGCATAATCAAACAGAGAACGGTTATACCCTTTTTAATTAAACTCGAAATGAAATTAGCTCAAAAACATTATTGTTGTGTTGACGAGCTATCATTGGCACTAGGGAAAAATGCATTGACATCTAGAAATTACAAATATTTTTAAAGTTAGCACTAGATAATACAATTTATTATTTCATATTTTATTTATGTTTTTTAAGTTTTTTGACAAATCGTTCCACATTTAAGGCGACACTAATGCTCAATGTATTTAATAACACAGTTTTCAATGTCATAGCTTTTATATTGTCCCTTTCCGCCATCGTTTTGTATAACTTAATTATATGTGACATTTTTTTAAATGGTGATTAATCATCGGATCAGAATTAGTGTCGCTTCAAATGGAACCAATTCATTTATAGACATTGTTATTGAGACATCAGTGGTGCATCTCATTTATTATGAAATATTGTGTCGACTGCTTCAAAAATAATATAAACAATATATATTTGTATATTGTACAATTAATCAAGCATACAATTTCTCAACAGTTATTTATGTATATAATCTATTTTATTAATGCAATAATTGTGTTTGTTCGAAGGTGTTAAATAATTTAATTGCCATTCTATGGCATCCGCTTTAAAAATTTTAATAGCGTGTCTTTCTCCGATAAGCTTAAGCTGTGCAGCTAACGACTGTTGTGTTCGGTTGTGTCTTTTCTTTGTTGTAGAAGCATCAACATATTTGTGGGAGCCACTGTTGTGTCTCAATTGAAGATCAATTTGTCACAAGCAGTTTATCAATTTAAATTAAAATAAACAATGATTTGCAATATGTGAAACCTATTATGTGAATGAATAATGACACTTTTTAAGTTTGTCGGACATCTTCGTCATATATAAAAAGTACGTGTCACGTTGTTTATCTGTTCCTAAACTACTGAACCGATTTTAGTAAGATTTAGCACACTGTGTCCAGCTCGAACCAACTTAGGGGATAGTATAGTAAAAACAATTCATAAATAAAAAAAGATAGTGAAAGCTCTATTAAGCGGACATCTCCATTAACCATGCAAATTGTTGATGCTTATTTAGGGAGTGTTCTGGTCTAGAAGCATGAATTTCAGGTAATTTTTAAAGTGTCGTAAATAATGGGCAATTGATATTTTTACTATCAGTTTTTTTTAGTTATTTGTTAATTTTAGAAGAGTATAGAAAAAATTAAAAACTAAAAAAAGTAAAAAATTTCAAAAATTATGAGCTGACGAAGTGGGGCGTCTCTAAAAATTTCCACGTGACCATACCCATGATTTCAACCCTCCTAGTTATCTGAAACCAAAAAAAAAAAAGATAATTAATAGGGAATAATGTCGCAATGATCGGAACTACGGAAAAGTGGGATAAAAATGTTTCACAAAATGGCGACTGCCTGAAAAAAAGTTTTTTTGGATCACTTTTTCTGACTATTTCGAAATTTTTAAAAATGATAAAAATAAAAATTTGGGGATGGGCCTAGTTTCAACCATAGACAAGCCTATAAAGAAGACTCTATAAATATTTCAAGTAAATTGATCCAGTAAAACCTGAGAAGTCGTGGGTAACGCCGAAAAAGTGAGTTTTGAGAAAAACGCGTTTAAAGTTTCGCGTTCAGGCCGAACCAGTTTGGATGCCGGGTCAGAAAATGCCTATATCTCCGAAAGTAATTTGAAGTTTGAAAAATCCTCTTATACACATATTCTTGAATAGTTAAGCTTTGAATATAAAAAAAATTTGATTTTTTTAAATTTCTAGACCAGAATAACCTCTTAAGTACAATATATTAAGCGGACAACTCTACTAACTGGACAGAAAGACTGGTAAGCAGATATTGAGAAATCAGTCTTAAATTCGTTATTTTTTTTCTAAGAAATTTATTTGTTTGAACATGCTCAAAATTAAACTTCAAGTACAATCCCTTGGATTTTTATATCGACAAAATCTTTTTCGCCTTTATTCGTAAATAAGAGTTCCACTGTATTGAATAGTTTATTATATGAATAATGGTGTAAAATGTAAACCACAGCAACGCGTGGCTAGAACCCCTAGTAGAGTATAAATTTAAAAAGTTTAAACGAGAAATAGACAAAAAACAAAAAACGTCATATTTCTTAGAGCATAACAAGATTTTATATTGATTCATATCGATCTATACCAGCAGTTATATATATGCCATATCCGATGTTATGAATTTGTCTGGAAATTATAACACTTCTTTGGACTAGAGCAATAGCGAAAATACCTTTTCAAATAAAAAAGTTTTCAATTCAAGAAATTGATATTGATCAGGAAGTTTGTATTCTAGCGATACCTCTATAGGGATCGATCTAAACAATTTCCGATTAATCAAATTTTAACACGAGCTTTTTAAATATATTTTGTATTATTGAATCGAAGGTTTTTCTCACCGCAAAATATTTTTTTATAAACAATTTAAGACCGAAAACTTTGGTAAAAATGGACTATTTTTTGTGAAACCGCCATTTTCTCAAAAGCATTTATTTTGCTTATTCCTTGGATATAATTACTAAATTTAACATTACTTTAACGAAATCTGTTTAGCTTTTTCTTTCAGAGGATCCAGTTCAGAGATAAAGTGATCACCGCAAAACATCTTTTTTGAGAGGATGATATCCGAGAGCTGTAGTTCCTTTCCAAGTAAATATTTTTACTAATACTAAGTCTTAAAATATGGTTAAAAGATACTGAAATACGTGTACAAATTTTCGGATTAATAAATTTAAAAGTTTTTTCAGAAAAAATTCTGAAAATTCGCTTTTTTTTTTGCCTAACTATTTAACCACTTAATAGTGAGACCATTTCATCACCCTGTTAAATGCTTATTATGTGTAATTCAATAAATTTTCTGCGTGGTTTCATGACCGTCAGCATGTATTCACTGCTAAACACTAGTGATCAAGAAAGAGTCGAAACAGAGGACCTCACTCGCCGAAGATTTTGGTATGGGCCAAATTGGAAATCATAAAGTGTGAACTGCATCACCTAAGGAAGGACCGAACGGTCTATTTCAAGTTGAGTTGCAGGTTTGTTAAAAGTCCTCTTTCACTTTGAAACAGCAGTGGCTTACTTCTCCACTGTCGCCGCAGTCAAACGTACTATGTAAAACTCCAGATGAGGTACCTTTCGGAACGCTTATTCTGTAGGATAAGTATTTATCGGAAAGTCATTGTGTATATTATACATGTTATTCTGGCTATGTCGACGATATTTATTACAAATTGCAGCTCGAAATATTGTATACATGGATGGTATGACCTCTTAAGGCACATATAATCGTAACCGAAGAATGTTAAGATGTTATAAGAACTTTAAGTCAAAGAAGATTCACTTTTACTTTACTCAGTTACATAATTAAATTGAATATTAAAAAAAAATAAAAAACGAGAGCCAAAAGTGCGCTTTTTAGGATCCTTAATCTGTATTCAAAACATTTTTCGTTTATAAAAGGAAATATTTCGTTATTTTACAAAATATATTAGCGACAAACTCGCGATTTCACAATATTTACTCGCTCATTCTCATCTTTGCAACTTGAAGGTTTCGCACCCACAGCTGCTGAAAAACGTTCCGCGCAATGCCAAGTTGAAAGTTGTAGTTTTTCTTGCAACCAAAAAAAGTAAAATCAAAATTGCTTGCAACAACTTTATTTATATGCCGGCAATTGCCGAAAATTACATGTTGCAAATGAGCGGGTAAGTAAACATTAAGCCGTGCAGCAAATTGTGGCACATAGCCGACTATGTTTGGAGCGCAGCATGTGCACATATACTTACATACATATACATAAATAAACGATATACATTAACTATTTTTTAAAAACAGCAACAACTGCAACAAAAGCGCGAAACGTAATCGGCCATAAATCAAAAAGAACACTACAAATGGTAGTTGCAATACCGTTAGTGCTGCAGCTGTGCAACAAATAGCAACAGCCAATGCAGCTATGGTAAAAACAACACAGCGCTGCAACATGTTGCAACTATACAATTAGTTCACGTTTGTTTCCATTTTCCATTGATAAATGTCCAATATATTGGTCGCTTGCCTTTTGTCAACTTGTTGTTGTTGTTGTTTTTGCTTTTGTGGTCACCGCTAAATATAGACACGTCAAGTGAGGTATATGAGCTTGCAGCTACAAAGTTGCTTCCGAAATGTCCTTCACTCTGCTTCCTCGCAAAGCTGCAGTTGCAAGCTCTAATGCATTTTGTTCTACTTTTTGTTCTCACATTTTGTGTTTGTTTTGGTTTTTGTTTTTAAACTTCTATTTTGGTTTATTCATACATAACTCTTGTTTAATTTCTTAATTTGCGCGCTCCACCGTTTGACGTAATGAATAGTTTTCTGCTATTTTGGTTGAAGTGTTGTTGAGTTTCTTAAATATTTTTTCAGAGCTTTGTTGTTGTAGCTGTTGATTACTTTATAACAGCTGTCACAATGTTGCCTTCCCCAAGGCTTATTAATTTATGTCGGTGCACGTTTGAATTAAGGCGACAAATGTCGATATGTAGAGAAGTATATATGAATGTTATAGTGTTATATTTCGAAACTGTAAGCAATTAATTTTGCTACTGATATTCGATGACGAAATGCGAACAAAGTATTATTAATTTCAGAGATGCAGATAATTTATATAACAAAAATTTCGAAGCCAAAAAATATTACTTTTCAGAGTTATTTTACAAAATCAGAAAAATTTAGAAATAAGTTATTTTATCAATCAGAAATTTTTTAAAAGGTGGGCGGGCCTCCGACCACTAATAAATTTAAAGCAATATCATCCAAATTTGCTAAGAATAAATATTTTTGTCCTCTCCTCTCACAGGATAAGAATGGTTAAGCTCTTATAATCACCGCGCCCACCATACCACATACATACGTACATACATACATAATCACAACGTTGAAAAAAAAATTAATAAAAAAATTTTCATACCTTACTAAAAAAATTGTTTAGAAGCTTTAAACTTTACATCCGACGGGGAACAAAAGGGCTAGGTATCAAAGTTAGATAATGGGTCTGGCACTATAGACCTTTAGGTGAAATACTACATCTTAGGAACTCTCGATTCAACCAAATTTGGTATATAGCATTATATAGCATTCCGACTATCATATGTTACAGCGTAAAGATTGCCGAAATCTACGGACTATGACCACTGGTACTCCCCATATAGAACAATTTAAATCCCATCTGATTCTTTTAGACGACAGTAGACAATTCTTGAAAACAAAAAAAAATCATGGTACGGTTGATCTGATGTCGATTAGAGGAAGAGAACGGTCGTTTTTTAAATTTTTTTTAGTCAAAACCAATTTTTCTCGTCAAAAGTACGGGTTATTTGGGATAGTCATAGTTATTGAAAAGACCTATAACTTTTTTCCCAAAACCTCAAAATTTTAATGAAAAATTCGGCAGGAAGTACTTTGGAAGTAATTTTCTAGATCAACTGATTAAAAGTTTCGTTACTATTTTGTGTAAAACCACCAACAAACCTCTCCAAAAGTTCATCTTTACTCAGATCTTCATAAATAGGCTTTATTGCAGTCAATATATCATCTGGTCTGCAGTATACTCGTGTTTCAACGTTGAAAAAGTATTCGTTGGCAATGCTCGCTGCCAAGCCCACCACGAGTCTGAAGCTTTCTGACAATTTTCGTGTTGAGGTTTTTTGTTTCTAGAACTGTGATGATAGTAAGTGGCCCATATAGAGTTTTTCATTTTTTTTTCGCCGAATCACAGTTTTTCTTTATCGCCAAACAATAGTATGTAGAAAAATGTGTCAATTAATTTACCGGTCAATTTGCCTTTGCCAGAAATTGTTTTTGTTTGAGTTTTTTTTACCTTTGACAATTTTTTCTTCAACTGTTTTCTTCACTAAATTACTTAACCTGTAGTCCATTCTCTTTTGTACATGTCCAACGCATTTGTTTTTACTTACAAAAAGTCATCACCATAAGGTTTGGCTTTGAGAATACCCGAGTATGTTTTGGAATCTCCATCTCCTATATGAGTTACGAACCTCAATGCATATTTTACAATAGATTGTTTAAGCATTTCGATAATCGAAGATACTTCCCTATTCCTAGAAGCTGCCCTGTGATTGGCGGTATATTCATTTGTTGGAGTGTGCTCTTTTTTCCACTCTTCATACTCTGCCGTATTTAATTTTTTCAAAGTCTCACATACACATCCAAAACTTTACCCGAATAATAACCGATTAGAGAACTGACATGATAGAGTGATGAGAAGCCACGCTTTTCCCAATTCCCATCGCCAGAAGCAGTTATATCTGCCGCATCTTCAAGGTCATTTTCAAAACTTGTTAATTGCTTTTCTTCTTTAGCAGCAGAAAAGAAGAATTTCTCAGCACCCATCACAACACAATCAGGTATTTTAGTTATTAAATATATTGATTGATTGAAGAAAGAGCTGCTAATATCCATCAAAATACAAAATTTCTTGCATTCGGCAAGACCCAACCCCAATACTCGCATTACAAAAATTGAGCGCCGATTCAGTTTACACATTCTGCGCTAATTCACAGAATTAATTGACTGCGAAAAATGACTGTTTCCTTTTGCTCGGACTATCTGTTCTAGCAGCACCATTCGCTATCAAAGCCCTAGATTTTAAAATCAATAACGGACACTTATAACCTCCAAATAAACCTCGTGGTTCAATAACAAATCAGCAATTGAAAGATAACTGATTTCCCTTAGAGAGATAAAGAAATAAAAAAGAAGAATGGAATGACAATAGACCAGCAGCTACTCCGGTATACTTGCGGCACACTTAGCCTAGCTAGCCTGGAGCGCACAAGTTCTCAAGGCTGCACCTCCGAAACTATTACTCGGAACAACTAGAAAATTTAGGGCAATATTATAGAGATGTTGTAAAATTTAATGAGACACTAAAAAATTCGATTTGTTGGAACTGGTAAACTCACATAACCTCTCAAAAGTTGCCGACATCGGACCATAACTTTTCAAACATCTGGAAGCTGAATATGTGGATCTCAATGGCTAGCTCTGACTTTACATCAAAACTGTCGGTTAATGTTTGAGTTACACAAATGAAATTCAGAGAAGATATTTTCCTGATTATAATATGCCATTTCCTTGAAGATAACCATCTCCTACCACAGAGGAATAAATAGTCCAACAATGTTCCGGAAAACCTCAAAAGCAAATATTTGCGTAGCAGCGCACACTTAATGGAACTATTCATTGAAATCAGGAAAAAAGAAAGTCATTCACAAATCAAAATAGACAAAATTGCAATCAGTAAATCAATTGACAACACTTCTGTTCTGCAAACAATGTTGCTTTAATGTGGCACACTGGCAGCAACGTGCAACAAGTTGCTAATTCGTGCGCTTAACTTCGTTGATAAAATTCACGTAAAACGCATAAATCTTAACAAAGTGGTTAATTTGTATGTGATGACCGATGTGCATTGCGTGTGTATGTGTGTGTGCGCGTAAAAAAAATCAGCTTAACTGCCAATACAGCTCAACAACAACAACATGTATTGAGAGTAATGCCAATAGCAAATAACGTTATGTGAGTACAAGCTACAAATACAAAGTGGATGTGTGCGCCTCCGCAAAAGGAGCCAAAATCAGGCAAATTTTATACGCCCCATTAAAATGCAGCACTGCTTCCGCATTTTTTGCGCCAGTAAAGTAAGAGTAAAATGTATTTTCCTTTATTGTATTTAGGTACTATACATTTATTGATATAAAAGAAATACTTCGGGAAAATAGTTTCAAAAAGAGTATAATACTTTTGTATTGCTATTTCAATTGAGCAATTTGCGGAAGACATACTGGAATCTCTGTAGTACGTGTCCTTAATTACTCTAAATTGATGTCAGCTTATTTTCGCATTGTTCGTCATTAATGACTTTGAAGCTACCGGTATCCATTGTACAAGGTCCAATAAAAAGAAATACATTGTATTCCCAATAGAGGGTCTTTGTCATTTGTATCTAGAGTTGTATGAGTGAAATCGAGCTTAATGATTGTATCACTTAATACTGTTTAAGCACACATCAAAAATGGACACAAGCAAAGAAAACAAGAAAAAACGTTAACTTCGGTTGCACCGAGGCTAAATACCCTTCACAGGTGCATTTCTGTTAGTAACTACGTGATCAGTTTGTATGGAAGCTATATGCTATAGTAATCCGTTCTGAACAGTTTTTTTTAAGAATATATTGTTGGCTTAGAAAATAATATATACTAAATTTCGTGAATATATCTTGTCAAATGTGAAAGTTGTCCATACAAGAACTTGATTCCGATCGTTCAGTTTGTATGGCAGCTATATGTTATAGTGGACCGATATCGGCCGTACCGACAAATGAGCAGCTTTTTGAAGAGAAAATGACGTTTGCAAAATTTCAAAACGATATCTTAAAAACTGAGGGACTAGTTTGTATATATGCAGACAGACAGACGGACAGACGGACATGGCTAAATCAACTCAGCTCGACATACTGATCATTTATAAATGTATATACTTTATAGGGTCTCCGACGCTTCCTTCTGGGTGTTACAAACTTCGTGACAAACTTAATATAATTTTGATGTCAAAGTACGGCAGGATACAAAAGTAAGCTTGATAGAGAACGAGGTAACGTAAAAAATCATCATAGACCAAAAATCCATCTGCGAAATGCTGCTGAATCGCTATGAAAGCTATACATTTCTGAACTAGTTACTGGTAGTGAAAATTTAGTTTTAATGAAAACTTTAAGTGAAAACAGTAGTTGTCGAATTGGGGTGAACCCGCTTAAACAGTGGTCCAGTCAGGATTGGTTAAGGTTTTACTACGTGTTTGCAGTTGGAATCATCTGCTATGAGGTGCTCTTTTCGAACTTTGAACTTGCACTGTTTATTGACATACGGCCATAGAAGCAATCGCCCATTCACCTCGAAGCGGCCAGCTTTAACAAATAGGAGAGGAATTGTACATAGTACATCGGTAGTGACTCCTCAAAACTTCAAAAAACTTTGTTGGAAGGTTCTTATGCATCAACATCTTAATCACTATCTTTTCGTGACTATAATGAGTTATTTCACGAAAATGTTAACTATAAGTTGTATCAATATTGACATAGTAAGGGATAATACATATTTGCGTATATAAATATTGAATTTTAGGGGAAATTTTTTTCTCCCAAAAACCTATGAAAAACTATGTTACAGTTGGAATTTACATACCAAATTGACTCCTGGGGGAAATCAAATGAAAAAAAAAATAACTTTCAACACATTTTTTTGAGGTCTTGACATATCGACAACACTAAACCTTCCACGTTTGGAACTTTTTTTTATACCCTGAACAGGGTATATTCAGTTTGCGCTTAGAAATAAACGTTGGAGATCCTGTAAAGTACATACATTTATGTATATACAAATGATCATACGTGAAAAGCTGAATCGATTTAGTCATGCCCGCAAACTAGTCCCTCAGGTTGTTAGATACCGGTTCAAAATTTAACACACCTCACTTTCTTGACAAGGAGCTGCTCATCAGTCGGAGCCGGTAGTATCGGACTACTACAGCAAAAGAGCTCCATGCAGTCTGAACGATCGGAATCGAATTCTTGTATGGAAAACGTTTTTATTTGACGAAATCTCTTCTCGAAATTTTACTTGGGGAATAGTTTCTATCTCTCTCCAACGAAATTGTTTTGGGATCATCGCAAAGCATTAATATCCGAACATTTTATTAAAATCCAATCACTATAAGGTATAGCTACTATACTATCTGACCGATCAAAAACAAAATATAATCCTTTAATGTTATGCGTCTGAAGGGTGTTGCAGCTTCGTAGAACTCGAAGTTAGACTTTTTTTCTCTTTTTTAATTTTTAACTGCCTTTCCTCCTTAAAACATGTCTAGGTGCCTGACCACGGTGAAATCATCGGAAATTATAAAGCAGATGAGCTTGCAAGAAAAGGCTGCCGTACACAAATTAGGACGTGTAGGGGCTCCCCTGTCATCGTGCACTCGCGCGCTCAATCTATGGGCTTTGCGAGGGCTAAGCAAGCGTTGGTCAGCAATCAGCACCTGTACGTGGTTGCGAAGACTTCTGACCCAGAGTGGAACTGCTATCTTCTAGCAAGGCGGCTTGAAGCATATCGGTTGCCTCACTTTTTACGAAAGCTGAGAATTCTCTGGAATAGATATCAGTCAGTCTAGTCGCCTAAATAAATTTGGACTCAGCAAGCGTTGGTCAGCAATCAGCACCTGTACGTGGTTGCGAAGCCTTCTGGCCCAGAGTGGAACATAATAAGTCCACTGAGCTGCTATATCTTGGCAAGGCTCACTTAGTCGCAATGAGAGACATCCAAACTGAACACTGTCCCCTAGGCAGCATTATCCAGACTAAGACTGAAGTATTTCTGTTGCCACACTTTTTACGAAAACGACGAATTGACTGGAATAGAAATCAATCTAGTTGCCTCACTAAATTTGTGGCATCTTCTCGATGTCGACGTCATTTTGATTTATAGAGTTCTGGACAGCAAAGCAGACAAGCATCTACATTTATAGCGGTCTAACTTTCCTACTTCCCTCGATTGATATCACTTCTTGATACGCCTATAAATTCAACGAATAAGTTTACTGCACAAATGAATTTCCTGTTCTTACATAATAATCAAACATAATTATACGCGAACAAGCCTGTTTCAATACACTTGGCGACGGGGCATACAAAAAATTGAAAAATATATGACGGAAGCACTGCATTGAGAAATCGCCAAAGAAGACGAAAACCACAAATCACAGTAACAACAGCAAAGCACTTCGAGCTAAGAAAAGCCAAACAACAAGTAAAATACTTTCAACGCACAACTTCTACTTAAAGCAATATGCACATACACACATACATACATACATATATACTTATATACCTACACCCAAACATATAAGGACAATAATTGAGGTGTGATCAATGCATTGCACGATCAGGTGAAATTATGATGTAAAATGAGGCATGCGACAAGGCAGCAAATTATAAGGCAATATGTAATGGGTGAAATAAGAAGAAAACTAACGGTAAATCTAAGAAAGCATTAGGTGGCAATGTAAATATTCAAATTGCCGCAGTAAATGTGAACAAATTTACATAAGCATGCATATATGTATGTATGTGTATGTATGTGTGTACCTATATTCAAAGTAGGCGCATGCAGTAATTTCTGCCACACAAAGTACCGCCTTAACATTTTCCTGCCACATGCCACGCCGCATGCCACTGTGGTAGCGGCGCCTAATACTTTCGCGTACAACAACAAGCATTGCAGGCGTTGTTATTAACCACGAAAAGAAGCACAAAACAGAACAACAAAATTGGCAAATTCGACATACAACATATTGCAGCATAACGGCACACACTCCCAACAACATATTACACAGTGTTTTCTTTGAAGTGGTAATTTAGTGGCAAGCAGAAAGGATAGTGAACCAGCGAGTGAAATTACAATGTAATTGCTGCATTCGTTGTTGTTGTTGGTGGTGGTGCTGTTACTGTTGTGTGATTGTTATGTGTGAATAATTTCCAGCTGCTGTGGCGGCCATAAAAATGCCAAACTAAATGCGCTCAAGCGCTGCAATTGCACTCACACACACACACACACTCACAGATATATATATGTACACGTAAAAAAATGTGTGTGTGTGTGCTTGTAGGTGTTACGAACTTTAAATCTCAGCGCATGCGGTAACTGCTGCCACCGACACTTGCCACTTTACATGCCTCGTTGCACTACATCAACGCCTCCTCACCGCCGAGCCGACACTTCGCAGCTAAAACGGTCAAATATAAATTATTTATGTAGCCGCACACACAAGCGCAGGTGATTTGGACCGTGGAAGTAAAAGTGCAACAGCAGCACAGCTTTTTTTGTGGTATTTTGTAGCGCCGTTACTGCGGGCAACAGCGGTGTCAAAAACAAAAATGTAAACCAGCATGATGCACCACCTACGCTGACCAGCTGTTACCGGCTGGCTACCGGTGTACCCAGCATACTTGAATGTATGTATGTATGTCCAGTGGCTTCCGTCGGCTGTGAAGGTACTTACATTTTTTGCGGTAATGCCTTGGCCGTCCGAGTTCCAGGCCAACGCGTGGCAATGAAAGTAAATAAAAGATCCATATTTTATGGGTGTGCTGTCTATTGTTTGAATGATGTATGTAAGTAGGTGCAGGTGAGTGTGGATGAGTGTGGGTGAATACACAAGTTCATACAGCATACGAGTATACAAAGGTTTTATGGACCACTAAGTTTGAGTGAGTATAGCTGTTTTTAGTGGCAAAGCATAAGGGCCAAAAACCTGAAAGTGCATAAGCCCTCTAATAGCATACTCTAGCAAAGCCATAAACTTGAGTTTATTGGCTCATAAACGCGATGTTTATTGTTCAAAATTTTTCATATACATATTTACCTTCAAAACCCCATTTTCAAGTACAACAAACGTTTTGCAAATATTTTTGAATACTTCGCTTCCAAGTGTAGCCAGGTCCCTCTCCACCTGGTCTTACCAACGGAATAGAGGTCTTTCTCTTCCTCTGCTTCCCCTGGTGGGTACTGCGTCCACACTTTCAGAGCTCGAGTGCTTTCGCCAATTTAGCCACTAGATACCTTCTGCCAGTTGCCTCATCTTTTCGTCGAACTATCCAGCTTTACCCCTGTCGGCCAGCTTTTCTAGCTCTTTGTACTCACGCATTTTGACCTCTCTTTTTTTGTTTGCAAATACGTCTCGCTAGAGGAGAAATTGCATGGATGTCTCTACCTCGCCCTCCAACATGCAAATTTCACAACTTCCTTCCGACAAGATTTTTAACATTACCCCATTAATGTCTATTGGATAATGTCTAGAAGGAACTCCTTCTTTTACGACAAGCTGAATTTCGCTAAGGGAATATAGTCCAGCATTATAATCTAAGCCAGAAGGATCTGAATCGACCTGAGTCTGCTAAGAATCACGCAAGGTACATAAATTCAGAGTCAAGAGCGCAAGAGGACAACCGAGATGCAACTTATTCTAATTCCAATGTGGGTGGACGAAGTGTTCCTTTTGCTAGCCTATGGTTTTTGTAGTTATCAGCTATTCCGAAGTAATCAGTTACCCAAATGAATTTGATAATGACGTAACTTATATCCTATTAGTAGTGGGCAAAGATGCACTACTAACTTTGAGCGCACCGTGAGCAAACACAGCTCTTGCATTGGCACTCTGCTGACAGACTAAATGCTCACCTCCCTAAAGACAGCTGCACTTCGGAGCCATACGTCTACTACTACCTTATTGGCAGCCATTTCTGTCTGAAAGTGCAATCTGTTAAGCTAGAGCTAAGCTTGGCGGAGAGCGCCTTAAAGAAAAATTTTCATACAGCGTTTTCTTCTAGCTTTGATTATTCCGTGAAAAAGCGCAGTGCACCTCTTCTCTAGTAACTTCGGAATTAGAGCAGCGAAAAATTCGTCAGGACTATACTTACAGTAACCCAAGTTTTCAGGTATCCAGTTGAAGGGAAGAAAAACTCAGCAATAGTTAAAAAGCAAATGTTTTTAAAACTTGTATTTTTGTTGCGGTTTCCGAAGCCAAATTCCTTCAATCGTAATTGCATACATAATTGTATTAAATGATGATATTTAATTTAATTTTCGATCTACTATAGATGAAAAGCCAGGAAGCGGAAATAATCACGTAACATCTATTATGAAAATGAGAACAAAAATATTGTTCTCCCTTTTGAGAAGAAACCGCTCCCCAGTCTAAGAACACACATTCAGAAAAACATCAACCGTGATTGGAGCAACATAATGTTTACACATCAGTCAACTTTTACATTGTTCAACCAGATATTGTTTTATGTTCTCTGGTTCAACCTCTTAAGATATTTTTAGTTAAGAAGAAAATGAATATTCAGTCAAAGGAATGTTAAGTAGTTACATCCAAAGGTGCATATTTATGAATGCTGCTCTGCTTATGGATTTGGGGTTTTGTGATGCTTCACAGAAAACCTGTATGTCGTTAAAATGAAAAAGGGAATAAAAAAGGATTAACTTTATTCATCCGAAATGCTTTACGGCAAAAAATAATCATGATTGAATACTGCAAGAAGACAATGGTCCGACCAATGGAAACAAGAAAACCAAATTGTTACTTTAGATTGGTCATCACAGTTAACAGACGAATGCTTGGGTCTTAATGAAAGCTAAAATGACAAGAAAACAATTAACGTACACAAAAAAGTTCATTCGGAACCTGGAGGTGGCTTCCTCTGGATTTATTCCAACAAATGACTGCGACTTTCACTTTGGAAATCGAAAACCTTATTAAACGCACTCTACTTACATAAGTATGTATTAATATTGTTAATGTTAGGTGGTTAATGAATTTAAATCGAGTTGTAGGAGTTGAATTAATGTTCTTGGCTTAGAGAATAATTTTGGGACTTTAACGACCTCAACCTGATAACTCACTATCGATAAACTCTGCTCTGCTTTACTTAAACTAAAGTATTCCAATCATCTCAGTAAATTCCAGAAAACATCGTTTAATTATTGCATGCTGTTCATGTAATTAGATGTAATTACTTCTAAAACGATTAAATATTTTAATGACTTTTAAGCGTGCTCGTTAACTAGAATTTTAAATAATTAACGAGAACAGAAACGCGAGTATACTATATTTATACTAGAGCGGTTCGGTTTTTTTCTCTAAAATCGCGTTTGAGAGAAATGTTTTACGAATCATTCGGACCTACGGAATTCTGAACAAACGAAAACGTTTCATGGCTCGCTCTAAATCGACCCGCACTAATATACATTTAATATAATATAAGCACGCACACGCGTTGTAACGGCAACAACAACAACGCTTATCAGGAAACATGGAAATGTCACTTTTACGATCTAGCGCCGCCTGTTCTATTAATAAAAAGAAACAATAACAATTATAGAATAAATAGATTATAAATTGTGCAAAGTCACGATGCAGCATTATTATTCCCTCGCATTTCAATGAAAGTGTGTTTACATGCATAGCACTGAACATTGATTTACCCAGTCTTTGTTCGATCCAAAGGTTAAAATTTAATAATTGCAAGTCATACATGGATAAGAGTATCTCTGCAAAAATCCTACTCTTTTCATCTTTTTATTAAAACTTATATGTATGTATGTACGTCTTTATAACTTTGCTCGGCCAATTTGCAAAAACAATGTGATGAAATTATATTCAATATTCATGATTGAACTTGAACAGTTTTGTTTACAGATAAGCTAGCTATGTACATATGTTTGTAATAATGTGAGCTACATATGTATTTGTAAATATTTGTAGCGAAAGGGTGTCCAAATAGGTGCAGTGAAATGATTTTAAGTCGCTTGAACGTACAGTTAGAGCGTTATAAAAATAGCTGTCAAGCGTTTGAAAGTGGTGAACAAACGTTAGGTGAGTGGTGGTGACGAATATTCTATAACAGTTAGTCAAGGAAACAACACTTTCGTTGCAGTCCTACCTTCACTTTGTGGTCTGACACACTTGAGCAATTGTGTTTAACATTATTCTTTAATGCATAGATTCTCTTTTCGCGACGAATATATATGTATGTTCAGTTATAATTTCTGATTTGAGTCATTAACAGTAGTAAAACTTGTATAAAATAAATAGATAGCATTTATAACACTTTACTGATGTTTCCGCATACTTCCTCTTCAACATTTATCTCTCTAGTTTGTTGACAAGAGAGCAGCATGCAAAGATATGAGCTATTTTGAAGCCTGCTAAGATTATATTAAATATTATGACTCCAATATTTTTACAACTTAACATGCTACTTGAACATTTAATAAATATTTAGTCTGAACGGCGCGAAACTCCAGAACGTTACACCCATTACATGCAAGTTTATTGGCTTAGGTACATGAGCACCTAAGTACATACTCATAAATGAGCATACTATAATTATCTTATCACTGCAGGCCAGCAAATAAATTTTGAAAGGGTTATAAGTTGAAGTAAGCAAATCCAAACATAATATTTTGGAGGCTACTAACATACATACTAAAATAGGAAAAGCCAGCACTTTCAATTCTAGATGGTTAATATAATATAAATCGAGTTTTCACGATCCATGAGTATACATTTTCCTCGGAAAGTTACTAAACTAACTGAAGTACTTCCATTAATATGCTATTTCTAAGCAAAAACTGGGCTGTAAAGAGCTGACTTTGGATTATTTAGAATTTTATTTTAATGTGTTCTCGCTCACAAATAAAATTTTTACATAAGAACTGTATATTTCATATTTAACAATGAAAATAGTAATTTTTCTAATCATTTTCAAATACTTGTAATCTAATAATTTTTATGTACCCCTCTTAAATTCTAAGGCATTGTATGATTGTTTTCTTTATTAATTGCATACACCAGTGACAGCTACTTTATTTCACTCTTCAGTTTTATGGCGTAAGTCAAGCGCAACGTTTCCAACTTTATTCTGAAAGTGCAAAATATTTACATTTCGACCGAGTTTTTATGCAAATCTGAGTTTTCGTGAAAATCGTTTTGAGAATGTCAACAATTTTGAATGTTCGTTGTGCCGGCACAACTATTACGCGTTTGTTTATACACAATGAAAAGCAACAACAGTTACAAAAATGCCAAGTCGCACTTCAATCGACAGTCAGCAATGTCAAGGTGGGTAAATAAGTGCATTAGGGTGTCTCATAGTTTATATTTTATTATATTTCCTTCATAATGTTTCTATTTTTATGCTTTCAAATAAAGTGAAAACTTTTACCCTAATAAAAATTATTGATACAATGATCATTTTTATTGCCTCAGATTGAAAGTCTTGATAACAAATCAGCGAACGTGGAATGGCAACAGGCCTTACCTTATAAATCAATGCCGAGACTGACTAGATATCAATTGATACGTGGCTTCTTAAAAGGAGGTGAATTGGAGTATCTAACTTTACATGATATTTCATAAAAGTTTTTGGTTTTTGTTTTTTGTTTTTTTTTTTTCTTTTTTTACTCTTCTAATTTCTCTCTACTTTACAGGTGAATTCGCCGATCTTTCTTTAAATGATTTCGTTTTTAAATGCCGTGAACGCCTCGGCGACATTTACCGTTTGCCTGGTGTGATTGGACAGCCTGACTCTGTTGTACTCTTCAATGTGGACGATTTTGAAAAGGTCTTTCGTACGGAAGGTATTTGGCCAAGCCGTCCTGGTACTGACCCAGTGAGATACTATCGGGAAAATCGCAAGGATGGGTTCTTCAAGGAAACTATGGGTCTAAATGATAAGTAAGAGTGTGTTCTTACTATTTTTAATATGAAACTTTTGGCTAAATATTTCATATACAGTATACATGCCTTATATTTTGAGGCATAGCATTTCCTAGAGAGACAGCTGTGAAACTAGCTATTAGAGTCGTGCAACAACCGTATAACCACGCTATATTTTACTTAGACCATATTTAAATATGGTACCACTGTTCCAGAAATCAAAAACATAATTCGCTACTGAGTACTTATGTATGTATATATGTATTATTAGATAATCACTGAGTACACTTGAAGGGGCATGACTGATTTTATCTTAGTACTCTAAACTTCAGTTTGACAAATCTTTTAAACAGTTCTGATTATTATCAAACGATATTGATTTCCAAAAATAACCACCAGAATCAAATGTTCATATGAACTTGAAAATGGTCTGGAAAATCATCTTCTGCGATGAGGCTGAATGGTCGGTTCAAAAAGGTTAAGGAACTGTGAATTCAAATTTTTCCACTGACTTAGATTTTCAATGGTAAATTTTAACAATTTCGGCTCGTTGTTGGATCGCATATCTTTCCATGATGAAATGACAAACCTTTCTGAAGAGAAATGTCAAAAGAGTGGAGAAAAATATGGCGTCGTTTGCTGTCCCCAGCTGTTGTAGCGTCTCTATTGAAAAACTTGTTAGTACTCTCTGTGCTCTAGCGAGTGGGCATATTTTTACATATTACAGACATATTATGCATATATACATATATAACATAGATTAGATTATGCTTAACATATTATCCTTTATGTGTGAATAACTCTAATTTTATGTATTCTAAATAGCGGTGAAAAATGGGCAAAGTTCCGACATGAAGTAAATCCCGTTTTGATGCAGCCCAAAAATGCTAAACTCTATTTGGAGCCGCTACAAAAAGTAAACTTAGAGTTTGTAGAAAGGTAAGCTTTCAGATTTCGAGATAAAGAAAGGGTGTTTTTTGGACATGTGGTTTTCAATGAGGCAATACCTTTTTTGGTGATGGTCTTTTTTGGTGAGGTTGTGTGAAGTCGCTGGTATACGCGGAAAAGCCCGATACGATTGTCGCCTTGAAAAAGAGTATTCGGCGAAAATGGCAACGCTCGTGTGGAATTTATTAGAATCAGCCCGAAGGACACTTGCCTGAAGTCATTTTTAAAACACAATGGCAAATCATTATCTCTAAAATAAAGCGTGGCCATTACAGTAAATTATGTACCTTATTTCTTCTTGAAAACCACATGTATATAAGGCACCCTTTATTTAAAAGTAAAACTTTAAATTTAAAAAGTAATATAATTTTAGAAAATACTTTGAATTATTACTTTTTTAATTGTGAATTTTTAATTGAATAATTGCACTTTGTCAATATCTCAGAATACGTGAAATACGCGATCCACACACACTGGAAGTACCCAACAATTTCTTTGATGACATTAATCATCTCGCTTTTGATTCTGTTGGAGTAGTTGCTTTGGATCATGATTTCGGTTTGATACGTAGGAATCCCGACTTGGAGGATGCCAAAGTACTTTGTGAGCACATGAGCGCTTTTCTAAAGTCCATTTATGACTTGGGCATTAAGCCATCATTTTATAAATACATTTCCACACCGTCATACCGGCGTTTCGCTAAATCAATGGATCTAATGTTCGATATAGCCAACCACTATGTAAATGAAGCGTTGGCGCGTCTAGAAGAAAACCCCTCAAAGGAAGGTGAAGAACGCAGTGTTTTGGAAAAACTATTGAAAATCAATCGAAAAACAGCTATAGTAATGGCAATGGATATGCTTATAGCTGGTGTAGATGGCGTAAGTATCATTAAAAAAAAATTTGGAACGAAAATATAATAAAATTATTTTACTCATTTACGTAGACATCCAGTGCAATCACTGCCATACTGCTCTGCATTGCCAAGAACCCCGAAAAGCAGCAGAAGCTACGTGAAGAGCTACTTGCCGTGCTGCCACACCGCAATGACCATTTCACCATTGAAAATATGAAGCAACTGCCGTACTTACGTGCCTGCATCAAGGAAGCGCTGCGTTTCTACCCCCTTACTTTCGGTAATGCGCGCGAAATCGGTGCCGACCTTGTACTAAGTGGTTATCAGGTGCCTAAGGGCACCAGTGCTTTGCTTTGCACAAATATGCTAGCCAATGAAGAGCTATTCTATCCACGGCCCCGTGAGTTCATACCAGAGCGTTGGCTGCGAAAGTCGGATACCACGCTAACCGATGGACAGCGCTTACTTGCTGAGAATGTGAATAAATTTATCAATTTGCCTTTCGGTTTTGGACCGCGCAGTTGCGTCGGCAGGCGCATTGTTGAAATAGAAATGGAATTAACGCTGGCGAATTTAGTGCGCAATTTCAATATCGAGTACAACCATTCGGTAGAAAAACCGTTCATTTATCACTTAATTAGTTCTCCTGCCATACCGCTGACGTTTAAGTTCGCCGATTTGAAGTAAGAATGGAATATTTGCTTTTAAATAAAGATATGTGACATGGTTTGTTATGTAAAATTAATTTTAATTTCTTTCTTTGGGGACGTACCCATATATAATCGAATATTTAATTTTCTAAAATATCAGCCAACAAAAATTTAAACAACCCCGAAGAACTTCTGAGGTACAAAGTGTGGGCGAAACCAGGGGTAACAATGTAAGGGTTTATGAGGCTTGTAGAATTGTCTCTTTTCCTCATAAGTTCCATGCACCCGAATAAAAAGCGTGCTCCGTTTCGAGGTTCCCGAAACTTCAAATTTATTATCATTCAAAAGAAATTCTTTGGCATTCATTTTTGTAAGAATATATCTTTCAAATGCTGGACGTGACTAAGTCTTGGATGGTCAATGTGTTGACCATGATACGTTCGAGCATTTCGACTGATGACTGGCGACTGAAGACTTTACATACCCCATATCATGTCTATCCAACATGGATCTGATGTTATTCTGTTAAAAAATTTGTAGGCTGTGGATGCCACTGTTGAAAGCTCATAAAAAATTTATTTATACCAAATTTGATTTACAATAGCCTCCTTCCATTTGCCAGTAGTGAATCGAAGAAACTACTTCAAAGAGTCCTCTGGTACTTGCACAACTTTTGGGTCTGAAGTTGAATCCAGAGTAAGCGGATTTATTTGTTTTTACAAAGGTTCTACGCAGCAATAGTACAACCCATTCTGCTCTAAGGTGCAATAGTCTGGTGGAGAGGCATTCGCTGCGCTGTGCTTAGTGACAACTCTAAAAACCACCTCAATACGGGTCTTCATTTAGTACTAAATCTGCCACCTGCCATCGCTTCGCTGTTAATTGTGCAACAAAATAGGCGGGATGACTACTGGCGGCAAGGGAATTTACTTATAGAAACCTCGAGTATACTTATCTCAATGAATAATGACAGAGGTAATACGGGAATATAATTTCCAGAGAAATCATTGCAGTGTATTTAAAGTAGAGATGAGCAGGCAACTCCGGAGTTGACATCTATGTAAACTTAATTGCTGCTTGATCATCTATATATGTACATATAACCTTATTTCGCATACCAGCCAGAAGTGTCTTGGTAAACAGCGCAGTAGTGGAGAGTGTCGTCAGGAACAAGCGTCTTCCCTTCTACTGGCTGCCAGGTACCGAAAGTATAAACTGTCAATTCGGCATCACCCTCGAAATTACTTCTGGAATGTTTTCTGCCTTCGTTTACTTAAACTGAATTTGAGGATATCCAATTGCATTTATTTTGTATCTTACTTTTAATGGACATATTGGCTATAATGACGGAACCTTGCGATAAAAATCGTTTTCAAACGGCGACTTCCGGAAAAGAAATTCCAAAGTTCGTTAAAGTTGTTAGTGAAAACAAAACGGTCTAAAATAAATCGCAGTTAAAACATTACAAAAGTGATTGCCATCCATATAAAAACCAGTAAAATAACAGAAATTGTTTAAAATTTGTTAGACAGCAATAGCTTACCTATATGATATCAAAGCTGCTGAGGGCATAACAAATCTGAAAGAGCTTTCTTGGCATATATAAAACCAATCCACTATATTTTCGTGCAGGTCTTAATGTAAGACGAATGTGGAAGTATTTAAGTGAAGTGTAGTTCGACGAGTATTGTTATATATTGAGTAGATGGGCTTTTCAATTCACTACACTTTACGTGCGTCTCAGCTTAGCTTGGCATATGGAAGTGCACTGACTGACATTCCTGACAAATTTCAAATTAATTGTCACCCAATTGCGTTGGCTACAATCAGTTTCTGTCATTAACTTGTATGTTGGTATGCTAGTAAGTATGTAACTACCCAATAAATTGTTTATTTTTAACTGTAAACCATTTAGGCACTTTGAGTTTGGCATTTGCCTATTTTCATGCTTCGTTTTTCGCGCTCTGACAGTTTAGACAGTTTGTGGTCTTCCATTTTACAATTTCTTTGTCAAGGTTTGACGTTGGACAAATAATATGTGCATAATACAATTTTTTCGGTTTTATGGAGTAGTGAAATTTATTAATATATCTATAGTGTTGAGGTAAATTAAATATTATTTAATCCTTTCCTTTTAGGATAAACAAAAAAATCGGATAAGAAATATGTTAAATCATCGGTTATGTATGTATGGAAATCCTATAATCAATATGTGGTGGCATCATGAATACAAAGAAAAAAATCCTGCAAAAATTAGTCAGTATACTATAATATAGAAAGTATATAATAGTCATTTACGTTAAAGAAAGTAGGAGCTCTTAGTGAAAACCCTTTAAGGAAAGTTCAGAGTTGTCACCGAAATATTCTCTAATAGTCAAGAGTCATGACTATATACTCTCCAGTCATTGAATTGGATCAATCGACATGAAAACATTTTTTTTTTCAGAGACAAACACTACAGCAAGTTGATTTCCCAAACTACTAATGAAAATTAGATTTTAAAGTTAGATTTACGATATAATGGCTTAGCTTTTAATTTTTTGTCATCGAAAGAAATTAATTGTGGTCAATAATTAAATTAAAGAGATAACGCGGTTTCCAATTGAACATATAAAAACTTATTCCGCCAGCATAGTCCTAAAATCCATTAAATTCATAGCCCATATTAATTTGGTTCTGCATATTTATTTCACAATTTCTTGTTCTACAAGCACAGGAAATAGTCTAACAGCGTCAAATCGCACGACCGAGGCGGCCAATTGACAGGGCCATTGCGTGAGATAACATGTTCACCGAACTTGGTTTTCAATAAATCAATTTTAGAATCACTGTGTGACTTTTGGTGCTGTCTTGTTCGACGTGTGAGATACTGATTTGGGTCTTCCTCAATTGATGCGTTAGCGGCAGCAATATTCTCGATACTACGGGCACTTCTTTGTCTCAGTGGCACGGGAATATTTCGCACTGTGCCTATGGATTCAAATTTTTCCATTACACACTCAATTTTTGACTCGACAGGATGATTGTGACTACCATAAATTGGACGTAGCGCTTTTAAAGTTGGGGCCAATGACTCCAAATTTCGGTAGTAAATTTTAATAGCTTCGAGTCGTTGTTGGATTGTGCATCCTTCCATGATGAAATGGCAAACCTTACTAAAGAGAAATTTTAAAAGAGGGGGAAAAAATATAGCGCGCTTTGCCGTGGACGTCGGTCTACTTTTGTAGCGTATCAATTGAAATTCCCGTTATATTCGACTTCAGTGGTTTCAGAGATTTGGTAAAGGAAAATGCATAAATTATCTCATTCTAAACAGAAAGAGAAAGGCAAGAAACTATCCATTAAACCAATTCTATAATTAAGTACGTTATATCCTCTTTAACTGTAGTTTGCATAAAGACTTCGCCATCAAACTTTTAGTAAAAGTGTTCGATCTTCTTTATGCCAACATTTTACATTCCAATGAAGTTATTATTTTCAGTTGTTCAAAGAGCATCATTCAGAAATAAGCTGATGGACTTTAAAACCTAAAGTTGTAACTATTATTAGTTAAACCAGTACTTAAATATGACCCAATTTCCTTCCTACTGAACACCTAACATACTTAAATGTGTACGTTTTGTCCTATATTTGCTATCATTAATTGATTTGTATCCAACGCACCAAAAGAGGTGTGATCGGATAGTTCAAAGAAGTAAATGCGGAAAAAGCCAAGCGTAGTGAAAGTACTTTCCGGCAGATCACGTCAGTTTGGTTAGCGGCATGAGCAATAATACACTCTATAATTCACATACACATAAAAATACCATACACTGCTTGGCCTATATGCGTTTATGGGCTGAACGGTTAACACGCTTGGAAAGTGAAACAGAAAGGGGACTTACGCAAAGCGCAAAACAAAAAAACTATCGATTTTCGGTGCTCACTGCACTTGTTTGAATATCTGCCCCTTACTGCGGCAATAATTTGGATAGCTATCGCTCTTTTCTAGCTCAATTTTAATTACAAGCGAGTAGATAGATAACAAAATTACGCAGTGAGTTTTGCAATTACCCAAACAGCACAGATAGCTGTGCAACAACAGTTAAGCCAAAAGTATTTACAGCTAACATGCTCACGGTCATATCAACTTAATTAGTTGCGAAAATGCCACAAAATTCGCGAATAGAGCAACTCTGCTGCCTCGAGCGCGCACAGCAGAGCTGTTAAGTGCTAAATTGATTACACGCTCGCAATGTGCGGCGGGTACATTTGCGCTTAACTAGCTAATTTGCACTTGTAAAATAAAGCTGCAGCGCCGCTGGCAGAGGCGCTCGAGCTATTAGCAGCCAGAGCGAAATGGCTAAAACAAACATTAAGAAAAGGCAAAACAGGCTACAACGAGTGGAGATCTAAATATATTGAAAATAAAACAGCAAACTCCGAAATTTCAAAATTACAAAAAAAACCTAATTAAAGCGACAACAATTGCTATTGCATGGCGCACCAAGTTGTTCAAAACAGCCAATGAGCTGCTGACGACACAAACAGCGGCGCTGCGTATGTGGCCCCACACGCAATGTACAGTTAGCCGGCAAAAAATACTAATAATTCACTTTAAAGCCAAAAGCGTGGGTTAAGCAGCTGGCGCGGCGTAAAACTCTTGCCGGCTCTCGTTAGTCCAGAAAGTGGTGTGTGCGTGAAAATTGCGTCCGATTCATTATTGTCAATTGTAACTCTGGAAGGCGTTATAAACACATACATATGTTCGTATGTATATACAGACACTTTAAGTAAGTTACATTTTTATTTTTACTTTCACATATGCTCACACACAAACATGTATTGAGCACCTATTTTGCCAACAATTGACTTTGGTCATCTAACCCATTTCTCAGCAGCACCAGCTGCCACTCTGCCAGACTCAAGGGCAACGCAGTCGTAAACAACACATGTCCACATATATTGTGGCAGTTAGACTCGCCTTCGGCGTTTGTTTATTGACATTCGCACTACTGTGCGCAGGCGCGTTGAATTTGCTGTTGGACAAGCGCTGATTGGCACTGGCGTTTGTTGCACGCACCCTGATTTTTATTGTCTGAATTAAAAGCGTTTTCCTTTCTTTTGCCATTGCTTTTAGAGTTTTCGATTTTATTATTTGAGCTTTGATATTTATTTATTGCTTACATGTGTGTTTGTTGTATCGCCGTTGGGGTGTGTAGGCAATTTTGTTTAACAAACGTATGTAAGCGCTGCATCACCGCTACACGCATGTGCGCGTGCCACAGCTATGGGCAGCTTCAGCCAGTCTTTAGGGTTATAAATATGTAAATATATACATATA
The DNA here is from genome assembly GCA_037783105.1 of Bactrocera zonata. NCBI lineage: Eukaryota > Metazoa > Arthropoda > Insecta > Diptera > Tephritidae > Bactrocera > Bactrocera zonata. The sequence goes on along the minus strand of JBAWJQ010005149.1, from coordinate 328,550 downwards.
CATATTTGTCAGCATATTTTTTGTAACGATGCTATTGTTATATTGCCAACTATGTACATATGTACATTATGAGTGCCTTCATATGTGCATATGTTATGCCTCGTTTTCTTGGTCACTCAATGACAATGTAATTTATATTGCTTGCTGTAATGACTCAACTAACCTTGAAAGGTTTCTCTACAAGGTCAAATAGTTCTTTGTAAAACTTTTTATTTGTATATTTTTCACATAATTATCGATTTTTAAGCAATTTATAGTGAACTGCTGTTACCAAAAGCTTTTGGGGTACTATATTGGCTCTTGATTTTTTGGAGTAACTTTTATGTGCCCAAATTCCCTTCCGTCTTTCATATCAACTTGTAGAAAATGTGATTATAGAAATTATAATCGTATTTTGGAAGTCTAATCCATGCCCCTCAATACGTAACACTCCTTCAGCTGCATTTTATTTGAATATATAAGCTCTCGTACTCTTTCTAACACACTTACACTTCGCAAGAAAGATATATTTTATGATAGCACTGAGTATTTATAAGCTATAAAAGAAATTATAGTGGGCTTTTAAATCACAAGGAATGAGATCTAGTCCTTAGAATCAAAGACATTTACATCGGTATTTTTCTTTAGAAAGCTCTTACAAGTAGATAAATACCGAGAGTTGAAGAGGGAAGCGAAAATCATTTGTAGACAAAACTAGACAGAGGCCGAAATGTGCGAATATGAAAGGCTTTGCAAGCTGGCCGACAAGGGTAATGCTCGAAAATGCTATGAAAAGATGCGGCGAATGATAGAAGGTTTAAAATCGAAAAATACTCTTTTAGAATCCCCGGAGGTGATCTAATGACTGATGCCAAGAGCACTTCATCTCCAACCTGCTGAATGGCAGTGAAAACATAACACCAGAAGATGCGAACCCGATTCCCTAATCGATGACGATGGGGCAGACGTTCCATTGCCCGATTAAGAAGAATAGCAATTACCATTCTGAAGGACAACAAAGCGGAAGGGCCGATGGATTGCCGACCGAGCTATTCAAACACGGCGGCGAAGAACTGAAAAGGAGCATGTATCGGCTTCTTTGTAGAATACGGTTGGATGAAAGCATGCCCAACTATTGGAATTAATTTGTGTTGTGCATAATCCACAATCTGCATCAACTACCGTGGGATAACATAAAGGGTTCTATTTAGAGTATTGTGTGAAAGTTTGAAGCCCACCGTTAACAAACTGATTGGACTTTATAAAATTTTGGAAAAGACCTATGAAAAGAGGATTCACATACGAGGTGTGTTCAAAAAATATCACGAATCGTAACTGACAGTTTTCTTCGATTGCAGAGGCGTGGTGCATCATGAGCTCTTGCCACAGGGAAGAACGGTCAATAAGGAATGTTACCTGCAAGTTATGCGCAATTTGCGCGAAGCAATCCGCCACAAACGCCCGAATTTGTGGAAGAACAAAAATTGACTTTCGCATCACGATAACGCATCTGCTCACGCACATCGTTGCTTGTGCGCGACTTTTTGGCCAAAAACAACACACTAATGATGCCGCAGCCACCGTATTCCCCAGATTTGGCCCCCTGTGACTTTTTCTTGTTCCCTAAACTGAAGAAGCCCGTGAAAGGACGACGTTACGCTTCTCTTGACGAGATAAAGACGGCATCGAAAGAGGAGCTGAAGAAGATAAAAAAAAAAATTAAAAATGATTTTTTGAAGTGCTTCGGAGATTGGAAAAACCGTTGGCACAAGTATATAATATCTCATGGGGATTACTTTGAAGGGGACAAAATAGATATTCATGAATAAATAAATAATTTAAAAAAAAACACAAAATTAGCGAAACTTTTTGAACACACCTCGTACACCATAATTCGTCGATTTCAAAGCAGCTTTTGACAGTTGTCTTTATACCGTTATGTCTGTGTACAGTTGCTGGGGTGCGCCGATAATACTGACCTCAACAACGGCTCTGCTTACTCCAGACTGGATAAGAAATCGAGCAAATGGGTCTGTTCGTGAACGAGGGCAAGACGAAATATCTCCTGTCATCAAACAAACAGTCGTCGCTACAACTCTAAGGCATTACTTAAGGTAAAGTTTCCAACTTGTCATTGAATGAAACTATAGAAATCAATAAAAAATTGCATACAAATTTAAACCAGTTTTCCTTTGCTTTACACTTTCAGATTGAAATCAAGTCAGAGTTGCAAAATCTGCTGAAATCTACAGAATTTCTAGTAATACGCATAAAGTTGTCCAATTTAACTATCTAAACAAAAAAAGACTAATACAGTTTAGTCCAATGTGGCACGCAATTACTTGTCTGCAGTTCCAAACATGCAGTCAGATCTAAAGATTAGAATTAAGCATTAAGCTTTCTTAAAATTCGACACTTATGCACAACTTATTACGCCAAAATGCTTCTAGCCGACGCATTTGCTGTGTCTTTCAGGCAAAAATTAACTACACGGTACCGCAATATTTGCAACGCTTATGAGTGCTCATTTGAATAAGCTTTTGGACAGCCCAAACCGCCACTAGCCACCAACAGTCCCTCTTAATAGCATGCGTTACCTAATAACCTAACATTAACTGCACCGCTAACTGTACCGATATGTATGTTGATATATAAATACGTTTGTGCAAGTGCTACAACAAATCGTGTAAGCTGATATTTAAGCCAACGACTTAATAACAACTGCGAAACTGTTAATTGGACAGTTGATCGATCGTCAAATCGCCAGAAAAGCAGCGAGTACGTGCAATACACGCTGGAATACCGAAAGGCATACGCATGCGCCAAAGCACCAAAAACTGAAGCACTAGCCAAAATCAAATAAAACGAAAACAAAAGTATGAATTAGATATAAAAGTAGTAATTAAAAGAACGAAATAAGAAAGAAAAAAAAAAACAAAACGAATTGAAAAATAAAAGCGAAATATGCACAAAAAGGCGGTTTTGAGTTGATGCTCATAAAATCTCTGAAAATCGCCACAAATTCAAGCAAGGCGTGGTGGAATTGGAAAAATATTTGATCATAACTGCAGTTGCTACCTCAACGGTAAACGAATTATTGCATTAGGGTGTGTGTGTGTGTGCGTACGCACCCCAACAGCCAGATTATTGGGATTTGCGTAATTATTTATCTTTGTAATTGCGGTCGCGGTTGTTGGCTTTGTCTCCACGCTTGTTTTAATAAATTGCACACACCTGTCAATATTTTTCCATTTCTTCTCCTTTCAGTTGTGGCAAATTTCAGACACTGCACATAAATCGCAAAAAGGTGCAATACTTCTTGTCTGGGCGGCTTATGTTGTTGTTTTTGCTACATACATATGTAGGTACAAGCTATGCTACATTCCGATTTGTATTAATGATTTGCAATTTGTTATGCATTTTAGGCATTTTCATTATTAATAAAATGCTGCACTTAAAATGTTTACATTCTTAATGTCAGTCTCACAGCAGGGAGAACGTGGTGAGACTAACAATATGTTTATTGCAATTATCTCGCTATTAAGTGGTATTATGTTATGTGTCATTAATGTTAGCATTTTCACAAAATTATTTCGGACTCTTGCGACTCTGTTTTGTAAATTATTGGTGACGATTGAAAGAATAAGCTGATGGCGATATAAGGCAAAACATAAGAACACTTCAGGTCAGATGCTATGGAAGACAGATAATTGAAGGCTGAACACGACCCACTGTTTCTAAGAAAGATCGCCTCAAAAGTAGAACTGGCTCGTAATTATAACAGGTGATCTAAAGATAAGTAATTTTTCAATAGCCATAGTTTTGACTGGTCGCTGCTCGCAGCAAACTCGGACTGACATACGAAACGACTTGACGCATTTTGCGTCGAGATCTTAAATTGAAAGCGTACAAAATGCAGCTTGCGCAAGAACTTAAGCCGCTCGACCTTCCAAAGCGACATCAGTTCACTCTATGGGCTCCAGAAAAGTTTCTATAACATCTGCCGCTTTAGAACCAAATTTTGCTCAACGATCGCCTCTCAGACGCAATGGGTATGTAAGCAAACAATATTGTCACATTTCATCAAGAAAAAAAGAACAGTTTTGTGTGGTTTGTGAGCCGGTGGATCATCAGTTCACATTTATTCACAAAGTGATGCCGGTGACAACGTAACCGTCAATGGCGAACGTTATTGTTGCCATATTAACCGACTATTTGATGCCAGAAATTGAAGCTCGTGATCTGGACGACATTTGGTTTCAACAATACGGCACACTTCTTACAGATCGCATCAATCAATAAGAGAACACTTCGGTGAGCAGATAATTTCAAGTTTTGGGCCGGTAAATTGGCCATCAAGATCATGTGATATCACACGGTTAGACTTTTTCCTGTGAAAATAACTAAAGTCTTCGATTCAGGCCTTGGAGCAAAACATCACGCTTGTCCTTCTCCAGTTACCAAACAAAATGCCATTCGAGAATTACGGTCACTTTGTACAAGAATGACAGCTATATGCTATAGTTCTCCGATTTATTTTCGAACAATATTTTCGGAGGCTCTTAATAAAAGGAAGCTTTTAAATGTAACTCTCGGGAATATTTAGGTAAGCCAAAATGCAATACAAATTGAATGCATGGAGAGCTTACACTAGACCAAAAATAACAGTGAATAAAACGTGGTTCTATAATTTCAATGGTGTTCAATAGGCAGTCATGTGAGAAGGCTGCGGTGATTCGATTACACTGTAGATACATAATTTGTCACATGAAAATTCGTAGATGTTTCTAATGTAGTTTAATACCCTGACGTCAAATCTGAAAACAGAATTTTTGTTTAGATTTTACAAAAAGACCTCACAAATTGCTTTCTTCAAGAAGGGGATCTAGTATACTGTTCAGAAGTTAACCTTTTATTTACCCACAAGAACAGAAACATGATCCACGTCTATTCATAGATTCCTCTAAACTTAGTTTAAAGACGGTATTCATTCTTAACGCTAACAAAAATCCATTTGTGCCCTTGGCTCATGCGGTTCATATGAAGGAATCATATGAGAATATGCCTTTAGAGTACATCCGTTATCATGAAAATGGTTGGACAAAATGTGGAGACCTAAATGTACTAGCCATTTTCTTTGAATGCAACTAGGATATACGAAATACTTTTGCTACCCTTTTGAATGGAACAGTCGTGCGAGAGACTGTCATTATCTACATAAGCAGTGGCCAGCACGGCACTCACTTCGGGACAAAAAATCGTTACCAGTGAACCTCTAGTTGATCCCAAAGAGGTACTACTATTAAATTGAGTTTAATGAAGAATTTTGTTAAGGCAATGAACAGAAATGAAAAAGGATTCTTGTATCTGAAACAAAAATTTTCAAGAGTCAGTGAAGCAAAAATTAAGGGGGCATGCCTTGCGTTGTTAAACATTTTCTTGAAAATGTGAAAGCTGAAACTGCAAAGATCTTGTGACTGAATATAGTAAGCTAAAGCCGTTTCTGCGTGGAAAAAATCTTATCAAAGTTGTAAGTTTATATTGAACTGATATAAGGATTCACGAATCATTAACAAAACGTTCAACCTGGAAACTCACAAGTGTATCAAGGCTGATATAATAATTAGATGATAACAATTTAAAGGAAACATCAATAAGCGATTGCAACTAAAACAATATTAAATAAAATTCTTACTTCCATGTAATATAAATGTTCTCATAAGCATACTTTTCTAGAATGATCACAATGAAACTAATTACAGTCTGCGTTGCTAAGAATAATATTAATTAAATGAATACATAATCCAAAAAGAATGGTGAGAAATAAATATAGAAATACGTATAAAAAAGTTGCCTTCGAATTAACCACTTCTGTATGCATATAAATTTTTTTAATCGGCATCCTAAAACTTTCCAACGATATGCTCGTATAACAACCTCAACTACATTCTTCCAAGCATATATGTACCAATAAATGCATGCGTATCAATAGACATATTTCTAATTATCTCAAAACCACCTGTACGTACATATTTAATTGACACTAAATACTGGAATATTGAAAATATGTAACAGCATAGACTTGTGTATTAATGTGCCGTTGTAAAACATAAATTGTTGATTAATTTCTGCGAGCACAGGATATTGTGCAAAGTACCACTCGGTATATACACATGTTTTATACAGACAGTATATGAATGTTGACTATGATTGCTGTGATAATTACTACGCAAATAAAAACGCCGACTGCGTAAGTGATATATAGTATGCATTTAGAGGTGTAATTTTTTTGCAGACAGACTTGAATGCGACACCTCAAGCACCTGAATTCATAAAACACATAAACACACGCGCATAAAAAACATATCAAGGCAAATAAGTGACCGACCGGGACTGGCAGAAAAAAGTAGATTTGTAAAAGTTGAATTTGCAACAAGAAATTGCTGAAATTGAAACGGACTGGAAATGGTGTTGGCAAATTAAAAGCGATTGACGAGTGTGAATGCAAATGCCGTTTCAGGTATGTAAATCCATTATGCTAAAAGCGGAAAGCTTACACTGAAGGTGTCGGCATTTCTAACCTGAGGGCTGACGTGTTGCAGCTTCTGAAAACCACGTCGCTTGAGGAAGTTAGCGGAGTATAATATGTTCACACGAACCTTACCTAATAATCTGCCGACCGTTTGGTATATTCACTTATATTTTCATTTCTGAAGGATGGTGGAAAAGCTTAAATGGTGGATAGAAGCTCTGAAAGCAATACGATTGTAAAGCCTCGGCTTAGAGTACAAGGAACTTCTTCTTCTTTACTGGCGTAGACACCGCTTAAGCGAATATAGCCGAGTTAACAACAGCGCGCCAGTCGTTTCTTCTTTTCGCAACATGGCGCCAATTGAAAATGCTAAGTGAAGCCAGGTCCTTCTCCACCTAGTGTTTCCAATAGAGTGGAGGTCTTCGTCTTCCTCTGCATCCCCGGAATTGAATCCAACATTATTGCTTATGCCATCTGAATTCGTCCAAACCCGTCAGGAGAGAGATTTTTTCGACAGCTATCCGACAATAGTTGCAAGGGCGGAGGAAATAGTTTATTTTACCAAGCCAAATAAAAATCTTTCAAAAGAACACTAAATGCTTCGTCAGAGAGCACGGAATAACCATGACTCTATGCAGGAAACGCCATTTAACTGAGTGCCCGCGAACGCATTACGTTGCATGTTGTGTTTTGCAATGCACGTGGAACTTTCCGTTGAACTTATTTGTCAGCTTATGACAGTTAAATTGTCCAAATATGATTAAATAATGCACACAGTCGCTGCCACTAGCCGCAAGCTATTGACGATAAGCTGCAAAACAAGAACATTGAAATGGAATGTTGTCTTTTGGCGGTTAATTTTTGATTTCTGATGGTTGTTGGCAACTGGCACTAAGCCATGTTGTCCACTAATTGTGTAATGTAGCGTAAACATGGACAAATATCAATCAACTAACTGCAACAAAGTATAAATTTGTAGACGCCAAATTGTATGTATGTCAATCAACCCGCGAATTTCGTATGACAGTGTATAATAGAATTATTTCTATATAATTATTTAAAAATGTGGTCAAAAGAGGCAAAGCCTAAGATATTAAATTATGAAATTTGTTTACATACAGTGTGCGACAAAAGTCTGTAAATCATATTTTTCTAAGCATTGACTAGAAGTAAAATGAGAGTTCGTATGGTTGTGGTTTAATTACTTAATTGTAAGAAACTTTCTTAAAAAATATTGAAAAGGTCTATATAATGCTAGCAACGGGTGGGCCATTTAAATTTGAATTATCTATATTTCGACATTGAAAACGTCAAATACCATTCGGAAAGTGACAGATATTCAGTAAAAAGTCTAAAATTTACGAAATGGGTCGCTATTCACTAAAAAATTACTGGGAAATATTGAAAACTTTTTTCCAAAGTGGTGAGTCAAGTGGATGGTCAATTTTACCGAAAAATCATCTTTTCGGACGAGGCTCATTTCCACCTCGATGGTTACGTTAACAAGCAGAATTGTCCCATTTGTGGCACAAAAAACCCGCACGTAATCCTGGAGATGCCAATGCACCCAGCACGAATCACTGTATGGTGCGGATTTTGGTCTGGTGGAATCATCGGCCCATGTTTCTTCGAAAATGAAGAAGGAACCGCCGTAACCATCAATGGTGAGCGTTATCGCGCAATGTTAACCGAATTTTTCTTCAATCGAATTGAAGAAGAAGACTTGGACAACATTAGGTTCCAGCAGGACGGCGCTACGTGCCATAGAGCAAACGCTACACTCAATCTTTTACGCCACATTTTCGAATTTAAATTTTATATGGCCCACCCTGTACATTAAAGCGAATAGTTAATCAAATAGGAAGAGCATTTATAATTGCTTTATTACATCTAGGAATGGAACAAAGTTGATTTGAAACCGCCTGCCATCTCATAGTGGAGATAATTGTGAAAACAGGTGAACTGTTAACTAACATTCAATTAAAGTATTTTAAATTTGAATTTTATGAAACATGGAAATAAGATGCTTTTTCGTAATATGGACGATTTATGAAGGAATGCTTACAAAATTTTCCGCCAATATTACTGCTCCAATACTAGTCCAACTAAACGGTGGAGGTGTTAAAGCTATTCACAAGCAAAACCGAAATTCCCCAGTGTCAACATCTCGTTATAAACGGTATACTACTTTTTCCGTCCCCCACAGCTAAATATGGCCTACATAATCATCAGCAGAAATTGGGGCCTTAAATCTAGACGATGAATGGAAAAGGAACATAATAAGGGAGGAAATCTATCTCAGCTTATACTGACGGATCCAAAATGAACTGCAGAGTAGGCATGGGAGTATATTCCGATGATCTGGAAATTTATCTCTCTATCCGTCTATCTAACTCTGCTATCATCTTTCAAGCGGAAGTGCTAGGCACAGGGAAGGCTTGCGAGTAACTACGAAAGGTACATGAAGCAACCATGTACAACGATAATCAGGCGGTTTTCCTGACCTTGCCAACGCCATGACTAATTTAAGCATAGTCCAACTGTAAGAAACAAGAACTAGACTTGATCTGGGTTCCCGGCCACAAGAATATTTTCGGCAACGAAACAACAGACGAGTTGGCAATAAGCAAAAAAAGATGGAAAAGTATAACAAAATGCAATATAACTAAACATATATGGCTAAAATATGACTAACGACTTATTAAATAGGTCCAGAAAAAGTATGTACTGGCCATGTGCAAAAGTTCCCGCAAATGAGGAAAGTTCTGTGAGCGCCATTCACTTAGGAGTGCTCAGAAACGATTCTTTTACATATGGACCAATCAGCACACGACTTCCAGTTTTAGGCCAAGTATCCTCTTTGTAGGCAAAGAACATCCGTTTGAAGGCGAAATATTCCTCCTCCACCACATAAAAAACACCCTCATTGAAAAGAATAAAAAATCATTACCTTAAAAAAATTCAGGTGTAAGCGAATGTTAAAAAAAACTACCTAATTAGATCTACACCATGCCAAACAGAGCTTTAATTTAGCATTGAAGATATTCGGCTGAAGAGTTGATTTGTCTGGTCAGCCAGGTTTCACATATATTTTTTTGTATTTCGGCTAAATCTAAAGCTTTGATTTTCTTCCCAAATACTGCTAGATTCATTCAACTAACTGTCGTACGTATACTCTTTCCACCCACTGTATGTAGATTAAGAAATTGTACGATAAACCACATTTAGTCAACCTTAAAAGGAAAATTTTCCAAAAATAATTGGCTCTTTTTGCGTGCCAACACACAGCTACAGCATAAGTACTTAGTATAAGATGTATGTATATACGTATGCAGTTAATATAACTGTAGTGTGGGTGCAAGCGTATCGAAAGAGAACAAAGAAAATTGTTACTCTAGTTTTGAAAGTTTTCAGAGTCCCACGCATAATCAACAATTTTAGAAAAAAACAACTATTTATTGTTAATAATTTTGAAAGCACAGCTTGGCGCAGCGAATTTCTTACTTTTCACAATATGTACAAATACACATTCACATATATTAATGTACCTAGATATGTATATGTGTTTTTGATACCCACTGCTGTTTATATATTTCCAAATATGTTGTGCCACAAATGGCGGCACCACTATGGCCTGACAGCATCTAGCCCGACAAACTGTCTCAACGTCATTCGATTGCATGCAAGTGATTAGATTTTTCACAGCCAAACAATAAACTACAAGAAATTGCCAGGCGACACCTCTGCAACTGCAATTGTGGCAAGCTACTGACAGACGAGAAATTATGAGTAAAGCACAATTTTATGGCCAAATGACAGACTAATGCCATTCACAACATAATGTAGTTGAAGAAAAAAAGGGGAAAAAAACATATTATTGCCACATTGGCACATTGAGACAATATAAATTCCGTTTTATGACCAAACACCGTCTGCGCATAACAATAACAGCCGGCATAGTTTCGCGTTGAATTGTTCTACAAACAACTCAATTACAATCAAAATTCTATGGATTTTCAAATGCATACTTGCATATGATTTTGGTTTTTACATAGAACTCGCGTTGATTTGCAGCCGCGGGCGACCAATCAACATTTCTCGCTGTGGCTGTTCGTGCCTTTCGTTGGTTTAAGTGGCGCGTGGTTGAGTTCTCAGTTGATTTAATTTGAGTCGTTGTCGCAATCATATCGATATAAAATTCTTAACGTTGTAATTCATATTTCGCACTTCGCCCATTGTAGCTGGAATTGCTTAATTACGCATGTTCGATTGCAGTGTTTGGCGTGCTGTAAAAGAGCGCGTTCGAACAAGATTTGGTATCTAGAAGTCTTTCGGTTGTCAATTAAATAAAGCGCCACATTAAATCTGATCTACGTTGTTGATTGCTCTACTGAGTGAGTTCTGAGTATTACTTATGTTCTTTAAATGCACTTTTCAGCCGACATGTCTTTATGCCACTTTTTTTTATACAGCTGTCCACTGCTTTATTACCGTTTTGCATTTGCATATTTGCGTTCGTTCGCAACCTTCGCATTGAGTAGGCAGCAAATCAAAAGAATTTGGAAACAAACGCGTGCCACAGCCAACCACTCAAGGACAAATCGAATGCCGCATAGTGGTAGAAGCTTTTCAAATATTGTAAAAAAATGCTAACTACGTATACTAAAATTATTTCTAGAATATTTAATTTTTTCTTACACCGAGATCTGTTCCCTGACAAAGCAAATTACAGAAGAGAATTTAATACATGCGGCTAAGGCTTATATAGAAAGCTGTTTGACATAAAAAAAATATCTGCTTAGCAATTCAGAATAATATACCGTGACTCCAGTTGTTGTTGTTGTTGTTGTAGTGGAAGAATTATACCGAATCGACAGTTCTTGGTCGAATAAAAATCCGAGGCCGTTTCGGTTACGTAGACCCGACTACCGTGGGAACGGCCATAAGTCCAATCCGTAGTAACGGTAAAGTTTAGTACTCACTTTAAAACGACACTTTCCTGGAAGTCAATATCTGAATTTCAATTCACTGACTTGAAAATATTCAGTCGGCAACCGAAAAAATATTTAACTCGATTTATATGAATTCCAGCATATCGGGTCATCTAGATCATGAAGACGGCAAACCGAACTCTGTCGGCTTCTTCTCTTCCCATATACCGACGAGGAAGCTATGGGTGGAAATGATCCTTTGGAGGAGAGGGGCAGTGAGCTTCTTTACGGATGGGTCACAGCTGGGTGGAAGGTCAGTAGAGATGTTTATTGTTCGGAACTCTCTTTCAACTTCTGTTTTAGACTTCCTGACTATTGCTGTGTTCTCAAAGCCGACGTTGCAAGTCGTAGCAGTCCGAAGTGCGGCCTCCTTTAGAGAAGTGACCATTCACTCAGTTAGCAGAGTGGAGATACTAGCTTTGAACTCGTTTCCAGTGGATTCAGAGTTTATCGAGGAGTGCCTAACCTTGCTATCAATAGCATCTAGTGTATTTGTGAAAAGACTGGTATGGGTGCCGGGACATAGCGGTACCGCAGGAATTTGTAAAGCTGATGAGTTAGCAAGGAAAGACACCATAAAACCGCTATCGGTAGAATGGGAGCGGGTCGGTGCTGCCGTATCCTCTTGTGTTCTACTACTGGGTAGATGGGCTTCGCGAAAGCTTGCGCCAGCGCTAGATCACCATCGGTACTTATATTGATCGTAGGAGATCTAGCGATCTCTTTGGCCTCAGTAAGGCTGGCCTGCCTCTAGTTGTGGGCTCTTAACAGGCCATTCCCCTATTGGCGTCCATGCTGTAAGGTTGCGAAACTTACCAGTTTGGGAGATCAAGACTTAAACACTTGGGAGCGCACACCTTATGACATCCTACCGAACTGGCGGCAGTTGAAATTAAACGCCTTTGCAAATTTGTATTGGATACTAAGTGTTGTGCCAATCTGTAAGTCCGACCAAGAGTTCTTATTTTCTATGGCTTCACAAAGGTCTACATATAAAAGTGCTGTGTGATCATTGATCAGCCATCCTAACTAACCAAACCTTACCATATGAATTCCATAAATCTTTTTTTGACAATTGTACACTGCTTTTCCCATAGTTCCACACTTTAATAGAAGTCAAGGTTAATTGTCTGTAAGTTTGTGAAAAGGCTACACGCAGTCGCTACAGAATTCTTTGAAGTCCACACAGTTTATAAGCTTACTTCGTAAAATAGTAAGAGAACCAAACGAATCTCTCATATTTAGATCTTTGACCGCAATTTTCTCCTACGATCGGATGCATTACGAGTTCGTTTCTGCCATTTATTGGAAAAGCACAAGAGTTTAAATTCTTTTCGATTCAGATTTACGTTTTTTGGCAAGGATCGACAACAGCCGGTGAATTACGGGGGTAATCGTAGATCAGATGTGAAAAACTGGCTCCATATTACAAGGTAAATGGCCAATGTTTTGAGTCATTAGAAATTTCAATAATATAGATGCGGAGATCTCAAAAGACATAAGATACGTCGACTCAAAACTATATTTCTACTGAACCAACAGCAAAGCAATGCCTGCTATCCCGCAAGTTTTAAGCCAGTTGCTCGCCGGACGTCGCCAGCGCAACTCAACTTCCTTGCTGTGATCATATGTTGACCTTAAAATTATTTGTTTGTTGTCAAAGATGTTTTTCGGTTCCAAACGGAGCTATTTGATGTTGTTGGACTACCAAGACCGTGAAATTTTTATATTAAATTTTAAGTCAGATAAAACCTTTAAACACGTTTGCAGTGGTCGTCATCAGCCGAGGCAGTTTTAATCTTTTCATTGGTGGTGGCTTCTACGAGGAGAACTCCAAACTCAGCGCCAACCGACGGGAGGGATGATTCGCCGTCTCTCTGTAGCTGGCCTTCAAACGGATGTTCTATGGCTACCCAGAGGATACTTAGTCTAAGATCAGAAGTCGTGAGCTGCTTGAGCCATATGTAAAAGAATCGTTTCTGGCCACTCCCAAGTGATTGGCGCTCAGAGAACTGCGTGAACTTCTACACAAAGAACCAAAAAAGAGAACCCTTAAAATAATTATTCTCTCTCTACTACACAAAACAGCCTACTGCTAATATTTCTATTTTTTCCATATGAAAAATTATTATTTTTGACTTGACCTTTATAAATGAAAAACAAAAACAATGAAGCCTTAAAATACAAAAACATTCACCAGAACTGTCAGCAATGTTGACAATTCTTTCGGTTAGAACATTGGCACCGCATGCCACTGTTTACCAAAAGCATATAAGAAATATGCAAATCCACTGTAATATATAATATAATCCAGTCATTTGCATTTTTTCAAATATTCATGTTGCTACCAATTCGACGGCTGCGCTACTGCGCATGCGCGACACCCAACTGAAATGTTGTTGCTCTTGTGCTGTTTCTTTTTAATGTTTATCAATTTAAAGTAGAGCACACTAAACTGCTCACTGCTTACTGCTACAATGCCACAACTTGAAATAAACATTTGTGAATTTCTAAAAGCATGTTTTTGCATAAGCAGCACACACAAAAAATACAGTTTTGTGCGGCAGTAAACTTAGGTGGCGTTGATTTTCAAGTAAATGCCGATTTTCATCAAATTCTTCAGCGCGTTGAGCCGTTCGGTACTAAACGGCAAACCACATCCCATGCAACTCTGTTCTAATAATGCTGCAGAACTTAAGAAAATATATGCGTGAGTGTGTTTTATGCATTAAAGTGGAAACCAGCCCAATATCGCGGATAATTTACTTGTGCTCATATAAATTTTAATTTAAATCCAACGCACGTCGTCGTTGGCATCAGCGGGTGTCTGTCGCATGTTTGCTGCGCCTGCTCCACTTTTTGGTCAGCAGCTGTGATCAGGTGGCAGGCGCCTACCCACGAAGTTATGTATATATGCTTGTAGTTTTAGTAAGAGTTGACAATACTTGTTGGTATTTATGCTATGTTTTTCAATTAGTACATAATTTGTGTTTTGACTTGATTGTACTAACAACTGTACTTACACGAATAGCAACAAATTTCGAGCAGTTTAAGTATGCTTAAGTTTAAACGTTCGACTTAGAATGGCATATATTAACGGAGTTCATACCGCCAAGTCATGCAAATAATTTGCATAATTCATTAGGCGTTAAGTAAACAACTAAAAGCGCTCTCAAAAGCTGCTTACTGATAAATATTCGCTAAATGCAATGCTAAATACTGACTTTGTTATCCGTCTCAATAGCTTTAAATTGGAACTTGAAAAGTTTTTGAAATACATAAATGAAGTAATGTTAGTGCTTAGTATGAATAATAAAAACCTTCAAAGATTTTTTTACAGACCTCGTTAATATTTTGTAAAAATTTCGGACCGTACGTCGAGTAGGATAAGTACAGGAACAACCCACCGAAGTTATGGTTCAAATGGAGTATTCAGAAAATATGGAAATAATTAAATCATAGAAGAAGGATAGAAGAAAATGCAGCTGTGATTAGGAGAGGTAATATAGACTGTGTTCATGAAAACGTCTACATATATTGTGACAAAAAAGTACCCGGAAATTGTAGATAAAACGCAAAATATTTAATTTTTCATAAATAATTATGGAATTATAATTCTATAAGCACTTTTTGGGATGGCTTTCAACTGCTTCAGCGAATTTTGTTTTATCTCTTCAACAGACTGAATACAAATTAGAGTGGAAATAACCCAACTGATGTCCAGAGTATACACAAAATGCGATGGTAAACAGTTTCGATCTTTTCAATTTTGTTTCGTTTGTTTGACGATCAACTCATATGAGTATTTGCTCACCAGCAACTTTTCAAAATTTCAGAGTGAAAGTTTCTACCAACATGAAAGATGTAATGTTAAAATGATGTTAAACACTCAAGTTCTGGTATAAAGGATTCTGATTTTTTTACGCAATTTATTTTATGCCATTTATGATTTGAAAAAAATGTCGGCCAAATGACCCGATGCAGTATTTCGGCTGAAATATCGGCTATAGTACGCAGAATGTTGTCTTCGAGCTCTACGAACGTTGCTGGTTGATTGGCGTAAACCTTTAATTCAACACAATCCAATGCAAATAATATGGAAGCGTTAAATTGCTTTATCTTTGCGGCCATTTGGTGAACCACGCGAAGACTTGACTCACCGTAATAACAGAAAATTAGTTTGTTAACGCAGCCAATCTAACAGAAATGAGCCCCATCTGAAAAGGTGATTATTGGGATTTCCGGATTTTCCCTAGAACGTGAATTTGCGTAATAATCTTGGACAACGTTCACGCTTGACATAATGAAATGGCGAACCTATCTGAACACACAGACAAAATTTGGCATAAATCCGTAAACAAACATGGCCGTCACGAGCTGTAAAATTACGTTAAATCTATTGGTGGGCGATTAATAACAAGAAAATATTACCAATTTTTATATCTTCAACTTTAATATCGAAACGTTTGCAGCTACTGCTAACCAATGATGTTGTAAACTGAGTAAAGAACACCTCTCTCGACGAAAAAAATTAAACCGAAGAGCAAACTTTTTAAATATCTGAATAAACAGCCGTTTCTCGAACTTATTGGAGAGTCGAGTATAGCATATATTATTTTGCAACCTGTTACAGCAGAGGGCACTTGTAGAAAAAATATTTTGAAAAAATGGGAGTACTCCGCTTTCTAATAAGTTTAATGCACACATCTCCCAACCACTAAAGCTCTCCTATAGATGGTGTGAAGATTAATGAAATCGGATGATATCCCCGTTCACTCCCCATATAACGGTACGCTTAAAAACCACCAAAAGCGCAATGAATCAATAACCAAATACGACAGAGGCATTAAATTTTACCTCCGATGGTATGAGAGGCTTTTATGGGAGCTGGTCTAAAAATTATACGATGGACATGACACCGCCAACTTTTTGATGAAATCTTATATCTCGGGACCCGACAGTCTGATTTCAACTAAATTAAGCAAGTAGCAATATTCTTATATTCCAGTGACATAGTGTGAAAATAAAACTTTGCACTAATAATTATTTTAGAGTATTACTTTTAACCAAACATTGCTTAAACCCAACAAAAACTGCTCAAGCTCTTAGGTACCGAATATACGGCCCCTGTATATATAGTTAGTTGACCTTTGACCAAAAATATCGGTTAAAGTGTGAGAAATGTCAATACTTTCCTGAGCCCCCATGTACCTAATATAATGTTTTTCGAGCTTCCACGTGACTTTATGCTGGATGCATCGACCCATAACCCGTCGACATGAAAGTCAAATAAAACCAAAAAAAAAGTTTCACGTTTGTTGCAAAAGTGAATTAAACCTTGAAAATCAATCCGTGACACCAAGTGCACCTTACATAGGTAAAATTAGCTCAGGTTATGAAAATAAATTATTCAAAGAAAAAAAATTGAATGAATAAGTGTGCAAATTTATGGGTAATATATTATATTATATACAAACATATGTATGTATGTATGTTAATGGGTATGAACGTGCCTTCGTATCACTTTCGTTTTCTGAAAGTACTCCATTAAAAAAGCTAATCAGTTCAAAAGCACTTTCATAGAAAACAAGAGTGTGTTCATACATAATAATATACGCTTGAGTGTTTATTGATCACCGTACTTAAAAATAAATAATTATGGGTAAAAAAATCGGGCAAGACTCATTTAACAGGAAATGTCTCTCACAATACTCGACTTGTAAGTAAAAACAATAAATTGCGCGTGTCGAAAAATATCTACAGAATTGACGAAATGACAAACATGTCAAATCACATGCACACAAATTGGTATATATATAATATATATGTACATATGTAAATAGAGTGAAGTGTTTGAAAAGCACACGCTTTAGGCCATAAAAAGCGAAGTGTTATAACAATAATAATTCATATTGAATGCAGCAACAATATGACAGTAAAAGTGACAGTGAGATTACGAAAGTCTAATCCACATATTCATGTAAATAATAATTATTTAATAGCTTACAAATAATATGCAAAAACCGATTCGCAAAACTAGGTAATTTGTTGAATGAAAGCTTTATGGAAAGTATTTTGATAACTCGCATAAGCTTTCATTATAGCTATAAATACTTTTATAATATATACATGTAAGTTTTAATAAATTATAAGTGTTTTTTTATTCTAATATTTGATGCTTTTTGTAGATTAGTCCCAATAAAAATAATGCAAGACTTGAGTAAAAAAAATGTTCGTTGGCCTGTAAACAAATAAATCATTTTCAACATTATTTAAATTCTTTTGCCCTTAATCGCTTAAGTTTTCATGCCAATGTGTGTGTTTTGGTAAAAAAAAAACATAATTGGCCGCTGGAAATTCTTTGAAGTTAACATCTTCCGGTTACACGATTTACTGATACTATACGTTATAATAGGTGTACATACCCTGTAGGAAAAAAATTGAATATTTCAAATTAAGTGGTAATATTTTTATAACCAACTTTCGGCTAAGCCAAACTATCTGGTCGACGGAACCAATAGAATACCCCATAACACCGATAGTGGTCATATTTATTGCTATTCCGCTGTGGCCTGGCACCTATACTAGTATTATCACAAAGACACTCGATGCTATTGATAGCGAGTTTAGACATTTCTTGACCAACCCTGAACGCACTGTTAATGAGTTCAAGGCTAATATTGCCGCTCTGCTATCTGAGTGGATGGTCACTTCTCTGGAGGAAGCTTCACTCCGAAGCAGTAAGTCTACTGACATCTTAATGACTGCAACTTTGGCTTGGAAAATACTGCAGTTGTCAAGAAGTCTTAAGGGGGTATTCTAATCTAGAATTTTGAAAAATTCGATTTTTTTTTCATATATTTAAAGTTTAGACCTTTAAGAACATATCCTCCAAAGGTTTTTTAAAAATTAGAGTTATTTTAAGAGCTACAGTTACTTTAGTTGCGCAGGACCTAGCCCGGTAGATAGGTAGACTCACTTTTTTAAACGCGTTTTTCTCGAAACTACTTTTTTCCACACGGTACCGGCATTATCTCAAGTTCTATACAACCGATTTACTTGAAATTTTGTGTGAACCTTCTTTATACAGGGTAGGCCATTTAAAGTTGACCCATTTGTTTCTAAAAAAAAAGAACAAAAGAAAACAATGTTTTTTGTTCATTTCAAAAATAATTTATTTTGGTCCAAGGGGATTTTTTTTGGCTAATATTTAAAAATTAGATCGCGTAAATGGGCACCTTTAGCTTTGACAGCTAAATGCACTCTTTTTTCGACATTTTCCATGACTTTGGCCAATGTTTCGGATGATATGGCGGCTGTTTCACGTCGAATGTTGGCTTTCAGTTGAGCTAAGGTCTTTGGCTTATTAGCGTATACCTTGGATTTTAAATAACCCCACAAATAAAAGTCTGGTGGCGTCAAATCTGGTGATCTCGGTGGCCAGTTAACATCACCATTTTTCGATATCAATCGCCCGGGGAAAAATGGTCGCAATAAATTGATTGTTGGTCGAGCTGTATGGCATGTAGCCCCGTCCTGTTGAAACCAGAAGTTATCCATGTCATTTTCGCGAATAATGGGTATCACAAAATCCGTTATCATGGCTCGATAACGCTCACCATTGACTGTTGTCGTGGCTCCATCATCGTCTTCGAAAAAATACGGTCCGATGATCATATTCGCGCAAACACCGCACCAAACTGTTACTTTTTGGTCGTAAAGAGGCTGTTCCTCAATTAATTGAGGATTTTCGGTGGCATAAAATCGGCAATTTTGCTTGTTTACGCCTCCATTCAACGAGAAATGTGCCTCGTCTGACATGATGAGTTTTCGCCAAAAGTCAAGTTCGTTTTCAGCCATTTCGATGGCCCATTTGCCAAAATTAAGGCGTCGCGGATAATCAGCTGGGTTTAGTTTTTGTGCCATTTGAATTTTATATGGAAACATCTTCAAATCTTTATGAATTATGCGTCGGAGAGTGGTGCGAGAGATGTCTAATTCCTGAGAGCGGCGATAACTCGATGTCGATGGAGTCTCCTCAATACTGGCTCGTACAGCTTCGATATTTTCATCAGAACGTCTTGTGCGTTGTCTGGATGCATGACTGGCATTACTGAGATTACCGGTGTTCACAAATTTTGCGTATAAAGACTTAATTGTGTTCTTAACTGGAGCACTTTTCACTTTATTTTTTTTGCGAAACGCACGTTGAGTTAACACAATTGAAAAGTTATTTTGAATATAAAGCTGAACAATTTCAGCGCGTTCTTTTGGAGTGTACTGTTCCACGGTATAAATTGTCTTCGAATGACGCTTCTAACGCGGTATGACATTAGCCGATTTGTCAGCGCTGTTAAAAGTTACAGCGTTGCCAGATGGGTCAACTTTAAATGGCCTACCCTGTATAATGCTTTATCGTTCCTATCAGCATCGTGTCAAAATTTTTGTTTTTAATATTTAAAAAAAATTCAGGAATTTCAAAAAAAAAGCGTAAAAAATGTTTTTTTATTTTCAGGCAGTCGCCATTTTTCAAAAAAAAATTTTTCGTGTTCCCGGACTATAACAGAATCCTTACTGACCAAGAATTTCTTTTGATTTTTTTTCAGACCACCAGGAGAGTCAGGATCAATGTCACCAGGATTTGTATTCTTAAGATATCAATAAAAACACCATAAAAAATGGATAATAAACATATTTTTTCCTTCACCCAAGCTTTGACACATTCGTAACGAAGATCACTGACCTTCTTTTCTGACAGCTTTTTCCCACCCACAACTCTCTCGCGGGTATGTGTGCAGAGAAGAAGCCGCCAGAGTTCGGTTTAATGACTCCATTTCACAAGTGATTCGGCATGAAATCAAGGTGTGTGAGGATTTCCGAGTGTTTCGACATATGTTCTTTTGGGAACCCAGATTTTCTGGGACTGATAGCAACTTTTGAAACCATTTATTTTCCGATGAATTTTTCCAGGCAATATGTGCAAGACGGCGTTAAGTGTCATGGTTGGAGTGCACCCACACAAGCTGATTAGCGCCGTCCATTGAACGCTCTCGAGTTTCTTTGCAAGTGTGGCATTTTCAAGACTTTTTCACCATATAAGACCCCATATCTCTCTTCGATATTCGATATTCGATTTCATGAAAGGTTCCTATCCAAGATGAGCCCTAGATATATCACTGTATCCGCCGGTTGCAGACGGATGTTTCCCATATACGGCAGTAGTTCCACCGGGATACTGTATCTTTTAGTAAATAAAACCGTCTCGGTATGTTACCACGCTGAAATACCCCTCCGTCAACTCGTACACGGTAGTCAGGAACTTTCCTTTGACCATAAGCGCTATATTGTCTGCAAGTCATGAAGTGTGGAGTAAATTTCTAAGGGCTTCCTTCAAACAGCTTGTTACGTACCTTTGAATAGGTAAACTACAACCACATATAATGATGAAAAATTAGTTTACATAAATTTTCCTGCAGGGTACCTGCCAATTTTAACCATTAAATAATTACATACTCGTGCATCGATTTTCAAATACTTTTAAACATATTTATTTATATCTGTTTATATATTAAAACAGAATATATATACATATTTATATACATATATTTATATTTTCATCAAGGTACTTAATGAATTGGCCAAACTTCAACTGGACCATTCACCATTTGCCACATTCTTTTCTCAATTCAAGGCACAGCATGTACACACATATCTTTATGGGTAGGTTTGTGTGAACCTTAGCAGTTAATTGTGCGCATATTTAATAAGCACGGATGTGTGTATGTATCAAATTATTTCCGTTCAAATTTAATTTGCGTCAATGCGAATACTGGCGTTTGAGAAAACCATTTATTTAATTAATTTTCCCTTCTGCAGACAAGCTTTTTTTACTTCGTAAATTAGAGCTCAAATTAAAATCGAGAATTAACAAATTCACAACCCAGCTGTGCTATTCATTTGTCTAAGGGTATACCTGCCAGCGTATAGCAAATACCAAATCATAGCAAGAACAGAAAATTAGTTATGCGCAATTGGCTAAAGCGGAGATCAGCGGAGATCAGTCAATGGCTAAATTTGTAGCATGAACATTGAGAAGCATAAAACAATAGGCGTCATATATTACCTGCTCTCGTATATGTATGAGTAAATATGTAAATATGAATTTTGGTTTAATAAGTCCGCTATTCTAATAGCTGCAGTGACTATGTTCGATTGTAGGTAGTTGGTGATTACGTGACCGTGCCACAAAAGCGAAGTTTGTTTAAACTAATCGATTTTTTATTTTGAATACGCAAGAATTTCATGATCATTAGGCGTGAGTAGCACTGAACTAAACTAAAGTTTCACTACATGAGACAATGAAGTAGAGCTTGAACTTGAAAAAAGAGAAATAGAGGAACGAATTGCTGTACTTTGGACAGCCCTAAGTAATCCGCAACGTAGTACTCATCCCTCGAAGGAATTTCTATTTTTTAAATACCTGTAGTCCTAGACTGAGACACAAATCAATAAGCTATGAAGAGAAGAGAAGTTTTTTAGATACAAGAATACTGAAATAGTTATATCTTTCTGAAGGCAAAAAAAAAAGTTTTCGGTGAAAGTCAAGAACCAGCTTTATTTTGGCAAGTAAACGAAGATAATTCTCAATTTTCCTACGAACCTGCTCACGGTAAGTTTCCGAGGTCTACTTGGAAACCGTGGTTTTAGCTTTAACTATCTTGAAGACCTTCCACCTGAGAGATGCTGATAAATTATTATATAGAAACAGCATATTGCTAATCCTCAAACATATTGAAGTGCAATACGTGTGTTGCATTATTAAACCTCCTTTTACAGTCAAAACCCAAGAGAAGCTAAAAGATATAAAGTGATACGATTTCCGCCAATTTTGTTAAGATGGATCTCCTCTATTTTTTATCTTTAAGAAATCTGAATATGTTTGATATAGATCTGTCATTGTTCCGACAGATGCATCGGGATAATTTGATGAAATAATAATTTTTTTAGGAACAAATCAGTTGTGTAAGTAAAATGGACATAATATCAGAAAAACTTAAGGGGGTATTCTAGTCTAGAAAACAAATTTTGGGCAGTTTTTTGAATTTTATTTAAAAATATTTTTACTATCCATTTTTATGGTGTTTTTATTGATATCTTAAGCATACAGAAAAAAAAATTTACAAAAAAATATTAAAAATTAAAATAATTAGAGGGGGGAGGAGAGGCAGGTGTAAAAAAATTGGCGCATCCTAGTGACATTGATCCTGACTCTCCTGGTGGTCTGAAAAAAAAATCAAAAGAAATTCTTAATCAGTAAGGATACTGTTATAGTCCCTACCTCAGGGAACACGAAACAAATTTTTTTTTGAAAAATGGCGACTGCCTGAAAATAAAAATCATTTTTCACGCTTTTTTTCTTAAAATTCCTGAATTTTTTTTAAAATATTAATAATAAAAATTTTGACACGATGCTGGTAGGAACGATAAAGGATTATATAAAAAAGGTTGACACAAAATTTAAGATAAATCGGTTGTATAGAACATGAGATAATGCCGGTACCGTGTGGAAAAAAGTAGTTTCGAGAAAAACGCGTTTAAAGTTTTACGTTATACGATATTCGCTCAACCGGTCTAGTTGCCACGTCACTAAAATGGCTATAACTTTGAAAATAATTTGAGTTTTGAAAAATCCTTTTAGGGAGATATTATATTTTTGAATATCAAAACTATCGAATTATGAAAAAAAAATTTCGATTTTTTCAAATTTCTAGAGTAGAACACACCTTTAACAGATCATAGAGTATTTTCCCAGATGAAATTTTCAACCACCAATGCCATTACTGTTATCTAACAGGTTTTTAAATAAGAGCACTACAAAGGTTTTTCTTAATAAATAGATAGCAATAACCTTGTTGATTTCGATTTTTCGATGAAAATCCGGATCATTTTCAAGTTGTTGCTCAGCCCAATTAAGGATCGTACGACGATTCTGGTGATCAGCGGCTATAGTTCTAGCTTTAATTTGCTATTTAAGAATGTAGACCAAGATCTTTTCGCAAAATCCGCCAAAACGATGTAGCAGAGATTCCCAACGAATTTGATTCTTTCTCAATTGATGCGCTAGCGGCAGCAATATTCTCGATACTACGGGCACTTCTTTGTCACAGGGGTACGGGAATATTTTGTAATGTGGATTTAAATTCCACTTTCCAGTTGTATGTAGTGGTGCAGCTGTCTCAATAACTGTGTCCATAAGAATGTGTGTATTTTAATATTTCACAGCTGTCGCTTGAAGTCTGTCGTTCTCTGTGTGTTCAGAGTGAATCGAACTTTTGTAGCGCTGTTTTCAAAAAACCCGTTATATAAATATTGATTACACTGCAGCAATATTCTGGAACATTTCTGGCAATAATAATAAGCTAACGAGCCTTATTCATTAATTTACGAAAGTAAATATTAAAGGTCACGTTCAGACTTATTTGGTATATTATGAGTGCGGAATAAGCACTTTTCACTAAAAGTTAATTAGAGCTGTCTTAAAACTATGAATATTTTTAGGAAATTAAAAGAAAGTTACTATTTTTAATGACAAAAAATTCAAATACATTGCTCAAATAATATCAAATATTGAAAAATATATATTTTTTTAAACTTCCATCCTTCAGCAGCTCTCGCCTCGGACAAGAGCGGTTTTAAATCATCTGAGATCGATCACATAAAATTTAAATTCGATATTCAATCAATATTGTTCAGTAAGCAACATAAGCCTATATAATATTGAATCATATCCTTCGTAAACAAAAATGTTTCCATATAAAAACTTGGTTTTGATCTTCCAACTTGTATGACAGCTATATGCTAAAGTGGTCCCATCTGAACCAATTTGTTTAGAGTTCACACCGTTGCTTCGGAAAATTCTCAATGTCGAATTTCGTGAAAACAAATGCGCAGCTCCTTGTAAAGAGAATGATATGTGAATCGTATATACTGAAGACGGCTAAATAACTCAGCTCGTCACATGATTTAAAGACTGTTCACGTTTGCTTTTAGGTATTACAAACTACAAGGCAAACTGTTAAACCCTGTCATGGTATAAAAAAAAAGAACTATTTTAGCTTGCTAACGAAAATGGGCTGAACAAAGCAATCTCCAACTCTGCAAACATTTTTTCAAACTAGCAAAACTTTCCTCTTCTGGTTATCATTTGGGAAATTCATACATGAGAAAACTTTCAACAAGGAACTTAAAAATTGTATCCAATTGTATCCGGTATTATCTCACGTCCCGTAACTTCCCAAACAGTAAAGGAACTACCCACAGTGCAGCAATTAAGGTATTTTTTAAAGAAAAACCCAATTGCTCAGCATAAACTTGGATAAGAATTAGAGCGGCTTCGAGCAT
This sequence comes from Bactrocera zonata, assembly GCA_037783105.1. Taxonomy (NCBI): domain Eukaryota; kingdom Metazoa; phylum Arthropoda; class Insecta; order Diptera; family Tephritidae; genus Bactrocera; species Bactrocera zonata. Next base: position 303,647 of record JBAWJQ010005149.1, on the reverse strand, counting down.
GCACGCCGGAGACAAGAATTTATCGTGCGCACACGACTTCATCATATGTTACACCAGATATTTATATATATATATACATAGATACTTATATATATATGACTACATACAAATAAGGTATATGCTGAGCTCGTATATCATAGACCGTCGATCATAAATTAATTTATGCAAACGGAAAACCAAATAAACACGCAAAGCGTTAAACAATCGAAACGGGAATTCAGTGCGCTAATTTGAACTAACTCTAGAAATAGAAACAAAAACACCATTAATTTAAATTGGAAGTAAAATTCGCCAACAAAGGGGCAAACTCTAAATGTCTGGCCGGTCACATACGCCCTGGCTGACTGCGTTCTGTATGCCGCGGCCGGCAGCTGGTGGTTTGCCAAAAACAAAAGCAACAATAGGAATATGATTTTAAAGCATTTGCTAGCAGCAAGTTGTTGAGGTCAATTCTTTATCTGCAAGACATGACGACGTTGACTAAATAAAAGTAATGCTTGCCGCATTGCCAGTATTTCGCCTTCACATCCTTATCGCGGCGCTAGCAAATCACGAAGCTGGCTAACAAAAAACAAAAGAAAAACTCTTTATATGAACTGATTTTCGTTCAAACAATTGATTTTGCTATATAACTGTTTAGAGTCTTATTTATGCTTGTATATAACGATGTACATATGTATGGTCCTTACAACCGAAAGTCCATTAGTTCACGTTTTACTTTCAATTTTCATTTCAATTGAGTCGGATGTAGTGCATAAAGCAAATAAGAGCTCGTGAGTTCATCAAAAGGTAATCCAAGGCATTATGCCACCTGGCCAAAATACAGGGTGCAGCTACATATACATACATATGTAAATAGATTCCGCCAACAATTGTTAGGCATGGAAAACGAAAACGTAATAGACAACAAAACAACTGTAAAAGCCGAACATGAGAAAATGTAAAAAAAGACAACGGTACAAATTTCATTCAAATTGCAGGCGGCTGCGGCTGCGGCTGTCTTTTGGGCCAACGGCACCCCTCCTTCCTCAAATATTAGTTCAAGTTCAATGCAAGGTGTGGCCGAACACCAATTCTATGTAAGCGTATGATCGGCAATCGATCGCTTGATCCATTGATTCGATGTGCCATACATATAACTTGCCAAGTAATACACGGTGCTGCGCTTATTACATTTGCTTTTTTCAATTGATCCACTTTTTGGTGGCGCCCTGCTGTGACTGATCCATATAATATAGTAAAAATATATATATATATTTATATACCTGTATATTATATACAAACACCCACATACTTCTGTATTCCCATACAAAAAAATTAACCTAAAACCCTCCCGGCCATTGCCGGCCAGAAGTTCTTGATCTTTGCCTGAAAATTCGCACGGCAAGTGATCTTGTTTATTATAAAATAAAATAAATAAATATATCTTTAAATACACATATATCTTGCATATATAAATATATCTATAAATATAATTTATATATATATTCATATATGTATGTATAAGTGTTCGCCATTTGCACCAATCTGCGTCGTATAGCAACTGTCAAGGTTTATTACCGACAATTTGCGGTTGCATGTTCGTAATTGACCAACAATATTTGATCAATTGTCATTCTGAAATGTGGTAGCAACACTATTATTTTATTAAATTATAGACTGCCACATTTTAGTTTTATTTATCAATCAGCGGGCGTGTATACTGTTTGCTTTTGTGGGAGTGTTGGCAAGGTCTTTCCATTTGTATCTGTATTTGCTTGTTGTTTAAAATTTATATTCAGGAGGCAGACATTGAAAAAATTATTTATATTAACTGGTAGTTATGGGGTAACAACCAAATACTTTCGGGTTAAAATATGATGGTAACTTTTAAGAAAGAAAGGTAAGAAGTCTCACTTCAATATACAAAGTTGATGACTGCCACACATAGAGTTTGAACTGGGTAAATGTTATTCAACCCAAAATCAGGGAAGAAAGTCTGTTTAATACACAAATCTGTCATCGGGATTAGCTTAACGTCACTTGTTGTAAAATGTAAGGCCGTTATTATTGTAACAGCTTATGTAGAGTAGCAAGGAAAATGTTTTTTTAGAGGATTAGCGATAGAGACAGCTAAAAACTATCGAAATAATGAAGAGTTGAACAAGAAAAGATAGAGTTCAGATTCAGGCCATGGTTTTGACAGCAGAGCGGGCTTGAAAAATACTTAAGATTTCTTCAAGTTTATAAAATCTGAAGGTTCAAGATAATTCTCAATTATGAAAGAACAGATTAGCCATCTATCTGGTAAAACCTACTCTCACTATAGCCTTGATACTCATAGATCATTTGTAGCAATATTCGAACGATTTTATCTCTACATTTTCATACTCAGCAATCTACTAAATAGTAAAAATATGGTCAAAAGAAATTAAAACAAGAAAAAACGTTATCCTGATTTCCAAACAAGCTATAATACCCTTCACGTATAAAAAATTCCACTCAAAACTGAAGCCTCTCTATTTTCCCAAGCGACAACGCTTCGCTCTATGGCCTCTTGAATAGTTCCAAGAAGATCCGACATTTGCCAGACGAATCTTGTTCAGCGATGAGGTTCTTTTCTGGCTCAATGGGTACGTAAATAATCAAAATTGCCGCGTTTGGAACGAAGAGCAGCCTAAGGAAATTCAAAATCTGTCATTTCATCCAGAAAACATACGGTTTCGTGTGGTTTGTGGGCTGGTAGTAACAGCACCACCATTATCGCGTCACCATAACCGACTATTTAATGACTTAAATTGATGCTTGTGACCTCGGCGACATTTGATTTTAACGAAACGGCGCCACTTCCCACCCAACGCATTAATCAATGTGTTTATTTAGAGAACACTTCGGTGAGCAAATAATTTCACATGTTGGGACGGTCGATTGGCCACTAAGATCGTGTGATATCACACCTTTAACCTTTTTTCTGTGAGGATATGTAAAGTCATAAGTCTATTTGGACAATTCCGCTTTGATTGAGGCTTTAGAGCAAAACATCATGCATGTCATCCGTCAGTTAACAGTCGAAATGATCAAACGAGTCATTGAAAATTGGACTCAGACGTACCCGCGGCCAACATTAACTCTTTGTCTTCAAAAAATAGATGCTAAACATTGTTCTTTCGAATGATTATAAACATTACCCCTTAATTTTGAAGCTTCTAAGTTTTTCTTTAAAAAAGTAGGAAACATCGAAATGGATCACCTTTTATATTATATACGTATTTTTAAATTACGTAGGAAACGAAGAATAGGAATACCCAGAAATACGAAATCGTTCGATTGTGATTCTAGTTTGAAAAGGGTAAAGAAGTATAGGTCCACCATTCGTTACTTGGTGGCTTGAAACGTACAGTACTTTTCACTTGGTGCTTAAACTGACTAATTTACCATTTGTAGAGTATACAATACATTATTCAAAATCGTTAAGAATCATTTAGTTTCTTGAGTGTTGTGTGATATTACAAAGATTTTTCTGAACACTCCTAGTGGAAACATCTTCAATTAGATAATGGAGAATTAACTAATTCTGTTTAAGAGAAAAATTCTGCTCCAGGGCAGTCTTGATATGTTGAATGTATTGAATTCTCATATTCAAAACTCTGTCATAAACAAAATCTATTTCTGCAAATGAGGTCTTAAAATAAATTTTATCTCACAATTTTTAGAACTTAACTCTTTTGCTACCTTTCTTCAGTAACATAAAGCTTAACGCCCACACATTTTCTCAAATAGAGGCATTATAATGGTATAGAATATACATACATATGTGAATTTTTCAAGGTGTCTTCTGTTTATTTTCTTTCTTAATTTTTGCAGATTTAAATTTCGTTGCCACTGGTGTGTAGTCACTCGTGTCTGCATAATTGCATTAGCGCATCTAAAATGGTCAGTTCACAAAATGGTTATTTCTTTATTTTTATTGTCAACTAAAGTATGGTCATTGAAGCTCACTTTGTCAACCACTAATTAGCGCTGTTTTGCATTTTTATTAGCTAATGAATTAAATAATAAAAGTAATGTGAGCAAATACACGCGAAGACTAATGAATCTCAAAGCTTATCGTCGTGGGGCAAAAAATATGTTCACACGGTCAAAAAGAATCAGCAAACAAAACAAGAATCATTAAAAAATGTTTAACTCAGCGCTAAAATGACAAATTAAGAGGTCATAAAGCTGACTTTGACTTCTTGTAATTTTTATTATATATATACTTCTATTTTAAGAAAAAAAAAACACAAAAATTTAATGTTAATTTTTTATAAAAAATAAAAAAAAATATTATTATATGAATGTAATTTTTTATAAAAAATAAACAAAATAATAATTTGGTAAGAAATTAGTGTATTTACCTCCACATCTAATGCTTTCGAGCTGTTTGATTTATCCTGCAAATGAAAGCTTTTACTATTTATTTTCAAATTTTCGCCTGCAAGCTTTGTATCACTTTCGAGTAACACACCCAACACATTTTTATTTTCACATATAAATAATTTTTTTAAACAAAAAACAATGAAATCAGCGAAATGTTCCCATCGTTTGTGCGACTCCCAAGCACACAGCTACGTAATATTGGTCACCTGAAGGCTTGCCTCTCGGCTAACTGTCACAGCTGCTATTGTTGTATGACTCATAGATGAAATGAAAATAAATATTTGTGCCGTGGGTTGATTTTATTAAGTGGCTAAAAATTAAATTCATGCGCTTTTATGAACGACTTTAACCAATAAATATTTTTGTAGCACAAAAAAAGAGAGCGAAAAAAAATCCCCACGACTTGTAGGAAATAGTCGAGACGAAATCACTGGCAAAAATCGACATGAAAGACGAATGAGCTGAGTGGACAGACTGTCGTTCATTAATTTGATTGGCAATGGATTGAAAAAAGTGACGCCAAAGGCGTTTGTTCAACAACACCAACAACAACAGCGTGGCGACAAGGCGAGAGAACAAATGCAGCGACCGATTGGCGCCATGGGGTGTGTGAAATAGCGACATGCTTACAGGCATACAAAGCAAATTTTCATCTTTGACCACAAATGGTATGTGTGCAAAATTCGGAATTTGAAATATTTGAAAAATTGCAAATAAAAATTAAAAAGAAAATTTTAAATTAAATGCAATGGGGAAAACAGATAGAAATCATATATATCAAAGTTTAACAAAATTTAGAATAAGTATAAGTAAGGTAGCAATAACTGCGAAATACTTGTAGGTGTTGGGAAAGCTTTTTTTTATAAATGTTAAGAAAACTCAACATTCCTTGTTCGACGAAATCGAATTAGTTATTTGAGATCTAGGGCAACTTTGCAGTAGATGGTAACCATCTTAATCACAAAAATGCACCGTTATTTGAGAAAAGCTCTCTCAGTTTTTTAAGGGGTTGTACGGGTTTACGGGTTTCAAAAAATCGAAAGTTTTATTAAATTATCCAGCACCTCTACAATATTGCCCTAAATTTTCAAGTTGATCTGAGTAATAGTGTCGGCGATACAGCCTTGAGAACTGGTGCGCTCGAGGCTAGATAGGCTAAGTGGGTGGTCTTTAAACGCGTTTTTCTCGAAACTGTGTTTTTGAAGTCGATCAGTTCATGAAATTTTACAAAGGTCTTTGAGATACAATTTTGTTTCGATTACAATTATTAGAAAAAAAAATTTCGCGAAATTTTCACTGATTATTAAAATCTTTTTTATTTTTATTTTTTTTTTCCAGGCAATCCAATTTTCAGTTTTTTTCCTTCCTCCAAGTTCTAAGTTAGGCTCTTAACTAAAACACGTATCTTTTTAACTTTAGATGATCCGATAATTATTAGCCAACGTGGCGCATCTTTTTTTTCGAGGGATCGCCGGAAGTTACGTCACAATGGCCGACTTTAAAATATTTTTTTCCAAAAATTTCAGAATATCTTGGTTAATAGTATATGTTTGTAACAGCAAAAAATTCAATTAGAATATTTCATGTTTTATATGAGAAAAAAATAGTTAAAGAATGGCTTTTTCCCGAGGAAACCCATGTAACCCCTTAACATGGCTCACATATTCGCCGATGTCAAAAAATTCTTTTTGTATTTCTAATGAAATTTTTACTTATTTTTTTATAATCTTGCAACTAGCTGCTACAGAGTATTATAGTTTTGTTCACCTAACGGTTGTACGTATCACCTAAATCTCAGAAGCAATTAGTTTTTAGTCATTTTTGAACAGCTGTAACTTTTTTAAAGACTTTTTCGACTACCCAATATTTAGTGTATGAGAAATAAGAAATTATTGATCTGATTCAAACCATCTTTACCATAGTGGTATACTGTTATAAGAAAAGGATTCTTTCCGAATAATAAGCGTCTTATCCCATATATTCATTGGTGCTTACTTTGCTTTTTCGAGTGAAAGCATCAGATGGTATTTAAAAATGAGTTATAAGGCGAACATAGAAGTCTCCAGATAACATTATACATTCTGTCAAATAATTACCCGGAAATTCTCATTATAAATTTTCCCGCTGAGAATATTTGAAAATTTCCCAGGCTGGCACAACTGTCAGCCACTATTCTGCCAATTTTTATTGCTATATGTCATTTAGTTTGTTTACGGCGTCATTAGGAACAAGTCAACCTTTTCTGTGCTTTGTGATTTTTACTATGGATAAAAATATTGAACAAAGAGTTTGTGTGAAATTTTGTGTTTCAAACGAAATTTCTTGTGCCAAAACGTTCGAAATGTTGAAAAAAAAAAACATTTGGTGATTCACCCATGTCGAAAAGTCAAGTTTACGATTGCTATAAATCGTTCAAAGAGGGGCGAGAAGAAGTGAACGATTTGTCACGTTCAGTACGACCTTCGACCTCTTCAACTGAAGAAAACGTTGACAAAATAAAAGAAATGGTGCTCGAAAATCGTTATTATAGTTTGCGGGAGATAGCCGAAATAATAGACATGTCTCATGATACCGCTCCTCATATTTTGGTTGATGTTTTGGGTATGCGGAAAGTCGCAGCGCGATTGGTGCCAAAAGATCTGAATTTTCTTCAATAAGTGAATCATTGTGAACGAGATTTTGAACAAAAATTCAACAAATATCATCGAACAACCACCGTACTCTCCATATATGGCCTCGTATGATTTTTTCCTGTTTCCAAACTCAAATTACCACTTCGTGGAACCCGTTTAGAGAGCATTGAAGTTTTGATGTCTTCTAATTCGCAACGAGAACTGAAGGTCATCCCGTAGTATAGTTTTAAAAAATGTTTGGATGATTGGATTGTTCGTTGAAAGAAGTGTATTGCCTCAGAAGGGGCCTATTTTGAAGGAAATATAATAAATTAAGATGATTGATAAGTTGTTTGTGTTTCATTTCAAATTTCCGGGTACTTATTCGACAGAAAGTATACAAAATTTGGTCGGTATCGGTTTAGTATATCTTGAACTATGGCTTTTCACCGCTTCACGTACATCATCCATCTCACGAATCCTACTGTGTCCGCTTGTATAATCCCGACTCTAAAATTTAATGCCTCTCGAGTATTTATTTGTTGAGTTATCGCGCGTTTAGCAGTTTTTATCCTCAACAAATAAAGATGAGAACTATGACAAGAATTAAAATTTAATTAGGATAACACGTGTAATGCCTTGAACAGGTACATTAATATTACCTCATCTTTACTGGCTCCAAATCTTAATGGGCAATTAGTTTTTATTTTTATATTTTTATTAATTCTTATCATAGTATTCAGTTTGCAATAGAGTTTGTAACAACGTCCGCATATCCATATATGCGCACTCAGTTTTTAAGATAGCGGGTATATCCGAGTTAGACACGTGTTACGCTAATTAAATATTAATTCTTATCATAGTTCTCATCTTTATTGGTTCAGGATCTTAATGGGCAATTAGTATTTTTATGAAGCTATCTAAAAACAAAGATGTTGAGATAAAGATAATACGTCCTTAAAGTGTTTATTATAATTAGGTAAAGTGACGAAAGTAACTAAAATACGTATCATAATTACGTAAGTAATTGGGAAGATAAAAAAGTGCTTAACTTCTACACGTGTAAATACTGCCTTGCCATCAATCAATACACGACACAATTTAATTTATTATATTGACTACGAGACATTGACCTAGGCACTCGACAAATTATAACAAATTGCACAGTGACTAATTTATTGCTTTGTCATAAACGCTGACACCTTTTAATTTAAACCAGCATTTGAAATTACTTCATCTTCATAATAACAACTTCATAATACACACACACAAACATATTTGTGTGAATATATTTTCTGCCTATTGCTTTCGCGTAAAAATCAACACAAATTTGAAACAGAGATTATATATGCAAATGAATTGTGACAGAAAGTTGCAACATATCCATCAGAGCGCCAATAATTTCAGCCGACAAACATGCCACAAGAATTGATTTTTTTGGCTATACCTTTACTCATTTATGTTGATTTGTATTAATTTCAGCGTGTTGGCATTATATACTCGTACGCAACGTCTGATTTGATCAGGCAGCTGTAGGCGCAGCAAAGCAATGTGGTAAGTGCGTTCGAGTTGCAAGTCACACGCTGCGCTACGCACGTACTCCGCTATTTTCTGCTGTTCACATGCTGCAAGAACAGGTAATTGCAGGCATTTAGCTTTAGCCCACGAAATTCATATGAACTTTGAGGTGATTCAATTTGAAAATTTATTCAACTTCTTCATGTGAATTACTTAAACTTCAATTAGAAAAGCGAAAATTAAATTTTAATAAGATTTTGTGGCATAAAGACAGTGGCAGTTAAGTTGTAGTTAAGCGAAGCTGAGGGAGTAATGAAATTTCTATAAGCTTATTAAATATAAACTATTATAAGATATAATCTTTTTTGATAATCAAGACAAGTGTGAAAGAAGTACGATAACATATGTAGGCAACTTTGTAAAAACGAATCAACTGTAGTTAACGACAATAACATCATGCGAATGCTCTCAACTACCTTCGTGAACCAATTCAAAACCAGATTACTTAAAGTTGTTGCCAAATGTTTATCTAGAAAACACAAAAAATCTATCACTCAGCCACATTATACAAGATAATCGGACTCCGGTGTATATTTTCATATTCTGGGAACTTAATAATTATTAGATTAGAATTTAAGTGCGTTTTGCTCAATCCACCATAAGGGAGACCCTACAATCTACGTCAACTACCGTGGGATAAACCTGGTCAATGGTTTTATCGAGGGTTGCGAAAGATTAAAGCCCACCGTCAGTAAACTGATTGAACCTTATGGCTTTAACCCTGGAAAATCAACAACCGACCAGATATTCACCATGCGCCAAATCTTGGAAAATACCAGTTAAAAGAGGATCGACACACAACACCTCTTCGTCGAGTTCAAAGCTGCTTTTGACAGCACGAAAAGAAGCTGCCTTTATGCCACTATGTCTGAATTTGGTAGCTCTCAAAACAAATACGACTGTGTAAACTGACATTGAGCAACACCAAAAGCTCCGTCAGGATCGGGAAGGACCTCTCCAAACCGTTCGATAACAAACGAGGTTTCAGGCATCGTGAGACTTCTTCAATCTACTCCTAATTCGTGCTGCAGAAATTAATCGAGCAGGAACAATCTTCTTTAATAGTGTACAGCTGCTGGCGTAAGGCGATGATATTGATAGCATTGGCCTCAACATCCGCGCTGTTAATTCTGTTTTCTCCAGACTGGATAACGAAGCGAAACAAGTTCTCTACCGACGAACAGAGACCAAACTCTATAAGTCACTCATTATTCCCATCCTCCTATATGGCGCAGAGGCTTAGACGATGACAATATCTGATGATAGAAGATAGGTTCTGCTAAAGACTTATGGTTCTTTGCGCATTGGTAAATACTCCAGCTCTGAAACTCTTCAACCGCCGGCTAGACCAGTTTACAATTGGATATTTTACTTTATAAGGGCATTTATTAACTGCCTACAGCATATTTTGTGGTCGGATGCAGTAAACGCTTTATAAATTACTAATATTTGCAAATCCCTTTGACAACGGTTTAAAAGAACATAAAATATGATTCCTTCTGACCAACTTTTAGCACATTTCGCTTGCCGAAATAAGTGTCAGCCTATTGGGTCAGCAACTTTGTTGCGAAATTACCAAATCTATCCAATAAACGTCACCTACCTTAAGATATTACCTCAGAAATTAGCCACACATTTACGAATGTGTAAAATATATGAACATTCAATCGGTATTCAAATGCCAAAAATTATCCATTGCAATGCAATCAAACCGCCAATAAACACTCAGCTCATAGCAGCTATGAAATTTCATAAACTCGGTGCAAATTACCGCAAACTACCGACCAAGATGCCGACTTAAGGCTATCATTAGCTGCCATATAAATACCGCTAAAGTGGCGTTGCAGCATAACATCCGTCAACTTAGCTGCTGTGCAGCTTGCAACAGCGTGCCACATGACCAATGTACTACTAGTGGCAAAAGACAGCAACTTTATATTTACTTCATATTTTGCTAGTTCCCAACCTGTGTCTGTGCTTACACTGGACGCAAGTAAGTGCGCCACAATTCATGCGAGTGTGGCAATATCATAGCTTAGGTTAGGGTTGTATCGAATTTTGCTCTCTTACATGCTTTTTGTATTAAATTTGTTTCTACTTATAATCCTAACTGGTGTCAGTTATTAAAGTTGACAGAATTAAAACTCCTTAATTGGACATTTTCAAAATAAAATAAAAATTTCCGAGAAAATTTCGAGACATTTTTTTTTTTCAAAAACAGGTCTTAAAGACCTGTTTAAAATTCCATGAAGATCGGTTGAGTAGTTCTCGCGAAATCAGTTCCGAGAAAAACGTGTTTTAAGACTGCCCACTTAGCGTAGCTAGCCTCAAGTGCACAAGTTCTCAATGCTGTATCTCCAAAACTATTACTCGGATCAACTTGAAAATTCGGGACAATATTCTAGAGGTGCGGTAAAATTTAATAAGATAATAAAATAACCAATTTTTTGAAAGCTGTAAAGCCATGTATCTCCCTGAGTTAATGCCCGAAGCAGAGAGAGGTTTTGATAGATCCTCCTACTAACAAAGAATTTTGATTACAATCTACTGGGATCTTTTGTAGAATATCCGTTGAACATAATCATAATTTTTGTAAATAATTCCGTTAGTCTAGGGTTTCTGGAACCATGTTTTTAATCATTCACTATTTGTATTTTTACTTATCGAATTTTTAGAAAGATTGGTTCGTTTGTTGAAGAAGATAGTGTTGCTAGGTAGACCAGAGTTGTTTCTCCAGATTCCATTGCTTCAATCCGAAGTGATCCAGAAGTGTTTTAGGGAACTACATTTCCGGTCTACCTTTCCATTTTATGTTTATATTTATTTCTATTCCTACATATATGATTGAGTAAGTACTTTTATTTTATCGTCTTTCAAACTGAAAATCTAGAGCCTGCCTCTTTATATAGCCTAACGCACGGAGACTTCATGTTGACGCTATGGATAATCTATATGATCGGTTGGATACCACAAGAAATTTAATTGATTTGTTAGTAAGAATCTTCGGTCAATACATTGATTTCACCGTGGGTACTGCGGATCCTTTATTTACTACTGGAAAACAAAATTGATGTACTTAGCCCTTTCTAAACCTCCTTTTCCGAATGCGACTAGCCTTATCAATCTAGTTCGAGTTCTCTAACAAGTTTGATTATAGTACCATTCCCGCAGTGATGCTGAGGCCGACCGAAATAGCCTTTAATGACAACTTTTCCTGCTAATCTATGAACATAATCGGGTACTCGACTTGCCAGTTTTTGAGCTCCAGAAGCCCAAGAGTAAGCGACAACCCTAACCTCGGCTAACAAGCTGTAGAACACAGATGACTGACCCAGTTAACAACAACTATGTAGATCGCACTAGTCGACCTCGTTTGCGATGCTGTTGTTAACGTCGATTTTGCTGTTACATTGTCATCGTCAACGTAACCACCACCAACGCCACTCGCGACAACGTCATTAAAATCGTCTGCTACCACAAAAGCTGGCGGTCTGGTCAGCCTTATCAATGACCATATAAGTACAATGTATGTGTGCAGCTATGCGGGAATGTGTGCTTCAGAAAAACTTGTCGTCTTTTGCTAACAAAAAAAAAATTACACACGAAATATGAATAAATAAAAAGGCAAACAAGAAGAACGTGTGGAGAAAAAGAAAAGTTAAAAGAATCTAAGCTTACAAAAAAAAAGAAAATTAAACAATTAAATTTTTTAATTAAAAAGTAAAAGCAAAAAGTCGGCAACTCAAAGTCCCTTGTTACTTTTAATTATCCGACATGTATCATGTGCTTGTAACCTGGTTATTTTCTGTCGGTTTTTTCGTCTTCGGTTGCTGTTCAAATTTCCATTGTTGTTGTTGGCAAGCCGAAGGTGTGTTTTTGTCTATCAATTCATTCATGACTCCTATATTGCGCCTTCTAGCCCACGGCACTGCAATATGACTCCTTATGGTCATAGAGACACGAGCATTTAACATACATGAAGACCAGCCATTGTTTACTTTGCACACATGTACATATGTATGCACGCAAGGATCAGTCCATACAATATATCATAAAAACGTAGAAAAATTCATATTGTTGTTGTGGAGTTTCGCTTGCAGTGCCGTTCGTCATGAATCAATCAACTGCTCTTTTCACACATACAAACACACACTGTTTCAAGCGTTTGTGTGCTTTTATTTCACCGTGGTTATTCAGTTAGATAGTTGTTTGTCACGTTAACAATTCGTTACACTTTCGCTGATGACGTAAACTCGTAAATTTATGCTCTTTATGCTTTATTTTGTATCTAACCTGCAAACACATAGCAGCGATAGACATATATCTATACCTACCTAAGTACATACTTATATGCTGAGGATATTATGAACTTTTAGTTATTCCAGTTTTAGTTTCCAATTTTGGTAATGTATTCGACGCACCTTCTAAAACACATATACCCATCGCTGCATACTTCTCATTGAATAATATATGGAACTTGTCAGAAAATTGCTGTTAATTAATTACTATCTTTATTTCAATCTTTTATGTCCATATTTTAAAATGTCAAACTAATTACAATTTTTTTTTATCTATTTCCTCATTCTTACTCAAACATTTATCAATTACACGCAATATTACTCTCTATCAACCGCTGCGGTTAGACCTAGAAAAAGTATTTTGCTGCATTAAAATTTGCGTTTGACAAACTCATAGACAACAAAGATTTATTTATTAAAACACACACACTGTAAGAACACGAGCTTATAACCGACAATGTCTGTTAACTTGACGGCATTCCTTCTATGACAGAAATGTTTTCTCTCGCTACAACAACCATTTGAACAAGTGTCCAACAGAGCTCCGTTTGCATAACAAGTGGACGGGTTACGCCAATTTTCGATGACCCGGTGCAGCATTTCGGCGGGAATTTCGGCTGTAATGCGCTCAATATTGTCTTCGAGCTTCTCGAGCTTGTCTATGTGATTTGCGTAAACCTTTGATTTGACATACCCCTAGAGAAAATAATCCAGAGGTGTTAAATCGCATTTCTTGGTGGCAATTTGACTGAGCCATTTCTCGAAATTAAGGAGTCGCCAAACTTTGCTCACAATGTGTTCATGCTTTGACGTGTTGCTGGTAACGAAGATCGTCCGCGTCCATTTGATCAAATTCTATTAAAAAAGAAATTGTCAAACTCGTGTTATAACGCTCGGTATTGATGGTAATTGAATTTCGTGTCTCATGCTTATTTGACAAGGCGATATTTTGAATCCATCGAATTGAATGCCAGAACTCGATAGCTTAGTCTCTCTCCCACTACGAATCCCACACCTTATTTGCGCTCCTTTATAAGGCCGCTGTAGTAAATGTCAATAGGACCTATTCATGCCATCCTTTTCCCGTCCATCACATTCCTCGGACGGCGGTGAGCCCAGTTGGGCAGCGACACCTTTCCAATTTGGGTGCTGGATGTTCCAGGTGTATACACTTAAAGTGGGGTTTTTCATCCGAAGATATTGTTGCTTTCCCCTCAGCGCAAAATCTCGCTAGGCGTTTAGTATAAAAGGTTCTAAAAAATTTCTTCTTTCTTTATTAAAAAATAATATTCTTCAAGAAGACAAAAATCATTCCTCACTAATCTTTAAAAAGAGTTTGTCTTAAAGGCTGGTTAGAAATCTTTCTTGTTAAAAAGAAAAATGTTCACATCGCTTAAAAAGCCGTAGATTATAAGCATTTTCTTCCGATACAGAAAAATATCATGTTATCTCATAAACATAACCTCTCAACTGCCCCCAATAATAGCACTTAACATGCATATAACATAAATATCAGTAACAATTATTTTTATAGCCAAATATTTACATAAATAGGCTACCGATAATTAAAGCGCTGGCAGCCGCTCTTGATATTATATATTATTAAAAGCTTTAGAGCCCGAATTACATTTTATAACTTTCATGTAAAATTACGCAGCACTTCTTGCTAATTTCGCATTTCTATTATCCATTTTTTACGCTCAACTAAACCTTTTTACAAACGCCTATTAAACGCTTAGCAAACTTTTGCATTTACATATGCAAGCGCTTGAGCATTTAAGCTCAGCCGCGTAATCACTACCTTTCATTTTTCTTTTCTTTTTTGCTCTGGCAAATTGGAAATTTGAAATTTGTTTCATCGAATCGCACCAAGAAAAAGGTAACAACACAAAAAATAGCACAACCTGACAGATCTGGCGCAAATGCATGTGCTACGTGACCCCGAGGCGGTATTTGCTGTGCTAGCCAGCAATGTCTACTGTCACTTTGCCTTCATAACAACAAATAAGAAAATACCAGACAGCAAAAGTGGTAAGCAAACAAGCCACAACCGTTAGCATTAAAGCGAATGAAAAAAATTCATTCACAAAATCATAAATGCTGCACAAGCGACTCAAAGACCTTTGGCTACTACTAATGCCTCCAACTATTGTAAGTTTATTTAGTGAGTAGACAGCATAGACAATGTAGTCTCGTATGGCGTGCAACCAATTCCATGTAGCATTGTAGCAACACTGCATTAATCACTACATGCCAAATATGCAAAAGTTGCTCATAAGCTGGCAGACGTAAGCAACAAAAGCAATGAAGTTAAGTCTACATAGTTGTGCCGGTTTGGGGCAAGAAGTACACATACTAGATTCTCACCAAAAGATACCGCCATAACCGTTTAGTTAAAGTGCGCATGCGTAAACGCAAAGCAAGCGCATTGCGGGAGCAAGCTTTCGGAGTTTTAACCTTCGTCAAGGCGGGCGCAAACAGTAATTCTCGTTAAATTTGCTGACCATCCAGCTTAATTTCCAACGCAATCAAATACTTCTGCACATTCAACGGCATTCATGTGCCACACACACATACCTTTATACAAACATACATATATGTTATATGAATGCAGTCACTGGCTTGGCCGCCTCTTTGTCTGCCGCGTTATTGCTGTCCCACTGACGGTATTCACATCATTCCATTAACCACAAACTCGACATCAACTTCCGTTTCCATTGAAGTGCCTTGCACGCTTTGTCTGTGCGGACTCTGCACGCTTGTTTAGCTGCCAATAAGCTGTCATATGTGTACCAACAACAACAAACGCATGTGTGTTAGATGCGAATAGACACACGAATAGGGTAGTACCGTCACAGTAAATAGCTGTTGAACCGCCTTTAAATAGCATAGTTTTGGTTCAAGTGGTTTAGGAAACGTATCAGTTCGATTAAATTGATTCTTCAGCTTCTCGGAAACTGGCTACATTTGGTTCGTAAAAATGGCATTCCAAACTTATGAAGGCATTTACAAATTTGATGAATATTTTTTACAATTTCGATTGGACATTGCTAGACTATTTTGTAAAGGCAACTGAAATACCATTGATTTCAAGTAAAATTTACTTTATTTAAGAGAGTATATTGCATGGAGATGTGGAGTTTTCTAGAAAAGCTACGGAATAATTATATTATTTATTATTAAAATTCAAAAAGAATAAATAAAATTACTTCATAAGTGTTGCCAACTATGAATTATTGTTACATATTAAATTGTAATAGTATTAAAGTATTAAAGGTAAAATATTACAAATTACACACCAAACCATGCAAGCTTAAAAAAATATTTCAGAATCACTTTTGGAAAGGGTTGTCCTCTATTTCGAAACATTAATTTAGATAATTGAAAGTTACGAAGTGAATGCCACACTAATTTATACATATATACAGTAGGGTGATTCAAAAAAAAAATAATTTTTTTCGATTGGTACTCGGAAAAATAAGTTCCTAGACACCTCTAAGAAAGCCTCTCCAAATATGAGTTTTTAATTGTAACGGGAAGGTCCTCCTACATACAGTTTTCTATTTTTTCTTATTATCAGATAGAAAAATTTATATCTCGCTTCCAACTACTTGAAAAAATATCTTGTTCCTTAGATTTTATAGGAAATTGAATGCTCTACAAAAAAGGTTTCCACGATTTTTTCGTAAACCCAACCGTTTAAAAGATATTAATAATTAAAGTTTGATTATTTTTGGCAAAATTTTTTATTTCTTATGGATTTTATTACTCAATGAAAATAATCATTATGAATGATGAAACTCATAGTTTTGTAGGAAATTTACTGCTCTACACTTGGGCACAGTAGTATACCAAGCTAGAAATATTTTCGATGGAGTCAGCAGTCTATCTATTGCACTTAAATGGTCAGAAACTAATGAAATAATTACGAAACTGACAGTACAAGCAATAAGACAACCTACTTTAAAAGTTTAATGGAAACAACGTTTTGATGTTATGGTTTCGAATCACCTAAGGCAGATCACTTTGGCTGTTCAAAGCATATATTTTCATACATTGTCAAAAAAAGTACACAGAAATTGTAATTTAAATTCCCCGGATGAACGATTTGCTAAGTTGGTACGACTGCCCTTAATTATCGTTGCGAATGTTGGAAAAGACTTACGATAATTCAATGTGATCAAAAGCACAAATATGAATGAATCGTTCTGGGCAATACTCGCCTTCTTCAACATATGAAAATATTAAAAAGTGAAGGATATGGTACTTGAAAAACATAAGGAAAATTTAAGAGAGATGGCAAGAAAGCTCGACATCTCTCGCGAGTCCGTTGAAATGACGTTGTGGACATTTTGGGTATGAGCTCTTCCGGATAAAGCTGAATTTTTTTCAAAAAAAATAACGTAAACAAGTCTCATTGGACATGCTTGATCATGCGAATTTAATGGGATGAGAGGGCAAATGGTCAATTAGAGTTCTATTTGGCCGCATTGAGACGTGAGAACATCCGGCGAAAATGGCCGGAATTGTGGAAGAATAGTTTGTGGGTTTTATACTATACGATAATATTGTGACCGGAAAAAGGCAATTAATACCATCGATCAACCATCGTATTCATCAGCTTTGCCTCCAATTTTTCTTGATCCACAAACTGAAATTGACACTACGTGAAACACAGTTTCAGTCGATCGAAGAGATGAAATAAAATTCGCTGAAGAAGCTGAAGCCAATCCTAAAAAGTGCTTCTGAAAAGTGTTTCGAGGACTGGATATCGTTGGCATACGTGTATTACATTTGGTGGGGATTACTTTGAAGGTGACAAAATAAATATTGATGAATAATTAAATATTTTTTGTTTTACATATATATAAACTTCTGTGGCACTGTTTAAGTATAGTTTCTTTTTTTGTGATCTCATTCGCTGGAAATCGCTAAAAAATCCCCGTCTGTGGATTATTTGAAATCCCTGGCTACCGTATTTGTGGTTATTGGTGTCAAATTTACCAATTTAAATCTAAAGCACTACACTTTTCTATTAATTTTATGTAAGATTAAGCTTCTTGTCTTGCCTTATTTACATTCAACTTTGACGTACAATTTTGGCAATGAAATTTAAAACCAAAGAGTACCTGTTATGTGATTCCCATTACGACTAACAACTCCAAATACATGTAAATACATTGTCTAGGGCAGTAGAATTTAAATATATTATGACTGGCGGGCCTAACCTAATAACTATTGATGGATACTAATCTTAAGATGGACCAAAGGAGGTTTTTAAAATTAATTTTTTTACAACTATGTAAATATATTAAGCACTTTATTTGGTAAACCTTTTTTTGGATTGCTTTATCATGCTAACCTGTTTTATTAATATAACCCTATTTTGTATAACGGTATAAAAAAAACGAAATTTACTGAAACATATTTTATGTTGCCAGAACGAATACGTATATAATAATATGATAGGGTAACGGCTTAAGGAAGCTTTGAAACTTACTCAATTAATTCTCTGAATTTGTTATCTCATATATCGATCTGTAGTGATATATTTCTTATGCCATAGAAGGTATAAAAAGATCTGTGTTTTGATTTTTGCCGCTCAGTTTGTAAGGCAACTATATGTTATAGTGATACAATCTCAAGAATTTATTTTTAAATTGTAGCGTTGTCTTTTACAATAAACCATGCCAAATTTTATTAAAATTTCTTGTCAAATAAAAAAGATGTGTGTAAAAGAACTTGATTTAGGTCTCTTGAGAGAAAAACGGTGTGAGCAAGATTTCAGATCGATAGCTTAAGGGATTACTTCGTGTATACGACAGAAAAATAGACACACATGACGAGATCGACTTAACTCATCATGCTGATCATTTATACATACATATACTTTTTAGAGTTCAAATATTTCCTTTGGGTCTTTTACTATATATTTCGCGCGAACTTAATATACGCTGGTTGAGATGGATTCATAACCCCTTAGACTTTGCACATAACGATTATATAAAGTGAATTTAGTCTGTGCATTGGGACCAGAGGCTGAAAAGCTTATGTTGCCACCTCTCTATCTAATAGATTCAATAACTGGACAGCAACAAGTGAAAATATTTAAGGTAGTAGTCTGGTAACTTATGCCTATTTTCAAGGTAGTTTTTTATATAAAAATAAAAATGAATTATCTTGAATATTTAGAGTGCTTTTATTTACATATTAAAAATATAATAAAAAATATATTTTAAAAAATTTAATACTTTATTACTATTAATATTGTCACTCGAAGTTAAAACCTCAAAAAAAAAAAATGCACGTGTGTGGCTCGGGTGATTTTGACTCTTGATGTTATCTGAAATTAAATATTCTTGATTATTCTTAATCTATAGACATGTCATTCTGGTCGAAACTACTAAAGTTCCATTTAAAGGGTAAATAACAAAATGGCGGATTTTGAAAAAAAAGTCCTTTTATTTTAGCAAAGGTAGGGTTGTAAAATAAAAATTTAGGGGTGAAAATTCTCGTTGGTACCGACGAGAACTATAAGTGTGTAGAATACCCTATTAAAATTTGATAGCAGTCGGTTCAGTAGAAAAAAAGTTAGGACCCGGGTCGACCAGAAAAACAATGTTTTGAGAAAAACGCGTTTAAAGTTCAACAACTCCCAGAAAGAGGACTTCGAGGCGCTCTAGGAAACTCGTTATAACTCCCGAAATATTTCGAATTTCTGTCTGAAATTTTCACAGTATATTTTCAAGACATTGTACTTTCAAATTAAATAAAAAACAATTTTCGAATTTTTAAATCCAAGTTACCAGACTATTACCTTGAAACAGGTGACATTGGTATAAAGTAAGATACTTAACTTCTGTGCTTTCTAATTACTTTGAGTTGAATAAAGGAGACCGAATCTTTTAATAGAGCCCTAATTAACTTAAATACGTATGTAATTTACTAGAGTTACACAAAGTATTTTTTGTTTGATTTGTGTTCGCTCAGAATTTATCCTTCCAATTCAATCGGCGGCTGAGCTTCGAATTCTTGATATTTTTTCTGCGAATGTTTCACAACTCAAGCCACAAGAATTCGCTTTAAAACTGAGATATTTTTGGTTTTAGTGGTATATCGGGACTGAAAGAATTGAATATATTAAAATATTGTCTTCTATGGGAACTTCTGTGACAGCAGTGTGCACAAGCATTTGTGGTATTATTGCGGTCAGCAATGGAATTTTATAAATGAAGCCAATTGAACTTTAATTCTAACAATAAATCTAACAGTTATACATAAATTGAGTACAAATATCGGCTTCTAATTTATTGAGCAACACCCTTTTCAATTATCACCAACTTTTGTATATGTGGGTTTATTTAGCGGCTAATATGCGCATTATTTTAATGCCAACAATCAAATTAACACTTTGAGGCGACGAGTAAAACGCCCCTTTTACCCTTCAAAAGAGAACCACGTATTCGCATTGGCTAAAACTTGGAAATTAGAATGTGTCTAGCACACAAAGAGCAAGCATATACGGTAAGTTCGCAGCCAACTGACCGCCCAGTCAATAAGTCAATCAGGCATATCCATAAGCATAAACCGGATGAACAAGTGTTAGATTCCATGTAAACTAAATTGAATTACGACAGCGCCGAATGGACACCAACGTTGGAGAGTTTATTATTTATAGTGCACAGAAGTAAAGGCGTTCAAGCAAACGCAAAGCTAAGTAAGACCGACCAATGAGCTGGTCTCAATATACATATGCTTTGCTTATGTTATTACATTTTTTATGTGAGTAGAAGTATTACAGAACTGTCGGTATTTAAATGTATCTATTTAAATAGCGGCACAATTAGATTAAATTGAACAATATGCTGTGTTGCTATAGTTCTCTTGTTGCACTTGTCAGTTTTTCAATGGACATGCCGGCAAGCCTCTTGACAAAGGGAGTCAAAGTATGTAGGCATTATTTTTACGAAATTTTGCTAGGAACTGCCTTTACGACAATACATTTTTAAGTAGATTGCTCCAGATAATTGTTCGTATTTTTTTGCGGCATTTGCCACACAAAGCCTCCAAGTGCCGCAAAGCGATTTCTCATACTTCTTTATTATGATTTTCTATTAATTTGACTTTTCGACGTTATTTCGTACACTTTGAACCATTTAGCAGTCAACACTTGCGATTAGCCCACATGTGAGAATACCAATAAATCTCTTTCATGCCACTTTTGCAGCACATTTGCCGTGTTCGGTGTGTTTTGCTATTATTGCTGCGCGATAACGAGCGTTTTATGCGCCACATTACGCGCTGTGGACGCATGCACACCATATGTATGTATGTATGGTCCAGTTGATTTACATTATTATATATCAATTGTTTATATGTCTAATAATATGTATTGTATGTAATTTTCGCGTCCGGTAATTGACAACCGTAAAGCCAGTGCTTTGTTTTTGTTTGCTGTTACGGCTAACTACCTAATCGGTCATGTAAATGGCTGTAGTGGCGGTGAGTTGTTGGCAGTTGGCCGGGCATTTGGTCATTCAATAATAGCATCAATCATTTTTATTATATTTCGCCTGTATTCATAAATGCTTTGTTTGTTGATATAAGAAAAGCCGAAAGGAAAAGTGAAGAAAATCTGTGTGGTTAAAAGTTCATGGCATGCTATTACAAACACTGACGCATGTACAGTGGCAAACGTCTAACAAAAAATATATATTAACATAGTTTTATATGGACAGAGGCGGTTAACATTATTTATATGCGTTGAAATATGCAAATTATGATCTTTATCGACTCATACAAGTCATTGCAGATATTGTTTCAGCACAATTATTATGATCTGGGTGTTTAGCCAAATAACTTATAGTATCTAGCGGTGCTTTTGCGAATATTTGTAATAAATTTATGTAAATAAATAACAACTTGATAATTTGATGCAAGAAGTGTTAACGGATTGAAGTCATGAGTCACGACTTTGACTATATATACATATTTATATAAATCTTTTTTTCTTATTTTCTTTAGTCTTAAAATGCTTAGTCCAAGAGACCGAGACCCATATTTTCTATTTCTGATCTTTATACCTATATATTGTACTAGCAGCCCGTCCCGGCATGGCACGGGGTAGACAATTATTTATTTTTGGAAATTTGGATATAAACACTTTTTTCACAAATATTTTTATTTTTATTAAAACAAAATCCCACAGTTATATTTGTATGTAAGTCTATTTATGTTCAATTTCTTTAATGGTTTAAGTGGCGGGCCCTTTTGAAAAATTAAAAAATAAAACTAATAATAATCAAAAAATTAAAATAACAGTAATAAATAATGAATTTAGTCGTTTTACATATATTTTTGCCACTGCACGTGCTCAATTCTGCTAAATAGCAGCGACAACGTCGAATTCCTTGCTTTGATTCTATCGGCTCTGTTAGCCGCCAAATCGAACATCATACAGAATTCAATTTGTTCCTTCTGTATACTTTACATTCTCTGGCCCGGCGCGCTTTTCAGAATGCATCGCAAACAACGGCCACGGCGCTATGGCGGTTTTGTTTACTTTTTGAATTTTTTAATTCGTAATGTCTTTTGAATGGAAAGTCCAATTTAAAAACTATTTTATAAGTAGTTCAATGGTCTTGACCATAAAATAATTTATTTGGATAAGGATTAATATAAACACATAAATAGCATGGTTTGAATTTGGTTAGCATTTTCATTAATGTTTAAAATGAAAAAAGTTGTTGTAGTGACATAACTACAATAGTTGGACATATGCTACCGCGGAGTTTTTTGTAGACATTATGATGTTCTTCAATATTGTTGTACATTATTTTGTTCTATCGCTAATAGTTTCGGCAGCGCATTCGACGAAAGACATCTTAAGACTCATTTTTCTACTCCTTCGGTTACATTGTTCAAATTTTACCAAGAATCCCTAATTTTTTTTCAAAATTAAATGTAGCCTATGTCAAATTGGAAGAATGAAGCATTCTATTAGTGGAAGAATTTTTTAAATCGGCCCAATACTTTTTGAGCCTATTCATTACAAACATACAAAAATAGGTACAAATCTTTCCTCTTTATAATATTAGTATAGATTATATTGTGTACATCAATTATATAATACACATTGTGATAAAAGAACACCCGGAATTTTGTATTTCAATTCTCTATATATCAAAAAGGTGTATTTTTATAAATTGGTGGGACTGCTCTGCCAAATATGAGTGCGATCTGTCAACCAGCTTGTCAGGCAATTATTAGAAAGATGGAGAGATGGAGCTCGACATCTCTCGCGAGTCCGTTCGAATAATTTTGCTGGACGATTTGAAAGCAGAATTTTTTTCAAAAAGAGTACCATAAACAGATTCCTTTGTACATGCTTTATCTTGCGAATTCTGATTCCGCATTCATAAAAAATATTATAGCTGGCGACATGGGTTTATGAGTTTGACATGCAAACAAATCAACATCATCGAAAGCGAAGAAAAAAAAACCGAAAAACCAAAAAAACACACCAAAGCCGCTCAAAAATCAAAGTAAAGCTCATGTCTTTTTCGATATTCGTGGTTTGATGCATCATAAACTTGTTCCAGAAAGACAGACAGTCAATAAAGAGTTCTATTTAGCCGTATTTAGCAGTATGCGTGAGAACATCAATTGAAAACGGCCGGATTTGTGGAAGAGCAAACCATATATTTTACACGATGATAATGAACCATCGCTTGAACCACGATTGTGACCGAATTTGAAGCCAAAAACGCAATAAATACTATCAATCACCGTATTCACCAGATTCGGCTCCGTGTGATTTTTTCTTGCACCCCAAGCAGAAATCGTCGCTACGTAGAACACTTTTTCTCTCGTTTAAAGAAATAATGAAGACCATCCCAAAAAGTGTTTATGAAAACTGTTTCGAGAACTGGAAAAATCATTGGCATGAGGGTATTACATCTGGTGTGGATTACTTTGAAGGCGACATTATATATATTGATGAATAATTAAATATTTTTTTTTAATATGCATACATACTTTGTACTGTTGAAAATTTAATACACCCTGTATAGAAAATATTTATATCTGTATAACTTAAAGATATTGACTTAGCAACTCTCTATACAACTGCCTGCAAATATCTAACATATAGAATTGAAATAATTAGCATATCAATCAGATGTAAGGCGTACTTGACCAATCAAATAATCAGTCAATTAAGTGCTGCCAGTCAAAATATTTATTGTGCGCCAAGCAGGTGGGTATAAACACTGCACTAGAGAAAAGAAGTAGAATATAATTTCATAATCATAAGTGGGGACATGAAATTGCAAAAATTATAAAGTGAATTCAAAAATATTTCTTGACATTGATGTCTGAAAATAACGGACACTAATAAGTTTAGAAAAAAAAAATATTTCAATAATAATTTGTTAATTCAATTGAATATGTCATTAAAAGCCGAAGGAAAAACATTTAAGCAATAAAATATTTTTTAACCCGTTCGTAAATATTCTTGTATATATAACTTTAATATTTTCAAACAATATTTTTTAAGTATATATTATGTTAAATTCTCTTAAAACCAAAATATTATTTATTCATCTAGTACAGTTTTCTTATTAACAGAAGCGCTGCGAAGATGGTACATAATAGATAAATGTTACATTAACATACATTACAGTGCAATTTAAACTGTTGCGCTGCTGGCGCTTCTCTTCTCAAGCACATCTATACATATCCGTATGTGAATCCATATGTGAATTTACATACAAACATATGTAAGATTTTAGTTACTTGTCACATTTAAAATTCACCTTCTATACATACACGTTTTGAAACTAGGAAGTTTTTGTGTTTTACGTACAACCAAAGTTCCTCTAAGTAGCGCTAGTTCCCACCAATATGTTACTATGGAGGAGAGATAATACATTTGATCGTCATTTTGAACGCAAATTTTATTTTCTAACATTACATTTATGCTGCCTTATGTTCGGGCTGTCAAAGTTGCGGAGTCTTTTCTCTACATGTTTTCAGGTTCGATTATTCTTTTCTCAAAATGTTGCCTTCTAACAGGGCAACTTACAAGACTTGAAACATGAATTAATTTAAATATAGTACTTTTTTTTACAATTTGATACCAGTTGAAATTCATCCAATATTTCTCTAGAAAAGCGCGTCTTCAAGTCTTCGTCGATTGTATCCAACAGAAGAATGTAGACTGAGACCCTGTAGTATTCCCCCCTTGCACCCGCCACTGATGAAAACCAATATAATAGATAAAAGCGGGTCGTTACTACGTCGAATCCCATATACTACATATAATTGTTTTGTTTTTCTAACAAATCTTATGCCGAGATCGTCGGTAAGAGGATCAGTTATACACATAAAATACTATAATTGTATATATAAAATTGCTTAGATTCTGATCCTCTAGTTGACGTTCTTAAGGAAGCATATTTTCACAATATACATATTTTATTTGCTGCATTTTACGTCGAGAGCTTAAATTTAAAGCCTATATAATACAGCTTGCGCAAGAACTGAAGCCGCTCGACCTTTCCAAAGGATATCGCTTCGCTTTATGAACTCTTGAAAAGTTCCAAGAAGATCCGACGTTTTTGTTCAGCCATGTAGCGCTTTTGTGGCTCAATGGATATGGAGACAAGCAAAATAGCCGCATTGGGACGAGGAACAACTTACAGAGATCCAAAAGCTGCAATTTCATTTTGGACCGGTCGATTGGCCATCCAGATCGTGTGATATCACACCGTTAGTATTTTTCCTATGGGGATATGTAAAGTCTAAAGTCTATGCAAACAGTCCTGCATTGAAGCAAAACATCACATTCGGCAGCTACCAGAAAAGACCAAAATGCTCGAACGAGTCATCGAAAATTCTACTCAACGGATGGACCATCTGAGACGTATCCTCGGCCAGCACTTGAAAGAGATAATCCTCAAAAAGTAAAAGCTAAGTAATGTTCTTTCGAATGATAATAAACATTCCCTATTATATTTGAAGTTTCTGTGTTTCTTCTTTAAAAAAGTAGAGAATCTCGATATGGATCACCCTTCATTACAACAATTTTCAATTTTTTCGGTGCAGCGATCCATTTTTAGTGTTGTTCTACATTCAGTTTTCCCAAGCGTTTCTTACAAACTAAATCAGTTAGTTAATCTCCAAACGGTTCACCCTGTATTTGAATTAATTCAATAGAAAGTGTTCGACAAAATGGCATAATAAAAAGCAAACATAATGTGATTTCTAGAACTAATGTGGTTAAGTACCAAGTAATATGTATAAACTATCTAATATTGTCATAAACTTTAGTAATACTAATGCTCAGTGCAAGTGAGTGTCTTGAATTAGAATGGATTAATTTGTCATTCAATTTACACTCTCTTAAGCTTTATTCATTTCTCATAGTAAAATACATTCGTTTCTTTATAAAAGCTTTATCGATTGACATATGAATAGCAATTGCTTAAGATAAAGCAATTAGTAGATAATACCCTCGAGCATAATTGAAAGTAAGTACTCTCATATATAAATGGTCGAACGAACACTTGCGCAAGAACAATAACAAAAATGCCTGCTATTCATTCACCTGTTTAGCATAGCTTATCACAGCTCTGCGATCAGTTCTAATTGAATATATAAAGTCAGGCTGGTGTCTTTTATACGTATGTTTTAATCGGTTTTGGAAACGTGAGTGAGTGTCTTTGCGAAAATGGCATAAGACAAGTCCACCAATGTCTAAAAACAGGTGTTTCGACAGACGGAGCTCAGTTATCAGCTTTTTTCTATGTTTATGTATGTATTATACATTTTTACTTCTTTATTTCTTGTTACTTAGAATCACATGCTACGCTGTTGCATGTTGCGTGTCAATCCATATTTTTTTTTGTTTGACATTACTGTATGCGTTTCATGATTTAATTGCCTTTTATGTCGCTTTTTGTTGTGTGGTGAGTTTGAGACGGAAATTATTTTAAGTATCAAAAATGCAACATTGGATAGCTGTATTAAAAATATTTATAATAATTAATACGAAACTAATAATTGCTCTAAACTCAGAACACTTTTTAACGCAGCAATCAAAGTTTTATACAGTACGCTCTCGGTAAAATCAACCAATCAATTTTGGAATGGTTAAATTCGAACAGAAAGGACCTATTTTTAAACTAGACTTTGTAAAACTCTTAAAAAAATAAGTCCAGTGGTATTAAATAACACCCTGTGGCCTCGAACGCCACAGGCACGCGACAAGAGATAATGTGCTCATCAAAAGTTTCCGTCTGTAAATTAATTAAAGGTCAAAACAGTCTTAATAATGGCTATATAGGGTTCCCAAATGGACTATAACAGTATGGCCGGGTTCATTACTGAAGAAATATTGACCAATGATTCTGTCTGTCTGTAACGTTTTAAGAATGTAACGACTTCTCTACAGGGTGTGTGTATTACCAGTTCAAATGACTATTTAACCAAACGACAGCTTCATGGCTGAAAAATATGTTCAGGTGAAAATCGGAATTGATGGCCATCTGGTTTTGGATCGCTCTTGATGGTCATTCGGCTTTAATTCCTGCACGAATGAGGTTTTCTAAGCCCTCAAACTAAGCTCCCTCCATTAAATCTTCAACATCTTGGTTGATTACAGCTTCAACTGCTGAATGCGATAACGGAAGGTATTCGGGTCTTCAGTGATACTCTTCTTCACAGCAGCAGCTGCGTCTTCGGTGAGCACTGTACGGCATCTCTGAACATTAAATTTAGAGTAAATTTCTGGAATTCATGGTTGCTTGAATTACTGACTCTGCTTGGCTTTTATTTTGGCTAACTATTGAACGCATATTACGACGACGTTTTAAAGTGAAAGCGAACAAAATATAGCTTGGGCAAGAACCGAGAACAATTTCATCCAGGAAAAGCAACATACAACATTAAATTTGAAATTTCTGTGTGTGTTTTTTTTTTTTTTAAGTAAGGAACCTCGAAATGGATGTACGAGTATGACAATTAAGTAATGAGACTGATTCCATAAAAACCGTATATTTGAAAAGTATTCTACAACTCTGCCATCCCCTTCAAAGTAGTCCCATTGGGCAACTATACAGCGATTAAAGCGCGTTTTCCATGCTTCTTAAAATTTCTGGAACGCTTCGACTGGGATGTCCGCGAGTACCCTCGTCCCGGCCGCCTGGATGTCCGTAATGGACTCAAAATGGGCTCCTTTGACCACCGATTTTGTTTTAAAAAACAAAAAAAAAAGTCACAGGGTGACATGTCGGGCGAATAAGGCGGCTGTTGCAACACGGCGATCCCTTTAGAGGCCAAATACTGGGACACGCTGAGGGCGGTGTGGCACGGCGCGTTGTCGTGATGAAGGATCCAGTTACTAGCGATGTCTGGGCGCACCCTGTTGACTCGTTTTCGCAATCTTTCGAGTACTTGGCAATAGTAGACTTGATTCACAGTTTTCCCCGGTGGAACGAATTCTTTGTGGAAGATTCCACGGCTATCAAAAAAGGCAATAATCATCGTTTTCACCTTTGACTTGCTCATGCGAGCTTTTTTCGGGCGGGGGGCGCGCGGAGACAACCATTGTGAGCTGGGCACGACTAAGAGCACTATCACCATATACTATTACAATTTAAGCGAACGTTTCCGAAGCTGTTTCGCCCAATCTGGCGCAAAATTTTATCGCGACGCAGTGCCCTTGATTTCGTTTTTCCATTTTCATGACGAGCACTACAAACACACGTGTACTCAACTTGACGCAGCAGCCGAACTAAATAAGCTGGAGAGATGGTACATATATCAATGGAGAGGGGAGGGATGCCAGAAGAAGAGAAAGGGAATTCCGAGGTCACAGGTTTACCACAAGCGCGGCAATAAAATCAGTCTCATTACTTAATTGTCTAACCTCGTATAAAAATGAGTATCGGGAACTGAATAGATTTAAATTTATATTTTCAGCGAAAGTTTTCAAAGTTACTCGCTTTCCCGATCTCGATATATAACTGAAGCCTACAGATCCATTAAAAGTTCAAACAAAAGGTATGCGAATATAAATCGAGTTACATATTCGCGCTGCCCATTGATTTAGAAACATTTCCCTTACAAAACAAAGACATATTAAAAACACCAGTATGTATACATGCAGACTCAGAGCTACGTTCAAGCAACATGTGGTCCATAAGACATAATGTCGAGACAAATGTACGCGCTGTGCGGCGCATGTGCAACACCGCTACAAACCTGCCGATTGGCGGAAAAGGCCAACTGTGTCGTTAAAGTACACAAATTACAACAAAAACAAAAGATTGAAAAATGAAAAAATAAAATGTGTGAACAAGAACAAAAATTTCGTGTTACACAATTCATGCAAAAAATTTAATCGACTTTCACACACACACACATCCAACGTAAATATGAAAAACTGACATATGTGCAAAAAAAATCAGCAGTGAGTCTAACAGTCTGACCCTATTACAGCTAGAAAACACCAACAACTGGAGCAGCAATGTTGCAAGTCAAGTCACTCTGACTGCCACCACATTCGCTTGCCGACTACCTGGCTTAATCTGCTGCGCTGTGCTTTGGCGCAGCTTTTTCCACGCTGTTTGTTTTTGTGGTCTTTCCTGCCGGCACACGATTTGACTACACGACAAGAACAACAGCGTGCACCGAATGCTAGTACATAACCGCATACACACACACACATTCATTCCCAAGCAGCATGGACGTGGTCTCAAGCTACAGACAGCAACGTTTGATACATATTGGCATTCCCGACTATGGTCCACCGATATTATTATGCAATAAATAAAAGATCACTGCGATGGGAGTGAATTCGGCATTGCGACGACTGTTCAATAGTTCGCGGTTGGTCAATTGTGTGCCGCATGGTGTCGCCGTGGCCGGCGGCTGGCTGCAGCGCCAAAGTGCAGCAAGAATCGTGTAAATCAAAATGCAGCACCACGGAACAGTAATAACAACAAACACAACAATAAAAGCAACAAACAGCAAACAACCTTGAGTTCTGTCCTGGCCGCCTGTGGCCTATAAATGCCGCATGACCAGCAATCGTTGGTCGTCGTTTTCTTATTAATTATTGTTGGTTTGTAAGCATTAGACTAGCTAACTAAGCTTCTAAATGCATGATTAACCTTTACTTATAAAATTATTCACACAGCGCAGAATTAGCAGTAGCTGGTCTCAAAAGTTTCATTTATTATACATTTTATCTTATCTGCCTTTTAAACACACAATTAATTCAAATTGAATAAAATAATTCTTAAGAAAAAAGAAAATTCAACTTGTCTTTCTTATTGAAAGATTATTACAGATTATTTTGGTATTGAAGGAAAAACTGAGTCAGTTGGTTCTATATTGCAGGTCAGCTTTTGTAAAGCATTTGTACGGGTAAGAAAAATATAGCTCTAGTGTGAATTTTCGAAACAAACAATAACAAATAAAAAAGCTTTCCATGTAAGGACTTGGTCTCGATCGTTCAATGTGTATGACATCTATATACCAAAGTGATCTGATATCACAGGTTCCAGCAAATTAACAGATTCTGAAATAGAAGTGCAAAATTTCGGACCCAAACCTCTCCAAAACTGAGAGACTAAGAATTCGAAAACAAATTTTAAGTTACGTTATATGGAAAATTTAGGAAACCGAGTTGATACTATCGACCACTTTGAAAGTAACTCTAATAAAGTATACCCCCAAAAATTATACCTGAAGACTTTTTTGTACTCTTACAACCAGTTGTAAGTTGCAAGAGTATAATATGTTGGGTTGCACGCGAACTTAGCCCTTCCTTACTTGTTCTGTTTATAGTTGGCATTTCTAAAGACCTAAATCCATATTAAATTTATTTGACTCTTGAGTCAGTTTGTATAATATTATAGATAAAACTACAACAAAGTAGATATTTGAAATATTTTTATCTAGCCTTTGACAATAAGGGAGGATCGTCGCATATTGTTCTTATTAGTCCATACCTAGGAGTTCTGGGTATTACAACGAAAAAGCGTGCTTAGCTGTCCAAGTGGGATTATTTGCGACCTCACGTGAAATAAGCCTACTTACCTAACCCAACCAACCAAACCTGACAGGAAGGTATTGTTAGTTCTTTTGAATAATGATAATTATGATTTCTTTGCAGTCGTTCTTCTTACCATTTGTTTGATTCGCAATCACATCGATTACATTGTTTTAAGAATAATTAGCAAACTTACCACAGCAAGAAAGTTACTTACGCTGGGGTCGTCTTGCTCGCGATAGTTCTCTCGAAACTATCAGGATTTTTCTGTCAACCTGAGAACTATGTTGTTATAATTTTTATTGATGCGCCTTCCTAGACATCGAAGGTGCTTTGATAACACGTTTACGTGAGCGTAGAAAGAGCGCATAGAAAAGAAATGTGACGGCACCAGTGCGCAAATGGATAGAGGCCGTATTCCCTCACCAAAATAGCTAAGACCACTATGTAATGAAACCTTATCGTGGACGAACTACTCGCTAATTAACAATGGAATTCGCTGTTTGGGATATGCGGACAATACTGTTATTAGAGCTCGAGAAAATTGTGAGGACTTTCTTTGCCATATAGTAAAATGAAGATTAGGACTGGCTAAGAAATAGCTCGAAAACGTCGGAGGGAAGCTTTGCGAGCATATTCCAAGCTGAGGTATTTGCTATAAGTCGGTGCGCTAGAGATAAACCTCCAATGCAACTATAGCAAGTTATACTTAGCGACAGTACCTAAAGCGATCTCTGCGTAATAAATCAAATCGCTATTGGTCCAGGAGTGCACAGAACGGCTGAACAGCCTATCAGATCGCAACCAAGAGCTCCTTATCTGGTCCCAAAGGTATAGAGGGGAATGAACTGACTGATAAGATCGACCGCTCCGCAGCATCAACCAACATTGTAAGACCCAAACCTATCATTCCGGTTGGTCCCATACTATAAAGTAGCCCCTCTGCAAGGATGAAGGACAGGCAAGGGTATTGGCAACAACTCCAATGCATGCGCCACCGCAAGTTGCTAATGTGTGGTTACAACCTTAAAAGGCTTAAATCTGAAAATGTATGTAATCAACCTTCCAAGGGATGAACTCAGGCTACTTGCCGCTTACCACACTTCGTCATTGTAAGCTCAAGAAGCACTTATACTTGTAAATTATTGGCCTAGTTTCATGTGAGAATTGCCGATTCTGCGACGTGGAGTCTGAAACTCGAGAACACCTGCTAATTGACTGCATAGTAGTCTTCAGGCACAGGATAAAGGTCCTTAGATGCAGGACCGAAGTGAGTCGTTAAGACTTAGGAGAGGGCACATTAGACCTAATGTCGTGGTACAATCCTTATTAAAGTATTTATCTAATATAATCTGATGACTCCTGAGTAAAATTTTTTGTTGACGATTACGCTAAAATTAATCTATACCTCGGCATATGCTCGGTGACTTAAAATTAACGCAAGATTTAAACTTGCCGCCATTAGAGAGATTAATTTAACTTTTCAGGTGACGAAGTTAAAATACCACTCTGGCCATATTTTGTAACAAATTTTCGAACTGCTTTTTGAAATATTGTTCAACAATGGAGACGCGTTGTTCTATCGATTTTTACTAAGCCTAAACTGTCAAGTGTGGATTTGGTTTTTTTTTTTTTTTTTTTGTTGAATTCTCAACATTTTACTAACAAATGACGATAAATTTATTTTGACGATATTTAATTTTGGGAAGTTGTATATTGGAATTGTTGATAAAAAAGCAGATGGAACTACAAACTAATCGCCCAAAGAGCTCACGAATAGAACAATTATTAAGGTCAAATATCGTGAGTACATGAAAGAAACTTGTGAGACTTTAGAAAAATATAATAATACAAACTATAACGACAAATGACAAGACTTCTGTAAACAAACAAAAAACCTATAATTACAAAGTCACGAAAACATGCTCTTCCCGACAAATGCGCAGCCCGTGCAGCGGGTTAGTGACGTTGGTGGCACTAATTTTACCTCAATGACAATAATAATTGATTCCAAAAAAAAAAAACAGTAGATAACAAAAGTACTCAACCAAAATCGAATTTTATATTAAGATTGTAGCACAGTGGCACAGAAAATGTCCGGCCACCGGAATGACAAAGGACACTGTCGCAGCACCAGCAGCAGCAGCGTCTTAACAGCGAATGCACAAATTTAATAATGAATAGTGCAGGCGCTTCGTGACCGAATCATCGAATATTAAAGTGCCATAATAACAGTATTGGCTTTCTTCAATGCGCCGCTTAGTACACAGTCTCTGCTAGCCTTGTCCACTGCCAGCTGTCTGTCCGCTGCGTTGTTCATATTCCATTGAGAATGCAAACACTGCAACCTGGGTGGTGTGGCGGTGCGCTGGTTTGGGGGAAGTGTCGATCGTGGTGCCACCGAGCATTTGCGCAGCCACATTGGTTTGACCCCCGCTTTATGGCATGACGACCCAAGAGCGGCGTTGAATTTGGCGCGGCGCTGATGTTTAAGGCGGACGCTTAACGGGCGTGTGGTCCATTGGTGGTTGTTGGTTAGCTGAGTGTTTTGGCTACTCTTTGATTGCCGATTTGGCTATAAAATCAGTTATGCTAACAGCAGACTCTTAGCTGCGCAACGGCTACAACAACAGCAATGCAGCAGTAGCAGTAAGCAGTCAAAATCAATAATATTGCCATTATGTGCGCATTGGTTTTGCCTAAACTCGTGAAAAGCACTATGTCTACCATTCGCTGTTTATGTGTATATATATGTGTGTGTGGTCACTTATCTAAGCGCTCTGACTACATTTTGGGCGAATTATTGGCTTGATTAGGTGCGCTGTGGCTTTGGCGTTTATTGGAATATTTTATTGCTTTGAGTAGCTATTGGCGATCAGCGCAATAAAGTAATCTAAGCGCGTGACTGCCGCTCAGCTGGTCGAAAGCTTAAACCCCAGCAATATTAGTTTTAATAATATTTTTTAATAGTGAGAGTTTGTTCGATATTTAGCCACAACCTTAAACTTTCGTTACACTTTATAAGCAGTTATCGAGAACATGCGGCGAATCACGGCCTGACTTCTGCCAAGCTACTTGTTGCTATAATTAGTTATTGGAAATATTTGTTATACATTTGATTGCTGTTTGTAGTTATTGTTGCCACCATTGTGGTGCATACTTATTGTTAATGCTCGCGCTATTACTTTCTATTTTTTGGCGTTTTCTCGTTCACAGGTATTTAAACAAATGGAAAGTATTGAACTTTTAACCCGAAGTGCGAGTGTGAATGTAATTATGTATATTGAGCAGTATTATTGTAGTATTGAGTAGTTACATAATACCATTATTGAACATTTCTTAGTACTATGTCGATAATCACTGAAAGGCGTTTAAATATTGCCACGATTCAAATGCGTGCCATTAGTCGGAAGTCTAATTGTTTTTTCGCTGAGGAAGAGGAAGTAAGATCTTTTCTTGCTGAATAAAAGTTGCTGTTTTTTTAATAAAATCTCAGCAAAATTATTTAAGCCACCAATTTTCCAATATTTCAATTACGTCATTAAGTTCTTCGTTATAATTTACAAAGGAGGATAAGACTTGTATTTTGTAAGTATTTTGTCTCAACAAATCAATCGTCTCCATTTCATGCAATTCAAAAGAACCATAAACTCTATATTAAATAATTATCAATAATTTTTAGATTCATTATGTTTTTTACAAATAATATATTTTGCTCAATACTAATATTTCAATGATTAATCCAATTTTCCGTCCCCATATTAACCGACGACCTGGACCATTCTAAAAATAAAAAATACCTACACATTTTTTGCTTATGAACTGAATCTAATCATGACAGATTTTGCACAGGACGTAATTCAGCTTTTGATTAAAAGAAGAAGAAGCTTTTGTACTTAGGCTAACACCGCCGAAATTTTTGAACTTTTTTTTTACGAACTTACCAGTGATGAGCCCTAAAGCTATCATAAAATTCTTCCCTTATTTAGTCTTGATATTATTTTGAATGCTTCTATGATTTCGATTGTCCATTGCTCAAGAATCCGTTTAAAACCAATTAAATAAGACTGGATGCAAGAAGAAAACCAAAGTTTCGGTGAACGCAAATAAAAACCTCATGGACCCAATTTCTAGTTGCAAATCGCTGCTGAATCGAAATGAAATTGATTCATTTCTGAAACAAATGATTACCAATGATGGAAATTGAGTAGATAAACAGATTGTTGTCAAATCGAGATCAGCCAACGCAATCAGTGGACAAGTAAGGATCGGGAAGGTTATTTTATATTTCTGGTGTGTGGCTGGGAATATTCTACTATGAGCTGCTTTAAGGCCCTAGGATGCATCTACGTGGACTGGGATCGCTCCCAACAAGCTCCTGGAATTATCCAGAGTGCTAGACCTTTGTGACCATATGAAGAGCCCACAATAGACCATAAGTTGTTGTGCAAAACCTCAGTTACTTGATCTATGAGCTAATTCCCTCCGACAAAACAGTAAACTCTTACCTGTAAGGTCAACAATTGGGCCGCCTGAAGGTAGCAATCGCCAAGAAGGGGAGCAGTAGTGTGCCATCAGGACAACGCCCGACCACACACATCGATAGTGACTCACCAAAAATTCTCTGAGTTTGGTTGGGAGTTCTTATGCAACCAACTTATACTTCAGATATGGCACCAAGTGATTTTCACTGGTCTGTGTCTCTGATGAATGATTTTGCTGGTAAACTTTCTTTTGCCAATAGTTATCGAAGCAAGAAACAACGTTAAATTCGGCTGCACCGAACTTAATATACCCTTCACAGGTGCATTTCTTTTAGTAACTATGTGTTTAGTTTGAATGAAAGCTATATGTTATAGTAATCCGATCTGAACAATTTTTTCGGAGGTTATTTTATTACCTGCTTAATTACCTACTGTTTAATCCATGTCACATTTCGTGAAGATATCACGTCAAAAAGTTTTCCATACAAGGCCTTGATTGCGATCGTTCGGTTTGTGTGGCAGCTATATGCTATAGTTAACCGATCTGAACAATTTCTTCGGAGATTACATTGTTGCCTTAAAAAATAATCTATACTAAATTTCCTGAAGATACCACGTCAAATGCAAAAGTTTTCCATACCAGAACTAGATTCCGATCGTTCAGTTTGTATGACAGCTATATCTTATAGTGGTCCGATATCGGCAGTTCCCACAAATGAGCAGCTTCTTGAAGATAAAATGACATTTGCAAAATTTCAAAACGATATCTTAAAAACTGAGGGACTAGTTCGTATATATACAGACAGACGGACCTGGCTAAATGGACTCAGTTCAACATACTGAGAATTTATATATACACTTTATAGGGTCTCCGACGGTTCCTTCTGGGTGTTACAAACTTCGTAACAAACTTAATATACCCTGTTCAGGGTATAAATATAGTGTTTATTTGATTTAAATCGAATCATTCCAACAATGATGAATAAAACCATTGGTACTAGACTTTGCACTAGAGCGGGTCGATTTTTTATCCATAAATTCGCTTCTGGGAGAATGTTCTACGGATTCTTCTAAATGACTTTGTCTAAGGGCCTCTGAGTCTTAAACTGGCAAGTTTTAAATCGAAGTTGAAATTTAAAAGTCTGAGTAATCGGTTGTATAGAAGATATGTGAAAGAGTTGTCCGATCTGACTGATTCCGACAAATAAGTATTAAATTTCATTCGAATGAAAAGCTGACGAAAAAATTTTTTTAATCTCTTAAAAATTTCACAAAAAAAGTGCTGGCTGGAAACTGATATTAGACCCATAGTCTCTTAGGCAAAGTTGTTCAGAATGGTCCGTAGAACCAGCATATCAAATTTTTTCGGATTTTGGCTTTCAATAAATCGACCCTCTACAATATACATGTATGAATATGTGTGTGTATGTGTGAAAAAATTAAAGCAATTTAAAATCGCGCAAGATCAATGGGTAACTGAGCAACGGAAAGTCGAATGAAATGACTTTCATTTATATTTATTTCCTATTTACTTTTCAAACAGACGCACCGTCAATAATTGAATCACAATTTCGCAGCATTTACATTTATTTTTAGCGCCTTAGATGCTTTAATTGAGATTTCAAACCATCACACATACACACTTACACACCAGGTGCAAGCGTCCCATAAGTACAAACAATGGTGTTTATAAATATTTTGGTGCATAACTTGCAGCGCTCCAGCTTTTGATTGATCATTTCATGTGATTTCTGATTTTCTTCAATGCGAGCAAAGTCAGCGGGTTGCCCTCCAAATGAAAGTTAAGGAATGCCAATGTTTTGTTGGCAAAGGTCTCGCCAATACCGCACTAGCGGCTCTAACGGCTCTAACAACTAACGGAAAGCAAAAGGCGTGTGGCATTTTCGTTCATGCCGCACTTCGCTTTGCTGCCCAACGCCGCTCACTCGTTTGAATGCGTAACTAATAAAGCGAAAGATGAGAGCAGGCCAGCGTTAAATGTCTGAAGTCTAGAGGAAAGGCATGAGCGAATGCCTGAGTGACGGAGTGATTGAATGCAGGAATGAGTGCGCGTCAAGTGAACGTGCAGTTATGTAAAATAGTGAAATTTTCCAATTTCAAACACCTTCAACCAATGCCAAGATTTTTGATTTAGATAAGACGCCCGCTTGACGATCGGCACAAGCACAAAACAAAACGTAACTTTCTTGCCACATTTGCAATATTTGCCGGCATAATAGAGGCGTTGGCATGCAAAACGTATTTCTTGCTTTGTATGTGTCCATTGCTCTTTAGAAAATGGGAATGAAAATGCGAAAAACCCAAATGTCATATTTAACAACGTCAGGAAGCAATAAATCAACACACATTTTATTTGTCCCCAAGGCGGGTAAATTTCATAACATTATGACTGCATTGGCTGTTTGCTTTGACATCTGCATGCCAGGTCAACTTAGCGATTTTTGGATGTGTCCGTTAACATGAGAGTGGTTCAACATCTTTACTGCTATTTTATTGCTAAAGCTGGCAAGGGAGAAGCTTGCAGCGTTTGCGTTTCATTTATGTAATTTATGTTGACTTTTAATAGCAATTATTATACCCTGAACAGGGCATTAACTTTACCACCAAGTTTGTAACAACGAAAGGAAAGCGGAAGATCTCGCCTATAAAGTAACTGGGTTTTTAATAAGAGGGCTACAGAAGTTTTTTTTAATAAAATGAAAACGGTTTGGGATATCAATGAAATTTTTTATTCCTGTGAAAGTTCATTTGATGCCATTATGTGTGATTCCTTTTGCATAGCTACCACCAGCACGCTTGCAGAAGTCCAGACGCTGAACCCAATTTTCGACGGTTTCCGACAAATACTGCTGCAATTTCACATTATATATTTGTACGAAGTTCATCAAAAGTCGCTGACTTGTTGGCATAGACCTCTGAATAGACGTAGCCAAACTGGAAATAGTCGAACAACGTCAAATTGCACAATCGAGGCGACCAATTGACTGTGCCATTTCGTAAGATAACACGTTCACCAAACTTGGTTTTCGATAAATCGATCGCCACATTCACTGTGTGCCTTTTGGCGCCGTTTTGTTGGAACCACATAGTGTCCAAGTCCATTTCATCCAATTCGGGTCAAAAATATTCGGTTATCATTAAGCATTACCGATTCCCAGTCACAGTAACGTGCCGATCTTGATCATCATGGAAGAAGTACGGCACAATGACGCTGCCAGCCCATAAACCCCATCAAACCGTAATTTTTTCGGGATGCAATGGCGACTTATGGAGTACGTGTGTATTGATGCCTGACCAATTTTTTATTGACGAAGCCAGTCAGCTAAAAATGAGCCTCATCGCTGAAGATGATTTATCGATGGAAATCACGATA
The DNA here is from genome assembly GCA_037783105.1 of Bactrocera zonata. Classification (NCBI taxonomy): domain Eukaryota; kingdom Metazoa; phylum Arthropoda; class Insecta; order Diptera; family Tephritidae; genus Bactrocera; species Bactrocera zonata. The sequence goes on along the minus strand of JBAWJQ010005149.1, from coordinate 264,822 downwards.
ATTTTCAAGATGTTGCTCAGCTCAATTCACGAACATACGAAGATTCCGGTGGTCAAATGGCTTCAGTTATTGCATTAATTTGACCCTGTAAGAATGTGGGCCAAGATCTTTTCGCAAAATTCGCCATAACAACGTCACAGAGATGCCCAGCGCTGGGGAACGACGTGTGACAGACTGATTTGGGTCTTTCTCAATCGATGCGGTAGCAATATTCTCGACACAACGGGCACTTCGTTGTCTCCCTGAAACGATAATATTTTGTACTGTGCTATGGCATCGGATTCAAATTTTTACACTAGACGCTCAATTATTAATCTGAAGAAATGATTATGACGACCGTAATTTGGACGTAGGCCACTCAAAGTTGAGGCCACTAACTCCGAATTTCGGTAGTAAATTTTGATAATTACGACTCATTGTTAGATCGTATATCTTTTCATGATAAAATGACAAAACTTATTAAAGAGAAATGTCAAAATATAGCGGAAAATATGGCGTCGTTAGCTGTCCCTATCAGTCTACTTTAGTAACATCCCTATTGAAAACCCCGTTATATGTATGTATTATTAGGCATGTATATTACAAGGAGGGATTTACTTAGACGATTACTGTAATGTCAAATTCAATGACGTCAATTTGACGATATGTAAAAATTATTTGAATGACAGCAAAGAATAAAATTTTGTTTTGTTAAGATTGTAAAACAACTTGGTGATCATGCAGAATTTTTTTCTTTTTCTTTGAGTTACTAATTTGGTTCGCAATTTGGTTGTGTTGTCTCAAGTTACTTATAATGAAATGACAACTTTTTCCATTAGTTTGACAACAGCTGTTTTTAAGGGGATATTCTAGTCTAGATGTAATATATATTTTTTTAATTCAATTATTAAAAAATATGTTTACAATAGTATAAATATTAGTTTTTAAACGCGTTATTCCCGAAATTGTATTTTTCAAAACGATTTTTCAGGTTGTACAAGACCAATTGACCTGAAATTTTAGAAAGTCTTCTTTATAGAGTGGTCTGTGGTCTGCAATCATCCGTATCCCCAATTTTCAATTTCAAATATTTTTAAAGAATTCGAAACAGTTAAAACGATTTAAAAAAAAAATTGAAATTAAGTAAACTTAGCACACGTGTTACTTGGCAAAAAAGTGAGAACTAGTTTATAGATGGGCGTATTCGGATCACTGCCACGCCCTCAAAACGCCATTTATCGGAAATATTACTCACTCACAGGCCTCATTACTTTGTTATCAAGTTTAAGGTTCAGGCGTAGTAAACATGGCTATGATATGTATTGTCTATGGTTATTACTTTGAATTTTGTGGGATGAAATGTTTATGCTTTCTCCAAAAATTCGAATTTATAATTTTCTTACAAATTATGCGCCTGCTTACTTTGAAATGCTAATTTCTAGCCAATTTGTGCGTAAGTTTTCTTTTGCTATTCATGCATTTCTTCTTTAAATTAGCGATTAGTTTTATTTAATGGATTTTGGAAATTTGCAAAGAAAAAAGTTGGTTGTTATGCGATTTTGCAAATGCCTCATTTATATTCCAGTTAAATGTTTTGCTCCTTTTTTGCTTTGCGAAATCACTTGAACTGAATTAATGGGATTTTTATATGTTTGCGCGAACGCCATTGATCTGCTTCGTTTCTCTACGGCTGCCACGGCGATGCGGTAAGTCATATTGCTTTGCATATTTCCATGCGATTCGTTTCGACAAAAAATATCTATTGTTCAGCAGAGTTATAAAAAAATCAAAGCCGAGTAACCCAAAAATCGAATATAAATTGCCAAAACCCCGAATAATGTTTTATGTGTGCTCCAGTTATAGAAACGCGCAGCGCATTACTAACCAACTGATATATAGTACATACATACATATGTATGTATGTACATACCACACAGTTCAATTGTAGTAGCAACCTTACTCATGGCCATTAAAGGAATACCAAAGAGGCATTGCATTGATGGCTCGTTACCCCACTGCGTTTGCGTGGTTATCCTAGCGCTCGACGCTGTGCGCACGCGCGTTGGAGCAGCTGCTGCCGTCTGGCTGCCCATGCAAATCGACACAGTGGCAGCAGCACCAGCAGTGGTCACAGGTACATATGTACTTATATATGTATGTTTGTTGGTATGTATGAATTCGCAAGCATTTTGTACATTTCGCAATGCCGTCGCGATTTCTGTCGCTGCTGCGCCGTAGCTGATAGCAGCTCTGCGCGTTCAAAGCGCGGATTTCTTTCGCTTGCGAAATGTAGTTCGCTCTATTGGACCAGTTTGCTTATTACATACATACATAGCAAACATATTTATGCATTAACTGGTGAATATTCGATCATTTGATAGCAGCGATCATTGCGTTGCGTCGCTAATATTGCGAAAATACATAAATTTGCACTAATTTTTTTTTTTTGTTTTTACTCCACATTGAGTTATTTTATTTGTCCAACAAGTGCAAACCGCACAGCATACACACATATGTATATGTATGTGAACCATGCGATTTAAACCGATTTTAAAAAATAAAAATAAAATGAATTTATGGTAATAATATTTACACATTATCACCAGCGTATGGATTAGATTAGTGTTAGCCGTTTCTTTAATACTGTTTAGGCTGTAGTACCGGTTAAAATATTCTTTCTAAATTCCAAATATTTGCAGTAATAAATTTTGATTGGAAATATAAATATAATAATTTGATTTAAGTGGTTAAACAGGAATAAAATCTGTAATTACAGAAACGGCGTACCCTTTAATTGGTTTATAAATGAACGGGTGAAGTTTCTGCTTATGACGGTGCTAGTTACGAGGATTACTTTTTTGGAAGTTCTGTAAAATTGGGTTTCACGATTTGATATGCGAATATTCGATACATTCATAGAACCATTCACTTCTATGATAGATAACATCTGCTCAGATTCGCCTCGAATGGTACATTTAAATTGCGCAAAACCAAATCGAATCATCATCTTGTCATCAGAAAAATAGCAGAGAACAACAACATCTCTTATAAGTCAAATTGACATATTTTGGTTAATGTTTCGGGTATGAATCGTATCAACGCTAGACTTGTACGAAAATACCTGAAGTTTTTGCGAAACTGATGCCATGTAAAGGTCTCAAAAGATATGTGTGAAAACGTAACTGAGGACCATACAACCATCAAACGCATCATTACTGGGGACCATACGTAGGTTTAGGAATATGACGTCGAAACTGTCCAGCAATCTAACAAATGGTGCTGCAAAAATTAACTTAAATCCAAAAGAAAAAAAAAAAAACAAAATTCGCTGAAGGCACTGAATTTTATGTAAAATTGGATCAAGCATGTATTTAGCTATTTTGTAGGTGATACTCGTAATAAAGATTTGTGTTCATGTGTGAAACATTTTTTTTTTTTGGCAGTCCGGGTCAAATTTGATCAGTGGTACATATGTGAAGAGGTGGTTATTACTTGCATATACATACAAATGGGCTTTTAAAGTTATGCGATTACAATAAGAAAGTCTCAAGAATTATGAAAAAGCCAAGCTAAAGATTTATACCACAGCCTAGTGCAATATACCTGGTGAACCGAATCTAGAGTGTGGGAGCACGCAAAAGACAATTCAGCACGCTTGAAAGAGGAAATTACGATTTGGTAGATGGACGATAGATCTGAAGACGGATTTGAGGCAAGAATTATTGAGTAATATAAATCGCATATTTTGCAATTCGAATTGTTTCCATATTTTTATGAAATCGCGAAATCTGGCCTCCCAACTCTTACCAGATCTCAGACCTCAAGAGAATGCTCGTTGAAAAGAATTTTAATAACAATGACGAAATCGTCGATACTGCAGACTTTTTGGAGTAAAGCGTTAATGGTTAAGTAGTTATTCACAAAGCCCCGAGAAATGATTGCGTTTACCCCGAATGGTTTGACAAATGTATTTATGTATGAACATAATTTTGCGCGCAATAAAAAACAAGTGTCCATTAATTTATTTATGAGTACCGTTATGTTCAAAATTTGCTGGCAAAGTGTCCACAATGCGTCACTGCCATAAAAGCTGTTGTCTGGAGTTATGTCTTTTATGGACTTTAGTTTGTTTGCTCTACTTTTCACTTTTATATCCGTAAGCATTGAGCATAAATAGATATTGTCCCGCAATTAACGGTAAATTGGTTTATGACATCACCCATTATGTATTTCCATATGCCATAAACGAGCATTGTGGAATGTGCCGTTAGTCCTTTGCAAATTTGTTTAATGTGTCACTATCTTTAAAGCACCATTATGAAATTGTCAATTATGGCAGGATTGTATAAGTGAGACAGAGGTAATGGAATTTTAATTAGATTTAATTGCGCTTTGCTTTTGGTAGCGTTTTATTTAATGGAGTATGCCGCAACAAGTAGGTCAAGTGGGCAAATTACTGTAACAATGTATTGGGTGACGACAAATTTGCAATAATTGAAAAATATGTCTAGTGCCATATTTGATACAATTCTGGCAATGAAGGAATCAGAGTTTTGGTATTCAAAGGGGAAACTTGGATAATGCTTAAAAAGCTTAAAATTGAAAATATTTCTGAGCAGGGTTACCATCCACTCATCTTATGGCTTCGTCAGTAAGCAAAATGTTCGTTATTGGTCAGGCAGCAATCCACACGTACTCCATGAGTCAACATTGCATCCCGAAAAAATTATGGTTTGGTGCGGTTTATGGGCCGACGGCGTCATAGAGCCATACTTCTTTCGTGACGATCAAGACCGCTGCATTACTGGGACTGGGAATCGCTAATGCTCCATGATAACCGAATATTTTTGACCCGAATCGGAAGAAATGGACTTGGACAATATGTGGTACCAACAGGATGGCACCAGATGCCACACGTCGAATGTCACAATTATTGAAAACCAAGTTTGGTGACCATGTTATCTCACGAAATGGCCTAGACAATTGGCCACTTAGGTCGTGCGATTCGACGCCGTTAGATTATTTCCCGTGGGGCTACGTCAAATCTGTAGTCTATGCCAAGAAGCCAAAGACGATTGATAAACTTCGTACGAATATCGAGCGTGAAATTGCAGCGTTATCTGCCGATTTATGCTCGAAAACCGTCGAAAATTGGCTTTAGTGTCTGAACTTATGCAAGTGGGTCCATTAAAAAAAAAATATATTTATTTTGCTCTTTTTTTCTTTTCTCTTCTTTTCTGCTTTTCTTGTAAAGTGAATTATATAAGCACCTCCCTTGAGGCTTCCTAATAAACACGATTAAATTTATTTTTCCATTTTTATGCGGTTTCTTGCACGCACTTTTGTTACAATTCGCTGAAACATATAAAAATGATAATTATATTAAATATATATGTAAGTTTAAATGTGTGCATAGAAAAGCCAACCAACCAAAAATTTATTTAAAACATAATTAATTGCAGTATTTTGACTGCAGTATTTAGTACGTTCACACACACACACACCAATACAAAATCTATGCACAATTTGGCAATTTTGTTTTGTTTTCATAAAAACATACATCAATCATGCTAATCACACGTCAACTTACAGACTTTTAAAGGCAATGCACTCGGGCTTATATAAAGAAAATTTTATGTTTTTCTTCGGTAAAAGTTGTTAAAGAAAGATACATTTTCTGCTTTGTAAATCTACGCATAATTGCGCATATCTGTGAGCATAAAAGCAGGCAATCCAACATGCGCATACATAAGCGCTAACATATTCCATATTTACTGCATTTTGCGTTGGAACGCACGACTGCTTGCGCATGCGCATGCGCACCGTCCTTTGTGTGAATTGCGTGCGAACGTCGCACTGATGCGCCACATTTTTGCGACGTGTGGTGGAAATTGTGGCAATTAACAGTCATGCAGTACAGTTATTTGCCAAAACGAAATCAAAATACAAGCTTAATTAGATTAGGAAAAGAAAAACATGACAGGTGCAGCAATAAATATCTGCATTTCAGCAACTGGAACTAAAAGAAGCATGGAATAAAAATTGCAATTAATTAAGAAAACAGATTTCCCTGTTATTTTGAGGTAATATATTTATTATAAAAATATTTCATAAGTTGCGGCGTGGGCGTGAATTTTATAAAACAACAAAATGAGTTATAAATATTCCGAAAAGCCCAAGTGAGCTTTTAACTTCAATGAAATGAGGTTGCAATTTTTCTCAGAAAAGCTTTTTCTTCTGTTGTTTTTTCTACAAAAGTTAGTTGCGCATATATTACCTCTTGCAGGCGTATTGGATTTGGCATATGCTATCGTCAATTATTTATTTGGTTGATAGCTGGGCGTTGATGCCAGGTGTTAGTTGGCACGTCAGTTTACTTCCTTCTTCTTTGATTTTTTATAAACTTTGCAGCACGCATATTAATTGTTTATATCTAGAGTTTGCTATGAGCGTAATTTATATGCCCATTGCAGTAATTTATTATATTTTTTACACATTTTAACAGCGAAGTAAACAAAAACAAATAGTAGGTAAGAAGGGCACAAATTAAGCGAAGAATAAGGGGTTGCATACGTCCAGAATTTTCAAAAAATCGATTTTTTTTATAGGTTATTATTTTTTATAGTTTTAGGCAGATTTCTGTGAAAGTCGATTGTAAAAATTCCCCACAGATACAAAGTTATGGTAGAAAATCAGACCACCCGACGAGAGTTTAATGCACACAGGTGAAAGTTTAAACGCGGTTTTCTCGAAACTACTTTTCCCGGCACGGCCTGCATGATAACTCACACTGTTTTTAACATTTTTTGATGCAATTTTTTTTTAAATATTCGAAAATTTTTTCTCTATAGTCTGTCGAGCCGGATTTTCGATATTTTTATTAAAAAATTTTATAAACATAATTAAAGTGCGAAATTTATGATGTAAAACGCATACTTTTTTTTTAAATTCCGTAAATTGGAAAATTTTTCGAAATTAAAATATTCGTCCCGACAGACTATAACTACAACTTCATTTTACAAGAATTTTTTTTATTTTTACAAATCCATCAACATTCCAAGGATAAATGATGCAGACCGTAGAGCAACTTTTTTTCATTGTACTTTAGGTCACGTGATATTTTATGTACTAATTTTTGTAAAGAAAAATTAAAATACATTTTTTTATAAACTTTAAGTACCAATAAATATTGTATAAAATTTCTTTATATTTATTTCTATTGTTATCCCTTCTGAAAAAAGGTTTTCTTTTAGCGCATTTTTGGTGCTGCTGGACGTATGTAACCCCTTAAACACAAAAGCTTATGGCTAAATGATGTATGCTTAGTTCTGCCATAAGTTCTGTTACAAGCTTAGGTCGTTCTGAAAATTAAACTATTTTTTATACAGTTAATTTTATTTAACAATACCTATATTAAATGAGCGATGTAAAAAATGAAAATTTTATTCAAAATGATCAACTTTTGCTTTCCCATAAGCCCTCAAAAGGTAAAGGAACAGCTGGTACGATGAGGAGTGTCGTGTCGCAGTGGAGAGAAAGCAGCTACCTACTTTACAACGTTACAGTCGACAACAACACGTGCGAAATGAGATAGATACCGAAAGCTGAAAAGAGAAGCGAGGCGCTTTTGCAGACAAAAAAGGAGAGAGACCGAAGTACGTGAGTACGAAGAGCTTGACGAGCTGGCGAGGCTCGAAAATTCTACGAAAAGATGCGGCGAGTGACAGAAGGCTTCAAGAATCATTCTCTTGTAGAACCCCCAAAAGTGATTTAGTGCAAATGCACAGAGCATGCTTAAATTATAGAGGGAACACCCTCTAGCCCGCTGAATGGTACAGAAAGCATAACACCAGGAGATGGTAAAATCGATTCCTCAAGCAATGACGACGGAGCGATCCCCAACCATGAAGAAGTCCGAATAGCAATTACTTTGTAAGATCTGGTCGGATGAAAGCATGCTCAACGATTGGAATTTAAATGTGATTTTCCCAATCCACAAAAAGGGAGACTCCGCAATCTGCTACCGTGTAATTAGCCTCTTGAACACCGCATATAATGTTTTATCAAGCGTATTGTGTGAAAGGTTAAAGCCCACCATCAACAAACTGATTGGACCTTATCAGTGTTGTCTTAGACCTGAAAAATTAACAACCGACCAGATATTCACCAAGCGCCATGTCTTGGAAAATACCTGTGAAAAGAGAATCGACATACCACCTCTTTCTTGATTTCAAAGCTGCTTTTCACAGCACGAAAAGGAACTACCTTTATGCCACGATGTGTGAATTTGGTATCCCCGCAAAACTAATGCGGTTAACCTGAAGTTGAGCAATACCACAAGCTCCGTCAAGATCGGGAAGGACCTCTCCAAGCCGTTCGATATCAAACGAGGTTGCAGACAAGGCGACTCTCTTTTGTACGACTTTTTCAATATACTCTTGAAGATAATAATTCGAGCTGCATAAATGAATCGAAAAGGTACCATTTTCCTCAAGCGTGAACAGATGCTGGCGTACGACGTTGATATAGATATCAGTGGCTTCAACAATCACGTCGCTAGTTCTGCTTTCTTCAGAGTCGCGTGGGCAAGATGTAATATTTCCTACCATCAAACACACAGCCGTCGCACACTCCAGCTCTGAGAATATTCGACGCAGTATCCGCCGGAGCAAGCAGAGGAAGAGGAAGACCTCCATTCCTTTAGATATAGCAGGTGGAAAAGATCTTGGCTTCACTTCGAATCTCCAATTGGTGAAAAACAGCGAAAAGGAAGAACGGCTATCACGCTGTGGGAAACTCAGCTAGCGGTGTCTACGCCAACATAGAAAAAAATAACCGGTAATAAATGCTGTCCGATATTCTCTTGTTTGGAAAGCTCTTCACTTACGCTGATTCGAAAATTAGCATTCATTATCAAAAGTCTAATAATTACTTTTATTTCCGCCAGCTTTCAACACTACTTCATGCTTCCTTATGTCAAAATTGTTGAAATTCGTTCATCGACAACTTTTTGTTATTCAAATAAAACGCAATTTTACTACCCAACTTTTGATAAACTTTGACTTGGAAGCATTAGCGTTTATGATGTTTTTGAAATTCCATACGCACCAAAGTTCATTGGCAATATTATGCGGGTTTCTCTCTTCATAAATTGCATCATTTACTATTAAAAACATGTAAAGAAGACAAAAAAGTCGATAGCACATGGGAAAGCTCAATGGTATGTGAGACAAAGCTCAGTGTATTTGCATACACAGCAGGATTAGTTTTCGATTGTTTTTAAAGATGATAATAGTCTCGCCGATTTTTCCTTCTATCATGCGTTTTTCATTCATAAGAGCTGCAAGTGCCATTCATATCGCTTACACTCCACTAATATCCGCTTTAATTACTGTCTATTATCACCCACTCGTGCTGCCACCACACACCTGTACTCAAACATATACACTGGTGTGCAGTAATTCACTTAAATATATGTACATAAATATGAGTATCCGCCAACAGTGCCACCTGTACGCCTCAGCGCTTACACAAACAACTTATCATGCAGTTCACTTGCTGATGTTAATGCACTCATTTACATTTCCATATTTCCATTAGTAGACTGCGAATTGAAAGAGTTTGTTGGCTCTGGCGGGTTTTCTTTAACAAACATACAAGCATACGCGATATATGCCAATATATACAGTTATAATCATTACTTTTATACCCTGACCTTGGGTAATGAACAGCGTGGCGGGTTGAGTTGATATAGTCCTCTATTTTAGACATAGCAATCTGAAATTTTCCATATGTTCCTTTCTCACCAAGAAGCTGCTCATTTGTCAGAATCGCCGATATCGGATCACTATAGCGTATAGCTGCCATACAAACTGAACGAACAAAATCAAACTCTAGTATGGAAAACTTTTTTATTAGAGAAGATATCTTCACGAAATTCGCCACAGATTGTTATCTACGATTAGGCTATTACTTCCGGTTATATTATTCATATCAAACCACTATAGCATATAGCTGCCATACAAACTGATCGATCTAAATCCAGTCCGTGTATGGAAAACTTTTTTATTTGAAAGTTTATCTTTGTGAAATTTGGCACAAATTGTTATTCAAAGCAACGGTACAATCTCAGAGAAAATTGTGCTGATCGAACAACTATAGCATATAGCTGTCATACAAACTACACGAATAAAATCAACTTCAAAGATCTTTTTATATACTTTAATGCTATAAAAAGTACACCTGTGAAGGGTATGATAGCCTTCATAGTTTTTCCTGTTGTTATTTTTGTTGTTGTTGTTGTTATGCATAATTTTGTGTCACCATTGTTTGAAGCGTTACAATTAATAAAATGTATACATTTACATTGCATTAAAAAGCGCGCAAAAACCTACAAACACACATACTGCACATAGGTATGCGTTAACACACGTGCGTCTGTGTGCGCCTGAACATTATGCATTCGCTGAAAAGGTTAAACTGAAACTGAACCGAACTTATCTAACCAAAGACTTTCCTTGCGAATTCTTTTTTACCTTCAATTCATGGCTCTGCAAAAATTCGCATTTTTATTGCCTTGTTGTTGTTGGTTATAATTGTTTCAAGTGTTGTTGTTGTTGTTACGAATTCATTACATTTTCGTTTTTTTGCTACGAACAACCAAACGGATTTGCAAGTTAATTTTTTGCAAAAAAACCCGCTGCCAACTTCCTTGCTTTTAAGCACAACACTACATACATACACATACACACTTACATACCTATAAACAAATATACTTACTATAATTTTGCACAAAACATAATCGCATGTGTCCATAATTTAATTTTATTTGTGTAATATCTAAAACTTTAACTACTCTGCTCTGCATTTGTATTTCTTTTATTTGGCAAAAAATCGCTGCTTCGTAGTCTATTTACATATAACAACAACAACTAGCATTCGTACTCACTTTTGGCTTGAGTTTCGATATTCCGATTCATACAAATTGCTGATTTAATCTTAAATGGCTGGTCAAAAGTTTATTTTATTTTTTGCCAATTTCACATCTCCACCTTAAATTGACATTAGTGGCCGTCCTTTATGACTCCAGCGAATTTGAATTTCATTTCTCTTCTGCTCCGCACTGCTTACTTTCAGTCTGTTAATATTGCTAATTTAGTGCAAAATGTTTTGGTGCCAAAGTTTAAGCGCTTCGAGTGTACCGTTTTATTTTGAAAAAGTTTAATTTTTGCACAGTTTCAACAGCGACTTAATTAGGCATGAGAAATAAGGTAATGATTCGCCTACTTTATGGAGAAATATTTTCATTTTCATTAGAAAGTTATAATATTTAAATATATTTGCAAAATCATTAATAATATTTAACTAAGTCGACTCATACCTGGTAAGGTCACAAGAGCTTTTCTATACCGCCAAGAAAATGCTTAGCGCTCAAATCCTTCCCTTAGCTCATTTAAGTATGAAATTTACAATAAATATTGTATATCTGAAGCAGATTTTATAAATTGTATATGGTAATGCTAAATTAACTTATTTAATTTATTAATAATAATTTACTAATTTCGATGTCTTTGATAACTTTTATTAACGTATTTTTTATGAAATTAAATTTTTAAACAGATTCTGAGAACTTATTAATCGAATAAATTAGAGCTAATGAACTAAATTAAAAATTGTCTTAATTGCTTCAACTAACGTTAATTAACTCAATTATAGGACCCCATAATTGAGTAGGTACATTAAAATTGTCTGAAAAATACTTCCGTCAGCGCATAAATGGAATTAATTAGTACAAATGAATTTAAATAAAGGGTATTTTTATTGAGTCCATTAAAATTAATTAACTCAATTATAAGACCCTTTAATTAAGTCAACTAAAGTTAATAAACCAAATTTAGAACTCTTTAAAAAAGTTAATAAAAATCACAAATTAAATTAAATAATATAAATATCTCAATTACAGAAGTCGATAAGAGCAATTGCTTATTGCCTCAAGTAAAAATATTTCGAGTTAAAGAAAGAAAAATTAGTAAATATTATAGGACCCCATAATTAAGTGAAGTAAAGTAAAATTGTCTAAAAAATGGTTCTGCCAACACACAAATTGAATTAGTTTGCGCCAATTAATTTAATTAAAAGGCCATTTATTTGAGTCAATTAAAGTTAATGAGTTTAATTATAAGACCCTTTAATTAAGTCAACTATAGTTAATAAAAAAAATTTTCTGTACCTTAATTGAGTCAAATAATTCTAATGAAGTTATTTATAAGACACTTTAATTGAATCAAACAAAGTTAGTAAAGCTCGTTAATTTAGGCAATTAATATAAATAATCTCAATTACATAAGTCATTGAGAGTATGTACTAATTCTCTCAATTAAAAAGATGTCGAGTTGAAGGAAAAAATTAGTGATACTTATAAGACCTTATAATTAAGTAAATTAAATTAAAATTCTCTAAAAAATGTTTCTGTCAGCACATAAATTGAATTAATTAAATATAATGAAATAAATTATAGTGTACTCTAATTGAGTCAATTAATGCTAATGAAGTTACTTATAAGACATTTTAATTGAATCCATTAAACTTAATAAACCTCGTTAATTGAGTCAATTAATGTCAATAATCTCAATTACAAAGGTCAATTAGAGCAGTTGATAATTGTCTCAATTAAACAAATGTCAATTTGTAGAAACAATTAGTAAATATTATTCGAAAAATACTTTTTTTTTTTAAATCGATTCTCTATCACGCCTAATTTTTATATTGAATTTCATCGCTTCATTTACATATATGTATTGGCAGTAACAAAAATAGATATTAGATTTAATTCAATCATTTTATTTTTAAGCTCATTTTTCTCAAAACTACATTTTCAAATTTACTGCAGTTGTAACTCGAAGATATGTCATCTGATTGCTTCGATGTTCCGCCTTTTTCTTTTGTGTAGGTTTCTCTCGAGGTTTCTTCAAGGAATACTATCCTTGTTGACAGCTTGACCAGTCGGAAGGAATGCACCATACCTCGATAATTGATGAAAACTGTCAACATAACATTGATTTTTATTTATTTTCCTGCTTTATCGTGGTTTTTTTTTCGACTTCGACTCACCTTTGCCATGAAATTCCACCGATGGATCATTTGCTTCCGGTTCAAGAATCAAGGTCGGCAGTAATATGAAGTTTCATTATATCCTGGTAGTCGGAAAGCATTGTTTCACAGCCGTTTCGCTGACTCTCAAGCACCAAATCCTTTATTTTATTGACGTGTTGATCATCAGTTCATGTTGATGGCTATCTTCGTCGTCAACGCGTTCTCGATCCTGTTTGAATAATTTGTAGCAATCAAAAACTCTTGTTCGCGATAAAAATTATCACCAAAGGCCTTTTCTAACATTCTGAACATTTCGGCACCAGAAATGTGCTTTGCACGCAAAATATAAGGGAACTTGTTGATCAATTCCTCTCATCGTTAAAATCGCCGAATTCACTTTGTGTACTTCAGTAAGACAAGCGTATACTAAACACTAATGTTTATTTTGATTTGAAATTTAGGACAGATATCACTGACAGTCATACCAACCTAGAAAAAAAATATACGAACATTAAATTAAAAAGTCTTACTATATTTTACCTTCAGTAGTATCAACAAGTCATTAAACCGTCTATACGTACACAAAAAATACAAAACAATTATTAATTCAGGTCCCTTATACCCACCGGCACAACAAGGGTTAAACGCTGAGTCACTTTCAGTTTTCGCTCATAAAATAGACCACTAAAGTTTAATTAACAAAATATTTCTGCTAATTTGAGGAAAAAGTACTTGAAGGACAAATTGACCTTATTTCGCAAAAAGCAATTAAAACCTAGTAAACCACTTTAAATTTCATTTAGAGCAATATAACATTTACAACATAACTAATAACATAACATACATACCGACAAACATACGAAAGTTTCGGTCGTTTTTTAAATTAGCGGAAAGCACTAACATTTTCAAGCTGTCAACTGCGCGCTGCTTTACTAAGCATGCTAACGGACAATAAGCTGTAATTATGTGTTGTTGTAGTAAGTAGTATGTGTAACAGCATGTTTGTATGCATAACGGTATGTTCGTAATACGGTTCACTGCTTTATTGTTTACAATGTTGCCGTTATCGCCACTGGTTATGCGGCGGCTATGTGTGTGTATGAGCCCAAGTCTAACTGTGTGTGTGTGTGTGTGTGTATTTTTTGATTGTTTGCCAGTAAATATTTCAATTGGCATTTATGGGTGGAGCTGCGGTGGCGGCTATTCAACTTATACCCGTTCGACTTACAGTGGACAGGCACTGATTGCCACAATGTACTAGCTCAAGCATAGCATAACATACACATACATAGGAAGCACAACTTGCTACAAAAGTTAACAAAACAACAAGAATTTGCTACAACAACCACTACTAGCTACAACAACTATAGCTTGCTACTACAACAATAATTTGTTACTAAAACAACAATGAATGAACGAGTCTTACAATAAATTCCAACAGGTGGTGAGCCACCAGCATATTAAGCGTACCACATTTGTGGCGAAAAGGGGGTGGCGCTGCATATGACAGACTTGGCAACTGCCTTTTTGACGACTGAAGTCCTCAGGCTACGCTGCTGCGTACAGCAGGCTGCACACACACACACACACGTCTAGACATATGAGTCAAACGACATAGACGAGTCTGCTGATTCTGGTCCATTATTTATGAATACATATGCGCAAAAATGAAAAGTGTAACGGTAGTTAGCTGTTGTTGCCGTGTAAAGTTGACAATTATAGCGCCAATGTTTTTGGGAAGAAAAAATCATAATTGCTCTACATGCATTATAAATTTGCAACGCTTTTTATGGGCCGAATTTATGGATAAGAAATTAAAATGCTCCTAACCGAATTGTGTACAGAAGTAAGTTGCTGCTTTAGCACAATACCACAAGCACACATACACACTTATATATCTGTTAATGCACATATATGGCTAAAGCGTTATTAATTTGGAAAAATACTAGCCACTTATGTTGGCTGACGCATGGCATCACGTCTTAGTGCATGGATCGCGCAATCAACGCACATTTCCTTTTGATCGATCTGTAAGTTGGCCAGGATTATGCGCGCTATTATGCAGTTATTTATCTGTTCATGCCACTGCATTGTGTGGCAAATGTGCCAAGCTGCTGCCAGATGGTGATGATGTCTTTGGTTGCGCTCACTTACTTTGTTGGCCATTTCCAATTTGCTGCACTTAATTTGCTTTTAAAGCCAATGAAATTACTATAAGCGTGTTGTGGTAATTAATGCGAAATATAAGCGTTTTGTTGCACTCTTATTTGGGCCAGCGTTAATCCATTTAATGCTCCAAATTTTCTGTGCTCGTTGCTGCACTACTCGTACACGCTAAAAGTTTTCTGTTTTTGTTTTAAAATGCGCAAAGTTTGTTAGCTCTTTGGTGCGTGCGCTCCAAGTTTGGTCTTGCAGCTTGGCCGAGTACTCATAAATTTCTTGAATAATTTCAGCCAGTGATGTTAGTTCACTTTGTTGTAAGTTATAAATTAATTTTCGCTGTTCGGCCGATAAGGAATGATCGATCAACCGATAAAGCTAATGTCCGAGAAATGGCTAACGATAATAAATAGCAACATTGTGTATATGTACTCATAAAGTACATAGAAGTTAGTAAACATTTACACATATGCATTTTTAAAAACCATGGCATATCTAATTGTGTGTGTCCCAACTAAATAACTCGCTGTATTTTAAAAACAATTTTATTTCATTTACACACATTTCCTAATTTCCATGGATGGGAAAGTAAATTTTTTATGAGTATCTTTGTATGAAACGATTTTCAATGCTTAGCTAAAAGGCTAGTTTTTAAACTCAAAAATTTTCTTAGGTACAGGTGTCTCAAATCGGCTTTGAGTTACAGCCTTTTCAAAGAGATTAATGATTCGTTTACTACAGAATGATCCAAGTAGAGGTACTTTTTTTGACAGATCACACGTGAGTCGTATCAAGCTGTATTCTTTATTATTCAGAATTGTTTGGCATTTCATCATAGAGAGACTTACGCCTAAACAACGTTTACAAATCGTTCAACTTTATTACGAAAATTCACGTTCTGTAAAGAATGTCTTTCGCGCGCTTTACTCAATTTATGATCAACAAAATCGGTCTACTGGGCGTACTATTCGCAACACCATCACACACCTTGAGACTCAGTATTCATTATTGGATAATATTCGTCCGAATAGATCACACAGTGAAAAAATACATATAGCAGCCGTAGCCCGAAGACCATGGAGAGTCCGAACTGATATATGGAACGGCTTGACGCATTTTACGTCGATATCTTAAATTAAAAGCGTAAAAGATACAGCTTGAGCAAGAACTGAAGCCGCTCGACCTTGGCAAGCGTAATCGCTTCGCTCTATGGGCTCTTGAAAAGTTCCAAGAAGATCTGACGTTTTCGAGTCTAATTTGGTTTAGCGTTGAGGCAAATTTCTGACTCAATAAATTAATAATGCCGTTTTTGCGACAAAAAGCAACCTGAATAAATTCTAGAGCTGTAATTTCATCTAGAAAAAGCAACGGTTTGCGTGGTTTGTGAACCGATGGAATGTGGCGATATGCAAAGCATAAAGACTGTGCGGACAATCCCGCTTTAACTGAGGTCTTGGTGCAATACATCACACATGTCATTCGCTAGTTACCAATCGAAATGCTAGAACTTGTTACCGAAAATTGAAAGCGATAATCTTCAAAAAATATATGCCGAATGTCCTTTTAAATGATTCCTCATTAAATTTGAAGCTTTCTTCAAGTAGAATACAAAGTTCAGTAAGCACATAGAATCAGTATAGAATATTATACCTTTTTGTAGCCTAATGCTTTAACCGAGTATTCTGTTCCAGAAATAAAAAATTTCAATTATTTTAACATTTTCAAAAATCAACCTTTCAATAATGAGGATCAAGAGGATTTTCAAAAATTCGAATTGTTTTCGTAAATTTTATAGGTATTTCTAAACCTTAAAAGCTCTTTTTTTAAGCTGTCTATTTCAATAATTTGCTTTCGATTTTCAGGTTATACTGGGCGAATTTAACGAAATTTAAGAAAATATTGTTTTAGACTTTTGTCTGTAAATATCTATACTTACAAATTTCAATTTTTATATTATAAAAAAATTTGAAACAGTCAAAAAAAAATTTATGACACTTTAAAAATTAACTCGCAGTTATTATTTATCTGGGATATATAGTGAATCATTTGGTATAAGTTAGAGAGATCCTATCATGCTACTCGTTTTCCTCTTTCCTAAAAGAATAGACAGATTAGTCTCTTATAAACTACATACAATACTTATATAGTTATACAAGTATGCAAGACAATTTAATGGTAGCTGCCTCAACTCCATCCTCAGCTTATCTCCTTTGCTGGGGAAAGAATGCTGATTTTGTTTTCAGCTATTCATAAATCCCTTTTACGATCCGAACGCATCCGGAGTTCTGTAAAAAAATCATATATGGTAATATGACTTGTTCTCAAAGGTCTGATCCTTTAACGCAAAAAATAATACTTAAAAAATCTTTTTTTAATTTCTTTAAAAATTTGATTTGTAAAATAATTTATTTTTGATTTTCTTTTTTAATTTGTATGAAATTTCTCTGATCTAAGTGTGCAAAGGCCATTATTGGTATTTTATTGGATTTAATTCGGGTTTGATTATGAATATCTATATTATTTTTTTATCAATTATACCTGTATCGTTCTCACCGTTTAGTACATAGGTTGCTATATATATTTCTGGACTAGGCAACACTAAGTGTTGCCAGGTGCAATCTGACATTTCTATTGGAAAGTTTGACATTTTTTAGCATAAAATCACTCAGAAAGATTTGTCATTTAATCGTGAATTGTTTTATTTACAGGGAATTAAAAAATTCATCTCGGCCAAAAAATGGAATTAACTCGTGAACATTTTCGTGCGATCATTTTTCACAATTTTCGACATGGATTATCACGACAAGAGTGCATCGATGAACTAAAATCTTTCTATGGCTATGAAGCACCATCTTATAGCACTGTGAAAAACTGTTACAATGAATTCAATCGTGGCCGACGCTCGCTCAAAGACGAATTCCGTGAAGGTCGTCCAAAAACAGCCGTTGTTCCAGAAAACATCGATGCCGTACGTGAACTGATAATGCAAGACCGTCATGTAACATACCTTCAGATAGAGGCATCCCTATGCATTTCTCCCACCAGCATAGATTCGATATTGCATGAACACCTGGCCGTAAAAAAGGTTTGTTCTCGTTGGATCCCGCACAATTTGACAATCGCTCAAAAAAAGGCTCGTGTGGATTGGTGTAAAGAAATGCTGAAAAAATACGATTGCGGTGCTTCGAAAAACGTTTATAAGATCGTCACAAGTGACGAATCATAGATCTATGCTTATGAGCCCGAAACAAAACAGCAATCGACCGTGTGGGTCTTCCAAGACGAGCCAAACCCAACGAAAAAAAACACCAGAAATATATATAGCAGCCCTCGTAGTATCTTGCTATTTAAAATGTATTCTCCTATATCTCAAATTATCTCATCGTAATATTTTTTCAGTTATATATGTCATTGACACAATTAAAATTTTATATCTATGTGAAGACTGGTAGCCTTTTCTCCTTCTTATATACTTTTAAATAATGTATACATATATTCGTATGTATTAGGATGGGTTCTCTATTTTTTACTTATTGTCAGATAGAAAAATTCTAACTTTTTTTTTCTTCTTTCTTCTGGGGAGGGATGTTTCACCTTCTCACTTTTTTTCTGGCTACCCAGAAGATACTTGGTCTAAAACCGGAAATCGTGAGCTGCTTGAGTCTTATGTAAAAAATGGTCTCTGGCCATTCCCAAGTGATGGCGCTCAGAAAATTGCCTGAACTCCTACAAATGGCTCCAATTCCAACTACTTACAAAAATGTTTCTTTCAGTACTGATCCATGAACCTAACCGTTGAAAATATATAAACGATTGAAGTTCGATTGTCAGTGTATTAAGAAAAAAATATCCATTTTTTTAACCCACCCTAATGTGTATATGTGTCTATGTATGTATGAGTGTAATTCAAAGAACTTAGCCGCAATAAGAATTGTGTCACTTGGTAACCAAAAGTTAGTCAGCAGCTGCAGAATCGCAAGACAGTTATAAAAATATACATATGAAAAAATTCATTAGACATACTTATGTATTTATACACACACACATACATACTTACAAACACTTTCTCAAGCACAAAACCCTGAGAGTCTGCCACAAACAAGTTTAAAAATGAGTTGAAGAAAGAACAGTCAGCAGCAATCTGCTAGACGCTAAAGAAGAAGCTGAATGAACAAAAACTTATGAGAACACACACACACCGCCGCACACGTCTCATTTCTTTGAACTAAAGCTTGCAAATAAAAAAGCGGAATTTTATTATTCTGTGCATATAAATTACTTTCATTTTCACTACAGCGCTGCGAAAGTGTGTTAAGCCAGAGAATCTGTAAATCAGCATATGCGAATGTTGTGTATGTATGTGCGTGTGTCTAACAAAGCAACATAGAATAAAGTTAGAAACAACGAAGTCAAAGCAGACAAAGTTAAAAAAAGAAATAAAAATAAATAAAAAGGAAATTAAACCAGTTTCTTGGCTTAGTGTATTTATATATGTAAGTATGTATGCTTAGCTCTATATTTGGAAGTTTAAAAAGGAAGTTAAAAATTTTTCGACATAAGAATTCGCCCTCTATTAATATATTATTAATAATAAATAAACAGTTGACAAGCATAATAATTATTTTTGAATTTGACTTTTAACATTTTTTTTTTTTTTTTTTTTTTTTTTGTTGACAGCCATAAAATATATAGACATGTGCATAAAGCTTATCAGCTATTCTAAGTAGTGCAAAAACAGCCTGAAAACTGCACTAACTCTTTGCTTCAAGCCAAAAAGCTTTTACTGCATCGCACTGACAGACGCGCATTAATACTCGTATGTAACTACAAGTATATCTAACTGTAATTTTGCTTCATTGTGTATGTAAAAGCTTACTTTTGCCGGTTGCAAACGTCACTATTGTTGCACAGTCGGCATAGAACTAAAGTCATTCATTTGCTGTGTTATTGTATTTGGTAATCTCTTGAAACTAACATTTTTTACTCTCCGTGAACACTCTCTTCAAGTCGATAGATTTCTCTGCTGGAAAATTGTAATTCTCTTTGCAGAATTTTCCTTTTTAAAAATAATACAAGCGCTGATAATTGTAAACTTCGTTTGTCAAGTAATGATTTTTTCTTTGAATATTATTTTTTATTTAAAAATCAACTGTTTTCGCTAAAAGTAATTTAAGTTACTATTTTTGAAGTGTGAAAACAACAACGAATAATTTAGATTTTCAATTATTATTATATTTTTAATAAATAAATAATTTTTTTAATTCTATAAAAAATGTGTTGGATAATAAGTGCCTTTGTTCAGTAAACATTGTGATAAAAAAAATACCCGAAAATTGTAAATAAAACGCAAAATATTTAATTATTCAGTTATATTTATATTGTCGACTTAAAAGTAATCCCCACCTGATGTGATTCACTGATGCCAACGATGTTTTTAGTCCACGAAACACTTTTCATATAGACTTTTTGGGAGGCCTTCAGCGAAATTCGCTTTTTTTTCTTCGAATGAGTGTAAACGGGTTTCATTCCGATAACTGTTGACTTATTTTCATGAGAAACTCATACGTCCATGTCTCATTGGCAGTTATAATGCTCTCACAAATTTTACGAATGGAGCAAGAACGTGTTCAATACCCAAAACGTCCACCAAATTAATGCGAATGACTCGCATTCGCAACAATTCCGCACACGAAATTCGGTTAGAAATATAAAATTTGAAACAAATTCTTTCTTCGATATTTTTATCCATTGTAAAAATCGCAACGCACTACTGAAGTGTCCCGACTTAAGCAGCTGCTGCCAAACTGTTTGACAGATCGCGTTCGTATTTGGCATAGCAATTAAAGACAGTACTACCAACTTAGCACAAAACATTTTTTAGAAATATCATTTACCGGAAGAATTTTTTTTCACAATGTTTTTCATGTGAAATAGCACCCAATTTCTTTTCTTTTGAATGAAAATCAATTGAAGCCAAGAAACGTTGAAACACGATTTTGTAATGCGGCTTAAAGCTGCAAAAAGAAATCACTTTTGAGAAACCTAGCCAATCAGCTAACCCAATGCTATACCAAATATCATTACGCCAAGGTATTCGTGCCATCAGAATGCCGCGCTGTATTGTGAGCGTCTCAAATCGAGTGAATTCAATAATGGAGAACGCTACTGATAATAACTCGACTGCCGAAAAATGCTCGGAGTTCGCGCCAAAATACGATGCAATAATTTTCAATCATGACAACCTACGGTCTCATGTATCAAGACCGGTTGAAAACTTTTCGGGAAACAAGGGCTGGAAAGTTTAACTTCAACCTCCTTACTTGTCCTTTTGAATACCGTTTGCTTCAGTAATTGCCGAACTCCCTTACAGAAATACAGTTCACAACAAAAGTGAGTTTAAAAAAATGTCTTGAGTGTTTCTTGATTCAACCATGCCCGCTCATTTGTGTTTAGATGGAATCCACAACTTTTCAGAATGATGGGAAAGCCTCAGATGAGAAAACTATGAGTAATACCATTTTATTGTTGCAGTTGCAGAAAATAGTAATTGATATTATCAAAAATCTCTGGAAAAAAGCCTGTTGAAAAATAAAGTAAAATTCCAAAATTTCGAAACCATATTTTTACATTACACTGTCGTCTATACAAATACATATGGCTTTTAAGAGTTACGTGGGTTTACAGATTTCTAGAAATCGATTTTTTTATTACCTTATTAAATTCTGCAACACCCCAAAAATATTGTCTTCAATCCGTGTAATAGTTCCGGAGATACATCCTTGAAAATTTGTGCTCTCGAAACTAGCCAGGATAAGTCAGTCTTCCACCGCGTTTTTCCCAAAACTGTGTTTTGGAAGTCGGTTGGCAAGATTTCTCGAAAATTACTCAACCGACCTTAATGAAATTTTACACTGGTCTTTAAGATACAATTCTAACAAAAAAAATTTGTTACAAAAATGTCTGTCAAAAATCCAATTTTCAGTTTTTTTTCTTCGTTTAAGTTCTAAGTTACGGTTTTAACTAAAATACGTATTTTTTCCTGTTTAGATGATCCTTTGTGAGGAGTTATCCTACCAATGAGGGCGCATCATTTACACGAAGGGTCACCGAAAATGACGTCGTAATAGCCGAGTGTAAAATATATTTATAAAATATTATTTTTCAATAATTTCAGATTTTTTATGTTAGTAATGTATGTTGTAACAATTAAATTTCTAATAAAATATTTTATTTTTTACATGAGAAAAAAATTTTTGAAAGAAATGATGTTTTTTACCAGAGGAAACCCATGTAACCCCTAAAGATATGTAAAGGGGTCAATAAGGGAACATTTTTTTCATAGAAATTTTTATTCTACAATAGAACTGTTTCACATATCATGAGGTATATCATGGAGTGTATAAAAATTTTTTTCGGAGTTTTTTATAACATCTCTCGGCTGGGTAAATGAGATGCGTGATTTCACTGGTGGACACGATATATCATGTTTGGATCACCTGAAGTTTTTTCGGAGTTTTTTCATGAGATCTGTCGGAGAAATGGCTGGGTGAAGGAGATGCGTCATTTCACTGGTGGACACGATTTCTCATGTTTGGATCATCTGAAACACAAAAACCCAATTTATTCTTAAAAAGTACGAGTACATGAATGGTTATCAACCCTACTAGAATCATGAAAAAATGTTGATAAATAAAAAAGTAATTAACGTTTTTTTTTTTTTTTTAATTTTTCTCCATGTTTTTTTACATAAATTTTGTCATAACATTGTCAATAAATTATAAAAAAATTATGAATTAGGAAATAGGGACGATAGCCAGGCGTTTTGTGAACATTTAAAGAAAATTAAGCAAACCGGTTAAGTAGTTCGATGTGTTTTGAGAAAAACGCGTTTCGAGCTCTCCGAACGTCGAGCGATATTATAATTTTTGTGCCTTTTTCGAAATCTTCTAATGGTAAAGTGGGTTTTTACATTAATTCTAAGGCTATAAGGGAACAGAAAATGCAACAAAAAAATTTAAAAAAGATTACTCTATTGACCCCTTAAATAGCCGCTTATAATGAGTTCAAAAGGAGCATTTCAAATATGACATCTGATAGCTATAAAATAAGTTATGAAAAAACAGTTAAGCACCTTATGTGCGTCATATTTCTATGTAAAAGGAAACTTATCTGGTTGGGAATAAACTTGGGTAAATATTTTAAAATTATATCATAAGACACCTTTGAAACCCAAACAATCACAGACAATAGCACTTAATGCTAAAAATATAACAAAATATATATCTATCTAATTATTCGTTAATATAAAAGGCAACAAAACAAACACACGCACTTATACAAATTTTCCGTATACCATATAAGCACACATTGATCAGCTGTAGCGGAAATTACTGCAACAACAACACTTTAACCTTTGAAAAAGATTATCGACCGGCTTTTACTTCATTAAAATCTTAACTGTATTTTTAATACATTTTATTAAAAGGTAATCATTTTAACAAATTTAAAGCGTGAAAAGTTACAAAATTTCTAGCCAATTGGCTCGTATGCCCTTGCTGCAAGTTCGTGGCTTAAGTCCTTCGTTTTCAGCAAATCGAATTTACGCTCCCTTTCAAATGTGCCAAAACAACATATGCGATTTCACGCTCACTTTCTGGCGGTGCTCTTATACGCAACATCACGCGCCACCACAGCTCTTTGCGCTAACGGTACATAAGAAACACAAAAACAAATACAAATTGCTTACAAACAAATGCCATGCCATTCACCAGCTTGAAACGCAATGAATTAGTTCAGTCATTCATCGCAATTACAACGATCGCAACGCTCAAAATTTGCATATTCATTCGCCGCACACGAGACGGTCTCAGCGCTACTCACGCTCTCGTTTGCGCTCCGCGAATGCGTTTGCCATTCATCAGTTCATTCATTGAAAACACGAAGCAGTCAGCGAGCACACGTACGAATGCCAGCTGAGTTCGTACGAAGTGACAAGTCGGCTGCTGAGCTAGAGACCAAAGCTTTTTCTACAACTTTGTGGCACTTCTTAAGCTGATGCAGCTAACCAACATCTCAGCTGTGTTGCGGAGCGCGCTGCCGCGTGGACGCGCTCGTGCAGTAGCAGCAACGCTGCCGCCAAAGTGAGTGGCGCTGAGTGCAAAAGCACGCGCATTCTTTACAAAGCTCGATGTTATCGCACGCTTTGAAGGTGGCGCAGGCGTCGCCGCTGACGCAGCGCACACGAACAGCGTTGCAGTGCAATTGCAGCTCTAGCCGCTATAGCTAGCGCTCGCTGTTGATCTAACGTCTAACGTTTAGCGTAGACGCCGCTGCATGGTCGCTCGCCAGTTCATTCGCAAGGTTTTATATATTCGTCCAGTTGGCGAGTGGAGCTCAGTTTGGTGCTTAAGCGCGGGGCGTGTATCTCGTACTCTGGATTAGCTGTTGGTTGGACGCAGTGAATTAACTGTAATTTTGCTAATAATTTGGGGCAAATTTTTTCTTGTGGGACAAATGTGCGCGCATTGCGGTGCGAAGTAGAAAACGATTAGTGTCAAATTAAACGGATATCCTCGAACTAATTTCACAAAACCAAAAACAAAAAAATATTGGAATAAAAGCAATAAATAATAAGCAACAACTGCAACATTTTTTTCTTTTGACAAAAGCCTAATTTGTGTAGAAATTCAGCGCTTTTCAATAAAGAAAAAAAATACTTTAAAAATGTGTTAAATATTTTATTAATAAAAAAGTTAATTTGAAATATTTTTTTGTGTGTCGTAACAGGGTTAGATATCGCCCATATCGCTGAACCTTAAATTAGCTCCAAAAATTGTGCTACTTCTGAAGTGAGTGTACACAACAAACTATTTGTTCGAGAAAAAAGAGCATAAATTCAAAAGCAATATATAAATTTTTTAAACACTAAAAAAATCTTGTTTGGAATTGAAAAGAAAACTGCAAAATATTGTGTTGTGCCAAAAAAATATTCGCAATGTATAAGAAAATGTCGGTCAAGTGGAAATTGTTTAATGGATTACAAGTGTCAGCTGTTCTGTTGGCGCTGATTGCACTTAACACGGATATACAAACAGTGCAGGCGGTACGTGTGAGCGGACAACGCAGCAAAGGTAGGTGGCATTATGTGAAGGAAATGGGACTGGAAAAATAACCGCGGTGGAATAGAAATAAATGTGCGAAAAGCGTTAATGCTTATAGCGGAAATGCGCTCAAGGATAACAAGATGCAAAAAGATTATATAGATTATCATGAAGTTAAATGAACAAAGTCATATAGTTACCAAATGCATAAAGTTAAAAGGCAAAAGTTATATAGTTTCCAACAGCAAATCAAATTTAACACGCAAGGCCAAGTGCAACAGAAATATTAATTCTTGGTTGTTTAGAAGTCAATGAATATTATTTTTTAACACTTAAATATACTACTACAACGGTTGAACTGGAAACAGTTTTTTTATTATTAAAAACAGAACCATTAATTTTTTTTTAGTATTAAAAAATAACAAATTTGTACGAGAAATACTTATAAAAATTCAAAGCTGCGAGCAAAAAACCTTAAGTGAGCAGGAATATGCATAAATAAGCCTAAGAAGTGGAAAATTGGTTACCACACATTTAGAAATTTTTCTGAGAAATTATTTTTAATATTAGTAAACTAATATGAGACTGCTATTGTTTATAAAAAAGGACATATTTCTTAGATTTCAATAGTAAATCTACTTTTAGGGCAACTAAAATACCACTAAGCGCAAAAAATTTTAATACTTTTTTAATATTTTTAAAATTCTTAACTCATTCTTTAAAGTCTATGTGTCCCTCACAAAGTAATCTCTCTTGGCCTCAATATACTGCCCACATTTTTTAGAATCCCTGAAACAGTTGTTGAAGTCAATTTCCGGATTAGCCTTCAATGGGCATAGCGATTCAAGTTTAATGTGTTCAATTGACTCAAAATGATTTTCCTGGAGCGGTCGGATTAATATTCTGATGAAGACGATGTTGGCACCAATTTCACAACCTTTCCACCTTAATTATTTTACTTTATTGTTATCGTCTAAATGAATTCTATCTTGATAAATATGGCTCCTGAAAAAACTTTTTTTATAATACGGCGGCTCTGTAGTAAATTTTATTTGGTCGAAAGATAATGTTTTGTCCTTTTTATTCGTTACAATGCTGACGGAGATTTTTTATACCTAAAAATATTAATTTGTTAATATTTTATTCTTAGTTATTTCATTGCCATTGTTACTAGTAAATGACTAACTAAGGAACAATTTGTTTTGGTTATTGTATAATACAAAATAATTAATGGTGCTTTGCGTATAAATTGCAGAGAGTCTGATTACTGACCTTTTCATAGATGATATGTTATAAAAAATCCATGAAAACCTTACTTAGAAAGCCGAATATCTCGAGAAGTTCTAATGAATTAAAATTTCCTACAAGTTTGTCATTAACATTTTTTCTATAGCTCTTGTCATTTACAAGATATATACAAAAAAATTCGAGTTTCGTGCAAAAATCAGGTTTAGAGCCCCGTACTACCTCGACGGTGTGAGTTACGACTTTGTTGCACTGAGCACGTTTGTAGAGTGAACAATTCTGAGAAATATGCGTCTAAAATGAAAGCGATGCCATAAAATACCTCTGAGCTGTAGGAATTTAAAGGTAAAAAGTCACGATTGTAGGGTATTTTCAATGGAAAATTTTTACATGCCTTGGTCCAGTTTTTAATGTTAATATTATGGGTTAAAATTTTCAGGGAATTTTTTATTTATTTTTTAGGGTATTTCCAAGGAAATTTCGTGACAAGATTGAAAAAAATTAATAGTTCAAAAAAATCCTATTATATGCATATATTTCTTTTTTGATATTAACACCAACAGTTCAAAATGCTTGATGAGTTGGATTAATATCAGAAATTGAAATTGCGTGCATATAACGAACTTTTTTGCAGATTTTGGACATTATTAATCTCATATAGCAGAGCAAAAAATAACAATAATTAACTGCAAGAAGCTAAGCCCAACATACACATGAAACCAAATTTTATATAAATTAAGCATATGCCTCCACGTGTGTCACGCACGCTCTTAAAGGCATTGAAATAATACAGAAAATTTACTAATTTTGAACCAAAAACTTCAATGTCACAAAAACGCGTGCCACAAACGTCTTTAACGAAAATCGAAATTAAATATTTAGATTTCGATTTCACAAACGCAATGGACAAAAACAAAATCTAATTGAAAAATGCGTTAGACAAGACAAAGCGCAACACTCGAGCGCTGCCCACCTGCTCACCATTAATCATGCGTTCATTACTCACGGCGCGTTAAAGATGCGCCACCGTCAACAAGTCAATGTGGTCAACGCCGCCGGCAATGCCCAGACAGCTAACAGAAATCATCTTTCACACTTTAACGGTTAAGCAGCTGCAAGCAAATAAATTGAATATTTTTGTTGTATTTGCAATATTATATTCAATATTATTCTTATTTATTTCTGTTTGACATTTAATAGATTAGCGCTACGAAGGTGTTGCAGCTGACGCCAGCTGACACTTATTTTGATATTTTTTGTTTTAAGATTGTTATTGCTACCGCATACAATAGCCACTAAATGAATCTTAAGCATCTGCAATAAATTCACTGTCACTTCTGGCAGCTCTATCAATGTTGCACCGGTTTCACTGTTATTTGGAATTATTTTCGTGCATCTCTCTTTCACAGCAAACAATGCCAGCGGGCAGATGTTATTCGAAAACATTGCAATAATAACAATAATAAGCGTAGTGATAAAACAGCCATGTAGCCATCAATCTCACTTATTCATCAGCACATAATTGCCTGCTTCTGTTTTGACGAGCTTGCCGTTTGTACACAACAAAGCTGCAGTAGCCGCTGTATGCCAGCTGTTAGTATTGGTAAATTGCAAAAAAATGAAAGTAAATTTAATTAATGTAATCATTAGCTTAGTCGCTGCAGCAATGAGTTTGTTGCCTAAGCCATTGTTTTGGTAGCGGAGCCATAGTTGTGGGAGGTGTTAAGTAAATACCGAATACTCGCTTACATAGTTTAGCAGACAATGTGAGAGAAATTGCATTCACACAACACAACAACAGCGCATATTGTGTCTTAGTCATGTTTTATTTCTGAAATGTTATTAGTTTTTTTTTTTTGTGTGTGTGTATGTGTAAGACGGCGGCAAACTGCAGTTGGTCTAAAGAAGTTCGTTGCTTGAGTCTTTTGAGTATTGAGTGTGTGCTGTGCAGCAAAGTTCGTTGTTCGGCGCGCTCAATCGCACACACATACTCACATGCTAATGCATTGCAGTGTTACTGCATTCTTTATATGTTGTGTATACATATATGTACATATGTAGCTGCAATGGTTTGTTTATTGCGTGTTTTAATGCAATTAATCTGCATTTCAGCGCTGCTGGTTTTTTCTTATTAATTAACAGCAACTGGTCATTATTTTATTAGAATTGTTAAAGTAAAATATTATGCAAAAAACTTATATATGCGTTATACATATACATATATATCATGGGTTATTGATTTCAGAGGCTTAAACGTCTAATCAAAGGATAATGATGCATATGCGGCTATATTTATATATGTAAGATAAATAGACAAGGATTGCACAGCAACCTTAAGTATAGTACAGTTATATTCAATACCCTCTTCTATTAATGAAATAATTATCGTAATCTGTGAAAGTTTAAACAATCTTAATCTAGCACATATTTTTAATTTATTATATAACATTTGCCAAATATAAAAAAGAGGTATATTTAGAACCTTTTTTTCTTGACCATGTATTCTAGTAAACCAACTTTGGTATTTACTATTATTATAGCACTTTTACTATTATTTTGCGAATTCGAACTAATTTCAAGGTCTGACTTCTCACATAAAAACTTTTTTAATTATAAAGTTAAAAACGAGTATAAATGCAATATACACCTATTGGACACTCTTGTTTAAGAAAATTACTTTAAATAATTGTGAAAAATAATTTACTGAGAAAAATCTTAAAAATAATGTACATACACATATGTATAATGTCACCTAAAATTCAAAATAACGTAATATCACTTTTCATAAGTTTATAGGCGAAGGAAAAACGATATAATAGAAATCACTGATATTGAAGCAAAATTTTAATTTTGGTTATAAAGTGGTTACATAACCAATATATAAAAAAAACTGTTATTTATTGGTTATATATAGTGGTTGAACTCTCTTTTGATTTGTTTAATGATTTTTGAATATTAGGTGGCGATATGCATTTTTCTGAATAGCAGTATGATTATATTTCAAATAATTTGTGTTCTATATTTTTGTTTAGTTTTATTAAAATTTCACCAAAAAATTTTCACCTGATCAAATTTGAACCGGACTGACAAAAATAAATGTTCACTATTTTAATTCAAGTATTTCTCATAAATAGTTTCCTAAGCTAATATAAGCTTTCCAACGCTTAAACCAAGTTTCCAAGCACTTGGTATAAACCTCCACTACATCTGATCAAATTTGAGCCAGATTGACAAAAATATAAATTTTTACTACTTTTATTCAAATATTTCACATAGAGAGATTCTAATTTAGCCAACATAAACATGTCGACACTGTAACCAAATTTCCATACACTTGGTATAAGCCTCCGCTAATTCATACATCTGATCAAATATGAGCCGGATTAACAAAAATATAAATTTTTGCTATTTTAATTCAAATATTTCTCATAGATAGTTTTCTTGGGAAAGACGCTAAAATCAGATTTCCAAACACTTGGTCTAAGCCTCCCCTCATTCCTATGTCACTCATAAGGGCCTCAGCTGCGTTGCCAAGTGTCTCTTTTGTGACCTCTCGACGTCGCTTTTGGAGAAGATTCAAGTTTTTGGTATATGTGTAGCATTGAAAAATTTATGAAAAATTTAAGAGAGTTGTTGAGACGATCTATACGGAATTCTGAGGCCAACTGCTATCTCTCGGTTGACCACACGTTTCTTTAATTGGATGGACGACTCGCTTAAGGCAAGCTTTCTAAGACAGCACTCAAAACTTTGTGCACAAAGTGCTCTTCCAACATTTTCAACGATTCCGTAGTCGTTATTCTATAAACAACAGAAAAAATTCAAGTAAATGGTGATCGTCAAACGAGCCTTTCCTCAGATTAGATAGATATAGATCGTTAGATAGATAGATAAACAAGCACTAATAGATATACGAAGAAAAAACTTCATATCAACATATAAAAAGTGTTTGCTAAACTAAGAAGAGTTCAATCAGACTTCAATTTTCGTAACTTTTGCATCCTAAAGATCAAAAATTATTTAAATATTCAAGCATTTTTCACCGAAATAATGCAACGTATAGTAAGCATTGACCCAGTAACCTAACAAAACTTTACCTTCTGTAAATATGCATATATTTGCAACCGATGGTATTAAATTCTAAACTCTACCTACAATCATTTAAAAATACATACAAACATATATGTTTACATATTGCAAATCAAAAGCAATCCCGCCAGTTACTACGTAAATACATTATGACATACA
Source organism: Bactrocera zonata (assembly GCA_037783105.1). Classification (NCBI taxonomy): domain Eukaryota; kingdom Metazoa; phylum Arthropoda; class Insecta; order Diptera; family Tephritidae; genus Bactrocera; species Bactrocera zonata. Next base: position 233,998 of record JBAWJQ010005149.1, on the reverse strand, counting down.
TACACAAAATCTTAATTACAAAATGTCGATGATTTTGTAACAACAAAAGAAATAAGCACACAAGTTCAACTGAAGAATTCCATAATCAAAATAAAACTCAAATTCTAAACAAAGCAAGATCGAAAACAAAATATTCCAATAAAAATCGAACGAACATCGCATGCAACCTCATAAAAATGCCGAGCAAAAAATTTTGTTACAAAATATGCACAAACACACATATGTACGACCAACAAAACCTGAACTCCACACACATGTTTGCAAATCGATTGCGGCAAGTGGCAGCATCAGCAGCCAGCAGACAAACTGGCTTGCGCAGCAATGCGATGCAACGCCGTCGCAGACATTGACAAATGCCGGTCAGTTGTTATAAACATAAATGTAACAAAAACAAATCAGCTAAAAATAATGCAGAGGTTGATTGCCAGATAACCAGATTGCCAGAAAAAACAAACGCGGCGGCATGTTGCCATTTGAAGTATATTTGCAACTGCAGCCGCCGCTACACCGAGTGTTGGTGATTGCTGCTTTTGTGCTACGAAAACACCACACACAACAAATAGCAGAAGAGTAACAAAACAAAGCCGTTGAGAACAACAAAACTTGAAAATATCAAATGTTGCAAAAACAACAGTTGCAAATATGCTACAATTCAACGAGTGCCACAGTTTAACTATGTGTGTGAGCTATGTGCCACTTGGCAGAGAAGAAGATGTGTCACAACAAAAAATCGTTTGTGTGCGTACGGCAACTACGAAAACAGCTATAATACATATTGTAAAGCATTTTATTCGTGTTGAAGTGATGAGCGCTTGAAATGACAGAAGATGACCACAAAAAAATTTACACGGTTGCATTAGTTGAATGCCGTTGCTGTTGCATTGTGCAAAACTGGCGCAAAGTAAGTGTGTCTGCTGATTGAGGAACAACATTTAACTGTCCGTCTTCACTTGACTGTTGGTGGAAATAATAATTGATGAAGTAAATGTTCACAGCGCTCAAAAAAAATTTTGATTTTACTCATCCCCCAAATTCTATTTCTATTCGAAAGGATACATTATAACCTAAATATATATATAAAAAAAATATATATATATATATGTATACCATGCGGTGTAGTCATCTCTTGATTCTACGGCCTCACTATTGATACCTCTTCCTATGTATCATGCAGTGAGGGCCCCAGATGCTTACAACGTAGTCTTGCCAATACTGGACAAATGCACAAGAAATGCTCCATTGTTTCCCTGCTGTCCTGCTTTTGACATTTTCTGCAATCTTCTCGATCTGTCAATCCCATTCTGCGAGCGTGTGTCGCCACCAGACAGTGATCCGTTAATATTTCCATCATGTTCCTACAGTGCCTTCTATCGAGTGCCAAAAGGATTTTTGTATACACTATTTTTTGGGTCCACTATTTCATTGCACTCGATTTTTTTGTGATCTTGCACCCAGTAGAAGTAAATTTGTTAGCTTCTGACAACACTTTCCACTGCCGCCCTGCTTCCCAAGACACTTCTGTCCGATATGCGATACTATCGTTACCGCCTTGATAGCTGCTTGGCTGTCTATGTAGATGTTGATTCTGGAATTGCCTGCAGGTGCATTAAAGGCCAGCTCCGTGACTCTCGCAATAGCAAAGACCTCAGCTTGAAGTATACTGCAGTAGTCCGACAACTTAAACGGTTGCTTAGGCCTAACTCTGGACAACATATTCCCATACCAACTTCACTTTCCATTTTCTAGCCATCCGTACAGATATTTAGAGTGTCGCGCGTAGCTAATATGCCTTAATGCTAGCCATCTTTTCCCCTTGTTTACTTTGAACCTTCTCTCCTAGTTGAACAGTGGAATCATCTAGTTACTTACTTACTACTTTAGGTTGCTTCGATATCAAATATACTATTCGAAAAAACACACATACTATATTTTATAACTGAGACAATCATGAAGAATGCAGCATTGGAAGTTCTCTAACCTCATAGTACTTCAATATTTCCTTCTCAAATCTAATGCTTGCTAGCTTTTCGCCATATTTCTAATATATGTGCTGTTCAGTGCCGTAGTTCGCTTCCTTATCATTTTATTAATATCTATTCCCCAATGAGTTGCTTAGCTTCTTTATTTTGGCGCAAGCTCTTTAGACATAAATATTCTATATACACACACTCTTATGTTGCTTCACGCATGTACTATATATACATATATACATAGAAAATATACAAGTCTAACCAGAAGCAGTTCACGTGTCTCAATTAACGTCTTAAATGGCTTGTGACAAGCAGAAGCGAGCAATCCTGTCTAGGCACTGACATCAGCAAAGCTTAAGCAACGCATAATAACTATATGACCACAAATACAAGTATATTTGCTTACTTGTACGAGTTTGTGTTGTATGTGCTTGACATGCCTATTGCATATTAACAACTTCATGCGTTCATGCACTTGTTGCAGCAGCGACAACAGTTGGTTTGCCGTTTTGCGCCATATTTCATTTTATTTACTTCTATATGTCTTTATTACTATATATTTCATAAAAATAAACCTAATTGCAACACTGTTGCGCCACTAACATACATAAAAACTGTAAACAAAAATATTGTCACTTTTGTGTAATTTTAATTTGTGCATTTTTTAATTTCCTTCCTACATTCCCATTTTCACAACATACTGTTGCATGTATTTTTTTTTTACTGTTGTTATTTTTTGCTTGCACTTAAGTGAGACGGTTACACTCCAATTTAGCAAATCGCAATTATACAGCAAATGCATATTTTTGGTTGACTTGAACGAGTTTCCACTTGTGACATAATTTCAATGCTTATGATAACTTTTTCACTTAATTTTTTTTTTTTTTTTTACCACAGTGCATAATATGCAGACTTGTAGGTTTTAGCTGCCTTTTATGCCTTTGTTTATGTGTGTAATATTTTTTATTCTGCTTAGTATTACATATAACTGCTTATAGTGGTATAGTATATTCATAACTATCTACTATATTACAACTTGTCATCATTAGCTTGCCTTTTTATATTATAAATAAATCTTTTATATATATATACATATATTTATATATTTTTTTCTTGCCACCGGCGACCGACATTTGTGTATGTACGGCGTTTTTATAACAAGCACCTGTTATAGCTGTACTTATAGACATGTCTTGTTGTTTCCTTTTGAAGGTGATGTCAGTCAACATGGCGTATAAGCGACTTTTGACTGACATAAAAGACTTTTCAGATGCATAGATATGAACGGTTATTGCGTTCGTATGAAATTGGTTCGTTGCTTGCTTGGTTGGCAAAACATATTTATTCAATTACATTTTCAAATTCAACAATAAGTTGTACATATTGTGTCAGTTGCTTAATTTGTAGCCGAACAAGACACGCAAATGCTGCCAAGTGGTTGGAAATATTGATTTTTCTAAAGTTTTTAGCAGATTTGAAACAATTTTATACCCTGAACAGGGTATATTGGGTAGTCGAGAAAGTCTTTTCGTATTTCTAATCAAACATTAACTTAGTTTTTATATTGAAAATGAACTTTAATGAACCAAATATGTACCATTTTAGTCGACCTTTGGATGCATCAAAACTTCCTAGGCAAGCTCTCCCAGTTTTTGGCGAGTCATCAAAGATGTGTGCGGTCCGGCGTTGTATTTATGGAAGACGAAGCCCTTTCTGTTGATCAGTTTTGGTCGTTTCTTTCGATTGCTTGCTTCAATCTCATTAATCCTGGGTTTGCGACCATTTTTTGAGCTTCACCATGCTTGGACCATGATCCTTTTCGCACATTATTGTCGTATTCGATTCATTCTTCGTCTCTTGTTACCATTTGCTTCAGAAATGGTTAAATTTTATTTCGTTTCAGCAAAGAATTGCAGATGTTGATTCGGTCCATTAAGTTTCTCATAGACAATTCATGTGGTACCCAAAGATCGAGCTTCTTTTTGAAGCCAGCCTTTTTTAAATGGTTCAAAACCGTTTGATGATGAATGTTAAGTTCTTTAGCGATGTCATGGCTGCCTAAGTGACGGTCCTGATTAATCTTTTCATTCATAATTTCATCGACCCTTTCAACGATAAGTCGACCAGAGCGAACGAAAGTGAGTGAACCATTGTTGTGTGTTACACGAACTGATACAGCATCGTCTCCGTAGACTTCACAAATTTCATTGGTTGCTTGCGTGGCATTCCTCCCTTTTTTATACAAAAATTTCAATATAACGAATTTCTTCATTATTTTCACTCATTTTTGAACAGCTATAATTTTTTTTCAGCTTCCTCAAATTTAATTTCTATTTTTTTTGGTTAAATGAAGCTTAGAATCTCACCTTTCCAATACTCTATGGTGTGACATAATGTGATTGGTAGCACTGGAGATATACGACTGCAACGACATCTATTGATAAAATATGAAAACACTTTTTCGACTACTTTGAAAAGAGCCTGGAATTACTTTTCCTTCAGAACCAGATGAAGGTGCTTCTACCTGCATTTTTAAACATTCATATATCATTTGCATTCAAGCAAAAAATTTAAATTGTATACAGTTTATCAAAAAACTGAACCAGTTTTCTATAGCTTCATGGAATGGTCGAAAATTTAATTTTTTTATTATTAATTAGTATTTTTGTTTGCTAGAAATATTCTACAATACTTGTATGCTTTGTCATATTTTATACTAATATTTACTTGACTTCAAAATCAGTTTATTGGCGCACTAGGAGAAATCAAGAAGCAAACAAGCAAAAACAAACAAATATATTTATTTCATAATAACAAAAATATGCGGCGATTGCAAAATACGAGTAGCCAAAGGACGCAAGTGCAAGCGTGCATTCAAGCATTTAGCAAACACACAGCTACTTACACACATACAAATATGTTTATAGTCTATACACACATTAAAATGATACGTTTGCAACCATTGCTGTGAAATAACAATAACTGGAACTGTAACTGTTACAATAACAAAAAAATAACTGCATTTACCCACAACTATATGTATATGACATTCTATACATATGTATGTGTAATACATACATATATCAAGCTTATGTCTACGACAGACTTCAATTATTGATTAGCCCGCTAGTACGTATGAGCGATTAGAGCCACATTTGCCACTAATCGCTAGTGAGACAGAGTAGGCGGCTGCCTTGGCTCTACTTAAAAGCTTCAAAAGCAAATACGAGTAAATCGTACACACATACATACATAAAAAAAACAGTTAGCGGCGTAACAAGTAAGCTGTTGGCGCTGATCAAACGACAGCCTGTCTGTGGCAGTTACAGGCCTCACAAGTGCATGCCTGTGCCAGTATGTGTGTATGCGCATAAAAACTATTGCGTGATTGGAAAAAATGCGAGATTTTAATTAAAAAATATGTAAAGTGTCGGTTGGTATTTGGACTTGGGGATTTCAGTGATCGATTCAACACAAATGTTGTTCATCACTTTTGGTTTCTTTTCTTTTTGTTCTGTAGAAGAGAAGAGCGTACTATTTTTTGTAACTCTTTTTATTGCTCTCACAATATTTTGCTCAAATGATTTTCTGATTTTAATACAATTTTCCTTATTGTAGTGTGGTTTCTTGTGGTAGGAGTTATACTGGGTCAAGGTAATAATAAGGCATAGTACATACATAGGAAACTGAAAAGCGAAGGTCCTTCATATAAATATTAAGAGCTCATACTTAAAGAGCCCTTTTAAGGTTTCTACCATTCAATATTTCACGGCATGAAGTAAAAAAATCGATATTTTTGACCCACCCCACTGCTTACTCATATTCAAATATCAAAGTTCATTTACACTAGTTACTCATACGCCCCGCACCTCTAACTGGCAAACGCATGTTGATGCGCTCCAAAGGCGGAAATCCAAAAAATGTACAATAATGAATTGAACAGCACATCAATTATCAAGAAAAAGCTGGCTTGTGTACGAAATCCTCAAAATAACCGGCAATATTCGCACCTGTGTGTGAAAGATCATAAAGTTTATTATGCATTTTTAAAGCATGGCAACACCATCAGCTAAATTAATCCATGTATATTATTTTTTTGGAATTTATAACACACTTTTGTTCACAATCCGGCAATTTTTGTTTACCGCTTTCTTTCCACAGCGTGGTTTGGGTGAGCTAAAAAGTGCGTTCATCTGCAAAAATTGACTTGCGTCTCGTCTCCTTTTGTTGAACTCGCTGCTTATTGCAGCCATATTTTTTTAGCATTTACCATTATTTTCATTTCGATTTTATTGTTACCTCTTAAATGTGTTTTTTTTATTATCATAACAATATGCTTCACTTAATGAATAGCGTTAGCTTCCATAGTAGATATGAAAGCTGCTTTGTGGCGCGTGTAAAGCGGATTACTCAAAACGGTTAATGAGCTTAGTGGTTTATATGGACTGTATGTATATCGAGGCTTTTCTAGCTTAATTGAATGCATTACCAGCTATTTACAGCTAAATAACAATCGCATCTAACCGTTATTCAAATGCCATTTGCTATTGAATACACGCAATTTGGAGATAAATTTCGTTTTCGTTGCTTTTTCACTTTCATTGAAATGTAACTGTAAACAAACGCATCACAAAGCGCTTACGTTAGTTTGTTTGCTGGAAATTGTAAACAATATATATTGGTATTAAGCAAATCCACTTTGTATTAATGTGAAAGGCAGTTTATATAGTTTTATGCGTGAATGCAATGATGAAGAAGATTTCATAAGAAGTTGAATTAGTTGCTCGCTTCCGCTTGAATAAAATACGTTTGTGCGTAGCTATATTTTTTACGTAGTATGGCTTGTGTAATTCCGCTGTAAATATAATTTCAGAATAAGTTTTTTTTGATTTACACTTTCACTCTAACATCGTGGAGGTGATATTTTAGTTGGTTTGTTCTTGGACTTTCTATACATCATATTGTTTATCTGTCGTAAATTATCTCTTCAATTTCCACTTATGCTTCATTCAGCATATTTTTTTATGGGACTTACAACCGATCTTGGGACTTCTTCTTTAATGCCATGTGTGGAAGTTTACGCATGTGAGGAAAGATTTCTGAGCGCCATTCACTTGAGAGTGGCCAGAAATGATTCTTTTACATATGGCTCAAACAGCCATGACTTTCGGTCTTAGACCAATCATCCTCTGGGTAGCTAAAAAACATCCGTTTGAAGACGAGCTGAACTGAGATGGCGAACGATCCTTCCTTAGGGTAGCCGGTGGATTTGAGACCTGCCACGTAAAACGCCCTACCAATAAAAAGAAGAAAACAGCTTCGATCTTGGCTCTGGTCACATCAAAAGCTGTATCTTCTTCAAATAGAATCATTACTTCACAACTTTTGAAAGAGATTACAGTCATTATTTTGTAAAAACTTTTCATAAATTGGTTTCGGAAAGAAGGTCTGCAGTTTGCATATCATCATGATGATTATCCTTTTTTTTACACGATTTTCGGAACTGTAGATCTCAGATATAATCGTTGAAGCTCAAATTCTCTTCCCTCTCTTTAATTAATCATTCATAAGGACTATTTAAGGTGTACTCTCTTTCGTTTTTTTCTCTCTCTATCTCTCTTTTTGTCTCTTTCTTTTTTGCTGTCTCTCTCCCTATTTCTCTCTGCTTCTTTCGTCTCATTTCGTGACATCGTTTTTGAGATATCGATCTGAAATTTTGCCCACGTCCTTTTCTCGCCCAGAAGCTATCGGATCAGTACAGCATACAGCTGTCATACAAAATGAATAATCAGAATCGGTTGTTTGTACGGAAAACTTTTTTATTTGAAAAATTATGCTCATGAAATTTGGCACGAATTATAAACTTACGTAATAATGTAATCTCCAAAGAAATATTCAGTTCAGATCACCATAGCATATAAATAGCTGTCCTACAAACGCATAAGGCATAACCACAATCCAGCCACAAATTCCGCAACACTTTCTTACAAGTGGATCATTAAAAAGTGTCCTAAAAATTATGCTAAAAAGCGGATCAAAAATGGCCAAGGAAATTAAGCTTCCTTGAAAAACGTGCTCATTACGCTATTAACACGCCAACAATTTGTGCTAATTACAGCAAGCGTTTGAGCTAGTAAGCCGCTTAATTAGGCGAAAGTGTTTGCCAAAACCACCGATTAATTTATGCGCCTTTGTTGATTAAGTCGACGACAACTAAAGTGGGGAATTTATTTTGAGTGATTTTGTGTACGTGTGGCGCATTTCACAATTTCACTAATGTCATAATAGAGGTGTAATTACAGCATAAAAATGCCTGCAACAGAATTGGCAGCACTTTTCCACTGGCATCCTCATGCGCATGCGCAACAGCATTTGGTGTTTATTAATAGCCAGATTGACCGCAAATTCCGTTTAACTCTGTAGTTTGTGGATTATGGATTCCGTTTGATTTATCTGACATTTTCCACTGCTTGTTTGCCTTTTTTTGCAATTTTTTGAGTAAAATTTTTTTCAACTTTTCAAAAAATTATTATTTATTTTACTACTTTCTTTATTTTCGCACAAATGACAACAAAAATTTACGATTAATGGCTAATAGCCGCTTTATTACGGCATACGGCTGTGAATTGTCACACGAGCGCATACACACCTGTTTATGTATGTGTGTGTATGGACATGTGTGGATGACATGCATTTCTTTCTCGCACTCTAGTGTTTATTTTTGGCTTAGAAAAAGTTGTGCGTCTGCTTTTGGCCATTATTAAATTTGTAGTTTACGGCCAAACAACAGCAAGTTTACGATCCAGCTACACCACCAACACAAGTACATGAAAGCACAGTCGCACATTGGAAATAATTGCAAACAAGTTGTGCTGGTAAATGAGCGAATGAACCAAAAGCCTGTCAGCTTGTGCTGGCAAAATGCTGGCGGGCTGCAAAAACATATGTATTCAAGTACAACAACAAACTACAGTTGTATATAAATTTTTATACACACCCTGGACAAGGCATGTACGTCGCTGTGAATATATGTTAGTGTTGTTGGCGTGTTGTGTGGTAAATTTCGCCAACTGGTAGGCGGTTTTCATGACCTCTGTTAATGGCACTGGATCATCTCAGCTGACTTTGCGATTTTCTTTTTTAAATACCTTTTTTTTTTGTTTTTATTGCATTTTTTTATTTTTATTGCTTGCGAACTCATCTACGCTACGTACGCTAAAAATCAATATGTTGGAGCTGTGACTAACTTTTCGACCAGACTCGCTTTTTGTTATTATTATATTTCCTTCTATAATCTTTTTCATCGATTTTGAATAACTATTTAAGCAACACATTCCGTAGTGTCTAAAGCTATTATTTTTTATGTTTTGTGCAGTTTGTTGCATGCACCATGTGGCTGCTTGCTAGCATGTTGAACATAATGTTAACATATTTTCGATAATTATTTGGCCAGTTATTGATTTTTATATAATAAGCATTTTGCTAATAAGTATAAATGTTGCAGCGCTGGCATAACAACTTATTCAATCAACTGTGCAACGGGAAATGAAAGGATAATAAAGCTTAGCTTTTCTCATTTGCCAATGTGGTTTCGTTTATTATTTTCCGGCGCAATATGGCAACACGCACACACGTCTCACATAAAAATATTTGCAATGACCGGATACCATTACATGTGATGCATAGCTGTAGGCCGTAGTTGCCATATTAAGATAAAAAAAATCCTAATGCAGCAATAAAATTGTTGCTCCTGCATTATTTATGAAGGAAACATGTGTGGACCACTTTTAGTCGCTTATAAAAAGTTTCAAATTTTAATATTTAATGCGCAGTCTGCAGAGATGACGTTTTTTGATTGATATTTCTTCTAATAACACGAAGTGTAACCAACACTTACAAGCAACTAACAGCATGTGACAAATAATAACATATATAGATACAGATAATAGACAAATAGATATAGATAAGATCATTTCAGAAAGCGCGTAAACTGTTGGTGGCGGAAGCATTTCTGCGATTATTACAACAGTGCATCGATCTATGATCTAAATTCAGTTTTATGCGATGAAGCTCCAAGGCCAGTGTACATTGATTGTATGGTGAATATAATCGAGGTGGTAGATAAATCCAAAATCACTCGTGAAAGTTGTCCAGATTAGTTCTTGTTCCAGAATATATTAGGATTGTGTGCAAACTAATATTTTAAGATCGTCAGACGGCCTATCGTGGGATCAGCCACTGTAGTGGGACCAGCATACATTTTATATTACAAGGACATTTGTTTAATTTGTCGATCGTTCAAAAGAGCTCGTATCGATTGATCGGGAGAAAGCTACGATAGCGTTGCTTCGAAGCATGTTTATGTAATTGTGAGAGATTATGGACTTATGCGTATTCGCCTGAAGGTAAAGATTAGTCGACTTCAAGGGTGTTTCAAGATAAGCCGATTTAAACAAAAGTTGTTCGAGCAAGACGCACTTCCAAGCAAATGGTTGCCAGTTTATTTAGAACAATTGGATATTTCGCAGTCATACCACTAGAAAAACGCAGAACAGTAAATTTTGAGTGATGCACAACCATCTGTTTGCCAGTTGTCTTTCAAGACATCAGGAAAACACACCGCCTAAGACGGCTCACTCTCAAACATCGTCTGTAAAACTGAATTTTTCAGCACTTAAAACAACAATTTGATGAATCATTCATTGTTTAGACCCGACTTGGGATCAAATGACTTCTTTTTATTTCCGTACGTAAAAGATAAACTAATAAATCAACTTTTTCGAAATCTTATGAAGCGGTTGATGCACTCACATGTGCTGAGACACACTAATCATAGTGGCAAAAGTGCTTCGAAAATTTATTAAAATGCATGTATAGACCTTAATGGAGAACTCTTTGAAAATAAGTAAAAACAATTTTCGATGATTACAACTTGTTTCTGTTCTCGAATCCCGAAATATAAAAGGCATTCTACGTAATTGGCTAAATCGGCTCAGCTCGACTGATTATTTATATACAAGTTTATATATGTTATTGTATTAGATTGATAAACGAGGAATGCTGCCCTCTCCTAAATCGCAAAGACTCTCCTAGCCCCAGCAAACTGGTAAAGTCAGTAATATATAATATAAAAAGTCGATAAAGTCTTTTTGTATTTTTAGTCAAACATCAACTTATTTTTTTTTTTTATACTAATATACTACATTTATACTGAAGACATACAACTGAAACGACATCTATTGATAACATACGAAAAGACTTTTTCGACTAACCAATATATAAACTTTATAGAGTCTCCGACGTTTCCTTTGTGGCTTTTAATATACCTTGTTCAGTTCATAAATATTATTTTTGATGAAAAGCTTAATACTTCCAAAATTAGTGATATCAATAAAACTGAGAAAACTACAATCAAACTCCGTTTATTTTCATTACCTGTAATTAAACCATGCAACTTCAGTGAACAGGCACTCAGCTCTGCTGAACTTAAAAATAATTAGTGAAATTATTTTTATTTCTCCATCAACAACCTGCAGGAAAGACATTAATCACCGAGCAAATGGAGCACACATACCAATACATAGGCAATTATACCAGTGTATATATATATGAGTAAATAAGCCACTGAGTATGAGCGATTTGCTCATATTTGCCACTAAGCAGTTGGATTTGCAGGAGCAGCATGTTGCAAAATTTACTTGTAAGTGTGAAAGTATGTGTTGTGGGCATGTAATCGGTTGCTGTTAACTCCCGTAGCTGTCGGCCAAATCGCTTCGCTTGCAATCTTAATAACATATCGACATTTCCTACTTTTCCTTTTGCTGCGCTGATTGCTGGCGCATGCGTATGTGCTCAAAAACACATACTCACAGAAGTTGTGTTTATTGTGGCATATGCAGGAAATTATTATTTACAATTTATTTGCTGCACTTGCCTGCGACAGCATATCTTGCACTTTAAGCAAATTAATTATGAATTGGCAAACTAATATGAAAATTATAAATGGAAAAGGCAATAAAAAAGTTGAAACAGAAATATGCATGTGTGTGTGTTGAAATAGAAATATGTGTGTGCATGACATTTAGGTAAAAAGAGGAACTGCAATAAAGGTCTACCAAATGATAATCGAACCAGCTTTTGACTTACCTTTCAACTAGATTTATATAGTATTATATTTATACAGTTATATATCAATCTACTTGTGTGTGAACTAATTTTTCAGTCAGACAGCGTCAAAATGCCAGAGTTGAAACACTCTTGCCGTTGTTGTTGTTCTTATTCACTGTAGTTAGTTGCCACACATTTGTCTTTCCGCTCAACGCTCACAAGTTGTTTAAAGCTGTAGTTGGTTTTAGAAACTAAGTAGGCGTGTAGGCTGGGCAGAAACGGCACTTTTTGTCGCAGTCAGTGGCAGTTGCCGCATACTGGGTGTGTTCCGGTAGTTGTCACACGATTTCCCGCAAAAGTGAATTGAAACAAAAAATTATGAATTACATTCACAAAAAAGGCCGGCAAAGTTTTACTTTCCAGCTTTTTGAAATTGAAATGGTAACCGTAATTTACATACCTTGCATAAGGCAGTATATTTGTTATATGATGGAAAATGTATATGGCTGTACAGTCAACATACGCTATTACATATATGAAAAAAATCTTGCCTGTCTTGTTAGCGTTTACTTTGGTGTGAGCATGTATAATATCTGACAAAAAAAGGCTCTCAGACGACAAAAAAGTATTAAAAATTTTTTTTCAAATTATTAAATAAAAAAAATAATATTTTTGTAACAATATATGTAGAAATTAAAAAAAAAATTAAAGATTTCCTTAATTATAACATTTTTTTCACAAACCTGCCAGCAAATCAATATCTTTTCGCATGCAAAATCTATTTTTGGCACTACCTCCCTGATTGAAAGCTTGAAAACGTGTTAAGTACCGCACACTTTGATTTCATCTCTCACAGCAGAATGTGCATAATTTCATAGAATTTAATGACCAAGCAAAATTTAAATATTCATTGAACCATGTGATAATTGCTTTTGGCTCAAAAAAGTGAAATGAAGCGCAACGAAACTCTTATGTATTATTTAACTTTTATTCTTCACTTTCGTTACGCCAATTACTCATATTTGCCGCCTATTAAACTTGTTCTAGAACTTGATTAAATTTCTTGTTGAACCAAGCGTTGTTTTAGTTTAATTTTCGAATTTTGATAGCTGGAAGATTTTTAATTATATAAAATTTGTTAACTCATTTAATAAAGCTATTATTTGAACAATAACACTTAAATGCATGAGCTAACATAGCGTTAATTTTTAATTTAATTTAAGAAATAATTGATGCCCATATTTAGTAAAGAGGATAAGATGATATTTTTAGTGAATTTTTAGTGGAGTGATTTTAAAACTTACAGTTTTTTTATTTTATTTTATTTTATTTTATTTTATTTTATTTTATTTTATTTTATTTTATTTTAATTTATTTTATTTTATTTTATTTTATTTTAATTTATTTTATTTTATTTTATTTTATTTTACTTTACTTTATTTTATTTTATTGTATTTTTATATTATTTTATTTTATTTTACTTTACTTTATTTTATTGTATTTTATTTTATTTTATTTTATTTTATTTTGTTTTATTTTATTTATTTTAATTTAATTTAATTTATTTTAATCTGAACACAATCTAATCACAATTTATTTTTTTTCTTTCAGGTATGTAATTCTCAACTATTTTATGCGTTACAAAAACAACTTTGTTATGTTCGAAATGAACTTTTGGAGAGCAGAAGAGGACCACCATGCGCCGAAAGCTGTAGATGTCTAAAATATAGAACTTATCGCAGAGGAGATATATATATATAAATGATCAGCGGCAGGAGCTGAGTCGATGTAAAAAGTTAAGTTCTTGTTTGGAAACTTTTTATTTGACTAAACACTTTAACGAAATTTGGCACGGATTATTATCCACAACTACGGTACAATCTCCGAATAAATTGCGCAGATCGTACGACTATAGGATATAGCTGTCATACAAACGAACTGGCCCGAATCAAGCTCTTTTACAAGAAACTTTTTTACCCATGATGTGTAGAGCTTCGGTACACTTTTTCTCCTTTTTATTTCTCGTTTATATATTTTACATATATATTTAATTATATAAATATAATAACAACAACAGCACTACGTTTGTGAGAAAGGCTGGCGCAATAGCCATCTAGTCAATGTAAATTCAATAGCTCATTTCACACAACGCCTTTCTTTTGACATAAAAGTGAAATGTTTGCAGCTTATTGTTTTACCGTTGGCATGTTGTTGACATTTGACTGTCAATTGGCTGTTGGCACTAAAATTGAAATGAAAATGTGATTGAAATGGAAATTGAAATTAAATCAAATACATTTGTATTGATTGGAAAAAAGCGAATAAAATGGTTAACGAGCAAAACCGCTTGTCCAATTGACTACTTTGGTAGTGATATATATTATTTGAATTGTAGAGGAGTGTTAAATCGCAAATAAAACGAGCCGAGACGCTTGGACAAGTCAACATATATAAATATAAAAACATTGCTTTATATTAGGAATATATGTGTGTACATATAATTGTTGTAACATATAGCTATTAGGAAAAGTTAACTATAAAATCACGTACAAGCAATAGTAATCAACGGGAAGGAATAAAATCATATTTTCGGTGAGAGCAATGCTTCAATTTAGAGCAAATAAACTGTGTTTTTTTTTTTTGAAGTTTTGGAAGAAGATTTATATTAATACGAAATTATGATCTGGAAATAATTATGGATTACTCACAGAAATCCCTCAAACATGTTAAGAAGAAGCTTTAAAACACTCTTCTCTCGACTTTTGGGTCAAAGTAACCAGAATGGACCTAAATTTTTATTCAGCCATAGACTGTTCATTTGGCATCGTTCCTTAAAATTATTTAGAAATTCCTTCTGCCATTGCAAAAACAATAATACTACTCATACAGTAAGATTTTAGCATTTTTTTTTTAATTTCTTCAAACAACAACAAGCTGACTGTATGAAATAGTATATCCTTGGCGATGTGATAAAAAAAATTGTAAAAAAAAATCAAATATTTTTCGCATAGTTCGAAAGTTATACATTGAAAACAGCACAATTTTTGAAACATTTTTGTAATTTTTTTCCAATATCATTTCAGAACTTTTTTCTTTCAACAAATGTGCACTGAAATTGTGCAGAGATAATTGTTAATCACAAACTTCACTTGGATTTTACCGATAAAAATTACAAATAAACCTGAAAATATGCACTCAAGTCCCCAAACGTCTCACACTCACATACCCCATACATATATGTTCATAGCTAATTGCTGACAAAACGTGCGCGTGCGCTGTGCGTAGCCGAATATTTACGATAATTCACATCTGTACATGACCAAATCCATATTCATTGATATCTATGCGTTTATGTATATTTATAATATAGTATGTATGTATGTATGTGGTAAATATGTATGTTTGCATTGCTGCCAAATTACGGCCACTGTGCAAATGAAAGTCGTCATGCAACAGCTGGCGGCACTTAAAAACAATGCACCTAATTGCAACATATGGTCCGCGATATTTTTGTGAGGTGTGTCAATCGTTTGTAATTTTGTTGTAGTTGCTTAAATATTTACACATAGCTATCGAACGATCGATCAACGGATTAGTCGTTACGAATGCGGCGAAAACAAAGTCATTGCCAATAACATTTATGTATGTACATATATGAAACGGTATTAAATTTGTATGTATGTATGAATGTAGGATTTCTTTACAAGCTCAGATAGTGTCACTTGTATATAATTTTTAATCGGAAATTGAAGTAAAATTAAATGAAATTACGATTATACTTAACATTAAGCTTGAAATTAACATTAAGAACAAAATGAAAATTATAACTTCAAGCAAAATTAAATTCAAAATAATTTTATTTAAAAATAAATTTATAATTCAAAATAAATTGTAATATATAAAATAAAAAATAAAATTATAATTAAAATTAAATTAAAAAAAAAAATTGAAATAGAAATTAAATTAAAATTGAATGTAAAGTTAAATAAAAATAGAAATTACACCTAAATTTTATAAAAACAAAAAAATAGAATTACGGTTAAAATCAAAATATAATTTTAATTAAAATTAAAGGCAAAATTAAAAAAAACTAAAAAAAAATAAAAATTAAATTTATAACAAAATTAAAATCAAAAAATTATAGGTTATAAAATTCAAATCGGGTTTAAATTATTAAAGTTGTAAAATATTATTATAAAGTTGTAATTACAATTAAAATTAAACTTGAAATTAATATTCACATTAATAATAAGAAGCAATATTAGAATCTAAATTAATATGAATTATAAATAAATTTATAATTAACACTAAAATTAAAAAACCAAAATTTAATTTTAAATAATAATATTTAAAATAAAAAAAAATGATAATTAAAATTAAATTAAAAAAAAATATTAAAAATTTGATGAAATTAAAAAAGCTAAAATTTAATTTTAAATAACAGTATTTAAAATAAAAAAAATTATAGCTAAAATTAAATTAAAAAAAAAATTAATAAAAAATATGAATTAAATTAAAAAAAAAAAATTAAATAAAAATACGAATTAAATTTAAAATACATTTAAAAAACTTATAAGTAAGAAAATTAAAATTAGGCCAACATTTCTGAAATTATTATTATAAATTTATAATTACAATTAAAAGTAAACTTGAAATTAATATTAAAATTAACAAAAAAAATCAAAATTATAATTCTAAGCAAAATTAAGTTCAAAATTAATTTTAATTAAAACTAAATAAAAATATAAATTACTTTAAAAATGAAATTAAAAATAAAATTAGAATTATGATTCAAATCAAAACCAATCAGATTTAATATTAAAGAAAAGATTAAAAATCAAATTAAATAAAAATTAAATTTATAATAAACTTAAAAAGATTTAAATTTAAAAAAATTATAAATAAATTAATTAAAATTAGGCTTAAAACTAAGTCCCAAACTGAAATAAAAATTAAAATTAGAATCCAACCTAATATTAATACTGAAAGTTTAAATTTCAAACAAA
Organism: Bactrocera zonata; assembly: GCA_037783105.1. Taxonomy (NCBI): domain Eukaryota; kingdom Metazoa; phylum Arthropoda; class Insecta; order Diptera; family Tephritidae; genus Bactrocera; species Bactrocera zonata. Next base: position 216,915 of record JBAWJQ010005149.1, on the reverse strand, counting down.
ACTTAATTTAAAATAAAGTAAAATCAATTCAACACATTACTAAAAAAATATTACATAAAATCGCTTAAAATAAACGAAATTAATTTAAAATAAATAGAATACAAAATTAATAGCGAAATCAGTAAATAAAACATAAAAAAAAATTAAAAACAACTAAATATTGAAATGAATTAAATAAAACACAACTTAATTATATTACTTATAAAACACGACAAATGAATATAAAATGATAATAAACTTAAAAGCAAAATTGATTAAAAAATTTAAAATAAGTTGATTAAAATTAAGTTTTAATTAAAAATTTTCAAAATTCTTGAAGAATGTAAAAAATATTAATTATAAAGAAAAAAAGTTAATTAAAGCGAAATAAAAAACTAACTTAAATAAAATTGGGGAAAAGAAAATATTTTTTTTTATTTAATTAAGTGACATATAATGAATATAAAAAATCCTTAAATAACAGAATATGTGGGATAAATTCGTAGAACATTTTATTTTATTTTTAATTTAAATTTGATTTTATTTTCAAACATTTGCGCATTAATAATTATGTAAACTTAACAGATTTAAGTTTTCTAAAAATATGAGATTAAGCATTATAAAGAATACATTCATTAATGCAATTTGACATTGTTTTGCTCACACTTAGAGACCGAAACTAGATAATTTGAGCAAATCAAATATTCGAAAAATGCAATAAATTCAAAAACAAAGCTGCAACAACGCCTAACACATATAGTGGAAGTCCACAAACTGCGCAAATATGCAAAATTTCAGACATAAATTTAGAAAATGCACAGACGAGCATAAAATTCAAAGGTCGTGCCTTGAAACAACAAAACAAGACAACAGTATTTTTCAGAGGAAGTAGAATAAATGCGTATGAATTTCCTAGTTCCAGCAAAATTTGCAATTCAACAAACTGAAACTCTAAACAGATAAACAAATAAATGCAAAAAAAAAATAATAAAATACAAACATGCATATATTTGCTCTGTCCGTTATTCATAATTCACTAATTGCTTTTACATACAAAGAGTTATGCACTTTTTGGCCTTGCAATGCTGGCGAATTCTGCTTTTTGTTTCGCCGTTGGCGGCGACTTTATTCGGCAGCTAGAAAAAGTTACACTGCAGATCCCAAACAAATGCTAATAAAGCCAGCTAATACACGTTAAGCCCGTTAAATACTTTGGCACACACACACACATGCATGCACATACAAGCGGTTATGCGAGTCTGCACGCTTCTGCACCGCCTGAGCGAGATCTTTGGCGATCGTGTGACAAAACACCGCCATTGCCACCGCAACACACCAAAATCAGCAGAAAGAAACAATTGCAAACAAACAGAGGAAACACAGCTGAAACAATGCTAACTAAAACGGGCGAAAAGATAAAAGACCGACAGCGATTTGGCTGCGAAAAAAAAAATTGTCGAAGCATGTTTCAAATTGATTACTTCATCTGTGCACTTTTTTCTTTTCATTTGTTTCTCGGCATTTTGCTACTTTTTTCTCGCTTTTTTTTTTGTTACACAATTTTTAATATTTATGTTTTTGATGTTTTGCGCATTAATTTTAGTTTTTTCGCACAACCTTGAGCTCTAATTCGCAACAAACACATACACAGACACACATGTGTGCAGACAGCTTATGATAAATGCAGAAGGCGTGTGTGTCAGTATTTGTAAGTACATTGGTGCATGTGAACAATGCATTTAGTAAGTTTTGCGTTAATCTTTTGAAATCTAGTAAATGCCAAGCAAAGCACAAGCTCGTACGCCCAAAAGAGTTTAGCAAAAAAAGTGTTGGCACATGTATAGATACTTATTCACAAGTAAATCAGCGCTTAAACTAATTAAGATGCAGGCAAAAGAAATTAAAAACCAACAAAATCTGCATTTTTCAGCGGTTTGCGAGTATGCGAGGTGGTAGCCGTTGGCACTGGGGCTTTGTGTGTGTGTGTGAACTCAATATAAGCGTAAATGTGATAATTATTCTATAAATTACGGTCAAAAACAGAGAAAAAAGTTAAATACACATTTACTTTTATACACGTAAAATAAAAAATAAAACTGTAGAGTACCTTTGTTATATTTTGTTCCTTAATGCAAAATAAAAAAAAAGCAAATGTTAATCCCAAGTTTGAAAAAAATTAAAAATTGGTTTTTGATTTTATATTGTTTACAGCTTGCGTACTTCTTGTTCTACCATTTTGAAGTAGATCTCGCACAGAGTCATCATTTTGACTCATACTTAAAGCACAGCATACGATAGAGCAGTGGCCAGCAAACTAACTCATTCGAATTTACATTTCATCAATTTTTCTCATTTTTTTATTAAAATTTAGTCTTTAATTTTCAATCTTAAAATTAGAAATAAAATTAAAAACTAAATTTTTACTCAAAAACTTTTTCGTTTTCGAAAATTGGCACCTATACATGATTTATGGGAACTTGAATAAATTTGTTATCGCATAACCAACTCGTCAAATATGTTCCAATTTGTTATACATGCATATATATATTATGTGAAAAAAGTACCCGAAAAAATAAAAAAAATATTTAAATATTTATAAATATTTATAAATATTTATATTGTCGCTTTAAAGTAAGCATTACTAGACGTAATACACTTATGCCAACGATTTTTTCAGGCCTCAAACCATTTTTAATAACCACTTTTTGGGATACATTTCCTTTTTGGCTTTAAATTCGGTCACAACCGTGACTCCTCCATTACGAAGAGTTTTGACTTTTTTGTATGCCAAACTCATAAACCGTTGTCTCATCGGTAGTTACAATGCTCTTCAAGAATGTGCGATCGAAATTCGCACGAACAAACACGTCGAAAAGACCAGTTTACGATGCTTTTTTGAAAAAGAAAAAATGAAAAGCTTTATCGATACGAGTCGAGCAAGAGCGCGTTTCATACCCAAAATATCCTCCAAAATCATTCGAACGGACTAGCGAAAGATGTTGAGTTCTCTTGTCATCTCTCTCACCTGATTATAAAGCACCTTAATATTTTAAATATTTTCATCAGTTGAACAGGTCGATCTCTCGACCGCTTTTGAAGGCTTCGTAGACTTGTGTTTTTGATAAAACTGAATAACTGTAAGACTTTTCCAACATTCGTAACGATTCGGTATACGAAATTTGGTTAGAGATACAAAATTTGAATCAAATTCTTTCTTTGATATTTTTACCCTTTCTAAAAATTGTATCGCGCTACTGACGATGTGTTGACTTAAGTGGCTGTTGTAAATAAACTGGTAAGCAGATCGCGCTCATATTTGGCATAATAATTAAAGACAGTTAGCAAAATACAGTTTTTTGAAATATCATTTACCCGGGAATTTAAATTACAATTTTGGGTACATTTTTGTCACAAATATATTCTTAAGGCGGTATTCTACTCCAGAAATCGAATTTTGAGCAGTTTTTTGAATTTTATTTAAAAAAAAACCAATAATATGTTTACTATCCATTTTTTATGGTGTTTTCTTGATATCTTAAGAATACAGACAAAATATTTTACAAAATAATATGGGGGGAATACAGGTGTAAAAAAATGACGCATCCTGGTGACATTGATCCTGACTCTCCTGGTGGTCTGAAAAAAAATCAAAAGAGATTCTTAATCAGTAAGGATGCTTTTATAGCCCGGGAACACGAAAAATTTTTTTTTTACAAAATGGGGACTGCCTGAAAATAAAAATCATTTTTTACGCTTTTTTTTTGAAATTCCTGATTTTTTTTTTAATATAATATAATATAATAATAATTTGCTCACTACTCCGATCGTTTGTAAAAGAAGCCATCAACTAACCAAGTGGATTGTCGCTTTTTCATGTTTTCTTAGCAGGAATTGATTTTTGATTTACTAGATCACAGAAGTTGAGAAAAAGTATCAGTATCGGCTGTACATTCAAATGTTTTTAACTTTTTTGATTCGCTTTTGGTCAGTCATCATATTCTGACGAATCTTGCTGCCAAGCAAGAGTAATATGTATGGTGAATCAATCTATAGGAGATTTGAGACTCTCAGCTTTGTTTCGATTATTCTGTGATTTCTCTCCTTTTTTCGATGGGTATTGTCATCGTTAAAAGAGGTGAAGTATTTGAGTTGTCTGAGTCAAGTTTACTACTTATTTCGGCAATAAATATTTCTGAGTTCAGAATAACTCGTAGACTTCTGAGAACATTTTAAATTATGCTTTATACTAGCTTCCAAGAGTTCCAAAAAGTTATGAACGAACAGCTTAAGGACTTGTTGAATTGTGTCAGAGATTATGAGTGACTATTTTATTTATTATATATTCGATTTGAATTTGCCCACATAGATTTAGAATAGTGTAGCAAGATTATAAGTAAGCATAATCTATTCGAGATAAGAAGAATTAAAATTCATAGTGCATGGGAAATCTCCTTTCGCTTCGCAACAAATGCAACAGTGCTATTAAACTTGAATTTCAGCTTGTAAAATATTATTCTAAAAGTCATATTATCCAAAAAAAGTTTAAAACCTAAATACATTTAAAACTCTGGTACATGTTTTAGTAACAAATAAAATATACTTTGTCGCATCTCTTTATGCCTAAAAACTATTCACGAACTTCTCACAAGTACGACAAAATGAACGATGTCCACTTATAATGCAAATTAAACTCAATAAAGAATAACAGTAAAAATAATCACACATTCAATAGTTATGCTCAGAATTTAGTGCGAGGATTTTATGACTTCTATACGTAATAAATACATATTGGCCTTCTACCACAAGCATTTTGAGCGGCAAACAGTCAAGCATATAGCCAAACTAGCTACTGAATCGCCAATTCTTATACAAATCACTTATTATTAAACTATAAGCACCAATAAAAGTGACAATTATATTAATTATAATTATTATGCGATTCTAGTGGCTTTTATCTCCACTTTAACAGTTAAACCACTCAATAAAAAATCGTTGCATATGACCATTGCAATTAAATTAGCGCATAAACTGAATATTTTTTAGAATGGAAAATATGTTACATTTAAACATTTATGAAATTTCAAAATAGTAATAATGTCTGCGTCATTAACCGTGTATCAGTTATTTCTTTGTAAGCGTTTGCAGCTGAAATTTGGCGCATTTCAGAACTAGTTTTGTCAACAATTTCGCGTACTTATTTATGCCTGTGTTTGTGTTTATATGCTGGGGTCTCAGATTAAGCCTTGAAAAATTCCGCAACATAAACGCTGCATTATTAATTTTTGCATTTGCATATTTTGTGTGTTCTAGTGCATGCATTTTGTGATATGGCCTTCAGTTTGTTTTCAAAAATTTTAATTATATTTTCATAAGTTCGCTAAATGATCAACTTTGAGCATGCGCAATAGTTATTGGAATTCAAATGAAAATATTTGTTGTGAAAGTATTGATTAACAGTCATTGAAGTGCTCGTGTTATACAATAGTTGACCTCTCAGCGACCTCTTGCCGCGGTAGGTAGAGATTTTCTTCTAAATTTATCTTCAATAAAAAAAATCATATTTTATAAACGTTAAACGAAAGATTTAACCCGTATAGAAGTGTTTCAATTTTATAGGTGGTAAGTCTACTCTTCCATTTTACAACAAGTTTACTATCAAAAATCAAATTTTCAATTTTTAGTCCCAAAATTAGAAATAATATTTAAAATTTAACTTTTAATCTCGAAATCGAAACTAACTTCGAAAATTTTTTTATTGAAAATAAAATTTATTTTGCTTGAAAATATAATTTTTAATCCAAAAATTTAATTCAAATAGTTCTAAACACCCTTTTTTATTATATATTCAATTTTTGCTACAGTTGGTATCTCTATTCCTTAACTTTCTTGCATTTTTCATGAAATAATAACATTTCTGTTGATGATGTAAAGGCATGAAACCCCAAATCTCATCAAATTATGGCACGCTATCACTATTATAAATATTAATTAGCAATTTTTTTTTTCAAAATTCAAAAGTATGAACTAATTTAAATGGAAAACCCAAACTACTTCACTTGTGGCGTATTTCCCAATCATTGCGTCACTCACAACAATAATCGATTGCACGAACTAAATACTATTTACCATACTCAGCCCATATTCAGAGCAAAGGAGTTAATAATTTGAAATGCAGACAAATATGAGCAATCATGTCCAAATTCACTTCTAACTCCTTTATCGCAACAAACACATACATATGCAAATGTGTTGCATAAACAATTTGAATATTTTGTATGTTTATGTACATGTCTGTTGATGTAGCCTTTGTAGGCGTTGTTACAGTCTACTCCTCTGGTAATATCTTCAAAATTGGACGATTTGCAAATTAGTGTAATCAAAGTTTGCCAAATGGGTTTCATTTATCCGTTTGTGAGCCTGCTGGCTGTGGGTAACTAGTATATGGTTGTAAGAATTCGATGAGGTATGAATGAGGTGATCAGCTATTATGAAACATTTGAATACACTCACCAATTTCTCAGAAAATATTTTTAGAAAATTTTAGTGAGCACCTAGCCCGTTTAAATTGTCAAAAATTAGAGTAATTTTTATTCAGGGAACAATATATTAGTTTTATATTTTTAAATGTGAAATAAAATAATAATAAATTTTATAAGATATAAAATTTCGAAATCGAAATGATTAGATTTACACCTCAGACCTGTTTCTTGTTCGAAGTCGGTTATTTTAATTTCGAAATTCGATTCGATTAAAAATTTCGAAATCGAAAAAAACAACTTTACATTTCAGACCTATTCCGTTTTCGAATTCGATGTGTGCATGTAGTTTCGGCATCCAAGTCGGTTATTTCCAATTTCGATATTCGAATTTCGCTTCGATAAAAAATTTCGAATTAGAAATGAACAGATTAACTCCTCAGACCTGTTCTTTTTTCAAAGTGTACTACTTCCAATTTCTATATTCGAATTTCGATGCAGTATTCGAATATCGATTCGATAAAATAATTCGAAATCGAAATGAATAACTTTACTTTTCAGACCTATTCCGTGTTCGAATTCGATTTAAAACTTTAAATAAAACCGAAACACACGTAGTTTTAGCAATGAAATACGTATTTTCGAAACCGCAAATACCAAAAAATGTATACCCAATGCTCTCACAATAAATGAACAGAACATCTGTGTATACTTTTTGATAATTTAGAAAGGCAAAAATCAACTATTAACGTATATAGTTCGGTATTTTCGATATTCGACCAAAGTTTTAAAAATATTGAATTTTTCGAACTTTTGAAATTATCTCGAACAAAATATCATAACAAGTTAAATATTGTACTATATACTAAAAATATAATGAAGAATAGTTTAATTTAGGCAAAGTTTCAAAAATATCGAATTTTTCGAACTTTCGAAACAGTTTGAGATCTCTAATAAAATTTCATAACAAATTATATATTGCATGAGATAACAAAAATATAAGAGAAATAACACATTTAAATTGAAAAGAGTCATAATTTTAAAATTCCCTTTTCTGTTGAATTTTTCTGGCAATACTGCTAGTCCGCTGCACCCAAAAGAATGCCGCTATTACGTCACTATTAATAATGATTATGACAGACAATATTTTATTCAAAACTTGTTGCATATATAAAATATTTTTCATATATTAAAAAAAAATAGGATTTTCTAATATTTAACATTTTTGGTCAAAGAGGTATATTTTCTCGACATAACCTTATTTTTTCCTAATATAAAATTTTATGATTTAAAAATTATATCGATATTATAAATCTAATCGATTTTATTATGTTGATGTTTATTATATAACAATACAGTATTAGATCATTACCTGACATTCACTTGTCTCGTGATTGTTGTTTGTACAACTTTTAAAAGAAAAATACAAAAAAAAAATGCATCACAACAATCGAAGTATCATTTTCACTCCATAAGTACGCATGCGCACCATTTTGGCGCAAAAGTTTGCTTGCCTACATACATACACCGATTGAGGTCAAATTCAAGCGAAACAAGCACACGGCACACAAAAGCGTGCAAAACATAAACAAACGGTTATTTTTTTTATTTCAAAAAATATTTTTTGTTTTTGTAATTTTTTTTTTAATTTTTGTTTTTTTTTTATAGTTTTTTTCCTCGTCTTTGTATGTTTTTGTTTAGAGCAAACTATGGCACATGCGACCATCGGTAACATAAGTTATAGCCGCTTAAAGTCAATGTGAACTTTATCTTTTAGCACAATGGCAAGAACGCTTGCAACACTAACACCGTTACACACTCGCATATGCATTAAACAATGAAAATATAGAACTAATACAGATACACACTTCAAATTTTGAGCAAGCAATAAAATTTTATTTGAAGTGTCGAACCGCACGCCACCCAGCCATTATGTTGCCGTCCACACCACTATGTATGCATATATGTATGCATGTGTATATGTTGCACTCGTCAAAGCGCTTTGGCATTATGTTGTCTAGTCCAGCCTTTAGTTGCGCGCTGATTGCAGTTGAACTTCGCGCTGCACCATTTGCAGCATTTTGACCGGAATCGGCACACAACTACAGCTTGCGTTGGCCTGTGGTAATATATCGTTTTTTTGCATTTATTTTCTTTTTGCCGCAAATCTTGATGAGTGTGTCTCTCGCCTCCTCGCTGTCTAATCTGCAGCCTTTGCAACATTTTTGCGAGCAACTTTTTTCTGCAGCTTAATCTAGTGCTCTTGTTTTTATGGCACCTTATTTCTACACAGCCACAAGCCAACACATACATTCACATATTTATTTTTGTCTGTCCGAATTGTGCGCGAATGTCACCGCGGCACAGCAAGCAAACCGAGTTATACTAAATAAAATTTTAGCACTTTATAAATCGGTGAAACTAGGTTACCGGTTACCGCCGCTGCAAAACAAATAAAATCATTAGAATATTTTCATGTAGAACGCGCCGCCAAGCCGGTGCACTCGTGACTTCGCCTGTGTTTGCGCGCTAAATGTATTCATTTTGTCGCTCGCGCCAATGGCAAATTACATAATGAAATTTTTAAAATACTCGGAATTACATAAATATATTTGCGAACGTTGAATAAGAACTGATATGTCATAATAATCGATAGATCTTAAGTGTTGAATTCAATTGCTATTACTCTATTCAATCGTAATAAAAACCGGTCAACGTTCACAGCGATGCGGACTAATATGAAATCAATTTATTAGAAAAAGTAAAGCAACATTTTTTTTCGAATAGAATTGCAATTGGATTTAAGTTTAAATTTAGTTGAAAATATGGCTTTTAGATATAAGAAAACATAAATTTATAAAATAAGGCGCCACCCATCGAATAAATTTGCAGAAAAATTACAGAGCTTCTTGGAACTAGCGTGTGTTTGGTCTTATGCTCACGTGGAAGATACAGAAGATAATTACTACACGTTTATAATATTAACTAGGTCAAGGTTATCTTGAAATATAAATGAGTTTTTGGAAAATAGCTCACTCATAAAATCGCCTGTCCAGGGATCATATATAAACCGCTGTTTTTGTTAAAGATAAGAGAGGTTAGAGGCCAGACTTTATTATATAATTGAGTATTTTTTCTTTTGATGTTGCTTATCAAGAGCTTCTGAAGTATAAAGCGATTGGTTGAACCAATTATCGTTAAGACTCGGGAACCATTTATAGAAACTATACATTATTTTGAAGGTAAAACTTCTATTAAATACCTCAAGATTAATTCCAGCTGAGATTAGTTTAGGCGCTTGTTAGGATAACGAAGATCTCTTGCCACTAACACTTGGTGGCAGTGAGATGGAATAAGCACGTGGAATAAACACTGTCCAGAGCCACCAAAGCACCCATGATATGTAAACGCCTATCCGGAAGGTCCTGAGTCCGCAATGCAGGTATCTTGAAATGGCTGTATATTATGATCGTAAGGCCCATTGTGACATATGAAACAGCTGCTTGTGTATGGAAGGCAACGCAGTCTTCGGTAGGCCCTCAACTATCGAAGCTGCAAAGTCTCGCTTGCGTCCGAACTTCAATGCGGACTTGCCCAGCCGCAGAATATGAAGTCATGCTGGAGCTCACATCCCAGAATCTAGTGATCAAACAAATAGCTAAACATATCGAGCTGCTCATGGCTGATAGTCATGTCCAAGGCGAAAAGAATGTCGTCTCAATAAATGAATGCTTTAGGGGAAGTTACACCACTGGACCTTCTTCCAAAGGACGGCGTTACGAAGAGGGTAAACTTTACAAAGCAGTTTAGAGTTACCATCGGCAGTAAGGCGATGTGGAGTGATTCAACACTCGACCTACTACTGAGGGGCATACTAACGACTCGAAAGCACCGGAAGGCATTGCGGGACCGCATGCCAAACTATCCATACCAAGGGGTTGTTTTCCGAGCATATTTCAAGCAGAATTCTTTGCTAAAACCCGCTCTGCGACAGCCTACAGGATGATACGGCCAGAACCATAAAGTAGATGCTCCGCACGGAGGAGAGAGTAGAGACATAACAATACTGACAGCAGGCAGCAGAAATGCGCCACGCCAAGCTACTACTGATAGGGTACAACCTTTTAATCTTGACAACCTCCCCCAAAGACAAATTCCGTCCCCTTGTCGCCTTTACATAGGACAATGCAGGCTCATAAAGCACTTATCTAGCATGGGGATAGTCTCTTGCGCAAACTGCCAGTTTCGCGACATGGAACAGGAAGCTGCAGAGTAGCTAATTTGCAAAAGCAGGCTCAAGGCCCTACGTAGACAGGGATCACATCATCTCATTCCGGCCCAGCAAGCTCCTGGAATTGTTCAAAGTGCTGGACCTTTGTGACCACATGTGATAAAGGAGAAAGCACAATAGGTCGCAGTGCAAAGCTTCAATTATTTTTTGTATCTAGCAATGGAACTTGTTGAGGTTAGTCCTCTGGAAGTTACTCGCTTACGAGTAAATATTACACTGAAAAAATTATAAAGCTTTAAGTGTGAAAAAAAGTCATCCGAAAAGTCCCCCAAAAGATGGGTTTTAAAAAAGAATGTTTCTCAAAAGCTACAGCAACTCCAAAAGTCATCAATTATGACATGGAGCTTACAATATATCACTAAAAATTATCGAAATTTTATATTGACCCATTAACACGAACATTTTACCATTAATGGAGCGCGCACAGGCACTCTAAAATATTACCTAATCACCACTAAAAGCTTAAGAAAATTTGCATAAGCAAATATCTCTGCTAAAGTGCCATATCTCATTCACTTTAACCAGCGCTAAGCTTTCCACAACTTCACGAAACCAATTAATTTGGCCATTTGACTTATTAGTCACTAAACTAAATATATAACACAAAAACCACTGAACTGATTACACACATAACCGTGTGCATGTGACAAATGTTGCACAATTGCATAAAATGTTGCAAGCACACAGAATGTGCATGCGTCCGAGTAAAAGCGCATATTTCACTCTACATACGTTTATCACGACAAATGGCAAAGCAATAAATTATTGGATTTTACTCACAACTTGCAACAAGCAAGCGCGAAAGACTGAGAGGTAGAGAGAGAGAGAGAGAGAAGGAGGGAGAGCGACAAAGGTAGTACAGCAAAAAGCATAGAAGCTGTCTTTGGCGGATTAATTTAAGGAAAAACTTGCAATCAGCTGGGCACCGGCATATCCTAAGTGCTCTACTTTGAACCGAGTTGAACTGGCGATCGCTTACCGCCAAAGTTACAGCACAGCTGTGGCTAATAAAACAGAAGAAAGCGTTTAATTGGCATGAATGGGCATTGAGGTACATAAATAATGACAAAGAGCCAAGTAATGAACCGCTGATATCGCGGACATAAATGACACACAATTAAAAAGTTTGTTGCTATATTTGTTACTGTTGTTGTTGCTGTTGTTATTGTTTTAACTAAATTGTGTGCAATGACATAAGTCAAGCCAGTGACAGCGCCGTTTGTTTGCCTTTCATTCTACGTGTCGTTGCCGTCTATTTTCGGCATCGCCGGTATCAAGTTAGGCAACGTGACACGAACTGATTTGCAGCACATTTTCGCTTAATCATTTGACCAGCGTGTCGCTAGTGCTATGAGACTACTGTGAAATGGTTGTTATATAAGCGTCTAACAATGCTGAAAAATGTGTCGAGAAAATAAAGAAAATTTTTTAGTCTACAAACTATTTAAGATTACATAAAGAAAGCATAGAAATAAATAATAATGAAAAAATGGACCAAGCACTTTTACTGCTATTGTTCACGCTTGCTTCGTGTACATGCAACGTGCCACAGCAGCTTGTTTGCTCGCGTTGTTTGTTTTCTTAAAGCACCTTCTGTCATTTTTTAGAAGCCAACTGATGATAAACATAAAAATCTGCAGCAATAAGCTGTTTACTTTGTTGTTGTTGTCTTTATAATTTTATTATGCTACGCTCCGCTTAAGCGCTATATAAGTGAGTATGTGTGTACATTACTTCTTGAGCTTATTGTGGCACAGTTGCAGCATTAAGCGTCGACCCACTTTGCTGCCATTGTAAGTGGTTTAAGCCTTGTTATTGTTATTGCATGCAGCAGCTGTTGACAGTAGCTTGTTTGTATGTAAAAGTGTCACCCAACCACAGCACAGTGTTTGTTGCTGCTGTCATTATCTGTTGACAACACTTTTAATTTTGTTGCAAGTCTTTTGCGCCAGTGATTTTTCCTTGGGTCTGCGCAGACTCTTCGTCTTGTCTCAATTTATATTGGTTTTTCTTCTACCACTGTTACAAATTCCCAAAGTACAGAGCAATTTTTAAATGCCCATTTTGGTCTGAGATTTTTTACGATAAAGATCACACTTGTGCCGTGCGCCGCAAGAAGCAGAATGTGAAGAAGAGAGTGCAGTTTGCTGATTGTCTTATATTTTTCACTTTTTGTGACATGTTGGTATTTTCAGCCAATTAAATTTTTAAGGTATTTTTAATTGAAAATTTTGTGTAAATTGGGTAATACTTGGCAACAATTTAATTAAAATGTTGGAAATTAATTACCAAAAAAATAAATGTATTAATTAAAATTATTATTAAATTTAAAAATTTAATTCATTTAAATATAGCTGGACTCAACATTACACCAAGTAATACTAAAAATAACTCATTCCATTATTATTAAAAAAAAATAAATATTTTATTAATTAAAAATATTTTTTGTCATGAAAAATTGAACTGAAAATAAATTATTTTATGTCGTAAGTAATTAAATAAAAGTGTTTAATTGAAACTATTTTTTTACTTAATTTTTTTTATTAATTTAATTTAATTTAAATAATTTAATTTAATTTTATATTATTTTATTTTATTTTATTTTATTTTATTTTATTTTATTTCATTTTATTTTATTTTATTTTCGTTTATTTTATTTTATTTTATTTTATTTAATTTAATTTAATTTAATTTAATTTAATTTACCACAAGTCCACAAGTTTTTATTCTACTTCCTCATAGATACTTCTTTCACTTCCCTCATATAATGAGCATGGCAGCCTCACCTGGAAATATCTCTTATTTTTTCTTATAAGAACCTTGAGATCATAGTGTTCGATATAACTATTTAATAATGGTGACTGCATATTCATTATTCTTAGAGAAACCGAAACCTTTATTGGACTCAATTGGTTCTCATCGCTGCAAAATATTTTCGAGCACTTATTCTTAATAGCAAACCTAATTTATTCGAGTTTTTTAGTATTTTATTTCCCCCCAAAAATATATCAAAAGTTGCTTCACATATGCTAATCACAATTTATTTCCTTTTCCTTTCAGGTATGTTATTCTCAACTATTTTATGCGCTACAAAACAACCTTTTTTATGTTCGATGTTCGAAACAAGCATTTAAGCGCTCAAAATAAGCCCAACAAGCACTAAAAGCTTGCAGCAAATGACCCTGCTTGCAAACTAGATTTACATAACCTCCTTTTCCGAGCATAAAATTTCTATGTAAGTACTGCGCTATAATTGTCGTTAAAGTCCACACACGATCCCCGAGCTGAGGCAATGTGTATTGAGTATACTTTTTAGCAACTGGCATAATTTGTTGCACGACGTGTGTGGCACGGACCGCCCACTGCGTTTGCAGGCTACTTGTTTTGCTGATTTTTTTGTATTTGTTATTTTTTTTTAAATATTTTTTTGGGCATTCAATATTACTGCGAGCCTAACGATAATCACCGAAATGTAGCACTTCGTTAGTGCGCACTTTTAGTACTCAAATACCCGCATGATTACGTGTAAATGTTCGTGTGTGGTAGATTTGCAAGTATCAAATTAAATTGCAGACAAACTACCACTCTATTTGGGTTTCTAACTTTAGCGCTTGTTCGCAAATCCCTTGCAGCAGCTAACCTTTTTTGCCGCAGTATGTGTAATTGGCTAGCATTTGGTGGAAAACAAATTGAGTGGCCAATAGTGCTTAGGCGCAGAAATAGGCTTTAACTAATGAAACGGTATTTATATGGAAATTCAACTGCTTGGATGTAAATATGCCATTGTAGCAAGCTTGAGCTGTGTTTGCAGTTTGGTTTAAGGCAAAAAGGTATGCGTATGCGGAAATGAAATTGGAAGAGGGAAATCATATTAAATGAAAAATGTAATTTTGTGTTATATAATTAGCGTCCTTCGCCGACACTTAGACCGCTTAATATTTACTTGAGACTTTTTTCAAAATGCACTTTATTGATTTATGAGCTCGTTTTTCAGGCCTTAGTTGGCTTTTAAGTGTTTAATTACCTTTGCTTTCGTTTAAAAGTCGACGCAATTATGCAATACAATTTTCAATCATTTAATTAATTTCCTTTTTTGTGCTTATTAGTATTTGACCTAAAGCTCTACAAATTCAATTTCCCAAACCTCTCAATGGCTTAAAAGCGTTGCTTCAATTGCGTCCGCCGGCACGTAAACCCACTTACAACTCAATTAAGTTTACGCTAACTGATAACCTACATCACTAATATAAGCACATACATACTGACACACATGTGAGCAGACATAGTTATATATGTACATATCTACATATGTTTGTTGTCATACCTATTTAGTGAATGAGTCATTAAATCCAAACGTATGTGTGGAGACCAAATAAAAGACTTAAGACACAAACTTGTCGGTGACTAAATTAAGTCATGTGAATCTGACCGTGTGTAACAGAGATAGTATACAACAAACACAAAGCAACAATGTCTAAGCAAATTAAATAATTTATTTGTCAACATATGCAATTACTCAACATGCAAATACGAAACATGAAAAACCCAAATTAGTAACAAAAAATAGAGAGCAAACACAAAGCATATATGTATGTCTACGAGTACACATAAGCATGTATTTAAATATGTTGTTTTATTGCTGTGTAACTCTGCAATTGATGTATGATGCAAAATCTCTTTCACTTTAACGGTAGGTGTAAGTTGGGTGTTGCTTGCAATGTTGCTTGTTGCCCAATGATCGACAACTAAATGAATGCAAGCGTCTATCGCTGCTGCTGCTGCTGCTGCTGCCGCTGGTCGATTAGGCAGCCAAGCGTTTGTCGAAAACACGCAAATGTTGCAGCAAATAAAAAATTAAAACACAATTGGGTTTGTATTGCGCAAAGCTTGGTGAAAAGCAAAAGCTACTAAAACCAAAAGTAATCATGCGAAAGTGAGTTACTAAAGTCAGTTGGCCAGAAAAATAAAAAAAACGCCACGAAATAACAATAACATGTACATATATAACAAATTAATTGCTCTAATTGAGGAGTCACACAAGTATGTCTGCGATCTTATATACGTGAGTGTGTGAAAGTGAGTTGCCAAAGCTGGTGACATCAGATATTTCGATTTCTTTGTAATTATGATGGTATAAAGTCTAGAAAAAAGAAGCAAAATATACCTTCGGCTGAACAGAAGTTATGATACCCTTCACAAGTGCATTTTTTATAGCGTAAAAGATTGATTTTTTTTCATTAATTTGTACGGCAGCTATATGCTCTAGTGGTCCGATTTGAACAGTTTTTTCCGAGATTGTAGGCCCAGCATTTTCTTTCGAAAATAAATTTGACAAATAAACAAGTTTTCCATATAACGACTTGATTTTTATCGGCTACTCTTATGGCCACCAAATGCTCTAGGTGTCTAATATCAGTGATTCCGACAAATGAGTAGCGTTTAAGGCAGCAAAAGACTTCCACACGTCTTTTTTCAAAGAGAGTAGCATGAATAAATCGACTCAGCTCATCATGCAGATCATTTATATATTTACTTTATACGGATTTCTTCTGGGTATTGCAAGTTTCGGGGCAATCTTCACAGGTATACCCCTTTAAGGTTTTTGTTTTATAGTAGGGGGAAGCATCAGAAGCCGGAGTATGAAAGCACCTATTTCTCGAATTGCAGAAAGTGTTCGTTAAATTATATTTTAGAGTCCAAAATTACTCCCAAATACTTCAGCCGTGGCTTTGAAGTAATCTCGCACTACCCTATGGTGAGTGATACCCTCTCTTCCGGGTTCCTTGTGCTTATTTCCCTTTTCAGAGTATAAATATATATTTACTAATCAGAAAATGCTTCTAATACTTCTAATATTTAGGAAATTAATAATTTCTTCACAAAATTTAGACTACTTATAGACGTTGTATGAAAAAATTTGTAAATATATTTTTGTATTAGCTAAATACGTAATAACTTCCGACCACCCACACAACTTCTTCCATTGTTATACTCTATGATAAAAATGGTTGCTGTCATTATGCTAACACAATGTAATAAAGCATAATGATTTTAAAATCATTATTTGTATATTATCCAACTAACAGTAAAATAATAGCGGCAGCGGTAAGGAATGCAAAAATTGCGAGACGACATATTTTTTCACACGGCTAAGCGAATGGAAAAATTGTTACTTTGTGTGTGTATATAATCATAACAAAGCCGTTGGCAACTATATTTTAGGCTAATGATCTTGCGAGGAAGTGATTTTTGACTCCAATATGAAGAGATAGGGAACGGGTCGGAGCAGTGCTTCTTACTAGAGAACAGATGATCTTCTCATATTTAATAACCTTGTGACCAAAAGTAGATCTTATGAGATTTATTGAACTACTTGCTATCACCAACCAGTTTTAGATTTTTTATTAGAAAAAAGGGTGGTATAATACTCTAGGTTCTTTCTTCAGCACTGTTGAGACTTGTGAGATATCATCAGTTATCTGACGAGTGAATCTCAAGCGATCCATTGTACTCAATGTTTTATAAAAGTAAGCAAGCTATGATGATCTATGAATTTATGTTAGTTGTGTTTAATAATAAATTGAATATTCTGGAAAGCAATAATGGAACTCAGTTGTATCGATCCGAAATTAATATCTCGCTAGTACTGTTATGAAGAAGGTGGATATTATAACAATCCCATGAGATTTTCTTTGTAACTTCCTTTATATGCATATATTATTTACGTTTAGAACAGTTTATACAGTAGTTAGGCACGAGTTTTATAATAAATCCTTGCGATTAGTGTATAAGATATTTATGTAACTTTATATTTCTGCAAAAAGAACGGAATCACGGAACAGCTGAGCAACTCATTAAGAAAAATTAGCAATATTTGTCTTCTACACATATATACACACTATGCAAATATATACATGTTTACACACCCTTTTGTATCTGCAGTTTGACAAGCAAGTTTCATTATTAATAACACTAGAAATAATATCTTGTCAACTTGCTGGCTTTTTAACTGGTTCGTGGCTTAAATATTCATAAACAGTCGGAAGAAATATGTTTTCATGTTTTCAGTTTCTTTGTACTTTTCTTCGTGCTTTCATGCTGCTGATTCCCCGACACTAATTAATTTCATAGTTTGATTAGCATGCAGCTTCAGTCAACAAAATTCGGGAATCTGGTTTTATATTTTCTGTTTGAAAAGAATCAAAGAAATTAATAAAACCTGGAAGTGTTAAAAAATACGTTATGATTCCAACGCTTTAATGAGTTAGATATGTATGCTAAATTTTTTAAGATGATGAGATCTTAAAATTAGATCTTCCATAATGACATCACAATATAACTAAGTTTCCTTTTGCCTTACAGTAAAAGCTTTTTGGTTTATCTACAGTCAACTCTACCCCTTTTTCATTTATTCTGGGTTATTATGTTTCTAAGACATGAGGTATTTCTTTAGGATTCATTTCTTCACACAATTCTTGAAAGAATATTAACCGAGCTATCTTCCAAGAATGATTCATAACTTAGGCACTGAGGATAGCCTTAGAGCCGCTTGTTTTCCCACTAAAAGGTTTATAAACTTGTCTAAATTTTAAAATTTTAATGGGAAAAATTAAATTTTTTAGGAATACGAATTTTTAGTAATATGAATCGAAAAGCAAAAATTATTTCAGTTATATTGAATATACTGTTTTATTAATTTTAAATTTTTGTAAATTATTTTTCCAAGACTACAACACCATTTATGTCACACCAAGCCATAATCTTGACTTTTCATTTAATTTATTTAAAATTCAACCATTCTTTAAATACAGCAAGCAGAAAATCCCACAAATATTTATTAAGCAGCCACAACTGGTAGCTACCGTATGGTTGACTGCTGCAAAATTTAGTCGCTGAGTGGCACGAACTAAAAATTAGATCTAGAGCGCGTGATAACTGCATCGATGACAGACACAAATGAGCTACGGCGAGAAGAAAAACAAAATAAATTAAATTTTTCATGGCGAACTTTCCAACCTTTTAGTGGTTTGCGATAAATTATGGTGGCTAATGTTGGAACTGAATTAAAAAAAAATTTAATTTTATAAATATATTATATATGTATGTATAAAGAGGAAAATATAATAAAAATAAAAAAAGAAAAGGAAAAGTAAAAGTAAATAACATTAACAGAATATTGTTCTGCGCATATTTTATGAATAAAATGATTTTAAAAATTTCCAAATTTTATTTTCATACGAAATAAAATAAAAACAGTGTTAATAAATTGAGATGTTCTTCTATTTATTTAAATTTAAATTAATTTAGTTTTGATTATAATTTTAATTGTGATTTTGAATTTGGTATTGAATTTAATTTTAACTTTTATTTTGGTTTGAGTCTAATTTTAACGTTAATTATGATTTTAATTTGAATTTTGATTTTAGTATTGAATTTTGTTAGCTTTAATCTTAATTTTAGTTAAAATTTTAGTTTGAATTTATTTTAATTTTGATTTTGATTTTAATTTTATTTTAATTTTGATTTTGGTTTTAAATCTAATTTTAAATTTCATTTTGATTTTAGTTTTAATTTTAACAGTAATTTTAACATTAATTTTAATCTTATTGGTAATTGCAATTTTAATTTTAGTTTTGAATTTAATTTTAACTTTGATTTTAATTTTAATTGATTTAAATTTCAATTCAGGGCTTTTAATTTAATTCTAATTTTAATTATTATTTTAGTTTTGATTTTAATTTTGATTTTGGTTTTGAATTGAAATTTGGATTTGGGATTTTAGTTTGATTTTATTTATAATTTAAATTTAATTCTAATTATTCTAATTTTAATTTTAGTTTTAATTGTAAGTTTAATTTTAATTATAATTTTAATTTCAATTTTAAAATTGATTTTAATTAGGATTTGAATTTTACTTTTAAT
Source organism: Bactrocera zonata (assembly GCA_037783105.1). Lineage (NCBI taxonomy): Eukaryota > Metazoa > Arthropoda > Insecta > Diptera > Tephritidae > Bactrocera > Bactrocera zonata. The sequence continues at coordinate 197,247 of JBAWJQ010005149.1, read as the reverse complement.
GTTCATTTTAATTTTAATTTCACTTTTAATATTAATTTTAGCTTCAATTTTAACTTTAATTTTATTTTAATTTCGATTTTAATTTTAATTTTTTTTTTAATTTCAATGATAATTTTGATCTGAGTTTTGAATTTAATTTTAACTTGATTCTTAATTTTAATTTTGATATTAATTTTAATTTTAATATTAATTTTAATTATATTTTTAATTTAAATTCAGACTGCTATTTTAATTTTCATTTTGATTTTAGTTTTGAACTTAATTTTATTAACTTTTTTTTGTTGTATTATTATTTGGTTTTATTTTATTATTATTTTACACTTAACAAATATTTAACACAAATTCCAATAAGACAAAGCAATATTTTCTTTGCACTCCGACAAATGTAAATCAATAGCATAGCTTTGTACAAGCAGTTCAAGGCTTCAACAAAGTAATTATTGCTAACAACAGTCAGTCCCTTAATTTAAACACAGTTTCGAACCTCAATTTGAATTGAGTCGATTTTTTAAGGTTGATACATGGCAATCACTAATGACCGTTTCATGTGATGTGTGGGAGTGGCACTAGTAAAACATAATCAACTACAATAACCGCATATTAGCATAAGTTGCTGTGAAGGGACTAGAGTTGATCATGACAAATGCAATAACCCAAAGCATTCTGCAAATTAATCGATCAGATTGACAACTAAACCAAATATAACAGTAAATGTTAATTGCTTAAACTCATAGTGGACTTAGTCACTTTGTAACAATATTATTGCTTAATGACAAGGTAAACGAATATGCAAATCTCAAGCTCTTAATTGCCAAAAAATAGTTCTGCAACAAAGCAAGTTAACGGAAAGGTACCAAGTGTGAAAGAATTGCACACAAGCTTCCAAGCACACAGCAGCTCTGTACAATTGTGAATATTTATTTGCATTTTTATTTCGCACTTTTTCTCTAATTGCATGTGAAGTTCGCATAACGCTCGCTGCTTGCATTTTTGTAGCACAAACAACTAAGCGGACTAACTGTATATGCTAATGAGCTAAATAAACGAAAGACTTAAGACACAAACGCGCCGCCGTCGCCACGCCGAAATTGATACCTTTGTATAAATGAATGCTTGAGAACGCGCCGCCTAGCCGTAAAGTCATTATTAATAAATTGTGTTTGTGTTTATGTGTGTGTTTATGGCCGTAAAACAGGTGGGCCGGTAATTCGATACAAGCTCACATACACTCACATAGCTGCCTGCAACGCCAACGCTTCTAAGCCACTCGGTGATAAACAATATTAAATAAAAAGCGCAAAATAATATTAAATTAAAGAAAATTAACCAAAATTAAATCGTTTCCATGCAAATATGTTGCTTTAGCTAAGCATTTATTTAACCAAATACACAAATACCAACACACGCACACACATACATATGCAACTGCGCTGCCTATAAATAGCTATTATTTGCATTTGCCGCTCCTTTGCGCAACTAAATTGCATACCAGGCATATGCATGTATATATTTGTGTGTGTGGTTTGGAAGTGGCGCACGCAAATTGCTGCCACCGCTTAGCAAAAGCTCACTTCTGGCACTTAGCCATCGCACTTGTGTACTTAAAGAGCTTGTTTGCGCATTGGCATAAATTATCGAAAAACGTTTTCAAGCAAAAAATAAATATAAACACAAAGCCACACTTGTAAGTGCTTATGTATATGCCAGTACATACACACACATATACAGTCTGCCATTATATGCCACATTAACACTTTGCCACTTAAGCGCACTTAATTGCATCCGAAAAAGCACAAAAACAACAACTCCATAACTGCACAAAGTGAACAGCACAAGGCCTTAAACCCAAAACTAAACGCGGCTAATAAAGAGAACACTCATTATTGAAATTGCAGCGCTTTTGCTATAACACACAAAGCACATTGTGCCTTGCTGTACCTTTAAATCGATTTCCATTATGATTTTCTATTTAGCTGCCAATAAATTTAACGATGTCTGTGCCTCAACAGTGGCAGTCGGTGCTATTTTGTTCTGTTTATTAACTTTTACTTTGCCTCTTTGCTTTTCGTTCATTCTGTTTGCCGCTTGTTCACCAACTCACCGAAAACTATAAACGTTATAGTTTTTTGTTTGGTTAGTTTAACACGTTTCAACCATTCAATTTTTTCTGTTGACTGCTTCTGTTATATTTTAAAACGTTTTCTGTTACAATTTTAATTAAAATGCTATGAATAATTTCGTAAATCAAATAATGCCATCAATGGTTAGACTCAATATTGCTCAGCGTAATTTCTTAGGTACATATAAATAATTTTTAATTATGGGTTTGGCGAAAATTTAATTAAGTGTAGTGAGAAATATGAGCAAGTTTTTGATGCAAAAAAATGACCGTTAGGGTTTTTATTCTAATATAAACCTCAGCTGTTTAGATTTATTCTTAAAACTATTATTAAAAGTTAAGGCTAAATAGTTTTAAAATTTTGTAAAGGTTATTTAATTAAATTGATATCTATATATAGACTAAAAAAAATCAATAGTTGTATCCTTATTGGAGATCCCAAGTGTATCCAGGTCCTTCTCCATCTGGTCTTTCTAACAGAGTCAAGGTTTTCCTCTTCGTCTGCTTCTCCCGGCGAGTACTGCGTCGAATATCCTCAAAGCTGGAGTGCTTTTGTCCACCCGGGCAGCATGACCTAACCAGCGTAGCCGCTTTCTTTTAATTCGCTGAACTATGTCAATGCTGTCGTACAGCTCGTACAGATCATCATTCCATCGAATGCGATATTCGCCGTTGCCAACGTGCAAATAACTGTAAATCTTTCCCAGAACTTTTCTCTCGAAATCTCGTAACGAAGACTCATCAAATTCATGGTTGTCATCAATCATTCTTCTGCGCCATATAGCAAGTCGTGGATGATGAATGACTTGGAGTAAGACAAAATTACCTACAATCCAATCAGTTTGTTGACGGTGGGCTTTAGTCTTTCACACAGTACCGAATTGCTAATGAGTTCTTTCAGAGAGCAAGAATGTAAGTCGAGTAGAAAATCGTTCGACTGTATGTTGTGATTGCAGCTTCTCGACGTCGAACCTTCCTTGTTGACGTGCGTTTTTTTCTGCACAGAGGCGGGTGCGAATCTTCCCAGCAACAAGATAGTGGTCCGAGTCAATGTTAGGACCTCGGAGCGTACGCACGTCTAGAACACTGGAGACGACATGATCGATCTGGACAGCCAGTGATGTTTTGAAATAAAATCATTTAGCCTCAGAGTACTTCTTAGTTATTGATTTCATTTCATAAAGAGATAAGTGGAGTTAAATGTCAATTTTAAATGGTATATGAGCTTGATACCAATTATGAACTACTTTTCAAATACCTGTATAAGCTTTGTAGCTTAACTTAACAAATACGTTGGTTTTTATGTAATAATGGATTTTTTCTTCAAACTTTGGGCAAATCGTGCAAACAAAGCTCAATTATACTTAAGTGTCTTTTAAACACAAAATTTAGTGATAAGAAAGAGCCCGGAAATCTTAAATAAAACGCAAAATGTTTAATTAATCATCAATATTTGTTTTGTCGCCTTCAAACTAGTCCCCACCAGATGCAATACACTTATGCTAACGATTTTTCCAGTCTTCGAAAGCCTTTTCATGAGCACTTCGTTATAGCCTTCAGCTCGTACTGAAAACGGGTTCTATTCCGAAAATTTTTTACTTGTTTGTATGTCAAACTAATAAACCCGTGACATTGGCAATTATAATTCTCTCCATGAATATGGGTTTGAAACTCGCATCATATTCTTTTTGAAAAAATTAAACCTCACCAAGTTAAGTCCGGCAAAATGCGTTTCATACCCAACATATCCACCAAATCATTTGAACGGACTCATAAGAGATGTCGAGCTCTCCTACCATCTCTCCAAAACTTGCTTGATGATTTTCAAGCACCATAACCTTCCTTTTTTAATATTTTCGTCAGTTGGAGAGTTCGAAAGTCGTCCAGAGATGGGATGTTTTCAACAATCTCTCGACAAACTTTGAAAGCTTTGTACCAGTCATAGGTTTGTTGTTTTTTTTTTTTGGTAAAACTGAATCGCAACGATTCCGCACACCAAATTTGAAAATAGAAAATATGAGGCAAATTCTTTGTTCCATATTTTTATTCATTGTAAAAATCCCAACGCACTATTGAGTTGTACCAACTTAAGCAGCTGACAGATCGCGCTCTTATTTGGCATAATAATTAAGAATACTCCTACCAACTAGAAAAAATACATTTTTTTTTTTGTAATATCATTTATCCAAAAAATTTAATTTTCAATTTCTGGGTGCTTTTTAACATAATCTAACAACTAACCATTATGTGTTTTGATGTAAGAATGGGTTTCTCCTAAACTCAGGGCAAACTGTTCAAATAAAGCTCAGTTATACTTAAGTGTCCTTTATAAACACAAATAAACTTGAATATATGTACAATAAAATCAATAAAAAAACATATTTTAATTGTTAAATTTAGAACTAATAATTTTTCATTTATTTATTTGCAGGTATGTGACAAAAATCTAAATTTCTACTACTACTACTTACTAGATTTTATAACAATGTAAAATTCTTGTGGAATTGCCACTGAAATGACAGTCAACGAATGGTAATAGATTTATATTATGCTAGCTAAATAGACTTTAGTTAATAAACTATATACATATTAGGTTTACTAGCAAAAAAATGTGTGATGCCGTAACTTATATATGGAAGTAAAATCAAGAATATGAATACACTACGAACTGAATAACTTACTGTTAACTAGAACACTAAATCAATATGAAAATTTGCACATAAAAACGCGCATTCTACTTTTTTACACCGAAAATTTTTCTTGGTAAAAATGTCACAATAACAACAATTATATTTTCTATTTTTAAATTTTACTGTTATTTTATGCCACTAACGAGTGCATGCGCTGCAAATCATATTTTTACCGTTATGTGGCATCAATAACGCTCAAGCAGCAGTATTGACAGGAGAAGAGGAACTAGTCATGCCACATTCCAGTGATGGCAACTTTCAGCAAATAATGGAAATTTATAAGCAAACAATAAATCACCAACAGCCAAACAGTGACAACAACCAACAACAGCAAGCAAATGCCAAAATGTCTACCTCAAATCAAGTAAATAACGCAGCATTAATTGTTATATTGCACATTTAATTTAACAACGGCCATTTACGCGTTTAGTCGTTAAGTGACATTACATGACATGTGTTTTTGCCGAACAGAAAAGCGCCGCAAAGTAGCTAACACTAACACACTTGCAACCAGCCATACAGGTGGTGGTAGCATGCAGACGTAGCATTGGCAGCAAGAGCAAATCCAGCACTTAACAATGAAGCCCGGTCGAATGAAGCCACAGCAAGCGCAAGCAATAAAAACAATAACAACAGCGCACAAAGCGTCAAATAACTGTGGCAATCGTCAGCAGTGACAAGAAATCGCAAAGCAAATCAAAATACTGGGTCAGTGTAACAGACCTAAACAGCGGACGACGCACACACACACACTGAAAATGAACATGTGCGCCAATATATATGGCGGCAGCGTAGCATGTGTGCTGTTGCCACTTGTACGTGCAACCAAAACGTGCCAACCTAAAATGCTAGAGAAAGAAGTAAACAAAAACAAGCTCAGAGAGACCCACTAACATGTTACACAGCGTTGCCATATGCGACGACGCATGCGTGTATGGGTGTGTATGCAGCAAGCGCAGCGCCTTTGCCTTGCCTTATGAACAATAGTGGCACAGTGGCATGCCACAGTGCAGTGCAATTCATCTGCAAACACACACATACAAATATTTATATATGTGCAATGTTGGCAGCGTGCGGCTGTTGCATGCGCGAAATGCGTTTCATGTGACAGCAGAAAGTGAGCAGCATACGAAATGTATACTCCTGTGCCTTTGCGCGGTCGCTTGCTAGAAAAAATGAAGCGAAACAAGTCAAGCATATTATAACAACACGAATACAAGCGCACACAGAAAATACAATGTAGCAGCGCCACTAATGTGTTTGCTATTAAAGCGCCGCAAATATACACATTTATATATAGTATACATATGTAAAATATATATATATATATATAGGTTTTATGTATATATAGATGCTTCTGTGTGTATGCACTTACTCTTGGCTAACGCCACATATTTTTCTTGATTTTTTGCTCAGTTGGTTTGCTTGCAGCAACTTTTCTTTTTTGCCACATCTTCACTTTGTTGTTTACTTCTTCCAAGCACGGACCGCATAAGTTAATTGCCAAGCCGTTGTTGGCCACCGAAGAAAAATGTGTTGGCTTTGCATGTACCTAGTAAAGATTTCAATTTTTTCTTGCCACAAAGTGTGTCACGGAAAGTGTAAGTAAAGAAGTGCTGTGGAAATGTATGTTTGATGAAAACATTTACATTTTTTTATTACTTTGAGCTTGTAGGTAGTATGGACATAAGCAGATATGATAAATTTGCCGTTAATTTTGCCGGTTTGCTGCCCTTTAAGGGGATATTGCAGAGTTTAGTAAGAATATTTTTCATATTTGTCCAAAAAGGGAAGCGTAAAAATTGTTTTAAGTGAATCATGAAAGCTCGTTTCTGTACTATTTCATCAAATTTGACCCGCACCGGCAAAAACCAACCAAAATTTTCAAATTTTTTAAAACAAATCTTTATTGTCACCATCCAAATGAGCACCTAAGCCAATACAAGCACAACAAAGCTAGTCTAATTTTCGATATACTATACATACCTGTTATGGCTGGGACGGCTTTCAGTGCTTTCAGCGAAAGAGTTTTAACGTCCCCAATGTTCTCATGATGCGTTCCTAGAAGCGGATTTTTCAGTTTCGAAAACAGAAAAGAGTTACAGCGAGCGCAATCTGACTGTGCGAAGACTCTTGCTTTGTATATGGACAAAAAAGTTCCAATCATACTAGACTTCATTGATGCAAGCGACGTGTCGAAAAAATCCATTTATTTTCTGCCACAAATCTAGCCGTTTACGATTTAGACGTCTCCATTTTTAGTACTAAGTAACATTTCTTAGTTTGACCTTCTGAAATGAGTTCATGAGAAACTACACCGTGGGAATCAGAGGATGAAACCTCAACGTCAGATTAAGTTTTACCGACTTTGACATAGGTTGGAAAGGTTTCAGCTAATTTTTGGAGCTCTGGATTGTCAGATAATTTCGATTATAATGTTGTTAATGAATGTTGGGACCTCAGCTACTTTATCTAGCAACATTTTTGCGATGTCTACTCGTATCGCCTTGCAGAAGAATCAGGTCATTTGGTACAAGTTTCGCCTTTCCTACCCAAAAAACTAACTTAAATGGTGGAATCGATTCATAAGAGATATTGTGATCCTCTGCTATCAATTTAATGACAATACGATAATTTTGAAGCAGTATTGCCTTAAATTCCTGGACAAAATGGCGAAAATATCAAGAATTCCCTTGATTAACATTTTTTACGGCCGTCAACTTCCTGGCTAGGCTACTTATCTGAAACGAAAAAAGTAATTTTTTTTTGCACAACAGAGAGGTTTTGTGAACTTCGAAGAATTGAAGATGTAGGCCTGCATTTTGTAAAAAGTGCCATTTTTAACTGTGTTTTTTGACATCAAAATTGTTAAAGAACTGTCAAAATACAATTTTTCTCGAAAAAGCGCTCTATCACGCACTTGAATTTAATATAATAATTGTCTATAATATATGCTTCAGTTCAAGTAAATCGGTTAAATAATTCGCTTCCAATGTTGACGACCGGATAAAAAATTTAGTTTCGAGGAAACGGGCCTCAAAGTTTTGGTACTTTACAACCGCTGCATGAAGTGCTGGTTCTCGGACCTATTCCTGCGAAAATATTTAGAATAAACCAACGAAACTTTGGTACTATATATTTGAATAGTTTTTCAATTGGTTAGAGCGAAAAAATATTTTTCATTTTTTAAAATTCTAGACGTATCTCCTCCTTAACAGAGATGGATGTATGACTCGCACAAGTTTTCGATGACTTCATGAAAGCCTTGTGCCACTCTAACACTTGTGTTCATGATAAAGTAAACTACAAAAGATATTTCTACAATACAAAATTTAAAGCGAATTCGTTATTCAATTTTTTTTTATGATAAAAATCGCCAGACAACCCTTTCGCGTTAAAAATAAACAGCTCCCAATCATGCACTAACTGAGATATGGAGATCAACCCATACGTGAGCATAGAAAAGTGGTACTAATCTTACAAAAAGATTTATCTATTCTATTCTAAATTGGTTAAGATGGTCTTAATTATACACTTCATTTCAATTTTTCCTTCTCTGACTGGAAATAATTTGACACATTATTGCCATAATAAGTTTCGCTCAGTCAAAAATTTATTTTAATAACTCAATGTATTCAACATAAAATATGTCTGAGAATTTGCCTTTATCTGATAAGCTGTAGACAACATAAAATTTAACGGAAAGTCACCAAACCCACTCCCTCCATTATACACTTATGAATATGTGCCCAAAAACCAGACAAATAATGCAATTCTCATGTTATTTCTGCAAATTAGTATATGCCTTTCAACCATAAAGCAGCACATCTAACCACCTACGTGCCACAAGTTACGCTATAAACATGCTGCAGCTAAATTTTAAAGTGTATTTATCACTCCACATGTCAATTAAAATATACGTAAATTGAATTTCAGCATTCGACACGATTTATCAACTCAGTTGACCACCGTCTGCAATAAGACTTTTTTTCGCTCATATTTGCTTAAATTTTAATTTCCTTTTATTTCTTAATTCTTTTGCGCACATTTTCTATACCAACTGCTTTTCACAAGCCTGCCCTGTCACTGCATTGGCAACGCCACCACTGTAGCGGCAGCCAATTTATGTCTAGCACATGCCTATACGTGCTTAGCCTACAATGTGATTGAAAACCACAAATAACTCGCCATATGCCACATGCAACACTGCGCCGCCTTTGCAGTGTTTGCTGTTTCGTTACATTTCGCTACAAGCGTGTGTGCTTAGTGTGTGTGTGTGTTTATAGCCTAAGAACAGCGTCAAAGTGCAACAACAAAGTCGCAATGATGTAGGAAATATTTGCGGCAAATAAAAGAAAACATTCAAATATTCGATTTCATTATTGGTTTTGGTTGATTGGAAGGTTGACTGACTGGCTGGCTGTTTGGGTGCTTGGCTGCTTGCTTGCTTGGCTGTCTGGCTAGTTGGCCTGCTAACTGGCTGATCTGTGCGACTGCTCGCTGAGACTAGTTTACTTTAGTATGGATTAGCCAGTGACTTAGGCGGCTGACTTTAACTTTTGGTGTTGTTGTTACTGTTTTAGCGCTTGTCTGGCATTTTATTACTTATTTATTTTGTGTTGCCTGAAATGTTATTGCTTTTGTTTTTCAATATTATTCTATCTACACACATATTTATTTCCTTCTTTTTTCCTTGCCTGCGCTAGACAGCGTCAATGCCTTTTGGGCTCGCGTTTAAATAAATTATTCAGCACAAGCATGAGTGCTGTAAGAAATTGTAGATCAACACGGGCACTTGCGCCGTCTGAACTGCCTTAAAATGTACTAAAGCATATTTACATACTTGTGCACACACATAGTTGAAATCTTATTTTATTTTCTTTGTAATTTTTGCATTGCATACATACATATATATTTATTTTGACTGCATGCAACATTATGCAATCGCTATGCGGGTCGCCATTTGTTACGATTTCTGCGGAAAAAAAATCTGCTAATTTTTCTGTCTGCATTCGCCGCTAATTTTCAAAATTTTCTGACTTCACATAAATAATTTTTTTTATTTTACTTTGTCGGCCCACAAGCTGCTTGACATCCTAACACTTTCGTGTGCTAATTTATGGCGTTAGTTCCCATTTGGCTGTCGTGGCATGGCAGGTGACGCTTATTTCAGAAATAAAGTCTTTTTTTTGACAAGATTTGTGCTAAGCTGTTAGCCCATATTACACCGGTCACTTTTTTAGCTTGTAGTTTACCGTTATAACTACTCATACTAACCTGTTGTTGCAGCTGCAAGCGCGATAATGTCGCTTATACCAGCTCTTCATGCAGTCATGTTGCAGATATATTATTCAGCAGCACAAGCAACGCATTTCTCATTCAAGCCAATCTTCTTATTAATGTCAATTAAGCATAATTAAGAAAATCTAGCATTGTAATTGAATCGTAATTCAATATACCAAATTGTGGAAGCAATACATGTGAGCCGATGTGGCCAAATTGCAAATTGCAAGCAATTAATAAAAATGTTGTTATGTACATATATATGTATGTATGTGTGTGTATACACATAGGCTAGTTAAAAGTGCTAGCTTGCCTATTTATCAATATGTCCCCATTGCAATTTGCACAATTCCGCCGCATTTTTCTCCACTTCTGATGGGGTATTAGGGTGGAGCTAAATTAAATTAAATTTTAATATTTTTTTTTTATATTTTTTATATAAAAATGTAAATATTTAACAATAAAAACTTTAAATAACAATAAAAAATTAAAAAAAAAAAATGTAATAAAAAATTTTTTATAATTTTTTCTTAAGCAGACAAGCCAAAAGGTCTATAATGCGAATCTTTAACAATAGAAAATAATAATAAGAATAACGAAATTTTATAAAAAAAAATAATTATAAAAAATTAATTTAAGTTTCATTTTTTTATAAAAAAAATTATAAAAAAAAATTTATTTAAGTTTCCATTATTTTTATTTAAATTTTAAGCTTTTACAAAATTTCGACACCTAATATAAAAATATTTGCTTTATAATTCTAGTATTATTAGGCTTTTCTAAATTTTAGTTCTTCCATTATTGCGTTAAAATACAAAAACTGGATTTTCGATTACAACGCACCCTAATAGGGGGAAAAAAATAAACGTTTTCATGTAAATAACATTTAAACTTTTATCTCAAATTTGTTCGAAGAAACACAACGTACAACGTACCCTAATGTAAAAGTAAAAATACAAAACATAAATCCATTCATAAAAAAATAAAATGTTTAAAAAATTTAGTCAGGAAAACAAAATACACATACCACACCCTAATGTGAATATTTTACAAAAATGTTTTTCATATTCTTATAAAACTTTACTTAAAGTCTGTTTAAAATTTTTTAAAATAAAAAATATAAATATATTGAACACACTAATGGCACCCTAATGTAAAAGTTATATTATAAAAAATTCTTAACTACTTAAAACATTCATTCATAATAAAAAAAATATATAATATATAAAGATTTAGGTCTAAACATAAATATACAACACACCCTAGTGTGAAAATCTCACAAAATTATTTTTTATTTTCTTATACAACTTTATTTAAAGTCTGTTCGAAACTTTTTAAAATATTGGCATTGAAAAACTGAACACCCTAATGCCAAAATATTTAATTCGGCTCAATTATTTATTTAATAAATAAATTACGGAAAAGTTCTAAACTGTTAAAAACATAAAGCTATTCATAAAAAATAAAATAAATAAAAATTTTGTGACTCAGTAAACAAAAATAAATGCAACACTCCCTAATGAAAAAGTCGCACAAAAATATTTTTCATATGCTCATAAAAGTTTACCTAAAATCTATTTGAATTTTTTTAAAAATATTAGCAAAAAATAATTGCGCACCCTAATGCCAACATATTTGATTCGGCTCAATTATTTATTTAATAAGCAAGCAAGTTCGATATTTTTCATAATCCCGACGTTTCGTTCAACGAGCACAACTTTTTCAACATGCCGCATATTTTCGAGCAATACATGAAACATACATGTATACATCACACATGCTCGGCACCAATATGTGTATAGCATGTTTATAGATAAACAATGTCGTGCGATTTAATTAAACCACATAATTTGTTATAACTAAAAGCCTTGTTGACTTGCTGCCTAGACGCTGACTGTACCATAAGTGTTGGTTAAAAGCAACAAAAAAAGTAGCAACAAATCAAAATTGCAACAACTCGCAGCGTACCAACACTAGCGACAGCAAGCAGCCTGTCCAACAGCCATTCACTAGTAGAGCACCGGTGGCGCAAAAAAGTGTCCCCACAATTGCTTAATCCAAAAGTGTCTACAGGCGCTGATTCAACTGCCTGCTAACGGTTGCATGCACTAAACATCATGCCTACACACACATTGGTGCGTCTATGTAGCATGACTCTAAGAACGGCCAGTTGACTTATGAATATTTGTGGTATAGTCAAGACTATATGAAATGTTTATATACATACTATATGTGTGTATTTGACGCTCTCAGCCGTTGTACCTAAAATATTTGCGGTTTACCGTTTTTAATTGTTGTTATTAAATACACTTTATTTCCCCGCTAGTACACCAGCCGCATTTCCTTTTCTACAAAAACACCTGTTGCTAAGCTTCGATTTCTTTGCAGACACCTTTTACATTCTATTTGTCGCATAAATAAGTGCTAATTTGCTTATCAAGCTTGGAACTGGTCGCTCGCGTACTCATTTGAATACATGACTTGTTACCTAAATAGCGATAAAATAATGTTCTGTTTTAATTAACGCAACGGTGAGTTGCGAAAAATACCTGCAATTAAGTTTAGTAAGAATTATTGTGTTCATATCTAAATGAGAGCGCTTAATGTGTATGTCAACAGACAGACCAATATTTCAATCGAACATATTTGAAAAGCTGCATACAAAATCGATATCTATATTTCACCTTGATTACAAAGAGATTAGTTGTTAGTGTTAATTTAATTGCGTTCGTATTGAATATATTTTCACTTAATTACATCATGCAATTAAGCGGCTCAAGAACTGGTTGACTTTATTTGCATATATAGGCCTTAATATAGCAAAAATGTGCACCCAGTACAGATCGTGATCTAGGTTTAAAATCACCCACATTTTGTACTGTTTTGTATTTCAAAGCTAAAAACATAATATTTGTTCGGCCTTCATGATTTTAATGAAAGTATCCTTATAAGTCTCGACGCATTGGTTTTTCGAAATGTAAAAATGCTATAAATTCATTTTGGCAACAAAAAAAAACAGAGAAGTCGAAATAATTGCGTCAAAAAAAAAAATCAAGCAATCCTTTGAAAATGAAGAGAGTAAACTTCATAGGTTTTTGCAGTAGATTAATATAGGCTGGATAATCAGGATAATATTCGCGAGGCCGCTAAAAACCATTTGGTCAGCTACGACGTCTGTTCATTGTTATAACTGCTGTTGTTGTTGAAGCGGCAAAAATTATTACTGAACTAGTTTTGAGACTTAGTGTCGAGTTGGCAGTCTTTGGAGAATTAGGTATTGTAATGCCTAAAACTCCTTAATTTGGAGCAAAAAAGACCAGTGAACATCGAAAGATCAGTTGAGTCTGCCACAAATTTATTGCGGTGGCTAATATCGACTTCAGCCCATTACACTGTTTGTAGAAGAAATAATCATCGATATGCCTTAACTTTAGTCTGGTGGAAGCTAGATAGTTGAGGAGAAAGTACCTAAATGTTTCCATCTCATCCTTCTTTCCTGAGCAGCTTCGTATTTCAAAATCTTTAGTCCAACTTTTTACTTTCAATTTAACATTATACGACTTTTACATCCCTTAAAACTACACAAAGCTAACTTTTGAATCATTCAGATATTAAGTGAGCCTAAAGATATTTAAAAAGCCGTAGTTGTTATTGTAATGTAAGAAAACACAAAAAAAAGTTTTAGAATTGTTTTCAGTTTCAAGTTGATTAGAAAATGTGCTCGTTCGGTTTCTGCAAATTCGATATTGCAGCAGAGAGGTAAATGTGGTAGGTATGGTAATGAGAATCTGGTAGAATAATATGATAGATATATGACATTCTGGTAGGAAAATTGGTAGGAAAGCTGGTAGGGAAATTGGTAGGAAAACTGGTAAGAAATCTAGTAGGAAATCGGGTAGAAAATCTAGGCAGAAATTGGGTAGGAAATCTAGAAAGGAATCTGATAGGAAGTCTGGCAAGCTAACTGGAAGAAAATCTGGTGGAAAATCTGATCGAAAGTCAGGTAGTTACATGACTATCTGGTGAAAATCTGGTAGGCACATGACAATACGTTATGCTTTCTCAGCTTAGTACAAAATATATATTCAAAATCTGCTATATTGAATCTATAACAAGTAAGTACATCATATGATTACCATTGATTTCTTATAATATTATGATATATATTTTCAACAAGATCAGCCGCCACAAAAAGCATTAATGCATAAACACACCTTATTATTTTTAATTTATTTGCTGAACAAAAAGAGCAATTTTCTATGTGCACTAGTATTATAAATGTTACTCACTATTTGTTAACGTCTTATCCACACTATGTACAACGGATATATTCGTACTTGAGACAGTTTAAAGTTTGCATAAAATCAATTTTTTACGCCATTTAGTTATGCGCTCAATTTTTTGCTGTTTTTTCCTAACACTATAAGGCATATAAGCACATATTGAATTACTTAGTTCACAGCTAGAGATGTGGGCATGTTTTTATGATCGTCTGCGGCCATTGATGGGTGTGTGTAAGTGTGTATAGTTTTAAACGTTCTGCTTATTATGAACAGAATCGAATATCAATTATTAAACGCTAAGCGCAAGTATTCTCACGCTTTTGCGCCAACACGCTTTCCCACACCATACTAAATATAGTGTAGAGTTTTATAAGTAAGTATGTATGTGTTTGTGTGCGTGTTGCACATGGTCAAGATTTCCGCATGCGGAAGTCCGCTGGTGGTCCGTGCAGTATTATCTACTTTTTGTGCGCAGTTTGGAGAATACTAAACGTCGTTAAGATACAAACTCAAAAAATAAGTAAATATTTTCCATTTAGTAACACACTTTATGAGCTTAGCTTGCGTTTTAGTCAGACAAAATTTTAAGTGTTTTATGTTTATTTGCCCACACTTTTTTTTCAATTATATTTGTGTCCATAAATATAGCTAATGTACATTTGTAAGGCAATGAATTGCCTGAGCATATTTTAATTGCCCGCATGTTTTCCCTGCAGCCATACAAGTTCGTTGCTTAAGTCTTCAGTTTCTTTACTTTGGCGCATGCAAGTTGCGGTTCACCACATGAATGTATGTATGTATGTACGTACTATGTAGGAGCACTCTCTGCGCCAATGGCATGCAGACAAAAACTGTCACCGCGTATAGTAAATTTTATAATTTTCAGCCAGACAGACCAAATGCCGGCTTTAATTTTCATTTAACGACAATATTACGCAGCCAAGGTAAATATTTGATTACACAACTTCCTCAATTTTCATTAAGATAAAAGTATTTCATTTCAAAGTGGCAATTAAATTTTTTGCCTGCGGTTAAGTTAACTGTCCAAAAATGACCTAACCGCAAATAAAAAAATAATAATAAAAAATTAAACTTTTTTATTAAAATATTTCAAATATTTCGCAAATTTTTTGTAATAATTTTATTGCAATATTTGCAATTGCATACATTCAGAGTAAAAAAATGTACCATAATATATTTTAGCTACGCACGAGATCTCATTTTGTGCACAGTTACTAGATATTAGTTTTTTCTCTCTACATCTTTTTAATATTGGCTTCACTACACTTTCGCTTTTTAGCTCTTCGCACATATTTAAGCATATGTACTTGCAGATTTTCGCATAAATATATGAATTTCAAATTTTTATATATTTTTTTCTAGACATTTTTGTTTTGCTTTTGTTTTTCTCTGTCTCATGCGCTACTTTCCATTTCACTTGGGCGTTTCAATTTTCGCTGCCCAGGTATCTTCTTCAAATGAAATTGTGTTGTTTTTATTTTTGCATTAAATTATTGCACCATAAATTAAAGTTTATAACAGTTTTCATTGCGCATACTTAGCTTTAGCACTTTCAGCACGCAATCTTTTGTCTTAAGCAAATGTATGTGTGTGTGTTATGCGTGCCTACCTAGTGTTAGTGGCTTAGCAGCGTTGACCGCAGTTGCACTGCCGGCTTTTTATTGCATTTTTTATTACTTAAACTAAATTAAATTTCTCTTATAATATTATATATAACAGTATTATACATAACCGGTGCAGCAAGTGCAAGATTTCCATGTAATAAAAGCAATTGGAGTTACCAAAGAGATTCGATGAAAATTTTTTTTATGATGGAGTAATATTTTCTCATTCTATAATATTTTCGTTTGTCCAGCTTAGATAATCTCCGAAATTAGTATCTAAATTCCAAAATATTGTTTATATTCCTCAGCAAACGCTAGAATCAGTCAAAGGGTACAGAAATTTAACAGCGTTTATGCAGAATTACAGATGCAGAGATTTAACAGCGAAAGAAGGGATCGAAAAAAACACTTTATACAGAAAAAATAATATTCTGTCCTTTAATTTATATAATTTTTCGATGAGACTTTTTAAATTCTGATTGCTTAATCTTAACTACAAAATTTCGAATCTCGATAAATATGTTTTCATTAAAAAATCAGAAACTTCAAAAGTATACTACATATTTTAAGAGATAAAATAATTGAATAAGAAATATACTTATCAATTTTCAACACTTTCTTCCCACCAGCAAAGATTTAATCCAATAATATACATAAATATGAAAATTTCTCGAGTTGTATTACTCTTATCACAGCAGTTTGTTCACCAGGAGACCTTTGTAACACCTTAAATTTATAATTAGTCTTTGCTCCAAGCTTCGCATGTGATACATTTCCTTGAGCTGTTAAGCACCAATATGTTATACATTCAACATCAAAAAGGCTCGTTCCGGCTTCCACATGTATCTCGGTCAATAACGCACTGTTAGCCAACAGCTTTGTGCATACTTAAATGTATATAAATGTTGGTGAAGCGTTAAGCACTTATTTATTGGCTGGCCATCAAAAATATGTAATACAGCTGGCAGTGAAAAAGCGTTGTTCATATTTTATAATAAACTTGGATTGAAATACCATGTGTGAGTTAAAAGAAAATCATAAAAAAAAATTAATTTATGAACTATAAATAATTGAAATAAAATTTTTTCTCGAATTATTTACACTATTATGACTATTTTTATTATAAATATATTAATTATCTTACTGATATATACTTTATTTATTTGCAGTAATCAATAGAAATAATTTTTCTGAAATTCATACTTTACTTTAATTATTATTAATTAATTAAATAAATATAATTAATAATTTTATGTCAACAATTCTATAATATAATAATAAATGAAATAATAAAATAAAACTTTAAGAATTTCTGAAAATTTTTTATCAAAAATAATTGGAAAGTTGTGACCAAAATATTTTTAAGACTAATTAAAAACAAATTTTTGTATAGTGCTTTATTTATTTATCTAATTTTAAATTCAAATTCAAATTTTTTATAATTTTTTTTTTAATTTAACTAGCCAATTTTTGCAAGCAGCACACACCTATGTCGCACATGGAGCAATTAAAAATCGCAAACAATTCGGGAAAAAAATAAAAACTTGCATTAAGTGCTTATATCTAATACTTATTTATTGAGATTGCATTTTTGTGGCAATATAAATAAAGCTCACTCCCTGTTTGTTGGGTGTAGCAGCTAACTAAGCAATTTCTGTCATAAATACCAGCATTACAACCAACGGCTCATACACTTCTCTGCTTTAGTGCCCTTTTTAACTTTTTCGGCAGTGGTAAACCCACATACTTAACCCAGTCACATGACTCTTAACATTTGGCACAAATAAAAATGTCAAAATTATAAGCGACAATAGTTAAGCATTCGAATTTTAAGTTCACCGACTTGAAGCTATGAAAATGCACACTATTTTATGCAGCAGTAAAGTAATAAAATAAAAAATATGTTCACTTTGCAAAAAGTTAAATTACTACAAAAAAGTTATGGATATAAATTGATTTTTATCGAAGTTAATTTGTTTAAAAAAAAGTTGGTCAAATTAATGTTACTTCAAATAATTAAATTGTTAAAAAATATGTATCGATAAAAATCGATTTTTCCTTCTAAAAATTGTTATCGAAAAAATCGATTTTTACCGAAATTCGGAACACTGAATTAAAAAAAACTGGGGTAATCGATTTGATTTGTAATAATTTCTCTTCTCAAAAATTTTTATCGAAAAAATCGATTTTTATCGAAAACCAAAAAGTGAGTTTCTTTTTATACCCTGAACAGGGTATATTAAGTTTGTCACGATGTTTGTAACACCCAGAAGGAAGCGTCGGAGACCCTATGAAGTGTATATATAAATGATCAGTATGTTGAGCTGAGTCGATTTAGCCATGTCCGTCTGTCCGTCTGTCTGTCTGTCTGTCCGTCTGTCTGTATATATACGAACTAGTCCCTCAGTTTTTAAGATATCGTTTTATAATTTTGTAAACGTCATTTGCCTTCATTTTCTGCTCATTTGTCGGAACTGCCGATGTCGGAACACTATAACATATAGCTGCCATACAAACTGAACGATCGGAATCAAGTTCTTGTATGGAAAACTTTCACATTTGACAAGATATATTCACGAAATTTGGTATAGATTATTTTCTAACCACCAATGTAATCTCCGAAGAAATTGTTCAGATCGGTTAACTATAGCATATAGCTGCCATACAAACTGAACGATCGGAATCAAGTTCTTGTATGAAAAACTTTCACATTTGACAGGATATATTCACGAAATTTGGAATATATTATTTTCTAAGGCAACAATGTAATCTCCGAAGAAATTGTTCAGATCGGTTAACTATAGCATATAGCTGCCATACAAACTGAACGATCGGAATCAAGTTCTTGTATGGAAAACTTTCACATTTGACAAGATATATTCACGGAATTTGGAATATATTATTTTCTAAGCCAACAATGTAATCTCCGAAGAAATTGTTCAGATCGGTTAACTATAGCATATAGCTGCCATACAAACTGAACGATCGGAATCAAGTTCTTGTATGGAAAACTTTCACAATTGACAAGATATATTCACGAAATTTGGTATAGATTATTTTCTAAGCTGCCAGCAAAAATTATTCAGAACGGGTTACTATAGCATCATAGCTTCCATACAAACTGGAAACATAGTTACTAACAGAAATGCACCTGTGAAGGGTATTTACATAGCTTCGGTGCAACCGAAGTTAACGTTTTTCTTGTTTTTAATTATCCCAACCTTCATTCGCAGCATTCGGCAAATTAAGCTGAACTGGACATAATTTAGAAGTAGTTTCACTTTCCAAACTTAAACACCCGCTATTCAAATATTTATAGCTTTGCATTTAAAACAATCCAAAAAAATCGATTTTTATCGCAAAATGTGAATGGAATTTGTTCAAAAAGCAGGTTAAAAAGCTGTTATTGTGAACATATAAATTTTCAAAAAAAAAATTATCGATAAAAATCGATATTTATCGAAAACCAAAAAGTGTTAAGCGATATCATTTTTCGATTTCTTTGCATTTATTATTGGGATATTCGGAAAAAATTTTACAAATTAGAAATCATTTTGAATATTTTTTGCCTTCTAAACTTAAACCCCTGCTACATAAATATTTATAGTTTTGAACTTCGAATAAACTCAAAAATATGCAATTTATCATTTTGAGCGCCACTATATTTTTAAGCGTCCTACTTTTCTTCATAATTAATTTTCATCACTTTTTACCACCAATTACAAAGTATATCAGAATTTGTTGACAGCGAAAACCATCTCATTTGTGCAATTAAAGGCGTGCGTCATAAATTAGAGAAGTAACTTGTACAATTACGCTGTCATGCTGACATATAGTATGTTTGCACTGTTCATTGTCTCTCATCGCGTTGCTCAGTTAACAGCAACATTAATCGCTCGACAAGCAGTCTGTGGGAGTGAAATTAATTTGACATGAACTTTCATTATGACATGTGGAGTGGATCATGTGAATATTTAGCGATTTTCTTTTTTTACTTTCCTTATTTTTCTTAAAAAAAAAATTACTAATTTCATTATTGTATGGACAGAAGAAAATGTTTCAAATATTTTTGCAGCAAGCTGCTAATAATGCGATTTTTCAATGCATAAATTTTGTAAAATTTTAATACTGTGAACAGCATTAAGGTCTACTAACCTAAACTCTTACACTTCTATTTGCCACATAATACTTTCATATTTATTTGCATTACTTTTGGCACAACAAAAACTGGTTTTTGCTCAAAGTCGCTGAAAACTTAGTCAACGTCCTGCATTTTTACAAATTCATTTCCTCTATATAAATATTTGCAACAACGGAAAGCATTAAAGCACTTATGCACTTATGATGTAATTGGCCAACATTAAACTAGTTGCTAGCATAAAACTTAGTTAAACAGTAACAATCGCGCGAATTTCTAGTTGTAGCAGTTGCTTGGGTTCACCTTGAGATTTACAAGCAATTTTATGCCAACCAACACACACCTACACACATGTGCGCATGTAAAAATGCATACCTAAGTGTATTTACATAAAAATATTGTAAGTTAATTTAGCATATAAATAATATAGAAGTAATTTTTAATAGATAAAATAATGCAATACATTCAACGCAATTTTTTACATTGAATATTGGCTTACAGTACAGAAAGGTAATAATTTGCATAGAAGGAAAAAAATAATAGGAGACATAAAGAGTTGTCAAAAAACA
Organism: Bactrocera zonata; assembly: GCA_037783105.1. Taxonomy (NCBI): domain Eukaryota; kingdom Metazoa; phylum Arthropoda; class Insecta; order Diptera; family Tephritidae; genus Bactrocera; species Bactrocera zonata. Next base: position 176,540 of record JBAWJQ010005149.1, on the reverse strand, counting down.
GGAGAAAGTTTATGTAAAATATCTTGCAAATTTAAGAGATCGTCTCAGTGTTAAATTAAAAAAAATCGATTTTTTTTGTTGAAATATCGGATAGTATACACTCTAAAACCCCAAAAATTAAGCATAAAAAATCATATTGTATTCGTCATGAAAGTATTTGTTTATAAAAAAAATCGGACTAATTAGTTAATTCCGACATAAAAAGCATCGAAAAAATCAGAGATTTTTCGGAGGGTCACACTGAGATGCTCCCTCAAAAAACATTACAATCGAGCAATGAAATAAATAGATATATAATAAGATGAAGGAGTAGAATAATATTCAGATCAAATAATTAGAAGACCGAAAGAGTATAAAAGATGTCAGTCATATTTAGTGCACAAGAAAGTTCAAATGTGAAAAATACGTTACACTCACTAACCTTTGGAATACTGAAAAGTGAAATTTTATTAATTATCACAGATAAAAATATTCTATATAATTCCAATAAATGTCTTTTAATTCACTTATTTAACTTTGTTTCGATTTTCCAGTATGAAATATTGCTTCCAATTACTTATCACTTTGTTATAGACGCGTTTAACTTTGAAAGACTAATTAACTTTCTCAGAGCTTCTCATGAGCAATAATTTCAAAAAACCCTTTTGTAGTGGCTGTAAAACCACAAAGTTCTGTATGGCTTTGTTTGCAATGAACGCCATACTGCTCAGCCGAATGATTTAAAATTCAGTAAATCTTAAATCTATATCTCAAATAGTTTTTGAGTTACAGCCATTTAATCAGTAACCATTTTGTTAAGGGGTTACATGGGTTTCCTCGGTTACAAAACAGCCTTTTTTCAACATTTTGTTTCATATAAAAAATTAAATATTTTATTACAGTTTTTTATTGTTAAAAACATACCCTATTATTAAAAAAATTTTAAAATTTTGCAAAACATATATTAAACTTGGTCATTACGACATCATTTCAGGTGGCCGCTCGGAAAAAAGATGGATTATCTAAAGTAAAATTAATCCGTGTTTTAGTTAAAACCTGAAATTAGAGTTTGGACGAAGGAAAAAAACTGTAAATTGAATTTTTTCAAAAAAATTTAAATTTTAGTGAAAATTTCGCCACTTTTTTTCAAATAGTTGTAATCGAAAAAATGTCCTTCGTCAAATCTTTAAAAATTGTATCTCAAAGATCTGTGTAAAATTTCAAGAAGATCAGTTGAGTCGCTCCCAAAAAATCTTGCCAACTCACTTTAAAATCACAGTTTCGAGGAAAGTATGTTTAAAGACGTCGCACCTAGCCTAGCTAGCCTCAAGCGCACAAGTTCTCAAGGCTGTATCTCCGAAATTATTTCTCCGATCAACTTCAAAATTGAAGACAATATTCCAAAGGTGTTGTAGAATTTAATAAGAGAATAAAAAGTTAAATTTTTTGTAACCCGTAAACCTATGTGACCTCTTAAATTAATTTATCTTAAAAAGTGTTTTTCTCAGAACTTCATTTGGAGATTTGAGTGGGTGCTCAGAGACAAATGATCAGAACACTTTTTTCTTTTTTGGAATTACTTGTTTGTAATAGGTCTCCATGCTAATTTGACAGGTAAAAACTACCAAAATTTTGCAAAAATAAATATTTTTTTAAGCATGCCGCCATTTTGTAATTTTTTTATCTTTTTCTACACTACGTCATTAAGTATATATTCATGCAGAGATTTTTTTTTTAGATTTCCCTTAAGTAAAAGGTCGAAATCATTACAATGGTGAAGGACCTTCGTTTTACTTCCATCAGAGATCGCGTATAACTTAAAAATATTTTACTTTTTTCAAAAATTACTGGATTCGAAAACTATATGTAAATACACCCTTAAAATTTTTACTGTTTTTTGTCATTTTTCCTTTTGCAAAAATCACTTTTTTATTCTCTTTACAAGTGTGTTCTTAAAGTGTTAATTAGATGTGGTCTCTACATAACAAAGTGTGAATTATTGGTTAAATAAACTTTATGACTACTATTAAAAAATGTTAATTATTATATAATAGTATAATATTATTAATAAATTATATTATTTATTACTGTTATATTATAATATTTTTCTATTAAAATCGAAACCTATTGCAAGTAGATCAATATTTATTGCTTTTTATTAAAATCGAAAAGCAATTAATCTAATAATCACACCCTTCTAAATAAATCATGTGTAGAGCAAGCGTTGCACTAATGACATGTGAAATAAATGTTTCTAGCTAAAGTAAACAGTTCACACGGTACTCAATTTCGCAACAACAACAAATTGCAAAGAGTCACCGCAAATTGTTAACAAGTACTTAAAGTCAATCAATGGCTTACAATTAGATATGGTATGTTTGTATGTACACAACCATATGCTTGTAAATATGTGCATACTTCATTTGCCATGTAAACACGATACAACACAGCAACCGCCCGCAGCTTTGAACTTGAACTTGAAGCAGCTTTTGCCAAAGACAGCCAGCTAAAGTCAAACATGCGGATAAAAGTATGTCAATATGTGCACAGTACAGCAGCAGCGTCATCATAAAGCGTAGCCCATCAATACACCAACAACAAAAATGAAGAAGAAGCAATCACAAACATAAATAAAACATGACACGGAGAGGATTGCCACCACGCATGTGTATGTAGCAACAACAAACACACACGTGTGCATGTGTATGCGTGTAAACCATATTTGGGCCCGACGGCAGGCATTCGCAAATCATGCGTGAGCCAAATCAAACAAAACGCCACGAAGTAGAGCTGAAAAATTCGTAAGCGAAAAAGTTGAACGACAGAACGGCACAAAAGCGGCCGAAAACAAACAACAGCAAAAGCTGCAGCCGCACACCTGCCAACAGTGGCCGCCGAGGTGTTGTAAACAATGACAAATAAACAACAGCAGCAATAGCAAGCGCTGACAGCAAGAAGCAGCAGTAATGCAAGGCGCGCAAAGAAGATAAAAAATACAAAAAAAAAAAAAAACGTGGCCCATAGACAGTCCAGCGCGGCCCAGCAGGTGCACAAGTGGAGACAAATGTTTCACATATAAAAATATACATATGTGTTGTTTTTGTTGTTGTGTCGCTGACTTATGGCGACACATGTAACGCCATCACTTATTAAGTTGTAACTTAACGAGACATTTACGGCAGCGCTGCCACCGCATAAGTGCCAAGCATTGCAATAACAAAATATATTAACAATAAATATATTTAGACAAATGTTTGCATGCGTAAACGACGCGAACGCAGAGTAGATTTGTCACCTCCTTCGGCAGCGTTAAATAAATTAATGAATTTAAACAACAAACGCGCGTCATAAACATCGCTGTTTACGCATTTTATGCGCATGCCGTGCATTAAGTTCAAATAACAGCAAACGTAGCAGCAACGTTAGGCAGATGCTGCCTGTGTTTATGCATGCGCAACTCACCTAACTGACTTTGTCTGCCTACGTTTTTCATAACGCGCTTGAATTTATGCCTATGCAAAGCAGTGTTTACGCAAACATTATTTATTTAAATTTTTTTGAACGTTTTTGAACTTCAACGTTTGATGCCACTTCGTTGCTTTTGATATTCATACGTTTAGTACAAAACGTTTAGCGGTATTTTTATTGCGTAGCAATTTAGAGGCGTCAGCGCGTTAATGCTCATAAGCGATTAGCGGTAAAACCTTAACTTTATAGACTTAAGTTTAAACAAAAAATGTAAAAGGAAAAGTTGTAAAAAATTCTGCTTTTGAAATGATTTTATAAAAGTAGAGTTCGAGGCAATTGATATTTAAATAAATTTAACCCGTTTTCTTTTATATTAAGAAAGCGCCGTTATTAAAAAGATGAATTTTTTATGTATACTATAAAAGTATACTTTGGTCAATTTTAAACTGTGACAATAAAAAAAATTGTAAAATTTTTCAAAGCGAAACTTTCACTAACATTTTTCTGTTCTGTTTTTGAAAGCACAAACAATCTATATACGATTCCACCAATTCTTTTTATATGCTATATGTCTCATAAATACTTGAATAAATAGTTATAGCAATAATAGCTATGAAGCCATTCTCCCAGAAAACCACACGGCAAAAACGAAAACCAGTATCCAAATGCACGAAAATTAGTGCAGGTGTCATTTAGAATCTTTGCTGAAGATCTGACTTTACCTTAGCTTTCCCCAGAGGGCAGGTGGTAGAATTTGCAACTAGTAAGGCATGTCTGTCATAAAAGGTGACTAAAATCTAAAATACACTATGTATGTTGTTTGGCTTGCCTCGAAATATTAGCATTATCTTGTCAGAAATGGAGCTATAATAATCAGTTTGAACTGATATTATATAGTTTGAGTGAAATTATTTCTAATGAAAGGACATTTGAAGCTCCAGCGACAAATTTCACCAGTCAATGAGTTTTATGGATGCTCAAGTGGTAGTAGCAAAAGCTACAAGGTCTGTCCGGAGACTTAAAACTGGTACCACTGGGAGCAGTTAGTTCTTGGAGTTCGCTTCAATCTGCTTCTTTTTTTTTTTTTTTTAGTTTGGCCCTTTGGGGAGATTCGTGGTAGCTGTGGTTTAAACCTAAAGACAGGCAGATTTGCAAAGTTCAGTGTGAAATCGCACTGCGACCGGGTTCCAGACCCACAGTACGGCAGAGGTTTTAGATCGGCCTCGAACCCGACCTAGGCGGAAAAGGTGTCTACCCGAGCAATTGCAACCAAAAAATACATGCAAAAATCATTTATTATTTGAGGCGATAGAGAATTTTAGTTTGGCACAGGGAATCACTGTGGCTTGGGGTACCTGTGGACTAAAAATTAAAAAAAAGGGAGTAAATCCTCCCTCTAATAGGTTTAATGTACATATTTCCTGGACTCCCAAAGCTACAATAGCCGAATTCACCGCCCCTACCGACACCGTAAAAATGGAATGAAAAGGCTCTCTCGGATTCTCGCAAGTTTTAAGAGTATAAAATGTTAAGTTACACCCAAAATTAGCCATTCTTTATTTGTTTCTTCATTTTTTCATCCAATAATGCTTTACATAAATTATTTTTAATCCGAACCTACGATTGAAAAAAATTCTCTAACATACTTGCATATCTAAAAAAATTTCAACAATGAAAATACCACTACAAAACTTTACCTAGAGCATTTATCTTCATAGTATTTTGGTAGAGAACAATGGAAGAAGTGCTTCTTCTTTATAATTCTCTATCAACCTTTAGCAAATCATGATATTTCATTTACAAAAGATTTTGATATCTACCCCTCTTCTCTCTCTCACAGAGAAGAGTTGATTTCGTTTCTACCGAAAACTTTTCATATTATTCATTTTCATTATCCATATAAAAAACATTGAATATTTATTATGTTTATAAACACGTTCACTGCAAAGCACTATATATGGAAAAAGAAAATTTCGAACTAAATGTCTTCATACTATACAAAAATTCATGAACTTCATACTCGCCATAGATTGCAAACAATGGCGCCATTGTGTGCTCGAATTTCGCTGCCACCAAAGCAGCCAAAAGCGAGCATCCATAATCATTTTGCGTTGAATATGTATTCTCACACCATAAAAGACACCTGACAGACAGCGGCTTTACTGGGGTTATATGTGGCAAATGTGGTTTAGTGGAGCAATAGCGTATATTTTTGTAAATTTTTGCTATAAATATTCAAAACAAAACAAAATCGGTTGAGTTGGTCCACTTCGTGCTGACAGGGGCCTGCCGCTGAAGTCGGCAAATGTCAATCGAAAAAGTTGCCCATGACATTTTTGGCAAACAAGTGCACGAAAACAAACACAGTCTGTTTGTTTGTTTTTTTTTTGTTGTTGTTTCATTTTTGCCTGATTGCTTTTTTATAATTCTGGTGTAGAATACCAATAACAGCATCTCGTTGTTTTTGCTAAAATTGTTGGCATTCTTTTCATATTTTCACAGTCACGTTTCAGCCCGTAATTGTTTACTAAAATATAACTGAAAAAATTTTCCAATTTTGGGCATTATAAATCTCTGTTTTTAAGGCAAAATTAATGAAATAATTATAAAAGTGGCGCTTAAGCTTTAATTATCTTTGCATTAAATAGATTGCGGCTTCATAAATTATTTTATAGACATTTGTGGGTGCATACATAGATAACTTTTCATAAACATGACTTAAAAGTTCAGTGGAATTAATTTATTTTGTGGTTTGTCAACAGCCATTTTTGGCAAAAATTAGTTGAAAGATATTTTTTTGGAAAATAGATTGATTAATTATACGCTTTTTATAACCTTATGAATAATAAATAACCAATATGTTTCAACCTACTATGATTTTCTTTATGTATCTTTACCATTTGCAATGGTTTCTGCACTGGTTTGTATGAATCCTATACCGAATAATGAATAACACATTATTGAGTATTCAATTTCAACTAAATTAGTTTTTGATGCTGCGAAAATTTTGGAAAAAATTTTAATAAAATCAAAGCACAGTAAATAACGTCTGGGAAATTTTACTCTCGTCCAAGCAGAAAAAAAATCGTATTTTGATAATTAATGCTTTACTTGCTTTTAATTTATAAAAAAATATGAGAGGAATATTAGTATAAAAAAGTCAAGAGTCTCATAAATATCTGAATCAAGCTCGTCTAAAATATTATTAGGGGGGAAAGAGTCACCGAAAAGGACGTCGATATTTAAAATATTTTTTTTTTTTTTTCAATTTCGGAATTTTTTTGTTAATGGTGTACGCTTGTAACAACAAAAATTCTAATAAAAAATTTTATCTTTTATTTGAGAAAATTATTGCTTGAAAAAATGCTATTTTTTACCCGAGGAAACCATGTAACCGCTTAAATTCTTAAATAACGTATCCAAAACTTTTTTGGAATTTTTGAAATCAAATAAAGCCCATTCAAACCGAAGAACTAATTTAATAGAAGAAAATTAGCCATAAAATTTTCAAGCATTGAAGTGTTTATATTTTTCACATTTACGAATTCACACAGTGATTATATTTAATGTAGCCAAATTGCCGGTTCTCAAAGTACCTACACACACATGCACATGATTTTGTAAATCAACCAGCTAATCACGTTATTTAAGCAACAACCAAAAATACTGGAAATAACGAAATTAACACATGCAAATGCCAAAGAATTCTTAAAGCCATTCTAGCCAAGCAGTAAACAAAAATGCAAACAAATACAAACACACACACAAATTAAAAAACCAGCCAAGCAATATCTGTAAAGGTCGTTAAGTGCAGTGGCATTACGATTGCAACAACAAGTAAACCAACTAGCATTTACAATTGTATTTATACGTATGTATATGTATATATATATGTATGTTATAACTCCAAGTATTAGCTCAGTGGGCAGCATTCCGCAGCTATTCGTGTGATCAAAAGTCGGTCGGGTGTCTGAAGAAATCAAGCCCATCCTCAATTTACATTGAAATATAAATAATATATCATCATAAATCAGCAATCAAGAAATCAAAACATTTACCCACATTCACACACCTACAAGCATATATGTGTGTATATTGTTGCAACATATACTTCACACATATCAACATATAGATAAATAGTTGGGCTAATACATCACAATGTCAAATAGTTGTATTTGTCTATATGTTTGTTTGTATGTGTGAATATAGAGTCTCACTACCTTAATTGCATTGAAATCCTATTAACCGCGCGACACTAATACGATTCGTAACGGATTTAATTATGAGTTTATGCATTTAAATCAAAGCAACTAACACACCCAAAGGAATATACAAGAATTTGCTTAGAAACACATGCTTACATGTATAATGAGTTAATGCCCGGTAGGAAACTGTCTGCCTGAATTTTTAATAATAAATAATTCAAGTACAAGTTATCGACCAACTCAGATTGATATATGGTATATAAAATTTTCTAAAAGGTTACAAAAACTCTGAAAAGAATTTTTGTTTAATTTTGTGGAACGCAAGAGACACATATTCCTAACACGGTATAAATAATTTTGTGGAACACAATAGCGATGTATTCCACGATTTAAAATCTTAAAAAAGTATTATGTAATTGTGTGGAACGCAATTCCACAATTTAAAATCATAAAAACGGTAAATACAATTTTGTAGAACACAGTAGAGATAGATTAAACAATTTAAAATCTTAAAAAAGTATTATATGTTTTTGTGGAACGCAATAGATATAGATTCCAAAATTTAAAATCTTGAAAAGTAGTATATAGTAGACATAGATTCCACAATTTAAAATCTTAAAAATGTAGTATGTAATTTTGTGGAACGCAATATAATTAGATTCCACGATTTGTATGGAGAATACGCTTACGCATTTTAAGTTCCTGAAAATAGTTGGGACATATTTCACACAGTGACTACTAAGAGTTGTAAAAAAGCAGAAGGTAATTCAAAGTGAAATGAATTTTTTTATATCATTCCCATTTTACCCCAGTTTGTGGGACTGAGTTACAAATTTTTCACGGTAATATAAAATATCTAATATATAATTCAGCGCTCACTGACATTGAAAATCAGAAAGATTTTCCATCAAAATTTCCTACTAGGTACCACGTATCACTGTCTTATTGTTGCTGCTTTCAATTTACTTAATTTTCTAACACCCTGTTGTTGCACGCGTGATTGGCTATTTTCAACGCTTCTCCCATAGCAAATCGTTCCGTAGCAAGCTTGAGAATTAAAACGGTGTTGCAATACACATTCTTCAAATACACATAGCTATCTACACACTGCGCCCAGCATATAGGGGCATAAGCAGTTCATTCATTACCATACGTGTAGACTCATGCGAGAGACAAACATTTGTATTTGTTGCCGATATTTCTACACTTGTGTTCTTTTGTCTAGCTGACTTAGCCGATTGCGCTATTTCCCAGCAATTAGCCACCCATTTGCTATGGTTTTATGGCTGAGTAAGGCGGCGTGCTGGCGTTCAAATATCGGAAGACAATAGCAAGCTTATAAGAAACGCACACATGCATACACATGAATTCGATAGACGGTGTGAGCTTTCAGCGCAAAATACTCTTGACTGACTGTGCTAAATACTATTGAGCTTAAGAGTTCGCATGAAACAAGCTTAAAGCAATTACTTAGATTTAATTAACTCAGACATTTGTTGTTGTTGTTGCACTTTTAATCCTTGTTATTGCGAATAGAGGTTAGCGATATGCGTGTTAAATTTTTAAGTTTCTACAGTTTTGGAGATAAATAAAATGGCACTTTTGTGTTCTCGAATTATAATATATTTTTTTCTAGATTTATCCAACATTTTTATTAAAATTTCATTGAATGTATGGTTAAATATATTTTTTTGTCCTTTTCATTATAAATTTGAAACTAGTATATAAATATAATCATTTCAACAATTATTAATAACATTTCTTATTTTATTTACTTTCAGGTAAATTGATAATATGCAAAATGATCTCTCATCTTATGTAAAATCACAGACCGAATCGAATACACTGCAACTGTAAGTAATAAGTAGTTGAGATAGAGGAATCCTAAAACTTTTAAGGACTGATTTTGATGATGTGTACAAGTGTATACAAGATAAATAATATCATTGCGACTTAAACGATTTTCCAGAAAATCTAAATAAATTCAATATAATGCCTGAAAGTACATCGAATAAGTCCTTTCACTATCTGACATGATTATATAAATTACGAAAAAACTAAAAACTTATTCAACTTTCATTTGTTATAGTTAATATTTTAAGAAATATAGAGAAATTTTATCCAATATGTAGGAGGGTCTGGGATCGAAGTACGCCCTAAAAACACTTTGCCAAAAGGAAATTATGCGACTATAAGTCCGACTATGTCCGATAGGTCTTGAGGATGGAAGAACTTTTTTAAATATTAGTTACCTACTCCTTATATAGTTTACAGGTATTTTTTTCGAATGTAACATATGATCATATTTGACCCGGACTTTGAAAAAAATACTACAATTTCTGTTAATACAACGGTGATGTAAGAACTTCTTTCAAATATTAGTTACCAACTCCTTGTACAGTTTACAGATATATTTTTCAAAAATAACATCTGATCAAATTTGACCCGGACTTTAGAAAAAAACTACAATAATACAAATATAACGGTGGTTGACAACGTCTTTCAAATATTAACTATCAACTCTTTTTTAGAGTTTACAGATATTTTTTCGAATATAACATCCGATCAAATTTGACCCGGATTGAAAAAACTTAAAATTCACGTTAATATAAGGATGGTACAAACACTTATTTCCAACCCCTTGTACAGTTTACATATATTTTTTCGAATATAACATCTGATCAAATTTGACCCGGACTTAAAACAAAAACTACCATTAATATAAATCTTACTTACTGCCTTCAAACTAAGCTCTCAAACCAAGCCAAGCTAGCGAAAACTTAATTCTAGTTTCTATACACTCTCTGTAAGCTTCAGCGAAATTTTCGTTTTCTCGGCTTAGGCTTATTTTTGGAGCGCCATTTGCTAGGTTTCAAGAAAATTTCACCCACATATTCAAACCTATTCATGAACCCACGTCTTCTCACCAGAAATAATGTGATTGATGAATGTAGGTTCCTCAGCTATGTTGTCAAGCATCTCTTTTGCGACCTCTATTCGGGGTTAGTTAACCAAAGTATGGTGACTCGATTCTCTCTGCCAATTCCCTGATGCCAACACGACGACTAGCAAGTACTATTTCTTTCAATTTTTCGAAGTAATCGTCATTATCGTACGAGGCTACTTGTAGATGACTTTGAGACCTTCAATAAATGTTAGAGACCAGAACTGCTTTTTTCTTCTTTTTTTTTAAAGTATGACATTATTTATACCAAACTTAATTGCAACCGTAATTTAAAATGTATATAAAAATTATAAAATCGTGACAAATTTAAGAAAAATAACAAAAGCGACAGGCCAAGATACCATTTTACTTAGTAATAACCTTATCTTGTAGTCTTCTTTCTAATAACATCTTATCTTTTAGTTTGCTAGAATTAATCCCCACTGCGTATAAATCTTCTTACTCAGAGATTAACTTAGATAATCCTCAGTATTTATAAAAGCGTATTTACAAATATACCTAGAATTTGTTAAAAAGCTCTTGAATGCCCTGCTTTGCCATAAACTTTGGGTTTGTTTATTTTGGCCTGACAGCTGTCACTCCACTTACCATTAGCGGCGAGCAAGCAATCGCTGACTTCAGCGCAATGCAGGCAATCAATACAATAACCATATGTGTAAAATATTTTCGGTATTTTGGAGCGAACAGCGACAGTTTTGGTCGAATGTGAGTAAAAGTTGTTTGCCGGCAGCCGACAATGTGTTAAGCTGCGGCGGATCACGTGTGACCGTGAAAGAGTGCCAAAATACGCTAAGGAATGACTGAAATACCAAACTTAAAAAAATATATATAAATTTAGTTTAACTGTTTGCACGTTTTGCAAATTTTTATTGCAAACATTCCAGTTCCTTACATTGGGCTATCAAAGCGGATATAGTATGTATGTATATGGTAGTATGCAAGAAATTTCAAATAAGCATTTAATGGCTACTTTTTACAGTTTATGTATCCACAATTTACAAAACTTTACTGCTGACCTATAATTTTTGAGATAAACTGGTCCGTTGCTTCCTAAATATCTCGCAGCCAATAAAAAATGCGAGATAAACTGAGTTAAGTGAAATAAAATAATCAAAAACTGCCGCAGGTGTGCATTGCTTGAAAAGTGAAAAATTTCAAAAATACAGGGTGTCTACTATTAGCCGAAAAATTTACATATCTCTTTAAAAATAAAATTAAAATTTAGTTTTCATTTAATTTTTTTGGCGTTTTTAAGTTATTTTCAATGCTTTTTATTTGGCATGGTTTAAGAAATGCAGAAACTTTTTAAAATAAATATGATTTACACACTTTTTATGTATTTTTTTCCGATTTGATTAATTTCCTATTTCAGTAAAAAGAATTATGTCTGGGAATGATTTTCTTAAACTAGGCTCGAAACTCGATTTTTGATTAACTTTTTTTTTAATTTTTTGTGGCAACTCTGTTTAAAAAATTTAATATGTATAGAATTTCGAACTCGGACTGGTCCACTTTCACCCAAAATCGATTTTTTAATAAATTTTTTTTTTTAATTTTTTGTGGCAACTCTGTTTAAAGAATTTAATATTTAAATTATTGTATGTCCGACTCGGACTGGTTCACTTTAACTTGGCTGGAAAATCGATTTTCTGATAAAAAATATAACTTTTTATTTTTTAGGGCAACTCTGTTTAAAATATTTAATTTGTATATTATTGTATGTCCGACTCGGACTGGTACACTTTAACTTGGTTGAGAAATCGATTTTTTTATAAAAAAAATATAATTTTTTAATTTTTGGGGCAACTCTGTTTAAAAAACTTAATATGTATACTACTTCGGACTCGGAATGTTCCACTTAAGCTGGGAGCAAAAATCGATCTTTTAATAAAAATTTTTTTTTTTGCTTTTATGTGGCAACTCTGTTTAAAGAATTTAATATGTATATTATTTCGTACACGAACTGATTCACTTAAACTGTGCGCGAAAATCGAACTTTTGATAACAAATATTTTTTTTTTAATTTTTTGTGGCAACTCTGTTTAAAAAATTCAAAATTTGTATAATATAATTTTCGTGTACTTATACATTTGTATTTGCTAATATCTTGAATAATGATAAAATTAATTTTTGTAACCAAATTTTTAACTAGTTGGCAACTTATATGATAATAGATGAGAGCTGTTTGTAATACATACTATTGTGTATAAAAATGTCTCCTTTTTCATCGCTTCACATTACTAGAAGTAATCTGCGAGCGAAATTGCCTTTAATCATGTAACCACCCTGTATTGTTACAAAACCGTTTGAACTGTACATGAAAAATTAATTTAGCGCAAAATGTTTGTGTAACAAAAACAAAAAAGTTTTAAGTAGCCGTACGAAAAACGACGCCGATGTGAGCTATAAAATTCACAGAAGCTTAAAGTAATTTGTTTATCAGCCGTTTGAGATCTTTCGGCCTGATTGCATGCGCTGCAACACAAACATAAACAACAACAACCGCACATTTCTTTTATATATACACGAATATATTAGTGTATATGTAAGAATGTCATGGATTTACATTGTTACCGTAAATTGTGCAATAAGTTCGAGTTCACATGCAAATACGCGCACATACGGACATACTCATTTGCCGCTCTTTACACGAAGCTGCAACTTCAGCTACTGCAACCTACTTCCCTAACATGCATCGCTAAGTGCTCGCCATCGTGTCTTTGCATACATGTTTCAGCTGCAACAATGTTTTACTTAACATTGCAACACATGCATTTGTGTGTATGTGGCATGCCACTTGGTGTAATGGCGCGCATGCACCGCTCGTCTATTTTTGTGCAAACTCTACGCTTCAGCAACTATTGTGTCCGCCCATGCCGGTAATAACAATCACACTCATTGTCTGTGCGGTGCTACACGGCGTATGCGGCAGCGGAAATCACACACGAGTGCATTTATTGTAGAGGCGTACTAATTTGAGTGTGGCGCCCTTTAACAGCGGACAAATGATTATATTCTCGTTTGCACTGCGCTGATTACCTATTGTTTTTACTCAAACAGAGTTACACACACACACACATGTGTATATGGAGACTTAAGATTTTTGGGTTGCAGTGTGTGATTCTTGAGTTTCAGTATGTGGGTATGCACATTAGTGCTTGGGTGCAACCTTAAACTAATTTTGTGGCAATTAAATTGCAACATTACGTTGTCAATAAGAACAGTTAGAAGCATATGTATGTCTTGTTGGCATGAAATATAATTTTTGGTAAATAATTCTATATTTCATTTAAAGGTAAATACTAGCAAATAGTTTCCATTTAAAGGTTGCGCTTCGAATACTTATATAAAATCTAAGAAAAATAGCGATTCGGTAAGCGCGCTATTTAAATGAACCGGTCCGGGTCAAATTTGATCATGAATGCATATGGACATATGGGATGCCAAAAATTATAATTTTTTCAGTTATTACAAATTTAGGTATGCAATAAGAAAATGTATAGCTCTTTAGCTAATTTTTATTTTTATCCGATTTACAAATGATTATAGTGAATACTTCGAAATCGAAATTTAGCTGTTTGTCATGTTGAAAAAGGTATTATGTCTGGGACTACTTGTTGGGTTGTTTTCAAATCCATAAAAATTCTTAATTTACAACAATATTTCCTATTGGCAGCTCATATTTTCTGCATGTGTGGTCCACATAAGATGATTAACAAGAACTTATGCAAAAATATTGAATGTAAATAAAATTATCTTACTTACAGCACTCGTATGTTCATAAGAATAAGTAGATATGTATTGCTGAGCATGCGCATATGTATATTTTTGCAACACCGGTGTCGACACAGTCTACTTATGTGATGTGTTCTATGTTCAATAACTAAGTGTCTGTGTGTTCCAGATGCAAGTGTTGTTTAGAGGTGCAATGTGGGTATGGTAATATTCTTTGTTTTTCTGTTGCATTGCTTGCAATATGTACAAAATCAGATTATCACACAACTTTGAATGAAATATGCATTGCGCTCAATTGGGCGTGGGCGCCAACAGTTTGTGTTTGCTTGCCAAATTTATTTATGAAACGATTGTCAGTTGCCATAGCACGATTGCTACGCCTGCGCCGCCGATTATTTTTTTGAAAATTGTACTATTCACTCTTTAGGTTACGTGTACTCATGTGGCTTTACACGATTTACATATACGTGATGAAAAGTAAACAAGTTTTTAAAAATATTTTTTATGTTATATTTTAATTTTGAAAAATTGCAAAAACAATATTACTCAAAATTTTTGGGTAAGAGGTTATTTAAGCCAAAATATTTTTGAGCTCACTTTTTCATGCTGTTGCTTTTCACAGAATTAGTAAAATATATTTTAGATTTCTGTGGATTGTTTTCTCCCAGTATCTGGAATTTTCAAATGGTTTCATCTGCATTTTTCTATAAAAAAAGTACTGATTCATGTTACGAAAAACCTTTAGGTGACTAGTATTCTTTCCAATGCCTTATCATGGAATATATGTTTTATGTAGATCAGCAGAAGTATCGTTGCTAAGACTTATCTAGACGTTGTGCTCTACTTTCATCCCTTGGTCTTAAGATAATGTGAGTCACCGACATAAAAATATTGATTTTATATACAGCCATATCCTGTGGATTTAATGCTGAAATTACACTTATTTAAGACACAAATCAAGCAAAACGTTAGATTCGATTGCATCGAAGCTTTAATGCCCTTCAAAAAAATGCTTTCATGCAAGAACTTGATTTTGTATGGCAGTTATATGCTATAGTTGTCCAATCTAAAAATTTCTTAGGACTTTATAATACTACCTTAGACAATAATCTTTGTTGGATTTCGTGAAGATATATTGACAAATAAAAAAGTTTTCCATACAAACACTTGATAGCGTTCGTTCAACTTGTATGGCAGCTATATGCTATAGTTGTTGGATCTGAACAATTTCTGCGGATATATCATGAATACTTTAGGTAATAAACCATGCCTAATTTCGGAAAAATATCTCGTCAAATAAAAAAGTTTTCCATATAAGCACTTGATTCCGAGAATTCAACCCGTATGACAGCTATATGCTATAGTTATCCGATATCAGCGGCTCCAGCATATTATCAGCTTCTTGAAAAGAAAATAATGTGTGCAAAATTTCAAATCGATATCTCAAAAACTGGGAGACTAATACTTAATAATTAGCGATGTAAATTTTCCCGCCCAAGAAAACATTAATACAAACCAACAGGCAAATTAAATAATTAAAAAGTACTTTATTATTTAAATAGCTCACTCTATTTATTCGTCGATGACAAATACTATTCGATTAATAAAAATTATCGCGAATGCTTTAACAACCCTTCAAGTTCCACATCATTACACAAAAGACTTAAGACACAAACCTAACCATGATCAATGAGTTGACAGCAGGTAAAAAGAACAATAGAAACTTAAAAGCACTAATATCATGCGCGCTTTCAAATTCCACATGCAAATAAAATATTTGCAATGCAAAAGACATTAAAGTGTTAAAATAAAAACAACAATATGGACTGCAGTACAAAAGCCAGAACAAGCACGATTATTTTGCATACGTAACAAAGTAACGGTGTATAGTTAAAAGTTAAAAAATTTATTATTTAAAAAAATATTTATCTTTATATGTCTTGTCACAGCAATCACTTTCGTTTTTAAAACAAAAAATATTTTTACAAAAATAACACAGTGCTGTGCGTCAACAAGCTAAATAAGTTTTATCCAGCAGCAAGTGGCGGTAATAAAAATAACAACAAGTGTAACAAAGAAATAAAACTAAATCAAAGCGCAAACGACAAGCTTTTAAAAAGACAAGCGCTTGAAAATTAAAGTAAAAATGAAAACTTAAATGCAAAGATATAAGTGAAAAACATGCCACAGCTGCTACAATGACATAATTCACATGCACATTAAGTGACAAAGTGACGGAAGGGTGCAGCAAAGTGTTGAAAGTATGCGCATGCGTTGCACACCGTGTCCCAGCTACAGCACATGCGCGAATGCCAAACACCTAACCAAGGCGCAGACGCCGGATAAATGCACACAAGCAAAATTGGTTTACTGGGACACCAGTTCGCAGTCGAAAACAACAATAAATAAACTAAAAATACAGCTAGCCACTGAATCACTATGTCAGCACGCTGGGTGAGTGTTCGCAAAGCCAAACGCATATAACGATAAATCGCAAAAGCCATGGACTTCGCAGCATTTTTACTGCCGCATAGCACAGCAGCGGCCCAAGAAAGCAACAATGTGGCAGCAAACAATCGCATTTTTCCACTTGCAAACGCGACGAGCAGTGCCTTAGTGACCGAGTGGCCAAAAGCCGGCCGACTAAATCGAAATATAACGAAGCGTTGCAAATAGGCATGAAAATGAAATGAGGCACAGCAAAAGAATGCGAGGCTCTGGGCAGTAGACAATCTTTCCAGCGGGATATGCATGTATATATATAATATATATAGTTTAAGTGTGTATTTGCTACTTTTGTAACTTCATTAGCACAGCTCTCCTCCCCATTGTGCACTTCAACAGCTATTTAACAAGTTGCTCGAGGCATTTGTTTGGCTTTTCTAATCATCGGTGGTTAATCGCTGGGGAGCGAAAGTGAAACCAATGCGCAATTGTACGCAGCTGGAGGTGCCGCGCTTCTAACGCGCCGACCTGGTGAGGGCTCAATTTGAGGAAATGCCTTTAGTTATGCGAAAGTGCAAATACATAAAATACGATGTACAAGTAAATGCATTGTCTGGCTCTTATTTTAAATGCTATGCTCCAAAGAAGTAATGGGTTTTTAAATTTCATTAAACTGACTACATTCCAACGTTGTTTAACTTGAAATCTACCAAATCTTTCCGGGGATTTTCAACAATTAGAAACAAAATTTTATTTAAATTTTATTTATTTTATTAAAGGCAGCTTTCAAAAAATCTAAAAAAGCTTTTAAAAAGTGAAAATAAAATATGCTGTGGAATGTGGCTTAAAAATATAGCCTTAGCCATACAGCAAGGAAAACTTCGCAAAAAAATTCCGATATTTTTATAATAAACTTTATGCATTGGCTGCTTAGATATAACAACTAGATGAGTGTTTGAATTCACTTTCGGAATGGATTGGAGAGCCAAAGCAATTCAGAAAAATCTTTGAAACAAACTGAACTCTACAGATGCAAGAATCTTCTTCAGTAGCATGGGGTCTATGAACACGAAAGTATACTTTTTACAGAACGAAAAATTATCACTATTGAAGTAATTTTAATAAGAATACGAAAATATTTATGCAAAAACTTTCAATGACGCAAAACATGCTATTCAAAGGCCTCAACTTGATCACCATTATGTTGCTATAATGATTTGTTGGGAAATCTCCAGTTCAAAATTGGTTAAAACTAAGGCAAACGGCTACCAGCAGGATATTTAAGAAAACATAGTAAAGCATTTAAGCAATACTCTGTTCGAAGGAGAGTCTGGAATTTTCCTGCAACATTCTGCTCCAGGACACAAGACAAAAACTACCCATAATACAAATAATGGGCCACCTGAAAGCACAGATTTGAATCCATTTGATCACATTCTATTTCTCAATGTTAGTTCACAAGACTTTTCGGAAGTCACAAGTTGTTTGACATACTATTGGATAGTCGAAAAAAACTTTTCGTATTTTCTCAATAGATGTCGTTGCAGTCTTATGTCTCCAGTGCTACCAATCACATATTGTTACACCATATAGTGTTAGAAAGGTGAGATTTTAAGCTTTATTCAACCAAAAAACAATTATTCAAAATTCGGGGAAGTTGAAAAAAAGTTACAGCTTTTCAAAAATAAGCGAAAATTATGAAGAAATTCGCAATATTTTGAAATTTTTGTATAAAAAAGGGAAGAATGCAACGCAAGCCACCAATGAAATTTGGTAAATTTACGAAGACGATGCTGTATCAGTTCGTGGCTCACTCGCTTGTGAATGATGCACCTCGCTCTGGTCGACCTATCGTTGAAAAAGTCGATGAAATTTTGGAAAAGATTGACCAGGACCACACTAAGTAGCTATAACATCGCTAAGGAACTTAACATTCATCATCAAATGGTTTTGAACCATTTAAAAAAGGCTGGCCACAAAAAGAAGCTCGATGTTTGGGTACCAAATGAATTGTCTGTGAAAAATTTAATGGACCGAATTCACATCCGAGATTCTTTGCTGAAACGAAATGAAATGGAACCATTTCTGATTCGAATGGTAACAGGAGACGAAAAGTGAATCAAATACGACAATAATGTGCTGAAAAAGATTATGGTCCAAACGTGGTGAAGCTCAACAAAGGTCGTTCCATACGTCAGTCACGAGTTGCGGCAAACTGGCGCCGAATTGACACTCCAAGTTTTTGGTGTACACTCTTTTCTACGGCTACTATATTTCCTTCACTGCATCACACGTGATCTGTCAAAGAAAAGCTTTTGAAAAAAAATAACTCTACTTGGATCACCCGTTACTATACTTATATACACCCATAGATATTATATTTTATGGTATAGTTAATTTCACACAAATTTCGCTTTTGATTGATTGACCTTATATCAGTGTAAAAAAGCTATAAAAATGTCTAGCTAAATTGCATTTTAAATGAAGCCATAATTGATCACTTAAGCCTTTTTAGTGGCAGCGTTCAAGTTCAAGCCTATACATACACACACACACACACTCTAACATGAAGTGATCAAAGAGCGGAGCGCTGAATAATTTTCACTTTCATGCCTTCACTCCAAGCATTTAGGTGAAATACGAAATTTACTTTAACCTTGACACTGCTGACGGTGGAGGCAAGTCAAAGCAATTTTCCACTTGGAAGAAAACCGTAAGAAGCGGCTTAAATGGCGCACTTAAATGGCTGTCAAAAAAGCGGGCAATTTTTGGGGAAGTAAGAAAGTGTTTCAACATTTGGTTTTTTTCGTGTCATGCTCGCCGACTTAATGATTGGGTATAACTCTATTAACTGATAGCACAAACGTGGCGCAGATGTGAGATTTTCAGCTTGCTCTTCTGAATGCGGCAAATCAAGTTGAAGGCTGCCTGTTGAGCTGGCGCTCGTCTAAATAGATTGAACTAAATATAGCTGTGTAATTACTTAAAAATGCATATGTGTGTATGTAGGTTAAACTGTAAAGCTAGCGGTATAAACTCTTATATTTCATTTGGATAATAGAAATCCCGTTGATTACTCATTTCACTTTCATACAAAACTGTCTAGATATTTTTTGCGTGGTCAATTTGTTAGGCCATTAACGGTGTAATCGACTATTAACTGCCCTGCTTGACATGGCTCGTTTGTGACCTCCTGCCTGCTGTTCGCCGGACCACCTGTACACGCACAAGCGGCCAAACCTGATATATTAAAATACATGGCTGATCAAATCTGCATGTGTGTGTTTGAATGTGTTTGAATGCGCACTTGATTAAAGCGTAAATTTTTCTTTCATTTTTCCACTTTTTACTTTTAATAAAAGTGGTTTTTGATTGTATTTTTCAATGCATAAAATCGCGTTTGCTAGGCTTTCACTTTTCATTTTGCGAAATCAAGATATTTATATTTATATTTATAAGTCCGACAGTATGTTAAATCTAGTAAAATTTTATTAATGGTGAAATTCCTGATCTGATATCTTTTCAAACCATTTTTTTCATGTTCATTACCAGAAACTTTTCTATCACTGGTCAAAACACTACTTTAAACCCATACAAGTATTCCAAGTCCTATTCTCTCTACAAATTATTTTATTGTGCACTACTAGGGTTGCCATTTGTTTCTTCAGTAAATTTTCTCTCATTATCCCAATAACATTATGACGTTTGGTCCAGTTCAGAATATTTCTTGGCGGTCAATTTAGGTTCAATTTTAATCAATGCTATGCTCGTCTAAACCCATAGTCAAAACCTACATAGTTTGGGTTAGGTTATGTTAGGTTAATAGAAGGTGTAATCCAAAGCAAACACGACTTTTTGAATCTGGCGCCCCCTGGTGGCGCTATCTATATGTCAACTGGTGCGTTAAAATCTGCTAACGATTGTTCTGTGATTTTTTCATGACATTTCATTGATTGGAAGTGAATTTATTGCGTTTTAAGTGTCAGTATGTTTGTGCTATCGGTGCGAAAATCGGCTTCGAACAAAGAGCCAACATTAAATTTTGTTTTAAAATTGGAACAAGTTATTGGCGATGATTGCCTATCCCGTAGCAGAGTGCACGAGTGGTTTCAACGTTTTCAGAGTGGTCGTGAGGACATAAATTACGATCAACATGTGGGCCAATCAAAATCCGTAATCACCCGAAATTCCATCAAAACTGTGCGTGGATTCATCAAAAATCAGACGAAATCACCATTGAAATTCATGGAAATGGAATTGAACAACTCCAAAACGTCGATTTATCGCATTTTGACTGAACATTTGGGCTTACGAAAGGTGTGTGCACGGTTTGCTCCGCAAAAATTGACTAATGACCAAAAATTGCTCAGAATCCAACATTCGAAGAACACCTTGTGAACGATTATTTGACCAAAAATCACATTTTAATCATTAACCACTCTTCCTTTTCAGAAAAATGCATTTGGCTTGCACCGGCATACTGGCGGCCATACCGGCCAACGAGCTAAAACACTCGTTCCACATGCTTTTGAATGGTGCAAAAAGCTGTATTGAAGCAGAAGGAGACTATTTTAAATAAAATAAATTGATTTTGCTGAAAAACCCATTTCTATTTTTTTTTTCTTACTTTGGATCGCATCTTGTATTATAGTTTGATTCCATTGGCCAACAGGGATCTTACTCGGACAGTTTAGAACGCCAATCCGTATGTCAAATTCGTTGAGGATTCTAATATCAGTTTCAGCAATTTAAAGTGGTTCGCCGAAAATATAACCGCCGAGATTACCTCGGTCTTGCAAAATCTGAACAATGGAGGAGTAAAGGCTTGAATCTTCCTATCTCATCTTCCTTCGTACAAATTAAACAATTTGTTTTCGATATTTTCTTAAGATTGCGGCCCCGTTGTCAGATAGACAAACATCTCTTTATGTTTGATACCTGTACTCTACATTTTTTTCAGACATCTTGCTCCGAATTAGTGGCCTTCATCTTGAATGTATTGTATTGTATGAGTTAATCCACACATTTTCAATGGTAACACTTTCGAGCAGAATTACCTTCCCTTAGCAACCAGACGAAAGAGTCAAAATATTTTCCATATCGCTAGTCACCAGGCCAATAGATAATAGGTAACCTTGTTTATTATCACTTCTCATACAAAAAGCGGACCACGAATTTGAGCCCAAAAAATTTCATGATTTTTACAAAAGTTTTTTTCTTTTTTTTTCAATACATCGCGCGCATATAGGCAAGAACAATCCTAAAAACAATATTCCAAGAAATACTTTAAAATTTCGAAGCGACCCAAAGCTTAGTCTAAAGTCTAATTTTAAATACGTTGAGTTTAAAAATATAATCTAAAAAAAATTCTCTTTTGAAACTCCTTAATCAATTTAGGAAAACTAAATGAATACTTTTATATAAAAGTGTTCTTAGGCTTTTAATCTCAAATGCATCTTTGTATGAAAAACAGCCAATAAAATTTCACCGCTTTTGAAAAATTATTTCGATGTTTATCTTAATCAAGTTGCTGTGTCGATGTGGCAACTGACTTAGCGGTATAAAATTTCAGCTTAAGAACGGAAGCAGAATTGTCAGAATTGTGACAAAGATATAAAAAAATATTTCACGAAATAAGTATATTAAAAAAAAGTTGTAAAAGCAGTACAACACAGTAACACAGAAGAAGTGACGCGACAGCTGCTTTACGCTAATCATACCACATTTCCAGCTCAATTGAAAAGAAACTTTAGCCTTTTGTGACCAATTTGCAGGCACGTCACGTTCGCCAACGCAGCTGATGCGCTTTTCGGTTCGCTGCAAACGCCTGCTGCCCAAAGAAAATCAAAAAAATAAACAGTTATCTATCAGCATGCTTGTATGTTTACTTGTTAGTGTCAACTGTAATTTACGAGCTTGTACAATAGAAATTTACGAGTATTTTTAATGTCATTCGGAAGCAATGTTGTTATTATTTTAGCGTTTTGCCTGTTCTCTTCGTTTTTTGTTTTCTTAACGCTGTGTGGCAAGGTATGTAAATGTAGATGATTTGATTGCTTTCAAATTAGCGTAAAATGTAGAGCGACGTGTGCGCGTATAAGACACAATTAAAATTTTAATGGCGATTGCGTGGTTGCGATGTGAAATTTGATTGAAAGGTTTCATTACTGTTGTTACTTCTTCTTCTCTTTTCATTTCGTGGATTGACCTCACATCGAGGCATTTCTATTGTGTTCTTCAAAAATAACAAAAAAATTTTTGATGTAAAGAAGAAGTGCGTTAATCATTGCATGTAAATAATAATTAATAACGGTTCTCAAAAGTTGTAAAACTGACAATCTTCTTCATTGAGTAGACTGACCGCTTACATTTCACACTTTTATTCTTTACTCTCAAAGTCAATAGCCTTCTTCTCTGAAGCATCAGTTTAAGATTTAGATATAGCATTAAGAGACCGTATGATCCTATTTACTTATATATCTCGATCAAATCCGAGACATTTACACTAACAAATATGAAAAGCAATTGTAAAATTAAAAAAAAATATCGTTTAAATTCTAACCGAAGCCCAGCTTGAAATTGGTGAAATTATTAGTGATAATGCAAATTTCGCTACGAGAATGTTGGCTGAGGACTACTTGAAGAATTGTAGCTGAAGATTCGGCTAAAAGAAAGGCTTATACGCGTTTTTCTCCAAAGGAAATAAATGCAGAACAAAATGTGAACGCTTTTTTGACGCAAAAAATTAATTTCTCTAACCTGATCTTTTCCCATCTGACTATTTGCAGCCATTGCGGTTGCTACCCAGGTACTGAAGAATATTCCTAAAAATGGCATAAAAATCTATGTTCCAAATATTATATTGAGCCTTTTGGAATTTAATTTATATAGGTACTAGTGGATCCGGCCACGCGTTGCTGTGATATTTATTTCACACTATTATTCATAACGGGTGATTTTTTTGAGGTTAGGATTTTCATGCAGTAGTATTTGACAGATCACGTGGGATGTCAGACATGGTGTCAAAGAGAAAGATGCTCAGTATGCTTTGACATTTCATCATGAATAGACTTACTAACGAGCAACGCTTGCAAATCATTGAATTTTATTACCAAAATCAGTGTTCGGTTCGAAATGTGTTTCGCGTCCGTGTCCGATGAGCGATGAGGCTCATTTCTGGTTGAATGGCTACGTAAATAAGCAAAATTGCCGCATTTGGGGTGAAGAGCAACCAGAAGCCGTTCAAGAACTGCCCATGCATCCCGAAAAATGCACTGTTTGGTGTGGTTTGTACGCTGGTGGAATCATTGGACCGTATTTTTTCAAAGATGCTGTTGGACGCAACGTTACGGTGAATGGCGATCGCTATCGTTCGATGCTAACAAACTTTTTGTTGCCAAAAATGGAAGAACTGAACTTGGTTGACATGTGGTTTCAACAAGATGGCGCTACATGCCACACAGCTCGCGATTCTATGGCCATTTTGAGGGAAAACTTCGGACAACAATTCATCTCAAGAAATGGACCCGTAAGTTGGCCACCAAGATCATGCGATTTAACGCCTTTAGACTATTTTTTGTGGGGCTACGTCAAGTCTAAAGTCTACAGAAATAAGCCAGCAACTATTCCAGCTTTGGAAGACAACATTTCCGAAGAAATTCGGGCTATTCCGGCCGAAATGCTCGAAAAAGTTGCCCAAAATTGGACTTTCCGAATGGACCACCTAAGACGCAGCCGCGGTCAACATTTAAATGAAATTATCTTCAAAAAGTAAATGTCATGAACCAATCTAACGTTTCAAATAAAGAACCGATGAGATTTTGCAAATTTTATGCGTTTTTTTTTTTAAAAAAGTTATCAAGCTCTTAAAAAATCACCCTTTATGATGAATTACACCGGTCAACAAAAAAAAATATTTTTTTTGGGGTTTCTGTTCTCTTGCTTGAATTTTTATTCTAGACAATGAAAAACACTTAAATATTAATCTTTAGTTCTTTAAGTTTTCTTTGGGCTAATCTACATCGATAAGTATATTTTAATTTATTTCATAAATCAAAGGTCGAAAAATTGCTTTAATTTCTACGAAAGCAAACTTTAACCGAAAAAAAATTTTTTCCTTATTTTTGTCATAGGAGAAACTAAAATTTAACATGTAGATTTTAGACCCAAAAATCGTGTTAACCAGTGTTATTCAATACAGTGAAAATTTTATTTGCGAATAGAGGCGAAAACGTTTTTGTCGGCATAAGAATCCAAGGGATTGTACTTGAGGTTTAATTTTGAATATGTTCATACAAATAAAATTCATTGGAAAAAATAACGAATAAAGGTTACTAGCCTTTCTGTCCAGTTAATAGAATTGTCCCCTTCATACTTAATAAACATCAACAACGTGCATGGTTAATGGATATGTCCGCTTAACAGGGCGTCCATTTAATAGAGCTTTTATTTATGAATTGTTTTTTACTATCCTATCTTTTAAGTTGGTTCAAATTGGACATAGTGTGCTAAATTTTACTTAAATCGGTTCAGTAGTTTCGGAGTCCATCGCGGACAACATGATACATAATTTTTATATATCAATATTATTTTTGAGAGATAGTATGTATATTTTACATTATGATAGAATACACATTTTTTGGTTATTTTTGAAACACACTCTGTGCGCTTTTCATCATTAATTAAAAGTTTGTTGTCACTTCTAAGCTCAAACCGCACTAAAAGTATTAAATAAGTTCTTTTATTAGTTTATTATAACACGAATTTTTCTTAACTTTTTAATGCTATAAGCAGATCTAAGATCTTTAACAAAATTACTTTAAATTTATAATTAAATCCCCTCAGCTTCAACTTCTAAAATTCAAAATTTGCAAAAATGACTTCAAAAATATTTTGAATTCCACGAAAACTCAATTATTGACACTACTATTTCGTTATTGCATTCCACATTTTTGGACAAATCGTTCTAAAGTACTCGGCATGCACTTAAACGTTTGCACACCTACTGCCTTTGGTCACCATCAACTAAGTTGTCACAAAATTATCAATGAATATAAAAAAGAGAATGGGAGTGCATAATTACTTATACATTTACATATGTACATATGTATTTATTATATTTATT
Organism: Bactrocera zonata; assembly: GCA_037783105.1. Lineage (NCBI taxonomy): Eukaryota > Metazoa > Arthropoda > Insecta > Diptera > Tephritidae > Bactrocera > Bactrocera zonata. The sequence continues at coordinate 150,619 of JBAWJQ010005149.1, read as the reverse complement.
GTACGCCATATTCACTTTTTGTTTTTAAAAAATTATAATTTAAAAAAAATTATTTGGTCTGAATGAGTCAACTCTGTGTGTACTGGATTCCAAAATCATAATTAGGTAAATAAATATTTCAATTATCATTCTGGTGATTGTTGAATTTTGACCAAACGCTTTCAAGTACTAGTAATAATCCACTAAGTTCATTAATATGAGTAGCAGCAATAACCCTAACTGATTTGTCACTTCTCTGCTCAGTATGTTTAAGATCAGCTCGCTCCTAAAAACCACCAACAAAGTTATACAACTGAAAAAAGTAAGAGAGAGTATACTGATTCCTCATAAAAGTATTGAAATCAGTGATTCTATCTCTACTTGATTATATTAGTTGTTTCTTCGATTCCCCAATCTTCGAATTTTACTGCATTAAAAATGGCTAGTACTTGTCTATAACAAACTTATCTCATGAAAATCAAAAAAGTTAAAATTATTCAATACATTCATTTATATAGTCTTTTACAGATATTTAAACAAAAAAATCGTTTTTTTTTAATATTTAAAACCTTAAATCAAACGCTCATTGTACCCAACTAAGCATAATCACTCTCTCAATCAATTGCTTATCTCCTCCACTTCATGGAGCTACGAGTAAATATACATACACAGACAACTTGCAGTTGTGTTGCTAAAATTGAAAGTGGTAAACGGTAATCACTGGTTTCGTTCCAGACTGTATAGCACCGGCATGCCAAAGCCGTTAAGTACACAATTTTAACAACAATAACAATAAAAACAACATTAACCTTGTCAGTGGCGAGTATAACACAAATTGGTCACAGTTTGGCTTGAGAGACACGCCAACTGGAGCAATATACATTTGCATTTGTCCACTCAACATTTGACAAAGATATGAATGAATGCATGGGGAATAAGTATAAAAGTATAAAAAATTCAGATTAAAAAATCGTTATAATACAAAAGCAAAGTAAAACTGAAGTGCTCACACCGGAGTCGCCAATAAATTTGTAGCTGAAAGTGAAAATCGGTTAGGCTATGAATCGAATTATTCAATTTTCGAGAAAAAAATCGGCTGCATATAATCATTAGCGCAAATTTACGCTTGTTTGTCAAATCAGCTGCTTCACCACACTACTTTTGCTTACAGTGCTGCCTTGGCTTTCGGCGTAACGCTGAGTTGCATGTTTTAATAGTTTTTTTCGTTGAGTTATCACCGCATCTGTGTCTCGCGCTCAGTGGTCATGGTTGAGCAACAAATAAGTTCAATGGAGTTTTGATAGAAAATATTTTATATATTTATATGCGAAGATTATTTTTTATAATATTTTATTATGATTCAAAACCTTGTTTTCATTGAGGTTTTGGAATTTTTATTGGGTTTCCCTATTTTTTCATATTCTCCATATTTTGTTATTTTTTTAATTTTTGAAAAATTAAATTTTATTTTTCATTTTTTTATTTTATTTCATTTTTGTTATTTTTTTCAATTATTGGTTGTTTTATAGGCTCACAGTTGTGGGGAAAGTGGCTTTGGTTTAGACCTAAAATTGATTTATATCGCATTGCACTTGAATTTGTAAATGGAAACTAATGAGTCTTGACAGCTGTGGTGTAAGTGACATTGGTTGAGACCACATTTTTGTTACTTTATATTTATTTTTTCAAGGGTAAGCGAGGTAACTTTTGAAACAATTTCATAGAGTATCTCTGGCCTTTAGACTGTTGGCAGCTAGTGATTTATTCAGCGTACTAGTATTTTTATACCCCAAACCACAAGCCACAAAGTTTCTAATATCTTAAAGGAAACGTCGGAGACCCTATAAGGTGTACATATACATAATATACAAGATGAGTCGATTTAACCTTGTTAATCTTTCTGTCTGCATACAAACGAACTAATTCTAACTCAGTTTTTGAGATATCGATCTGAAATTTTGCACACGTTCATTTCTACCCGAGAAGCTACTCATTTGTGGAAACCACCGTTATCGAACCACTATAGCATATAGCTGTCATACAAACTGAACAATAAAATTTAAATTCTAGTATGGAGAACTCTTTTATTTGAAGAGATATCTTCACGAAATTTGGCTCGAATTCATTATCTAAAGCAATAATGTCAAATCAAAAGAAATTGTTTAGTTTGGGTCACTATAGCATATAGCCGTCATACAAACTGAACAATAAAAATCTTGTCCTTGTATGGAAAACTTTATTGTTTATAAAGATATCTTCATGAAATTTGCTACGAATAATTGGCTAAGACAAAGGTATTATCTCCGAACAAATTGTTCAGATAGAGCTACCGTATCATATAGCTCTTATACAAACTGACCTATCGAAATTAAGTTTTTGTAGGGAAACCTTTTCTATTTGACTGTAAATCTTCACGAAATTTCGCGTGAATTGTTGCCCAAGGCAACACCACAATTTTAAAATATATTATTCAGATAGCATCACTATAACATACAGCTGCCTTTCAAACTGACCGATCAAAACAAATTTCTTTTAGAGAAACTTATTTTATTTGTAAAGGTGTTATAGCTTCAGTGTAACTCAAATTAGCGACTTTTACTATTATTTTTTTTAATTTGTGTACACCTTTTTGCAAATTTTACTCAACCTTGAATTTTTCTAAAAAATACTAAATGCACTAATTTTAATATTTGCTCATATAAATTGTTTAAATTGCCACTTAATTAAAATTACGATTATCTAATGCATGAATTGCGTTGAAACGTGCAATTTAGTACGTTTTCCGTTACCGCAACATAGTTTTTCGTTAATGCGTTATTTGTTTAAGCATATAAATGTGTATTGTTTGTATACATAACTACACATAAACAATACACATTCAAATGCACATTCATATACGAGTATACACACATATCTAACACTTTGTCTACTGCTCACCATATAAACGATCTTATCTTTTCCACATATGCTTTGTTGCTATTTTCTCACTTGCTCGTGGCGCACTCAAGCGTATGTCTTAAGGGGCCTTAATGCCCTCAGCCGTCATTACCTTTTTGCCAGCGAAGCAGCTAAACGACGACGATATGAGTGCGACCATAAAGTGCTGTGATGCTTGAAAATTCTGCCATAAAAATTATAAACAACAATAACTACCTGCACACCTCCACCACACACGTGTGCCAGCGTGGCATTAAATTAGCTGCACTATATGCCTTTTCAAACTTTACTTAGCACTCAGACATTTTTGTGCGACCCGGCAATCGATTGGCAATTGTTCTGCCAGCTGTCGGTAGGTATTTCGCCCTCAATGCGCTCAAACGTCAAATAGAGAGGCGCACCCATCTTAAGCTTTTGCGGATGACTGCAATAAGAAGTAAAGCGTGCATTACACGCTTGTTGCAACATCAGCAAACAAACAACGGTTAGCAAGAACAACAATAATACTAGCTATTTTAGTGGCATGCCATGCCATAAAGGTCAGTCGGTAGCAGTTGTTGTTCGTATTGTTGTTAGTGTTATTGTTGCTGATGTTGGTGTTATTGTTGTTGTTGTGGCCGCAGTCTGTGTTCTGCTAGACAATACACCAGCTATGTTGAAGGTGTACCGGTTTTCGTGTTGCACATAAAATGCTCACTGACTGACATTCAACTCAAAAGACTTAAGACACATACTCGCTCGCTGGCTGCCTTACTATATATGCACATAAGCACAAATGTGGCTTTGTGTGCAAATTGGAAAGTGCAGTTACAGTTGCTGCGGTTATACAGTTTGTAGACACATAGCATAATATTTGTTTTGTTATGCTACTTTACAGTTAGATTACGGTATTTGTTTAAGACGCATGTGGCGGTCACAACGAAACTGAAAGTTAAGCAGCGCAAAGCAGCTCAGTGGAAAATCTGGAAAACACACTGACGCTGGCTAAACACTTTAAGCCGCGAGCATTCGTTGATAACCATTTTCCATCAGTCAATGTCAAGGATTTAATGCTAGACATCAGGCAGTTCGTCAAGCGTTGCGGCAAGCAAGTGTGTGTGAGTGTGTGGTAGAGTATTTGCAGTAGCCAATTTGCTGTTTTCTGATTTGTTGTTTGGCTTACATTGTTTATATTTATAAATAAATATTTATGAATTCCAACTTTTATTTTTTATTATTAGCCTTTTTTGATTTTGTTTGACATTCATGTCATTGCTTTCTAAGCTCTTGTAATGTTAATTTTGCGTGAAAGCAAAATCATATTCACAACTTAACAATACATTGACATAACCTGTACATAAAAGTGATAGTAAAGCATTTCTCCACACCACACAATAACAAAAAATTGAAAAAAAGTGCAGTGAGTTGGCGTTAACCAGCGCCTGTGGCTTGATTATGCGTAGCGTTTGCTAATATGTGGCAAATAAGTGTCAATAAAATCGTAAAATGTTTGAGGAAATAAAAGTAATTTGCATAACTGCGCCTTTATTTATTACTAATATTTTTTTTTTTAATTTTTTCAAAGCGATTTTCATTTCAAAAGCCGCAGAAATATCAAAAGAATTACCGACGTCTGCGCTTGCTTTTCAATTATAATGAATAGTTAAACTTATTCAACTTGAAATAAGCTCTAAACAAATGATACACACAAGCTAACTACCCAACCCAAAATAACTCAACCTCAGCGCTGCCCTGTGAGACCTTACGCTGCCTGCTTGTGACTTCACTAGACTCTGCAGACTCTCTTAATTTATTTGTTTAACTTCAAGGTATTTTTTCTAGCAATTTTTAGTTTTTTTCTTGTTGGAAGAACCCAATTATTTTATTTGCTATTGTTTATTTGTTTCTGCTTCATGCCATCGGTTTTAATTTTTGCCTTTGTGCACCAGCAAAGTTTTCGACACTTAATTTTCTGCTCCAAAAAGAATCGAAATTATATAAACTGCCTCGTGCTGATTTTCACGCCGACAATGACACGCAAATTGTGAGTAATAATGCGATTGAATGCGCATGCGCCAGCTGCTAAGGCGCTGAAGTGCTAGGAAGTCGTGAGTAATGGGCGTGCTATTGCTTTGTATTAGCATATTTTCGATTTCATTAAAATCGATTTACTTTGTTCGTTATTAAAGGAGCTAGCAGATAATACCTAATAGTTAGCAGTGAAAAGAAGAAATATATCAATTGTGTGGAAATTAAGTGTTTTAAGCAAATAGTAATCAGCACTTAAGTAAGCCAAAGAACTATTCTAGTATGGACTCATTATTATGGTTGAATTTTTGTATTTATAGTAATTTTGAGTACATAAAAGTCTCACTTATTTAATTTTTTAGTAATAAAATAAATGAAATAATTTCCCAATTGTAGGCAACAATTTGAATTAAATGCTCAAAAATGTCGTAAAACTTTAGTCTACATTTAGGCAGATTTTAGCGAAGCCACACACCCTACTTAATCAATCAATTTGAATTAAACACTCAAAACTGTCGTAAAACTGTAATCTACATTTAGGCAGGTTTTAGCGAAGTCACACATCCTACTTAATCAATCAATTCGAATTATAAATTCAAAAATGTTGTGAAACTGTAGTCTACATTTAGGCAGATTTTAGCGAAGTCACAAGGCCTACTTAATCATAAAATCCATAAGCTAAAACGAAAAACCAAATTCAAAACACAAATAAGCTCAAAAAGAATTGATTATTTTTAAAAACCTTAAAACCTACAAACGCAATTTTAACTCTTATCATTATTTTTATCTTCCAGATCAAGCGACTGCCGGCTCGCTGTTCACACCACGCATTGCGACCACATCGCCATTGGAGTCACCATTCTTCTCTGCCACACATGGCGTTGTACAGACACATCCCTCATTGGGCGCCAGCATACCCAGTCCACTGCCTTTGAATGGCAATAGTTTGGGTAGCGGTGGCGGTCTGTCCAATACGCTTAGTGTTGGCAGTGGTTATCTGAATTCGCGTGGCAATTTGCCAAAATTCAACACAGCACGATATCCGACTATTGCGAACACAGTAGTCGATCCAAATCCACAATCGCCATTCCGTCATTTGGATTTCTCCACTAGTGCCACCGCCGAATTAAGGCGCAATCCGACATTATCGGCGCCAGATGAGTGCGCACGTGCCTGTCGTGAGGGCGAACCACCACGTATCTGCTACTATCATTTCACTATGGAATTCTACACCGTGCTGGGCGCGTAAGTAAAAACTCAAGTCTATATACCAAAAAGAAAAAATAAATTTGATTGAGGAGTTTGGCTTAGATAGTCGAAAAGAAAGTTTGGAATATTAATTTAAAGTAGACCTGATTTCAGGGCGATCGAGCACATTATTTGTAAATTTTTTTTTAAATAATTTTGTTTTTTTTCATAAAATACTTATTGTGAACATTATAAAGATTTCAAAAAGTACAAAATTGGCTAATTTGTTATTTTTTAAATAACACATATCTTGCAGACTGAATTGTCTTATCTTTTACATAATTTAACATTTCCAACTCTTAATTACGTCATACGTTTGTGGCAATCAATCAAAAAGAAGGAAGTCATTTTGGCTTTAATGGAAATATTTTATTATATAATACTCCAAAATGCAGAATAATGAGTTCAACCAAAAATAGCAACAATTTTTCCAAACTTTTCACACAATTTTCAAGCGAAATGACAATCTTCGCCGTTGACGGGAATATTTGTCACAACAATGATGAATACCTGACATACCGCGGGAACTATCTGCACAAATCACACACACATATACTCGTACATTTAACTAACTGCAATTTGCGAACACATCAAAGAAATTGTCAACCGCATAATTGACGTAGTGAGCAAAGTTAGTAAGCCATAAACCATTCTGTTAGATAGCGATGACAGTTTGATATTTAAAGTTTATTTACTTGCCTTGTTGCTTACCAAAGCCACCACGAGTGCGGCTGGCACAAGAAGAATAGCGCGAGTCGCACAAAACCCGCAAATGCGGCATTGGCAGCAGAATAAAAACTAGTCCCAGCGACTTGCACTGAAGCATGGTGACACGAATGTTGCAAAAGCCTTGTGTTAGAAAAGCAAAAACAAAGGCAAATGCGCAAAGTAAAAGCAATGCAAATAAGCAAGATAAATTGATGCTGCAATTTGCATACTTTCATGCACCTATTTGTGTGAATGTGGGTACATGCATGCGTGCAAAAATGACATATAGACACACCAGCACAGCGGCAAATTTATTAGCATGCCGTATTAATCGCAGTTATATGGCGCCGCACAAGAATGCAAGCCAAGCTAGTAGTTGTTGCAATATGGAAATGTAAAAAGTGAGAGTATTTGCATGTTGAAAAGTGACCCTGTTGGAAATTTTCTGTTTTACTAAAGGAAGACAATTGCGGTACACGTAAAAAATAGTGTTTGAAAATTAACAAGAAAATCGGATCGGAAAAAGATAAAGTTAAAGTTAAAGTATAAAGATAAAGTTAAAGATAAAGATAAAGATAAAGATAAAGATAAAGATAAAGATAAAGATAAAGATAAAGATAAAGATAAAGATAAAGATAAAGATAAAGATAAAGATAAAGATAAAGATAAAGATAAAGATAAAGATAAAGATAAAGATAAAGATAAAGATAAAGATAAAGATAAAGATAAAGATAAAGATAAAGATAAAGATAAAGATAAAGATAAAGATAAAGATAAAGATAAAGATAAAGATAAAGATAAAGATAAAGATAAAGATAAAGATAAAGATAAAGATAAAGATAAAGATAAAGATGAAGATAAAGATAAAGATGGAAAATAAATAAAAATAAAAATAAAAAATAAAAAAAGTTCCTACAAATTTTGCCGTAGTTACACCCCTTTATCGGTTATATACATATGTAGAACCAACTGCCGTGAATGGTTTTTAAATGAATTTCTTGCTTTATAGTAGAAATATTCAATAGAACTTACAAGATTAACAGCATAGTTTAATGTCAAATCAATTTGATTGTCCAAATAATGTATAACCTGAACTTTCCTCATCTAAAATTTGACATAAAATTTTAAGGCAAGCTTATCTAACCTTAGGTTAGTCACCTATAGCACCTAGAGGAAAAAGTTGAAGACTCTATAAAATGTATATATATAGTAAAACATCATTGGAATGAGCTGAGTCGATTTAGCCTTATCCGTCTGTCTTCTCGTCTGTCCACCTGTTTATATATATGTGAATAAGCCCCTCAGCATTTGAGATAGCGATCCGAAAGTTCGTACAAGTTGTTTTCTCCCCAAGAACAAGTACAAGTTATAGCTGTCATACAAACTGATCAATCACACTTAAGTTCTTATATGGAAAACTTTTTTATTTGACAAGTTATCTGCATAAAATTTGGCATAGCTGATTAATCGCTCTATTTTCAGAATGTTTGGTTCAGTTCGGACCACTAAAGCACATAGCTTATCTCTATTATTCACATACCTGCATCCGAACCAAAATCATAAAAGCAATGCTGTTGAAAGGTATATATGCAATGTTTCGACTACGAGGTATCTTCCAAAATATCTTAAATATGGCGTGACTGAATTTGAATTCTATGGCCACGATTTCTAAATAGAGAAAAATAATTGTTTGGTGTTTTCTCTATTTATTCACATACCTTCATTATAACCAAATGAGAAAAATTAATAGTTATTGAAAATTATACATATGCCAATTTTTTCTCACAGGGCATGTATTAATAGCTAAAGTACGAATTGTCTATGTGTATGCTTGCATATGATTACACAAATTTTCCTTAACACACAAATTCCCACGGTAGTTTAAATGACACCAACGACGACAATTGACAGTTATACATGCCTGAAACCTGCGATGCTGGCGACATAACCGCAATAACAATTAATGTGAGAATTAATGATTTGTTTTTATTATATCGGTCACCTAGTAATTGATTCTTAAAAGCAATAATTTGTCATTAATAACCCGAGCATATGAAAAGCGCAAGCGTAAAATGAAAGGTATTCACACTATTTTTGTAGATATTATCTGAATTTACCTGAAAAATGTGGCTTTTAATTATTTCTGTTTTTAATTGATTTTGCATTAAAACTTAGCGGTTTTCAATATTGCTATTTAATATAGAAGTAGTAGTAATTATATATAATATGCTCAAATGTAAATAAAAATAAAATTAAAATAATGACCGAGAAAAGTTTCAAATGAAAATCATTTCTTCTATGAAATTTGCTTCAAAGTACTTTAAATGTATCAATACTTTTTCAAATCCCAAAAAAAAAAGAAATCAAATAGCATTAAAACAAAGATGTTTTGCCTTAACTCTCAGCTCTACTAAATAAAAAAAAAATATATCCACCAAAGTAATAATGTATATAGTTCAAGGTTACACTAAAATATCTACAAATATTGCACAATTATCATAAATGAAAAATATCTATTTTTATAATATCTCGCCGAAAATTAAAGCTTAGGAAAATGTTAGATTGAGTACTTTTTTATTACCGTCTCTTTATTTAATTCACCTGCACTACAGTTTACAAACGTAGCCACTAGCTTTTTCAATCAAATTTCGCCACTTTCAATTCAATTTTCTGCTATAAGACGCACAACCAGTTTGTTGTTTGTGCAGCGGTGCATGAAACGCCATAATCAGGGGTCTAGGAGTTTTTCAACAATTTAATTACAATTATTTGCGCACAAAAACACGGAACAGCGCCAATTGCAATAAAATTTTCTTAAAGCATTGCTTAGTTTTGCTTTGCTCTCCACACCATATTAAATATATTGGAAAATGTTTGATTATGTAAACACGCTTTTACTCGATTTATTTACACAGTAAATAATAGGTTAGTGGTTAATCATTACATATATGAGCGTTAGATATGTGTGGGTTTGTAGGTCAGTGGTGTAGGAAGAAATTCGTGTTTAAAGGCCAGGGGAAATTTGCTATGATCAGAATTAAAAGTAAAGAAAGTAAAAAGATTGTAGAGAGTGTAATAATTCGAATCATCAAGCCTTGGAGTATAAAGAATCGAAGCGACCATGAATTTTGATTCAAAATACCGGTTTTTGAAACAAATTGGCAGCACTTTCAATGCAACCCTGCGCTAATATGTCCATTGACGCATACAAACTTTTCTTGGGCATCTTTCTTTGATATACCTATAATATATTATTCCTTCCGCAACAAAAACCATTTTGGTAACCTCTTGGTTTCGTGCCTTGCCTTTTATATAAATAAATATACTGCTTTTCTTCCGCCCCACTACAGCTCAGATTCGTCTGCAACCGGCGGATACAGTGAAATACCTAGGACTCATCCTAGATAGAAAGCTTTCATGGAAGCCGAATATCGAAGAGGCCTTATACTGCTGTAAAGGAGTCATTGGCTAAAGGGTGGGTCTCTCACCAAAAATGGTTTTCTGCCTACGATACCATAGTTAAGCCCATTACATTCTTCGTTCAACGGGCGGCGATTATCAGTATGTGTATTGCACTAAGGTTCACTCCAACTATAGCACTTAACGCCATAGTGCCGGTAGACATCGTCGGAAGGTGTATGGCTGCAAAAATTGCTATCGGACTCAGAGAAACTGCGTTCTAAAAATAACATGCAACTGAACACTCGGATATCCTCACACACCTTGACTTCATATCGGATCACTTTGATCATGAACTCGCTGAAGCGGACTCTAGCATCTCCTTCTCTGCCCATATACCGACGAGGGAGTTGTGGGTGGGAAGAAGTCGTTGGAGAAGAGGGGCAGTGGGTTTCTTTACGGATGGGTTAAGGCTTGGAGGAAGGTTGTGGAGGGGTTTACTGTCAGTAGCAAAAGGCTTTTGGTCCAAAATCAGTCGCGAGAGATCTAGTGATCTTTTTGCCCCCAGTAAGGCTGGGGCTTTTAGCAGATCATTGCCTTATCGGCGTTCTTGCTACAAGGTTGGGAATCTTACCTGTTGTTATCTGCAGAAGAAGAGGAGGTAGAAACAACTCAACACTTCCTTTTGACATATCTTCAGGCATCCCACCGAATTTTATAGCTTCATAAGGGACTACATATAGCAGTCAACGTGCGGTCTTTGATCAGCCATCTAACCAAATCTAAACTAACATGGTGCAAGAGTATAAAAATACTATTGGTTGGTAATAAATTACAACTAATACTTCAAAAGTCAAAATGTCATAGAAAACTAGATCTTCGGACTGCTTGCAACTTTATCTAACCACCGATTTGTTTTTGTCTTTTTAATTGCAGCGCTTGTCAGGTGTGCACACCGAATGCCACCAACACCGTGTGGAGTCACTGTCAATGCGTGCTTGCCGATGGTGTTGAACGTGGTATACTCACCGTGAACCGTATGATACCCGGTCCCAGTATACAGGTGTGCGAGAATGACAAAGTTGTTATCGATGTGGAAAATCATATGGAAGGTATGGAGACAACAATACATTGGCACGGCATTTGGCAGCGCGGCTCACAGTACTACGACGGTGTGCCATTCGTGACACAGTGTCCCATACAGCAAGGCAACACGTTCAGGTGGGTTACAAGTAGCAAAATATTAGCGAAAAAGAATTATATAAAATATGTGATTTAAAAAAAATTTTTATTTTTTTTATTTAACATTCTTTATTTACAATCTATCTACATTAAGATATTCAGTAAATTAGATCTAGTAGGTAATGGCAGAGATAGATTTGTCCTTGAGCAAATCTACATAAAGGATTACTTAATTTTTTACATATACATAAGTAAAATATAATTAACTTAGGTTATTAAATACATCCATCAAAAAATCATTTTTTTTTTTTTTTTTTGTTTTTTTTTCTTTTTTTTTACCAAACTTAAATCTAAGAAATTTTTAGAGAAATGGTAAATCTAAGATATGAGAACGTTTTAGCCGTATAGTTTCATAAGTTGTATCTAACAGACAAACAGCAATTGGGTTTATATGGTTTGAGAGACATGCAAGATATCTAGCACTATATTTAGGGATCTCATTTTTTATAAAGGGAATACCTAGGTCGTTATGGATAGCTTCATTGGTAACAAACCATGGGGCGTTAATAAGTGACCGCAAAGTTTTTGATTGATAACGTTGCAAAATCTCCACATTGGACTTACTGGCAGTACCCCAAAGCTGAATGCCGTATGTCCATATGGGTTTGAGGATAGCTTTGTAGAGCCGTATTTTATTTTCTATGCTAAGTTGAGACTTTCGACCGAGCAACCAGTACATGCGTTTAGTTTTGATTTTTAATTGCTGCTGTTTAGCCTGAATATGACTTTTCCATGTAAGACGTCGATCTAGATGCATCCCTAAATATTTAACTTTATCCCTAGTAGGAATCTGCTTATTATTTAGAAATACAGCAGGACACTCCTCTTTTCTTAATGCAAATGTGACATGTGTAGACTTCTCAGAGTTAACCTTTATTTTCCATTTGTTGAGCCAAACTTCCAGCATATTCAGTTGATTTTGAAGTAGAGACGAAGCTTCTATAGGGGAGCCACTAGAAGCGATAAACGCTGTGTCATCAGCAAAAGTTGCTACCTCTATTTCTCGTAATGTGGGCATATCTGATGTAAATATTGTGTTTAGGACTGGACCCAAAACGCTACCCTGCGGTACACCAGCATTAATGCTGTAGATTTCTGATGAGGCATCTCGGTGCCTTACATAAAAGTGTCTGTCACTTAAATAATATTTAAGCACTAAATAGTAATTAAAATTAAAAAATTTAAAAAAAAAATACACTTATACAATGTTACATTAAAATAGATTATAAAAAATTAAAAAAGTTTATATAATATACTATTTTATTAATAAAATTAAATTTAAAAATATTTTATTAATAAAATTATATTTAAAAAAGTTTAATAATTCAATTCAAATATTTATAAAAATTATTTTAAAACAGATATCAATGGACTGGTAATGCCGGTACACACTTTTGGCATTCTCATCATGGTCTGCAAAAATTGGACGGTATTTACGGCAGCATTGTGGTGCGTCAGCCACCATCACGTGATCCCAACTCACATTTGTACGATTTCGATTTGACCACACACATTATGTTGATTAGCGATTGGTTGCACGAAGATGCCGCCGAACGTTATCCCGGTCGTTTGGCCGTCAACACCGGTCAAGATCCCGAATCGGTGCTAATTAACGGCAAGGGACAATTCCGTGATCCCAACACCGGTTTCATGACAAATACACCACTCGAAATATTCACCATTACACCCGGACGCCGCTATCGTTTCCGTATGATTAACGCTTTCGCATCCGTGTGCCCGGCTCAGGTGACAATTGAGGGTCATACGATGACAGTGATTTCCACCGATGGTGAACCAGTACAACCCGTTGATGTGAATACAATTATATCATTCTCAGGTGAGTAAGCGCTATTTACCCATAATCAATGTAGTCGAAATGCGTAGAACAATAGTAATGTTAGGTCCATTTTAAGTTAGTTAGAAAAAAGAACAAGCAAATATGTGTAGCATTTGTTGTTATTGTAGTTGACTGTTTGTTGTTGTTAATTTTCTGCATTAAATTGAACTCATTTATTATACAAAACTCACACACTGTCTGTACACCCATATATCATGTTCTCTAATAGCGAGCTGTCTCTTTGATTGGCCAGTCATGCAGCGGCGCCTTTTTTGCACCGCATTACAATACCGCTATGGACATCGCCGAACGCACGAAACTCATTCATAATGTGCAAATACTCATTAATAGTCATTCGAGCTGTGCGACTGTGCGTAGACTAGCGCCCCATTTATAGATTTTAATATTTATAACTTCATATTGGCATTCTAATGCAACACCCCGCACATTTTGCCATAAAGACACTTGCAATCGACGGTCGCGGCACGCAAGCGTGCAACTTGTTAAATGCCAAATATAAGCAATAATCAAATGTAAATAGTAATAGGCAAAATAGAAACTGTGCAAAATTATAAAAACAACACCAACAAAAATCTATAAAACAACTAAAACAGCATAGAACATAATTTGTAATGCATTACAACAACTGCAAAGTTACATATACTAAGTTATTGCGTTCGCGCACCGAGTCATTGCTGCCACTTGTTAGGATAATAAAGCATAGACACTTGCATTCCACTAGTCAAAATGTATAAATTAGTATAAATAGACAAGTGCGGGCCACAAAGTCATGCATACATACTTTGTACATATATTAGGACTTAACATGTCTACTCATTAAACTAATAAACAAAATATAAACGAGGTGGAAAGGAAACACTTAGTAGTAGTGAAACAAAAACAAGAACAGTAATACCCTTCACAAATAAAAAATGTTTCCATAAAGGAACTTGATTTTAGTCGGTTAGTTTGTAAGGCAAGATCGACGACGGCTCGCAGCCGCACCTCTGGTGAACAGACGCTGCAATTAGACTTCAGTGAACCCTTAAACCGAATATGTATGTCGGAGTGGCTCCGTTGAAGCTTTCTCTTTTTAGCAACTTACACAAGGTTTACTCACGTTTCTAATGTGCGCGGCGAAGACGCAGGAGTAAGAATTAGGTATAACTCTCGGACTGTAACTGCATTACATTATACATCACAAGTGTTACTTTGGACTGAGTAAGCAATTGAAAAGCAAGGTCCACTCACCACGAAGAAAGCTCAAAGTCTACAAGTCCCTCATCATTCCCATTCTGCTATATGAGGTGGAGGCATGGACAATGACATCATCTGATGAGTCGGCCTTAAGAGTGTTCGAGAGAAAGGTTTTGCGAAAGATTTATGGTTCTTTTCACATTGGCAACGGCGAGTGCTGGAACGACGAGCTGTACGAGATATACGGCGACATTGACATAGCGAATCAAGAGACAGCGGGTGCGCTGGTTTCAGCTCCGAAAGTATTCGACGCAGAACCCGCCGGGTGAATCAAAGGAAGAGAAAGACGTCTGCTCCTTATTGCACTTGGCATCACGAAGAAGAAGAAACAACTGGAGAGCGGTTGTTAAGTCGGCTATAACCGCATAAGCGGTGTATACGCTAGTAAAGAAGAATTTTGTAAATCAGCTATAGTATATAATATATTGGTCCAATCTGGAATGATAAACCTAAAATTTCGTAAAGTTATCTCACCAAATAAAAAAATTTGTATATAAGGACTTGATTTTGATCGCTTAGTCTGTAGGGCAGTTATATGCTATATTGATCCGATCTGAATAAGATATTCAGAAATAGTAGCTGAGCATTCGTAAAAAATTCTTGCCAAATTTCATGAAGATATCTTATCGAATAATAAAGTTTTTCGCATAAGGACAAGATTTTGATCGGTTAGAATGTGTGGTAGCTATATGCTAAAGTGTTCCAATATTGGCGATTGTGACAAATTTTACATTATTATATTATCGATACCTTAAAAACTGAGGAATATAGTCCCCGACGTTTCTTTCGTGACAAACTGAAACACAAACTGAAAATTGTGACACACAATCAAATTAAACATTCTGGCATTGTTAAATGTTCAAAATGTAGACAAATAAATACAAGGAATAAAAGATTTGCTTGAGCTCTACTCTCTCATCAAAAAATTTATTTATGGATGCAATAACATTTAGCTTGTTAAATTTAATACAAGAGAGCACGTGGAATTCAATGAAGTTCTATAATAACTACAATTTTTGCTCTACATGCATTATATTATACCAGTATAAAATATTTATACCAGTTTGTTCGATTTGCTACTCTTCAAGGTTTACCGAATCGAAGGAACGTATAAAGACGCTCACGCGGGCTTATGAACAAATGCAATTATTAAAGGCCACGTTCGCTTAATTAGCAACACTTATTTCTACAATATGTGGAAGATTATTCAAATCTCCTATTTTTAACGTTAATTGTTTTGTAATTTCCATTTAGGTAATTTTTAGGGCCTTGCAACTATGAATTCTGTATTAAAAAATACATATTTTTATACTCTTGCAACCAGTTGCTACAGAGTATATATAATAGTTTTGCTCACCTAACGGTTGTACTGATCACCTAAACCTAATCGAGATAGATATAGGGTTATACACATATACCTGATCAGGATGACGAGACGAGTGACTGCCTGTATGTCCGTCTATCCGCGCCAGCTTTAACTTGGTTGGTTGGTTGGAAGCGCTGATATTGAACCACCGTAGCATATAGCTGACATAACAACTAACCGATCAAATTCAATCCTTTGTACAGAAAAATTATTTATTTGGCAAGATATGTTCACGAAATGGATTATGTTCAAAAACAATGCAATATCCGGACAAATTACTTCGATGGAGCTATTATAGCGTATAGCTGTCATACAAACTGACCAATCAAACACAAGTGCTTAATGTCAAACTTTTTGTCCGTGAAGGGTATTGTAGCTTCCGTGCAACCGAAGTTAACGGTTATTCTTTTCTTTCTTAGATTATGCAAATAAAAAATTTCTGTACATACATGTATATGTATATAATGTATAAATTAATATAAATAGACATATATGAGCGGAAAAGGTTAGCGGGCTTGTATTGATTTAATGCAAGTCAAATATGGCGATTAAAAGGCCACGCAGTGCTATATATAATCCACTCTAAATAAATAAATGTCTACTAATATGCATAATATACACATATGACTGTCGAAAGGAAATATAGTACTTGTTTAATCAAGTGCTGAATTATTGCTAGTGAGAGTTTAATGCAAAGCTAAACGAAAATTGTTTGAATACATTTTCGCTTAAGGGTGGCACTAATTTTGTGTTGGATTAGAATATGCAGTCCCCTTTACCAAAAATAAAAAAAAATTTTTGTAAATAAATAATATCTAAATTTTTAGTCTAAGAATTTCTAGACAATAGATCAAAATATGTCATTTTTGAAGCAACAATAATTTTTTATTACTCAAATATGTCGAACTTTACGCCTGAAAAACTGTTTTTGCGGAGAAATGTACGAAATGTATATGGTGATCTAGCTAAGCTAACGTGGCATAATTTAAAAGTTGTGATTTTGGTTTGTCAGACGAAACCGTCCTGAGTGATCAAAAAATTTTGTTGGTGAGAAGCTGGCAACATTATTCTACGAAGGTTCTTGCCAAAGCACAAAAAGAGCTCTGAGAAACTGTGCGATCACTCTAGTAGTGAAATATTAAATCGCTACCTTATCCTTAAGTAGTTCAGTATGTTATTTATTCTGCATACTTAATTTACTATACTACATTTTAGAGCACCCCTAATGCACGCATACTGTAACAAGCTATTATTTATTAGAAACAGCTTATTTTCATAATAATCTATTGAGGAAGTACTCTAACAAAATACTTGTTCTACTTCTTAATTGAAATATTAAAACCATATTAATCGCTGGATTACTTTATGACTTAAGGTGCGAAAAATTGCTTGGATTAAGCAATTATAACAACTAATTTATTAAACTAATAACGGGTAAAAGCAATAATAAACTAATAATTTTATTATTCAAGTTACAAACTGAAAAGAGCGAGTTTCATGCAGCCAAAGCAGCTCCCACTGATTTATTTTAAAACTGTTTAGCTCAAAGAATAATATTAAATTATTGTAGAGCAAGGGTTGAAATACAGTAATGTGACATAAATTAAGTGAGTGAAAGGCGTTTAGCACTGAAGCCTTAAGTTCACTAGAAAGTTAATGCAATTAGTAGACAATTTAGTAATTAACTAAATTAATGAGGCAGACTGAAAGGCAGAAATATTTATCGGTGTCAGTTTTCAAACTACCGTTTTCGAACCTGAGCTTAAATAAATTATAGTAAGTTATTTTAATTTTACTTGTGCATAACTTTTATTTAATATTGGGTAGTCGAAAAAGTCTTTTCGTATTTTGTCAATAGATGTCGTTGCAGTCGGGTATTTCCAGGGCTACCAATCACATTGTGTCATAACATATAATGTTGGAAAGATTTTTAGCTTCATTTAAACAAAAAATAAATTAAATTCAAGGAAGTTGAAAAAAGGTTACAAATGTTGAAAAATTAGAAAAAAATAATGAAGAAATACGCTAAATTTTGAAATTAAAAAAAAGGGAAGAATGCCACCCAAGCCACCAATGAAATTTGTGAAGTATACGGAGACGATGCTGTATCAGTTCGTGCAGCACAACAATGGTTCGCTCGCTTCCGTTCTGGAAATTTCGATGTAAAAGAAGCACCTGGTCGAACTTTCGTTGAAAAAGTCGATAAAACCATAACATCGCTATGGAACTTAACATTCATCATCAAACGATTTTGAACCATTTAAAAAAGGTTGGTACAAAAAGAAGCTCGATGTTTGGGCTCTACATGAATTGTCTGTGAAAAATTTAATAGACCGAATTAAAAATTGAACCATTTCTGAAGCGAAAGTTAACAGGAGACGAAAAGTGGATCAAATTCGACAATAATGTGCGAAAAAGATCGTGGTCCAAGTGTGGTGAAGCTCAACAAATGGTTGCAAATCAGGATTGACGCCTCGAAAGGTTATGCTGAATGTTTGGTGGAATTGGAAAGGTATCCTCCACTATGAGATGCTCCAGCCTGGTCGAAAGATTGATTATACGTTTTATTGTCAACAACTTATGAGATTAAAGCAAGCAATCGAAAAAAATGGCCTGAACTGATCAAAAAAAAGGTCTTCGTCTTTCATTAGGACCACGCTAGACCGCAAATAGCTTCGATGACTCGGCAAAAACCAAGAGAGCTTAGCTGGGAAGTTTTGCTGCATCCACCATATTGCACTGACCTTGCACCATCGGACTATCATTTGTTTCGGTCAATGCAGAACTCCTTTAATGAAGTAAGGTTGGCTTCAAGAGAAGCTTGTGAAAATTACTTGTCGCAGTTTTTCGCCGAGAAACCAGAAAAGTTTTACACTGATGGAATAATGTCTCTAGATGAAAATGGCAAAAAGTGGTCGACCAAAATGGTACATATTTGGTTCACTAAAATTCATTATAAATATAAAAAAATAAGTTGAAGCTTGATTAGAAATACGAAAATAGTTTTTAGACTACCAATATTTATATGCAAAATCAATTAATTATTAGCAAAGGAGTCAGTAATAAATACTTAATACTTCCATGAATAGTAACAAATTTTTGCTTTGTTATCTATATAAAACCACCACAGTAATAATTTCAACAATTTCACTTTCACTTTCCCACAAAAACACACCTTCAACCTTCATTTATCGCATGTTCATGCGCGACTTCTTGAAATTATCTCAATTAAGTATGTGTAACCACTGAGTTACATAGACAACATATATTTAGGTTTATGTATGTGGGTCATAGCTTGCTCCGATTTTTATACATCTCAACCTTTTATCGCCTATAGTTGCTTAAACAATTATCCGCCTAAACAATGATTACGTACCCAACAAGGTAAACTTTTAAATACTGCTGCAGGTGTTTATCGCGCCAGGCCCACTTTCTTATCTATTCATCTTATCTCTTACAAAATTTCAACTCACCATACAACATATTTATTTCTCGACAAAAATATTACAAAAACAAATTTTCTACTGGATCGTATAATCAGCTACCGCTGTGGTTTTAATGAATTGTGCATGTTATTGTGCGCCACAAAGCAACAATAACACATAATGTACTCGTACGTATTTATAAATCGTTTCATGGAAATCATATACTGGCGCACTCAGCTATTATTACTAATAATCAAGTGGCTAACGGCAATTAAGTTTTGAATTTCAGTGCATTTTACGCGCATTTAATTTTGTTTTTTTTTTTTTGGTATACTTTTGGGTATAATTGTCTCATTACATCTACGGTTAGCGGAGTAATAGGATATCGAAAGCTGAGTTGATTAAAACAGATAATATTTCCTGTAAAGAATTCGGTCATACTTAATTTAAAAACAATTTAACCGGATTTGCATTGAAAGTCACATTTTTTTTCTTGCTAAAGCATGAATTAACTTTTAGGTACGGCCAAAATATATTATATTGAGTATTGTACCAAATGCTGCCACAAAAATTAGTCATCGTGTATTGACCTTTGACGAACTCTGCAAACATCTATGTATTTGGCCTCTCCATTGTCTAATTAAGTACTTCAAAAATACCATTAATAACATTTACCACCACAAGTAATCAGCAGTACGTAATTACATAAAAATTAATTACACTTATTAATAAAGATTTTTAAGCTCATATTTTTTAATTGAGTCATAAACGAAGCTTAAGCGTTAAGTTGAAATTCTTTTAGTCACCATATTATAATTAAAATAATTAATAAAGCAAATAATAATGAACAGTTACAACAATGTAATGCTGCCGCTTTAGCTTAATGACAAGGCACTGTATGTATATTACATTTTTATTTATTTAGTTTTGGTTTTTTAAAAGCCAAGTAAATTATATTATGCTATATATTAGCTAAAACTAAAAGAAAGAAACAAGTATTTAAATAATTTGCAACGGCAACTTGAGTCAATAACTCTTACATGCTTTACATTAAGCAGAACTATGCTGTTAATACAGTTCAATTAGCGTTGCCACCTGTAATTACAGCAATGCAACATGAATGCACTGAACTAATTTGTAATGCTACACCCTGTTCATGGCTTTCATCTTAATTTAGTGGGGTTGACCATTGTTTATCGTTCCCTTCTGCAGACAGTCTAACATTTGAGTAGTTGATTATGTGCTAATTGTGTAGAGCAGTCAATTAGTGCCTTGACATTTAAGTTATTTTACAGCAATAATTACATAGTCTGCGAATTTTCCTAATGTATTGCATAAGTATAGTTATAATGTGTTTATAATTGAATAATGAAAAATAATAATCAATATACCTAGTATATGGGAGTTGGGTTAGTATCGACCCGATGTTATCTATTAATCAATCATTCCACATACTAAAAAGTGTTCGCTGTGCTTCATTAAGATACCTCACATACAATCCCCAATCAAATAAAGTAAAGTCACTGGGAAGTTCGAAAATCTTTATAACTACTAGGTATACAGGGCTCAGCGAAGTATTGACGTGATTCAACACATTTTTGATACACAACGAAGCTATTGTCAGGAAAGGATTCTCTCTCAATTTTAGTTGTATATCCCATTCATTGTCCGATATTTTCGGTCAAAAGTCAACTATAGATACTGGGTCCACATATTCGGTACCTAGAGACTTGAGCAGTTTTCGTTGGGTTTGTGCAATTTCTTTAAATACTTTACTACTTTAGAGGAATTAGTGCAAAACGGTATCGTGTTATATTAATTACTTCTTTATTTGTGTACTGAAAAGTGAAAGAATCAAAGGAAGTTTTTAATTGCGATATATGGGAATCGGGGGTAATTGTAGTCCAACTGCGCCTATTTTCACACTGTGACATAGGAATATGAGAAAAATTAGATGTACTAAATTTAGACGAAAATGTATTTCGAGGTTTAAAAAAATAACTTTTTGAAATGCGTAATATTCCATCATCTAATCAAATTTGACCCGGACTGACAAAAACTATGTACATTTTTCGTACTTTAATATAAGTCTTTATGTTAAAAATGTATTTCGAGAGATCAAAGAGTATTTTTTGAAATGAGTAATCTTCCAGCATCTGATCAAATTTGACCCGGACTGACAAAAAACTTTCTACATTTTTCGTATTTTAAAATACTCTTTTTCTTTGTTTTTAATATAAGTCTTTATTATCGCTTTCGAAAATTCTTCCTTTTGAGCCAATATAAAGATACCTACGCTTCGTCCAATATTCCATACACATAAAGAAAACGATGAGCAACAATTTGACTTTTTCCGCTTTCGGCTCATTTGTTGAGCGCAATTAGCTAGTTTATGTGACAGTTTGGTGTAATATTCTTAAACTAATGACTCGTCAGCAATAATACGTTTGATGAATGTAACTACCCTAGTCGTCTTTTCAGAAGATTCAGATTTCTCGTGACGAGTTGGGTACGACTGGCATCCGAAAACGTGACAAACATTGGAAAACCCATGCATTTTCTATACAACGATCTCGACAGAAACATATTAAGGAAAATCAAAACCGAAATGAAACGAGCTAACTGGGTACAAAACTGCAAACTTCATGTGCAGAACGGTAGATAGGAAGTACACAAAATTCCTATCGGCATTCGATAAAGGAGACTATAGGAACATGATGACAATACTAACAGACTGACAGATCGGAACAACTGCAGAAAATGTCTAGAGCAGGGTACCAGAGAAACAATGGACAGATGGATTAACGGATCTTGCGCACTTGTCCCGCATTGCCTAGACCACGCTGTAGGCATCTTGCGTTCCTACGGTATGATACACTGGAGGAGGTATCGATAGTAAGGCTGCAGACTCTGTTAAAATTCGCGTCAAGCGCAATCATCCTAAATGATTAGATTAACCGAAATGTTTTGAGTCGATCCAAGATAGTTGCTGACCTTCACTGAATACGTGCCACTCAAGTACTTATGTACGAGATAACTTGAAGTCTCCAAATCAACTCTGCAACATTTTTTATGAGTCTATAGCCGTGATTACTTTAGAAATATTGAAAATTTCATGCAAACTCATTAATTTTTTTTTCATGGTAAAAGAAAAAATCTTCAATTCAAATGGACCAGTCCGAGTCAAATTTGATCAGATGATATGGAGGGTTCGAGATAAAGAAAGTCGACTCCTAACGATAATTAGTCCTATATGTGAGCTTTTTTAAAAGTAGAAACATACTTGAAAGTTTACTATTGCTTGACAAAGTTCGAGCGTGATCACATAAATAAAACCTTTTGATTTTAGTCTAAAAAGGCTCGAAATCAGTTCATATGTAATACAAGGTGCATTCTAACCACTCTACAAAGCGAACCATTGAAATAAGGAAACCAAAAACTGGATTGCATATTTTTATTATTTTTGTAAAACAACAGGTGCCGTTAAATGGCAATTCAGTAGCTGTACCACGAATTAATGCTGACACATTACTTTGGTTTGTCAATATTAATTTCATAGGCATTTCCCACTAATTACATTAATCAATAACCACACTAACCGATCGGCGATCACACCACATAAGCGCTGAACAATCACATGTGACTGTGGGTATACGAGTTTAAAGCACCAGCGCGCTCATAAATAAAACCAATAATACCAAGCGGGTGTCTCAATATGTGCCGCTGTTAATTTGTGACAATTAAAAGTTCACAAGGCAATTAATTTTAAAAATCAGGGTCGAATTATTACAATATCACAAACAGCTAAAATACTAAAAACAAGCAACAACAACAGTCAACTGAATAGCTGCAAGCCCATTTATTTTTGAATGGTGACTTTTGTAGTTATAAAGAATTGGAAACTTTTAATTAATAAAATTTTCAAAATTTTACGCTTGTAACTTTTAGCATTTCCTAGTTACTTAACAATGTATTATCCATCAATATGCAACAGTTTGGGCTTTTAAACATTTTTTTATTACTTTAATATTTTTAAGATTGTTATACTTTTATGATTTAATTTTTTGTTTTATAATTTTAAACATATGTATGAACATGAACCTTTCAAATATCGCACACTCACTCCCTCACTTCTTTTGTGTCACAATTGCATTGCAGGCGAACGCTATGACTTCATTATCAATGCCAATCAACCTGTCGGCGCTTACTGGATACAGGTGCGCGGTCTGGGTGAATGTGGCATTCGTCGCGCTCAACAGTTGGGCATTTTGCGTTATGCGCGCGGCCCCTATCAACCAGCATCGGCTCCGCCAACCTACGATGTCGGCATACCACAGGGTGTGGTAAGTAAATGGCTTTTCAGTTTTTCATTGCTTTTTTTCCGCCGCGCTTGCTCTACTAAAATAGAAACCGAAAAGACAGATCATAAGAAACTATAACAACAACAAATATTTCACAAGTGTAATGGCTATTCAGGGCATAGCCTTTAACAATTTATTTGCATATTTTTGTTCCCATTTGCGGCGGGCGTTGTGAGCGCTTTAATGTGCGCGCTTAAGAAAAAACCCGCGTGACTCAATATAAGCGCATGAGTGTGTTTGTGTGCTTTTGTGTATGTATGTGTGCTTTTGTTCGTGTGTGTGTACTTATGCGCTAAGTGATTGCATGAAACTTAGATATTTTTACAATTTGATCGTCATCTATGCTGCATATTAGTTTAAGTCCAACACAGTGAGTCTGCGTGATTTTACGCGAAATTAAAAAAATGAAATAAAATAATAAATAGAATTTGTATGAATATTTTGTACAATTTAGTCAAGCGTAATTTTCTTAGTATTTTGTAAAGCGCAAATTGTTAGATCATAGTTTATTATAATTTGAATCACAATAGCGAATTGATAGTGGTATTTTGAGTCAAGCACCGCCAAAGATACTTTTAGATTGCACCTGCGAGTCGGAACTAATTTTGCAGAAAATATTATTAATTGCATAAAAACATTTCAGAAAAATATCTATATAGTTTTTTTAGAATTCTAAATCGTTGATATAGTTTGCATTCACTTCAAATAGATGAAGAAATTTGGTAGGCCGCGGGTTACTTTAGTGTATTAGAGTTAAAGCAGAGACATACATACCTTCTGATCCAAACCAAACTAACAAAAAGTTACATTTTTACAAACGCCTTCAAAAACGGCTGCTGAGCCAATACAAGCATACCTATGATAAATCCAATTTTCCATACATTTGTTACAAGCTTCGGCTGTGACGTCATTCAGTGCCTTCGACAAATTTTGGTATACGCGATTTCGGCTCATATTTTGAAATGCTATTCACTAGAGTGCCGAACACTTTCAACGTGATATTCATAAAAACACTTCTTGTCACCTGTAATGATTCGTTTGATCAATGTTCGGTTCTTAGTCCTCTACCCGACGACGCATTGGCAAAAGAATCAGGTTTTCGTACCCAAAACATTAACCAATATGTGTTTAGTCTATCAACAATACATGTTAGATCCTTTGCTATTTCTCTGAATGTCAACTGGATGTTTTTTAAACACCGTCTTTTAACTTTTTCATTTTTATCGTCTTTATATGTGGATGGACAAACCGAATTTTGGATAACTTCCTTCGACTTTCATTGAATCGTTTATGACACTCAAATACTAGTATTCTTGATAAAGCAGACTCCTCAAAACACTGCTGTAACAATTTCAACGATAACTTAGCCGTGTTTCTATTCAAGCAAGCTCGTAAATATTTTTACAAGGTAAAAATCGCCAGACAAACTTTTCGCTTCGGAAACAAACAACTGTCAAACTCACTACTTGACATATGAAGATCAGTCCGGGTCGAATTTGATCAGATGGTAAATACAGTGTGATTTGTTCAGAAAAAGAAAAAATTTTAATAAAGTGAAAATGTTTCTTATGAAGACAATTTCAATATGTATCATCCCCAAATTTGGATAAAACAACTGCATTAACTTCAATGTTGTTGTAGTTTCGCTATGATGACATCCAACATTACTTGCACCCGAAATTCTTTAAAATTTAGGAAACACTATCCGAGGGCAGAGAATTTTTTCAATTATCTAGCATTTATAGAAGAATAATAAACATATAGAAAATTTATTTGCCACCAATTTGTAGGTTATGTTTAAATTATGAAAAAGTAGAATTTATGAAAATTAAAAAAAGAAATAGTTTAACCTTAACTGAGACTACGTAAAATATGTAATTAAAATGCTGTCTTTCAAATTTTTCAAATTAAAAAAAATATTTTATTATTTTCATAATTTTTTTTGTTTTGCTTTAAAATCCCCACAATAACAACCAAAGACCTCGTAAGTCCATAAGATTAGTTTATAGTGATTTACACAATTAAAGTAATTAGTTCAATGACAATGGCAAGTTCATAAATCAATTAAGAACAATACAAAGTCTGCAAGCCACTCACAGCTAAATGCAAACAACAACAACTGAAAACAGAAAAATCCGATTCCGCGATTACTTGCGAATAACGAAAATGCCGAACTCTTAAGTGAATAGCATATCCGCAGACGTGCATATAATTGATTTATGCCAATCAATTTGTAAATTCACAGCAAGAAAACAAATAAACTATACTCGTAAAGGTATTAAATAATAATGCTAAAGAACAATTGCTACCAAGCTTTGCATTTGCCATTTCAAATAAATCGCTGCCAAATGGACTACAGCAGCATGACAGCATGTGCACTAATAAAACAAAAATAAAATGAAGTAAAAAATTTTGCATAAATTGCATAAAAAAACTAAAAGAAACAGACAGCAAATTGAGTACCAAAAAATGGCGCCTGCTAATGCTTTGTTTACGCGCCATATTGCCAGTTAGCCCGGTAAGTCAAAGACACATTCCAATGCACCACCAACGCTTGGTGACTGTGTGACTAAGTTGCACCAGCACCAGCACCTCCCCTCAAACCGCTTACCACACTTACCAACCAACCACTTACCCCCAACCACTTACCCCACACACCAACCTACCCGTTAATACCGCTCATTGGCTCAATTGAAGTGCATAAGTTCATGCACCAATTTGTGCTTGCAATCACACAGAGAAAACGTGAGTTGCTAGAAATAAATTAAATAATATTTATTTAAACAAATATTGTAAAAAATACAAAAACAAATAGATATGCATGCAGCGGAAAAACAAATTTGTACAGAAATGCACAAGCAATTGTGAAAATTGTGGCATTTGCAATGGCTTTTGTTGCAGAGCCAAATGCCAAATGTATATTTACAGTTAAACCTATTACTATTACTTGTAACTAGTTAAACGCATATACATAGTATATAATATACTTGCATATACATATATAAAAAAATCTTATATAATCATATCATAATTTTGGTTTATGGAAGCGCAGCTGCGCTTTGTATAGATCATTGTAAATACCGTTATATACTTATCTATATATTTATGTTTGAATTATACTTTTGTTGTACGATAGGTTGTGCAGGCATTTTTATTTTCTGGTCACTCAATTTTGTAATGAATTCTGATAAAGCTCAAAAAAATTTATTGAAGTATAGCTGGTTGTTTGTAGAGGTTACTTGAGGAGTTAAGAGTCCAAAATTTATTTTCATTCGAAACAATTTGCCGATTAAAGAGATTGGAGAATCAGGGAAAAATTAAAAAAAAAAACTTTTTTGACTCCAAATTAATATCAAGAAATTCGAGAAACAGGCATAAAAATTGGAAAAAATTGTGACTCCAAATTAATATAAAGAATTCATCATAAAATTGAGTCAACTGGAAAATGATCTATGAGTGCCAAAATTATTCGTTTATGTTATATCGTCACCTTAAATGCAAAACAACATATCATCAAAAAAATGAAAATTGAGTTTCTTATTGCTTACGATACACTACATTGTATTACATATAAGCAGCATAAAATTTTCAGCTTACGCTGTCAGATATAACCAATATATAACCAATATATAACCAACATGTAACCAATACATAAGCAATATTTAACCAATATATAACCAACATATAACCAATACATATCCACTTTATAACCAGCACTTAAATTTTCTTCAATATGAGTGGTTTCAATCATGACATGTTTCCTTCACTTGTAAACTTATGAACAGTGATGTTATATTATTTTGCATTTTAGGTAACGATATGTGTTATATAAATATTACAAAAAAATATATATAGAACATAAATTTATGTACATTCATATTTTTCTTTATCCCCAAGCTGTATATGTATGTTGCTAATCAATTTCTCTTTTACAATTTTTTTTCATTGCAACCAACCAATTGAATACCAACAAATCAACCACAACCCCCATCACCAAAAACTGCCATAATTTGTACAAAAAAAACCCGAACTGTTCTCTGACTTCACATACAAAATCGCGCAATTGCAAAACTTTTCGGCAACAAATATCAAAATTCAAAATGCAACAACAAAAAACACGATTTGATGTGAAATTCTGTATATAAAAACCAAATTATTGCCAAAAAAAAACCGCAAATTATTTTACAAAAAAATTAAAAATATTATGGCACAAACATATGTAAATAATTGCACGCCACAATGCTTATGCTATAAAACTGTATAAATAATTGAAAACGAAAAAATCGAAAACTCGAAACGTCGCACCTCGTCCTTACAAACAAAAAAAGGTCATGAATCCGCTGGACGCACAATGTAATGCGCCTAGAAATGATGCTGTGTGTGTGAGTCAACTGAAGAGTGCTTTGGAAATCGATCGTGGTCTCTTGGCGGAGAAACCGGATGTGAAGATCTTCTTGCCATTCCGCTTCTACGTTTATCGTCCAGAAGAACTGTTCCAGCCCAACACTTACAATCGTTATTTGGGTGAGTTTCTTCAAAGATTTCTTACCGCGTTAGACTGTATCGCTATATTTGTCTCTTTCCATTGCAGTTGCGCCCACTGGCGATCACGTCATCTCACTGATCGACGAGATCTCGTATTTGTCACCACCAGCGCCACTCACTTCGCAGTTCCATGAAATCAATCCCGAACAGTTTTGTAACGGTGACAATCGTCCTGCAAATTGCGGCCCCAATTGCATGTGCACGCACAAAATCGACATACCGCTGAATGCGATCGTGGAAATTGTGCTGGTTGATGAAGGTGAGTTTTCTTGCTTAAAGTAAATTCCATTGAAAGAAAAAAGAATAAAGAAATTTCATTTAAAATAATAAAAACTTAATTAAAAATGTATATGTAGTACAAGTATACATATGTATGTACATGGTATACCACATCACAAAAAAATATCACAACTTGCTCAGCAAACAACACACCATTCGTATCAAAATCGAAATTCGAAATTTTGCATAGCCTCCATTTGCCAACCAATCGTGGTTATTACTTTTTATCTCCCCTGGATCGTTTGATTTTTCTCGTCTAAATAACATTATTACGATTAATACACAGCTACGAATTTTCCGTTAAAAGTCGATTGCCATGATAAGCAACAGCGCAATACCTTGCGGCCATGCCAGGTGCCTCCCAACCGGATACAAAACAATCACAAAGCAGCGCAAGGCGCGTAGATTGCAAAAATATTATAAAATAAAATTTGCTAGTAACTATATACTTATAACAATGTGTGTACATATAATTTGTGATTCAGTAAGCGCGGCACCCACGAGCCAACATTTTAAATTCAGCGCAAATTAACGTTTATGGTAAAATTATAAAATCAGCAAATCGGATTGGTGAATTAGAAATTGTGAGAAAATTGTGTTTTTGTGTGGCACAAAAACAACATAACGAAAATAAAAGAAGCAAAAAAATGAAAAGAAATGATCGCATGAGATAAAGACAATGCGCGCGCGTTCGCAAACTGCAACGCCTTCGGGCATTTCCGATACTAATGCAGCGTAGCGTACAAAAACACTCACTAATTTTGTAGTTTGATTTGTGAACTGGTTCTCTTTAAATAAATTTTGAAGCTAACGTATTATATTAAGGCTAAATACACGCTCTAATAAGTTTACGGTGCGTTCTCACAGGAAAACAGGATCGTGTTAAATCCATCACATTTCGATATAAGATTGTCACTAGTCGTTGTAGATATAACTGTCATTTTTTCGAAGCTTGTAAATTTTAGCTATAAACTAGGATTAGATACCCTATTATTTAAAATGTAATTTTAATCACTATGATAGTAGTAGTTATGTTCTTGAAACTTAAAAAATTTGGCGGTAAATTTAGTGAAAATCTGGCAGTCGCTCTAAATTGTCACGTCAATCAACCCGTCTAGACGACAGTGCTTTGTTCTCTAATTTAAGACCACACTTAAAGTGCTTCTCCACTGCTTATTTCTAACTCAAAGAACTCTCGACGTATTTTGCTATCTTCAATCGAAATATTCAGCTGATATTTCTTTCAATTTGGGATTTGAGAGACTCTACATCCATTCCAACCATTTGTATCGTATTTTATCAGATATTTCTCAATGTGCAAAGGCCTACATATTTTTCGCGTGAACTATCTAACCAATAATCCAAAACCCAACTCTCTGATGTTGTCATTGCTCTCATTCCAGTAAAAAAATAATAATAATGCGCTTGAGAGCCGCAACAAAATCCTAAAGCCGCCAGATCTCAGCTCATGGGGAAGAAACAAAGAAACTTTGTTAGCAACGTACAAGGCAATCGGTCATAAACTACGCTGCACCGATTCGGTTGCCTGGATGTATTGAAACGCGAACAAAGAAGCATCAGATGTTGCAAATGCCTCTTGATGTCTCCGATTGAACGTTTGTATGGCGAGGCCCTCATGCTTTCAATAAGAAACACATGAACTTCTCTAAGCAATCTAAACGGGGTTAGTTCTCCGAAAATACTGCCTATGGTCGGTTAAAACCCAGGTCAATTCCGGTATTATAAAACCGGCTGTTGTGGGAATTGATGAACTCCTCTTCAGTGCCAAAATCTTTCTTAGATTACGTCAACGACAATCAACAGTACGGTCATGAACGGTCACAGTAGTCATGAACACCTTCACCGACTCCCTCTCAGAGCTATGTCGTACCTAGAGTAAAATGCGCACCCATTGCAGACGAAGAGCTCGAGTTGTTCCGTGAATCTAGAGTGACCATTGCGCACTTCGTGCAGGTTAAACCTCTATTTATTCAGAATTGACCACCTCACCTTGTATGGGCCAACCCCGTCAAAACTGCATTTTTCCTGAGATTACCGTTAGACGACCTTTAATAACAACCATCCCGAAAAACAACAAGAAGGTTCAAATTTATTTTTCTTTATGCGTCGGGATACCACTCTCGTTATGAGTCGAGTTTGGGACTTGCTGGCAGAATTATAGAGAGACAACAGTAACTGTAATCCTCCAGAAACTCGAACTAACAATATAGCTATCGTCATAAGAACAAAGAAAGTAAAACTTCGAAAATTTCAAATCATCATTTCCGATGTCTCCCTCAAATAAGAATTAATTTCAACTTCAGGATTCGAAATATTCTAAAGGAAAACCGTTAATCGCGAAATCCTCTGTTCCGACAGCCTACATAATGGATTTGAAGTTCTATAGCAAATTGTCGGCTGTGGCTTAATTAATCAGATGATCAAAAAATATTATAGGTTAGGTTAGGTTAATCTGCTAGGCCAATTTGAAACGCATAGACTAGTTTTAGTCCTTTGCGATGCCAGATGTAGTGCATTTACTAGGTCCATGAAGACTAGTCATACATCAAGATGCCAGCGCTAATTTTAACATACTCTGCTTATTCTCTCTCTATCTCTCTTATTTAATTAGTTTAAACAATCCGTCAGAAACCTAGCGATATTAAACTTATTTTCCTTTAAAGCTTGTGTTATAGTTTTCAATTATATTCCTTGACAGTATACTAAATGTAATCTCTCCCTCTCTTCACAGTTCAACAACCCAACTTGTCACATCCATTCCATTTGCACGGCTACAGTTACAGTGTCATTGGTATTGGACGCTCGCCGGATACCAGCGTTAAGAAGATTAACTTGAAACACGCCCTGGACTTGGATCGACGCGGTCTGCTGCACCGTCAATACAATTTGCCACCACAAAAGGACACAATACCAGTGCCAAATAATGGTTATGTTGTATTGCGCTTCAGAGCCGATAATCCCGGTTAGTTAAAGGACAAGATTTACAAATAAGCTTTTAAGCTTTTCAAGAATAAAATCTTATTAAACATTTTTCACTTTACCCACACACAGGTTTCTGGTTCTTCCATTGTCACTTCCTCTTCCACATAACGATCGGCATGAATCTCGTTTTGCAGGTCGGCACAAACGCCGATTTACCACCAGTGCCACCAGGCTTCCCCACGTGTGGTGATCACAAGGCGCCCATACCCATTAATTAACCATAACATAACCTAAATGGTGCCAAATTCTTTCTAGACTTCATCTAGCGTATAGAAAGTGAAAGAAAATAAAATTTAGTAAAAAATATTAATATAAACAAGCCACAAAAGATGATACCTTATAATATTGAAATAAAAAAAATGTGCTTTGTACAAATGAAAAGAGCCACGAAGCGTAAAGCGAAAAGAGCAGAGAATTCCATTAAAAATAAATCAAACAAAATTGGCTAAAAATCTTTACCAATGAAAATAATGATTTAAAAAGCACGTGACTCAAAATAAAAACTGGAAAATAACGCTGAGAGTGAAAGCTCCCAACTATGGCTCAAAAGAGCAAAATGGCACAAACAACAATAACACAAAATGGCTGAACCCAAAACAAAAAAAAAAAAAAAACAGCGTTGCTAAATGATATTCCGTCCAACAACAGACCAAACAACAAAATTTTGTGCTTTTTTAAGCTTTACGAATGCGCAAGCTTTCCCAACATAAGACTTTGCATTTACATGCCTATGTATGTAAATGTATATGCGTGAATGAGCACACAACACACATACACACTTCAGAGAGGAATGGCACACGAGTGCCGAGGTTAAAGCGATCTTGAGTGGGAGTTGTTACAGAGTGGAGCGAACACGAAGATTGATTCCGTAGGCGAGCCGAGCAGGAAGCGATTCTAGCGAACGCGTCGTCGTTTGTGCGCAGCAGTCATAAATAAAAAATAAAAAAACAACAACAACTACACGATATACATACATATATATTAATTTTATTGATTTTCATTTGTTTCTATCTTCTTCTGCTACTTTGTGTATTGTATTTCCTTTTCCATTTGACTTAGTTTATAATTTTTAAGCTAAAAACATGACTGTAAAATAATTAAGTTGCTTCATTCTTCTTATTTGTATTTGTTAGTTCCTCCTATTTCTGCAAAACAAAAATTTCTTGCGACCATCCGTAGGTGCACACTTGCCTTTAATTTGTTTTTGTTTCAGTTTTTTTTTTTAATTTTTGTGTTTTTTTTTTTGTAATAATTATAGCGACTAGTTCCCTTTAAGTGTAAAAGATCCGAGCTGTATGTAAAGCGTTGAACTTATGTACATACATATGTTAATGTATAACTTGTATTTATAAATAAAACAACAACTTACATATGTTTTTGTTAGCAAGTGCATGTAGATAAACGAAGATTAGGCTTGAAACTGATAGCGAAACTTTATATGAATGTCTGTATGTACATGAGTACATATCAGCTGACGCTTCGAATTTCGATTTCATGCTAGTTTTGTATGTACGTATATAAGTTACCCCAATAACAATGCCATGGCACCAATAAATATGCAACAATAACACACTCAAACACACACAAACATACATATGTACATATGGCAATACCTAGCATTAAATATATGCACATAAACCGTTGTAAATACTACATACATATGCATATGTGTCAAGTAATAAGTACACCACATACTTACACACTTACATATACATTAATACATACACAACAAAAAGCATAATAACCAAATAATTATAGACATGTTCACATATTTACACCGTCGGTATGTGGCTGGAGCGCTGCTTAGCCGAAAGTAACGCTACATCCGCTACTATCGCCACAAAAACGAAAATTAAATGTAAATACTCGAAGAAAAAACAACAACAACAAAGGAACGAAGCAATGACTCAAAAGCAAAGCGGCAAGTTTTTCATATAAATATCCTAAAAATTTTATATAAAAGGAAAAAAGTTAAATTTTTTAAAATATATAAAAAATTGTAATGAAAATATTTGTAAAATAAATAACTTAATAAATAAATATAATTTTTTTAGTTTAAATATTACTTTTTTTACCTAAGCACAGCTTATCCCTGCACTTTATGACTGTTTCAACTCGCTGTAAGTGTGTAACCAGTGTTTAATAATATTTACTTGTATATAATATTTGTAAATATATTAAATTATGCATCACCCTGTAAATTTAAGTCATCAAGCACCTGCGACGAGAAGAAATAATAATGAAAATACCACAAAAGGTTAGTATTAAACAAAGAAAAATGTAGCTCAATTCCAAAAAACCAGTATGCCAAAAAAGCTTTTGGGCAGTAAAAGCTTACCAAAAAGTTTATTTACAAATATAGCTCAATGAAAAAAAAGTATGCGAAAAAAGCTTTTGAAAGCTTTTCAGCAGTGAAAGCTCACAAAAAAGCTTTTTAAAACAGTTATAAACAGATAACATTATATAATAATAACAATAATTTGCAGTCCACTTAAATATTTTTGAAATATATAAAATAAAATAAAGCTTATTATAAGCGAAAGCTCATCAGGCAGCCGGTAAACCACCGATTTTAATTTAAATATAATAAGAATAGTAATTTTCAGTCAACCGAAAAATTTTTTAAAGGTCTAAAATAAAACATAAGTAAGAGCTTTTAATTATAAGCGAAAGCTCAGCAGCCAGCCGTTAGACCACTTATTTGAATATATGTATGTATCTAGCTCAATCTCTTTATAATAATAACAGTAATTTGCAATCAACCTAAATATTATCAAAAATTTTAAAATAAAACATTAATAAAAGCTTTCAA
The DNA here is from genome assembly GCA_037783105.1 of Bactrocera zonata. Classification (NCBI taxonomy): domain Eukaryota; kingdom Metazoa; phylum Arthropoda; class Insecta; order Diptera; family Tephritidae; genus Bactrocera; species Bactrocera zonata. The sequence continues at coordinate 116,214 of JBAWJQ010005149.1, read as the reverse complement.
TTAAAAGCGAAAGCTCAGCAGCCAGCCGTTAAACCACTATTAATTTTAATATAACTCGCTCAATCTATGTCTCTCATCCTCTCCCGCAACCACACACTCACTTCACTCTCTTTCTCTCTCCAACTCGCAAACAGGTTATGAACCCGTTAGATGCCATCTGCAATCGGAAACGCAACGATGCTGTTTGTGTTTCGAATTTGAAAAATGCCAAAGCTGTGGACAAAGGTGTTCTCGTGGAACGTCCTGATGTGAAAATTTTCTTGCCATTCCGTTTCTTCGTTTACGATGTGAAGAATCTCTTTATTGCCAATACCTACAACCGTTATTTAGGTAAGTTGTGGATGTCCTTATCTCACACACAAATAACTGTGTATTGTAAAAAGTAGCAATGCTCTTAGTTAATAAAAAAATATTTTGCATGTTTTCGTTAAAAAAAAGCTTTGCGCACGAATGACTGACATGTCCTCGTGCCTACATAGACACGAGCGCTTGATTTTCGTGTACCACGTCGTTTGTATCAAATATTTACTTTTGATTGCATTTAGCGCATATAAATATGCTTAGCTGCTAAATTATTGCGAAGAACAAAATATAAAAAAAAATTTTCCTCCAAAGCTTTATCGTAGTAAATCTGTAGTCCATATTTATTATAATCAAAATTTTTATAAATAGTACATAATTAAATATTACGTACTCGTATAATATTTCGCGTCCTACTTTTTGTGTTCCATTCCTTAGGAGCCAAACTTGAATTGATCCACATAGTACATACATATGTCTTTAATATTTATACTCAAAACTTTGTAGAATTCTTCCAGATAAATGTAATTTTGATTATTTTACTTATTATATATACATAGGTTTTGAACAAAAAACAATAGCTTTATATAGTTTAATCTGCTTAATACGTACTTCACCATGTACAATATAAATACCATATATAGTAGCATTTGAGCTTTTTGCATGAAGAATTTGTATCGATTTATATCGATAAATTACTCGACAGCATAATGAATAGTTAAATACGCGCATTTTCTCTAAAAAATTTGAAAACTACTTCTGTACATAACCTTTATCCACACGATCCATTAGTTTCTATATGTACTTCCGTCAAAGTATAAAGCTTTTAGCCATCTCAAATACTCTCTTTCTCCAAGCCACCTCCAACTCTAGATTTTATAGATCTAAAGAAAATTTGATCTTTTACAGGTCCATATGCTACAAATCATGATCCATCGTGTGATCAAATTAACAGAACAAATTTTTCACGACTTGGATAGTCGGTTTTCTGTGAAATCATTACATGACAGGTATCTCAAGATAATTTATCAGCTTTCTGTGTTTTCATCACTTAAAGGGTTACATGGGTTTCCTGGGATAAAAACAGCCTTTTTCCAAAATTTTTTCATACAAAAAATTAAATATTTTATTACCATTTTTTATTGTTCCAAACATACGAGGTGTGTTCAAAAAGTATCGCGAATCGTAACTGAAAGTTTTCTTCGATTGCAGGGGCGTGGTACATTATGAGTTCTTGCCACAGGGAAGAATGGTCAATAAGGAATATTACCTGCAAGCTGTGCGCAATTTCCGCGAAGCAATCCGGATTTGTGGAAGAACAAAAATTGGCTTTTGCACCACGATAACGCCCCTGCTCACACACATCGTTGCTTGTGCGCGACTTTTTGGCCAAAAACAACACACTAATGATGCCGCAGCCACCGTATTCCCCAGATCTGGCCCCCTGTAACTTTTTCTTGTTCACGAAGATTGAAAAAACCGTTGGCACAAGCGTATAATATCTCATGGGGATTACTTTGAAGGGGACAAAAGAGATATTCATGAATAAATAAATAATTTTTGAAAAAACACAAAATTCGCGATACTTTTTGAACACACCTCGTATACTATTAATACACAAATTTTGAAATTTTTGGAAAAATATATTTTAGACTCGGCCATTGCGACGCCATTTCCGGTGACCCCGCGGGAAAAAGATGCGCCCGCAGAATAACTCCTTACATGATCATCTAAAGTGAAAAAATGCGTGTTTTAGTTAAAACCGTAACTTAGAACTTGGACGAAGGAAAAAAACTGATAATTGCATTTCTGGCAGAATTTTTAACAAAAAATTTTAATTTCAGCGAAAATTTCGAGACATTTTTTTCAAATTGTTGTAATCGAAAAATAAATCTTTCGTCCAAGGTTTAAGAATTGTATCTCAAAGATCTGTTTAAAATTTCATAAAGATCGGCTTACTAGTTCTCAAGATATCTGGCCAACCGACTTCAAAAACACAGTTTAGAGAAAAACGCGTTTAAAGACTTAGCGCACAAGTTCTTAAGGCTGATATTCGACCTTATTACTCAAGTAAACTTGAAAATTTAGAACAATATTCTAGAGGTTTTTTCCCTTGATTGTTTTTACAACCCATACTGTACTTCATCTTCAGTTGAGGTTAGGTAAGCGTGAGAAAGCAAATGTTACAGTTATCAAATTTTAGACTACTTAAAGCTGATTGTATATAATAGCTCGTGAACTTTTGGTCTTCTGCTTGCTAATACGATTATATAAAATTATTTTTGTTTTAATTTTTTTGATAGCAACTTAACTCATAGATTTGGCCTGATTTACCCCCCAATGGGTTAATATAGTCAGTCAAATGTAGGCGTCTGCAAGGTGTAAGTCACCTCCTCTTCCACTCGGAGTTTTCAAATATAATCCCAAGCAGTCTTATCCAAGACTTAAGCCCGTAACTTTCCGAATTCTTTTCGGCACGCATTATTTCAACTATCAACGACCATTTCGAGTACGCTGAAATGAAACAAGACTCCCAGCTCAAACTCCCGTCAAACTCAAGTAAAGACCACAAATAGGAAAAAACACGCCAAATCAAAATAAAGTCCATAAACAAGAAAAAAAAAAGCAAAAACAATCCCAACCGTTAGCACCCCACCCACAGTTACTAACCACATTTAACATTAAAATCAAACAAACCAAATTCCTACTATGTAAATTACAGTTGCACCCAGCGGTGATCACCTAACATCACTGATCGATGAAATCTCCTACATCTCACCGCCATCACCGATGCTCTCACAGCTGAGCGATGTGCCGCCGGAGCTCTTCTGCAACGGTGACAACCGACCGGTGAATTGCGACAACAATTGCCAGTGTGTACACAAAGTCGACATACCTCTGGGCGCTGTGGTGGAAGTCGTGCTTGTCGACGAAGTGCAACAAACCAATCTGAGTCATCCATTCCACTTGCATGGCTCACCGTTTTACGTCGTCGGTTTGGGACGTTCACCGGACAAAGCCATTAAAAAAATCAACCTAAAACACGCTTTGGATCTGGATCGCTTGGGCATGCTGGAGCGTGATTTTACCAAACCAACACTCAAGGACACAATCGCTGTGCCGAATAACGGTTACACTGTGCTGCGGTTTCGTGCCAACAATCCGGGCGTTTGGCTCTTCCATTGCCATTTTCTCTTTCATGTAGCGATCGGCATGAATTTGGTGTTCCACATAGGCACGCCGGAGGATCTGCCGCCGGTGCCGCCCAATTTTCCACGGTGCGGCGATCACTTGCCGCCGATCAAGTACTTTTAAGACGAAGGAAGGCCTGTGACGCAGTCAAGTACTTAGCAGTCGACAAGGAAGTTTGACATTCTTCGCGTCGCCTTGCTTTTGTGTGCGTGTGGGCGTGCCAGTTCGATTCTGTTTTGTTGTAAATAGCATATTTTCGCCGAATCCACACCAAGTGCCCATTAATTTATTTATTCTCGCTACTATTATGTATTGGGTAGTCGAAAAAGTCCTTTCGTATTTCTAATGAAACTTTATTTTTATTTTTTTTATATATTATATTTATACTAATAAATAAATAAAGAAACATGTACCATTTCGGTCGATAACTTTTTGTCAATTTTCCGCCATTATGCCATCAGTGAAAAACTTTTATCAGTATACATCGAGATTTCGAAATTTCAAGAACAGCAGCGAGCGAACCATTGTTCTGCTGCACGAACTGATACAGCATCGTCTCGGTAAACTTCACAAATTTCATCGCGTGGCTCGCGTGGCATTCTTCCATTTTTTATAAAAAAAATTCAAAATATAGCGAATTTCTTCATTATTTCCACTCATTTTTGAATAGCTGCAACTTTTTTCAACTTTCCCGAATTTATTTATTTTTTGGTTAAATAAAGCTTAAAATCTCACCTTTCGAACACTATATGGTACGACACAATGTTATTTGTAGCACTGGAGTTATAGGACTGCAACGATATCTATTGACAAAATACGAAAAGACTTTTTCGACTACCCAATATTTGTATTATTCTCATTTGCTTATTCGTAATTGTTTAGTTATTTCTATAGCTACATTTATGTATGTTTGTATGTATTTAGTAAATTTGCTGCAATGTACCGTTATTTAATTTCACTTTGTGTTATTCTTAACTCTCAAATATGCGTAATTATTGTACTTTTAGCATAAACTCTCTTACTTCACATACTTTTGTAAAACAATTGTAGAACATTTTTGTAATTTAAGTTATTTGTATTTTGATTGCTCACTGTATTTGTATTTGTATTTGTATGTATATATATACTATATTTAATGTACGATATTTGTATGTATGTATTTACAATATTTTGTGTCGCTCAAAGTCACTGCAGTAGCCCATTTCATAGTGTTACTTGTAATTAAATATTAAATTATTTAATTTTTTTCATTAAAATATAAGCATAATAAAATTTCGCATACTAATCTGATAAAAAAATATACACAAGCCCGTTATATACGGTAAGTACAAGCTTTGCTTCACATAGTTACGCTATAAACCTCAAGTAAAAACAATTAGCATGCATTAGTGCACGAATTTTCTTTGAAAATTATAAAAAATATTTCAAAATAATAATCACAGTAGTTCTATTATAGAAATATTTTAAAATTATAAAAATATTTTAAAATTTAAAAAATATTAAAAAATTAAAAAATATTAAAAAATTAAAAAAAAAATATATTTTAAAATTAAAAAGAAAAAATTAAAATTAAAAAAAAAATTTAAATTAAATAAATAAAAAAAATTGCTTCCAACAACTCAAATTTCCTCACCCCCACACCGACTCTCCACAAACAAGCATACTAATCTCCCGCTTATCCATTTTACAGTCGCCTCGGATGCCGATCACTTGGTCTCATTAATCGATGAAATCTCCTATGTCTCGGCGCCGTCCGCCATACTCTCGCAGTACAACGAAATACCGCCCGAATATTTTTGCAACAGCGACAATCGTCCCGCCAGGTGTGGCGAAAATTGCCAGTGCGTGCATAAAGTGGACATACCGTTGAACGCCGTCGTCGAGGTGGTGCTTGTGGATGAGGTGCAGCAGATTAATATCAGTCATCCGTTTCATTTGCATGGCACGCCATTCGTCGTGCTCGGCATGGGTCGCTCACCAGACGTACAGTTGCAACGCATGAATCTGCAACATGCGCTGGAGTTGGATAGGCGTGGTCTGTTGGAGCGTCGCTTTCTCAAGCCCGCGCTGAAGGACACGGTGGCGGTGCCGAATAATGGTTACACCGTGTTGCGGTTTCGTGCAGACAATCCGGGTGTTTGGCTGTTTCATTGCCATTTTCAATTTCACATCGCGATCGGCATGAATATGGTGTTTCAGGTGGGCACGCCCAACGATTGGCCACCAGTGCCAAAGGGATTTCCACGTTGCGGCCACTTTACGCCACCGATTACGAAGTGGTAAAGCCGCACTTGATATGTATCAAATGTGTGCGGATTTCATGTTGAAATTTATGCTTCTTGTTGTTTAATTTCCAAGTATTTTTTTATTTAAAAATAAAAATGTATTGCGTTGGAAGCTTAACTGTTAATTGACAAAAATACATAAATATGTGACTATAAAGTGTAGTTCAAAGGGCGTGGCAATTTGATAAGCATAATACTTATGTATGTAAGAATAATAAATATCTATAGTCATAATGCTATTATTGTTGTATGAGATTTAAATAAATTTAAACTATAATAAAAACAACTTCTGTAATATTTGTATTTTTCTATTTATACTAAAAGGACATTCTGTTTCTCAGGAAAATACTCCGTTTCCAATCATGTTGGTTTTTATAAAGGGTGACCCAATTCGAGGTTCCCTACTTTTATCAAGAAAAAAATTTTAAATTCAAATTTAATGGGGAATGTTTATTATCATTTGATTTGATGTTCTCACTTTCGCTTTATTTTTTGAAGATTATTTCCAAATGTTGGCCGCGGCAAACAATTTTCGTTGACTCGTTCGAGTATTGCAACTGGTAACTAGCGAATGACACGCATGATGATTTGATTCAAAGCCTAAATCAAAGCGAGATTAGACTTTACATGACATCACAGGATAATAGAAAAGTGTGATATCAGCTGGAAAGTCAGAGCAATTATTTTGAATGTTTTTAAAGAGTAGTAACGATTGGTTCAATATTTTTTTTTTAGATCGACTAAGACCTATTATTTTCTGGACAAACCCTTTACAGAACATGTTAAAGAAAAATAACATGGCAGCTTGACACGACTGACGCGTGATCTGTTAGAAAAGGTTATTGAAAAAAGTAATTATACGTGGATCAACCGTTATTCAGAAGGTATAAGGAAATTCTTCACTGGTTCCAACGATTCAGATAGTGATAACGTGGATTATTACAGATCGGCTATGAATATATGATTAATTAATTGGTCGTGTTAGATATCTTAGTAATACATTATAAAACTGAGTATGAACGCTGTTGTTAGACAACAAATGGCCGATGTGTTCTAACATTACAGTCTGAGTCGCACTGAATTGACTGGAGTGGACTCATATTTTAATCCATCCAAGGACGGTCAAATCGGCAATATTCCTCAAAACTATTTGGGGATTGTTCTCTGATGTTACAACAAGTATGAATACCTATCTTTAGCCGACGTACTTTGTGCCTGATGTGATGAAAATAAGCAAAGCTAAATTTTATGAAAATATTTAGCCAAATAAAAAACAAATCATACAAAGACTTGAGCTCGATCGATCAGTTTTTCAGTTTGCAGCGCAATTATATGCTATAGCTGTTCGTTCTGAAAAATTTGTTCCGAGATTGTAGCGATAGTTTGGATAATAATCTGTGTCAATTTGTATTTCGTGAAGATACATTGATATATAAACAACTTTTCCATATAAAGACTTTATTTTGATCGATCAGTTTGTATGACATACAATATACGAAACAGAGGCCCAATATCGGCAGACGGACATGGCTGAATCTATTCAGCTCGTCAATCTGATCTTTTATATGTATTTTCTGAGTTTTCCAATAGGGCTGATATGATTTCTAAGTGTCGTTTCGGCCATTTTTAATATGAAAATACCGCTAATTTTGTTTCATTGTATTCAGTAATATTTAAAGTTTTATCATGGAAAGATAAAATAATCGTTCTCTAATTGCAACTTTTCGCGCACTTTCGCCATTTCATGGACGTAATAATTGTCCACCTGTGCTCGCTATTCTTCGAATAGTTCAAAATTTCGAGCGTATATTTTCTTGACATAAAATTTAAATGACAATAAGACAAATAACTGCTCGAAGTAATGAATATATTGCTGCCGTTCAGAGACAAGTGTTACTGAAGACCGGAATTTGTCGGTTCCAGGACGCTTTCTAGAATTTGGGACTTACTCAAATCACAACCTGACGAATTTTGAGGGGGGATTTGGGCGTCCATTCGTATAAAATTGTTCCCACTCAAGAATTAACGTCATTGGAGCACCGTAAACGTCGTGGATTTGCTGATTTTGCCTTGAAAAATCTTGAAAAAGGGCCTTTTTCGAAATCTTCCAATGGTAAAGTGGGTTTCTACATTAATTCTAAGGGTATAAGAGAACAGAACATGCAAAAATGTATCTTCTCCGATGTTGGCTCACTTTCATTAAAGTGGTGAAAAAAATCCACAAAATATTCATAAACAACCATCACATTCACCCGAATTGACAGTTTGTCGTGGTTTTTGATCTGGTGGAATCATCTGTCCGTACTTCTTTCGAAATATAGCTGGTAACTTCTTTGTCAAAGGAGAGCGGTAAAGAGCGATGATAACCAAATTTTTATACGCAATTCGAAGTAGTAGATTTTGACAACATCTGGTTCCAACAAGACAGGACTATGTGCCACAATTTTTAAAAAATTGTGAGTTGTGATTCAACCCCAATACAGTACTTCTTGAAGGGTTATTTGAAGTCATTGGTCTTTAGCAGAAAGCCAGACTCTCTTCAAGCTTTAGAAGTCAATATGTAACTTGCTATTCATGACATACATCTGGAAAAGGTACTCGAGAATTTCATGGATTTCGCAAAAGAATAGTTCGGTGAAATTTTCGACATTGTGCTACCGAACCTTCATTTTCAGCTAACAAGCAAATTGTCGTCGAAATGTGAAAGCATTACATCTCTCAGTATGGAAATATACTCGTGCTGATCCATATGACCCTCAAATACCTGATAGGTCCAACACCCATCTATGAATTTATAATACCGCCGCTGTGCATCAGCGTGGGCGACTGTATGTGGGGTCTTTACATCGCGGACACCGAACGTAAATTTGTACATCTGTCGGGTCAAAGTAAGCAGAATGGGGCATCGGTAGCGTTCCTCGAAATTATTTCAGGGATATTTTCTGCCGTTACAACAACAAAAGCTAAGTATTTTCCACTCCAATGACGATATCTCCCGGAGAATTTTTTTTCCTTTAAACGTCACTTCCAACCGATGATGTCTTATCATTTTTCCCACAAATCCGCATACGAATTTCACTCGCTATTTTTTGGGAGAATTCTTTTTTGATTCACGTACGATTCGCTCGTCATCTCTAGCTCTACGATTCTAACACCTGAGCAGCTTCCTTCTGGATACTGTAGCAGATTAAACTCCTACTTATCCAGAACCGCCACTAACATACCAAATAGTTTTCCAGCATGTAACTACCCGCATCGGTCTAACAACCTGAACCTTACCAACCAAGCGGAGATTACAACAAACAACAAATATTGTTTGTTAGATGAAAACCAATTTTCTTATTAAATTGCTCTACTCTACTCTTCTTACCTTGCGATACATAAAACAAAAAACATAAACAGAACTTCCCTTTGAAAAGAACACCACACTGATCATTTTATACAGCTTCGGCTGCACTGAACGAATCACATTACTTACAGGTTTTAATAATAAAAAAATCACTTTATTTCACACAAGTCACGGTCTCAACGACTTTTATTTTATTTTAAATCAAAAAGCTAAAAAATAACTACAATGCAGCTTACAGGAAGTAAGTTCTTGGCTTTCTGTATGAGAACAATTTCCTGTTGCCCTTGTGGTGTACTCTTTGCACCAATGGGAACTTGATCTTGGAATCGTGGAATTGTTTAACATGGACACGACGTGTCTTGCTGGCTGGGATAGAGTCAACCTTAATGATTTGAATTGAGTGAGCACGAGCACGATGACGTGCACCCATATCACGGTAGCACTGTGTCACGGCACCGCCAACGGACAAGTCACGATATTCACGGTACATGTTGTGGGTACCTGAACGGGAGTCATAACGCAACCAGATGCCAAAGTTCTTAATTTTGGTAGGAGATGTTTCGTAGACCTGTTTCAATGACACAATTTCGCCGGTGGTCTTCTTGAACTTCTTCAGTTGACGCAAGAAATACCAGAAACGCGACTTGGCCACGATGTTATCCGGGGCAAAAATACGCATTTTGTAGAGAGGAGTTTGTGGCTCCTTCTCGGTTGGCAACTTGCGGCCAATCACTTCGTATTCTTTCAACTGTAAAGAGAAAATTTAAAAACAGGCATTAGCTACCGAAATAAACAAATAGGTTTCCATAAGTTGAGGTTAAAATGGAATTCTGACAGATGACTTCTTATGGCAAAGTAAAAAATAAATGCACAAGTTTCTCTGCTCACAAAACATTTTGGAGTTTATGGGCAGGAATTTCATATGTTAATAATACCGATTAAAGTGTTTTTATTATATAATCGCACATAAGTTTTTACCCAACATCGTGTCTAATCAGAAATGACAGCTCCTCGCCGCCGATTTAAGCACGTTGGTATGTGCACTTCATAATTTCAAGTTTAAGAGTGTTTCTTAGATTTATTTCTTATCACTTATGCACTACACTTATTATCTTTGCTTCCAATTATCATATTCCAGCAAAAACCATTAATTTTCAACCGAAATTTAACATATTTGAGGAAAAATTACCTGTCCCTTGGCTTTCATTTTAGCAGCGTTCACAGAAAAGGAAGAGAAAACCGAAACCAAGTTCACACCTTAACTTGTAGGGTTGATACGGTGACATCTGTCAACACACGGTTGCATTAAAGAACAATTTTTTTATTTAATTCAAGGTTTTACTTTTATTATATAAAAAAACTATTGATATTTAATACCGTTATTGGACCGCATAAAAACATTCGAATCTGATCTTAGTTTTATTAATTAAAAGATCGCTGTCAATAATTTTGCTCTGTGGCTTCAGAGCGTGTTAAAATGTTTAAAGCCACTGTGTTTAAAATCGAAGTTTCGATAGATGACGCTGTAAACAAGTTGTTAACATTTATTAATCAAAAATAAAACAAATTATTTATTTGCAAATATTTATTGAAAGAACTCTGCAATGGGAAAACGAGAAGGTATATCATTAAAAATTTTATAAAATTATTTACAATTACTCATAACATACTTATTACAGATCTTAAGGAACACAAACGCAGCAAAAAAACTAAACATGCGACTGCTTCGCCTAATCTTAATAACACTTCAACATCCTCACCTTCGCTAAAAGAAGAAATAATATATGATTCTGAAATGATCGATGTAGTTGATGTGGTTGATCATGAACAAGAAGTTGCCAACACCACAGCTACATCTGCTCCCAGCACCCCAACTCCTACACATACTCCAACGAAAGCGAGTAGTAGCAAAAATGCGTCTAGCAGCAGTAAAAAATCAGTTCCAAAACAACAGACCGCCCCTGGTACAACCGCCAGTAGCTCACCAGCAGCATCTGCAACTCCTGGATCTAACCTCAATGCAGCAAACAACAAAAAATCGAAGAAACGACGAGATAGCAGCACTTCCAGTGAGGAAGAGCGCTGGTTGACGGCGATTGAGTCCGGCAAGTTAGAAGAAATGGATGATGAGCTGAAAAAGATGAAGGATCCAAAATTGATGACAGCGCGCCAACGCGCAATGTATGAACGTAATACGGATAAGGAGCCTTCTCCTGGTGGAGAATTACTTATGTCTTTACCGAATGGCTATCGTGAAAAGGAAAAACCACTTACGGCAGAAGATATACAAAAAGCTCAGCTAAAATCACAAAAACGTAAGCAACTTGCAGATGAGAAACGTGAAAAGGACAAGAAGAAAACCATGGAACGTTTACTCAAAAAACAGGAGAGTAAACAGCGCAATGCGACACGCAATAAATCCACAAAGACTTCTCAACCGATGATCACATATCGTAATACATTAGATGGCGCCTACATACATTTACCGGCTGAACACGAGTTTCCACTGAGAGCACAAGTGCCGATCTCGCCACCCAAAGTACAATTGTGTGGTATAACTGGATGCAATAATCCGAAAGTGTATAATTGCTCCAAAACAAATATGCCGTTATGCAGCTTTGCCTGTTACCGCAAAAACGTACAAAATATTCGACAAATAATGTGCTAATTATTGCAGTATATTTTTAATTATAAAATTAATTTAAGTTTATATTTTCTATTACATTCAGTGAGTATAACAATACCGAAATTATTTAAAATGTTCATAAGCATGTACATATGTATGTGTTATGATTTCATTGATTCAGCAAAAAATTATTAATGATTTCCTGCTGCTCTGACTCTATGCGCTGTAAGTACTGATATTCGTTACGCAATCTTTCTAATTCAATATTTTTCTCATGGATTTTACTCTGGTACACCTGCTGCTCAGCCTGTCGTTCCTTCGCAATAGTTTTCAGCAAATTCTGTGTACCGATAGCTCTCAATTTCTCTTTTTCAACATCTTTTGCGAAGCCACTTATAATATTATGAAAATCTTCGGCATATTTCTTAAATTCTTGCAATTTGTCGGCATATTCCAAACACTCGTCACGCAATTCATTTGTTTCGTTAGCAATTGCTGGATCTTGGACACGCAGCCTATATATATCATCAATGTATAATCCGGCTTTCTCTAGTTCCTCTGACATATTTTTATGGTTACTGATACTAAATATTACGACTGATTTGCTAAATAAGCATTTCAATGTGTTTGTTAATATTTGTTTAATTGTTATGAACAATTAAACCTCAGGTGCCTTTAAGAATTGTTTTGTTTACCTCTTTAATAATTGTCATAGCAACAACAGTTTGTATCCTGATAACACTTTTGACAGGTAAGAAAATTATGTAAACATCCTTTATTTACAATATTTTTCCATTTTACATCTGTCGAAAATCATAGTTAACAGCTTTTTCAAAAATTTTTTTAACCGACTCATATCTACAACTACTACAAATTAATTTCATCGGTTATACTATTGTCTTATAAATAATTCTGTACTTTGTAAAGTCAGATATCATATTTTTTTCGCTTATATTTTTTGTTGCAATACTTGTAAGTTATACGTTTATAAGTGCGTCTATTATATCTATTTCCGAATTATTTTTTATTAAAATATTAGTAAAAAATATTTGATTCATCAATCATTTTTATTTGTTGGTATGTAAATTAATTTTATATGGGTCTTACAATTTGCCTGTGTGTAAGTATAAAAAGATTAGTTTTAATTTTAAACCGCGTTTATCAGTTTCCCACCGGCATTAAACGGAATGGTATAAATAAACAACTTAAAAACAATTTATAAATTGCAAACTGATAATGAGAATGTTCGTGTATGTGCGTTTAATACTATAGCGTGTAGAATTGTTAAGCAACAGATCAACAACATATGCATATGGTGTTATGTGGTGAAAAAAATATTTCTAACGAATTGATTCATTAAAATATGTATGTTAATATGCAAAACCCGAACATGACAAATAAAGGTCGTTGTATTGCATTATACTTGATTTCTTTAAGGATTTATGTAATATTGACCATTTGAGTGATTTCGTACGTATGGTAATTCATGTATTTTTTAATTTTACGTGTAAATTTGTCTTTATATCATTTTAAACGCGCTCGGGTGCTTTTATGTCCCCATAATAGTATATTTCTTTGGCCATTTACACACTACCTCCGCTAACATCCCTCCAAAGTTAGGGAAGAGCGGTGCGTTGTCATCCAACATATTGTTTCATGAATCATGTGGGATTGTTGCGTTTGTTCGAACGTAAGCGCGCCAGACTGGTGCGTTCTTCCTCCTCATCACTGGTGTACTGCTGCATGCCGGGCGCAGCCACGGCTCCGCGCACTGATGATGTTGCTTGCAGTAATTCTTGATCTGGTGCATTACGATTCTCATACAAAAGTACTTGCAACGTTTCCTCATATATGCGCGCTTCTGGGAATTCAACTTTAGTATGTTTCCTGTCTGTGGCATACACAATTGAAGTGCAGCATACTTCAGCGACTTTTTTGCCATGACCATAGAATGACCAGCAACATATTTCACTAGGTCCAATGACATCTTTGATAAATAATATGCGTTCATTGAAACGTAAAGACAGCTTATCAAAAAGTTCAATATTCTTCAGTAAGTTGTCGTCTGATGTACTTGTATACGAATATTTATTATTTTGTCGTTGCACTACCAAAATAACTGCGGGCTTCGACGATGAACTAATCAGTAGTTGCTCCTCCTTTTGTGAAGTAATTAACGGTATACGGCAGATTGGTTTGGGCTCCTGGTGTGCCAGAAGTGCTCGCTCACAAGACATGGCCAATTCGGTGATGCAATAATATTTTGCTTCGGCAAGCAATTCGGCTATCTCTTTATGAGATTCTGGTAATGGAACTGTGCCGTCACGTAAATAGTTTAGTATAGTGCCGAAATGATTACCACAACGATCGATTAAAATCCAGCCTAAAGTGGAACATATTAAAAATTTTAATACATACATCTAAAGTTAGTAGCAGAATTTATCATTGGTCACTTACCCTCTGAATCTGTTAGCACTTCCATGCGTCCGCTGAACATTGCACTTAACATGGTATCGTGTTTCGTCAATGTACCAATTGTTGTATAGTACAACCTTCCACCCACGTTTAACTTTACATACTGTGATGAGTGTCCCTTTAGAAGCGTTTTTTGATCACCCGACATTTTAGTTGTAGCCACTAGTCCTGGTCCAGGAATTAACTGCACTTTTCCAACGGCACCACTACAACTTGGCACTAGTCTAACGCCACTAGAGCTTTTGCAAACGCTATCTTTGGCGTTGCAGGTGCTCGACGTTATTATTGCGACGGTATCAATTTTGACGACCTTTAAACCAGAATGAGAGGTTCTAATAAAAATACTGCAGGTTTTGTAAGCTGCCTAGACTGCTACCTAGAATAGTTGAGCGAATTGCGTTGGTGTGGAGTTGGCGATTTAAAAAATCACTTTAATGTTCCGGATTTTGCGTTTGTGTATATTTAAAAGTCTTTGTTAAATCAAAATTCGACCATTTTTAAGAAGCACTTCTATCCAGCTGCAAACTAAAATATATATTTGGGAGGAGCAGAAAACAGCAGAAAACAGCACAAATGCACCAAGTTGACAAATATTTCAAGACCATAGTTGCCATATCGTCAATTAAACATTCTTTAATAAATTTTGGGGATTTTGATTTGCACGTACATATTTTTTGAGGAATTATTACTGTATCCGAAATGCTAATTCTATAGGTATTCATGTGCAATTAAAAAAAAATTGTTATTCATATCAAAACAAAATTTTTTTTTGAAGAATTTCGTCTTTACATTTTGTGGCTTTTGCGTGATTTACAAACAAACTGAACTAAATACAAAATTATCACTCAAAAAATACATTTTTACTTGTTGAAGTCTTTGAAACATTGATTTTTTTAATGACAAAAACAAAATAAAATTTCTGATTTTGACATTATTAAATTAAAACATTTTGACAAACAGCTGTTTTTGTGCTATCGACGCAATCTATAGATCGGTTAGGTAGAGAATTTGTATATTTTCTACCACTCATTAAGTTCCCGACATGGATTTTCGTTCAATTTCAAGACGTAAAAATTTTATCTTAGCCTTAGATTTGATGTAATACACTAATAATCCAAACTTTATATTTTTAAATACTTATTTATGCTATATACTCACGCCATTGCCTATATTCGAAAATCGTAAAGCATAAAAACTGCACATTTTATTATAACTGTTGGGGACCTTACTTTATTTAAAAACTAAGTATTTTATTTCATTTTATTTACCATTTCATTGTGTATATATTGATTTTGTAAATTAATTAAAATTATGCCCTCTTGTATATGTATACGTACGAGTTATCTGTAATTTACTTTACAAAATATATAAGTGTATTATATGAAAACTAAAATGCTGCTCCGCCATCGCTATTATTCACTTCCCACAATGTACTTCTGTGTATGTATGTATGTATGTATGTACGAGCATGCTTTGCTTACGGATATGCAACAATAAAGTGTGATAATTACGAATAGTTGGGTCTGTTGATCTAAAGTATCATCGGTGTAATTAGAGTGCAATGAGTGTACGTTACAACTTCCAATGCCAAAATTAAACGTATACTGAAGTCAAAATAAAAATATGCGCTCTTTGAGCTGTCAGAAATTTCACTAATGAGAGCTTATTTTATTCCTTACTTTTATGTTGAACTCAAGAAAATATTACTCCAGTTCTTGTTGCTATTGGATTGGTCAATATTTCGTACAAAAGGTATTACAAGAATCCGCTGTAAACTTGGTATTGTTGATTCTCCCTCGAATCGCTTTAAAATCTTAATATTAGTCATTGTGAAAATTAGAGCTCTCATGCAGACGAGATTTTTTTTGTGATTTTCTTAAAAATTAAACATATAATCCCTTCTTTATATATTAAATGGAGTCAACCAATTTTGGAATCCACACACTCCAATTGCTGCTGGCTTTTAACAAATTATTATATTTATGTATTTACGTCGAGGACACTGCGATATTATCGGTATCCGCTGCATCATTGCTGCTGGCCGTAGTGTTACTATCGCAATCCTTTAGATCCGTAATACTTGCAACTGCTGCCGCTGCCTCTGAAGTGCTGCTACTGGCCGCTGCATCGCTGTTACTGCATGCAGATGTCTCAACTGTGGACTTGTTTGCGTTGGTTGTTGTTGAGGTGGTTTCCTCGTCAGTCTTCAAACGTTTGGTTTTGTTGGCATTTTCGGCTTCGTTGGAATTGTCATCGGAACTTGGGGAGGCTGCGCGTTTAAGACATGGCTGCTCACTCTTTGTGGGCGTGTTAGTGTTAGAAGTTTTAGCGGTAACATCCTTAACAAGCACAATTTCCTCGGGACTTAGTTTAGTTGGCAAATCCAAAATTTTGGATTCAAAACGTACAATGACTGCTGTCATATTGTCACAGCCCGTTCCATCGCCAATGGTATTTGGAGC
This sequence comes from Bactrocera zonata, assembly GCA_037783105.1. Lineage (NCBI taxonomy): Eukaryota > Metazoa > Arthropoda > Insecta > Diptera > Tephritidae > Bactrocera > Bactrocera zonata. The sequence continues at coordinate 99,525 of JBAWJQ010005149.1, read as the reverse complement.
CAAACATGTATCAAAAAGCTTTGGAAACAAATAAAAAGTTAGTTAAGCAATTTCTATAAAACAAACAAAATTTCCTTAGATTACCTCCTCACATATTTGTGACATCTTTTTGGAATCGTCCTTCAAACGTTGACGCACAAAATCGACAACTTCCTCGCTAGATAGATAATTCCAAATGCCATCACAAGCCAATACCATGAATTCGTCCTCTGGTGTGATAATAAGTTTTCGCACATCCGGTAACGCAGATATCATTTGCGCTTCGGCGGGCAATTCCAAATTCTGTGCAATAAAACATGTTTTATGTTGAAATTTTTTAAAATTCAATTGTTTCCGAAATGTTTACCATTTTGTAGGCGTGATCTCCAATAGCACGGGAAAGATTCAAGCCACCATTCACACGACCATCTAAAGTCACCCGACCACCAGCTTTTATAATACGGGCCGATTCCTCTTCATCTTCCGGCTTATGGTCCAAACTCATGTCGATAGCTTTGCCATTGCGGCAAACTACACATCGCGAATCGCCAGCGTTCGCCACATATAAATCTCGACCATTTAATAGTGCGACAACAGCAGTGCAGCCACTATCCTTGCCGGGCTCCTCAATCATATCGGCACAGAATTGCTCGTTGGCAAGTGCGGTTTCTTCATCCTCTTCTAAAAAAAAAAAAACAAAAAACAAAAAATTAAACTTGTTTTACTTTTATAAAGTTGTGTTAAAAGAACAGCTTACCCTCTTCTTCTTCAATCTCTTCATCCGACGAATATACACTTGAGTTCTCAGCTAAACAAAGGAGTAAAATCATGTTAACTTTTGCGCTTATGAACTAAATTAATTTGCGTACCTTCTTCAATTTCTTCGTCTTCAGAGGAATACACCAAACTGTGTCTAGCATCACCTTCTTCAGTATTCTCTGTAAAAAAAAAGTATTATTTATTTAAACAAAGTGAAAAACATCTATACAACTTACCTTCGTAATCGGCATCATCATCGGTGGATTCTTCCTCTCCACTTACATCCGTTTTCTTAAGCTTCTTGGATTCCTTACTGGTGGAAGTTATTGTAGTGCTACCAGCCACTTGTTTATTTGCTGCAGAGCATGATGTACTTCCAATGGTGCCATTTTGTATTCTCTTCGCAGCATCATTTGAACCGGAGACAGTTGTGTCCATTTCTGCGACTGCAGCATTCTGTTTTTTAATTGGCTTTTTTTCTGATGAAGATACACTACCATTCTGTTCCACTTCTTTGGTATGCGAGGAATCCGGGCAGACTTCCTTGTTGTTTTCCGAGGACGATGCACTGTCAGTGGCCACTGTTGCTCCAGGACCGTTTGCAGAATTCTTTTCCGTGTTAGGTTTGTTGTTTTCCGGTTCAGCAGAAACATTATTAGTAGGTTTACTTGCACTCGAGCTGCTGCTACTGACGGTAGAATCCTCCTCGGGCTCATCTGTGTCCATTTTTGCTATATTGCCGCTATTTGATGAACTTGGACCTGACTCGGAAGTTATGGAATCTGTCTTTGACGACGTACCTACAGATGATGGTTTGTGCGAAGAACTGGGACCACTTTCGCCGGATATGGCGGCAGCCGTGGCGGCAGCTGAAGTAGAGGATCCTTCTGGTTTGGATTCTGGATCCAGTACTGCTTTATTTGTAGCATCGGCTATAACGGCGGCTGCGCGCCTACCACGCAAGTAAGGCGATTGCGGTTTAGCGCCAGTCGCTCCATCTTTAACACGTTTTAGCGATGGCATGCATGGTCCACCTTTATATTTTTCCAAGACTTCATCTAAAGGCAAATGACTCTCTTCGTGAAGTTCAGCCAAATCTTCAAAATCTTCATCATCCTCATGGGCTTCGCTATCATCGCCATCAAAACCTTTTTCGCCAGCCAAAAACTTTAATATCTCTACCACTTGGGGCTCCAGCAGTGTTTTATCAAAACCCAAAAATGTTTCTTTTAAAGCCTTTTCAAATTCGCCATCTTTGTAAGTAGACAATTTCTTTAGAAAATGCGGTAGCTGATCCGCACAATAGGCAGCCACTTCGGCGCCCCCATGTCCATCGTAAACGGCAAAAAATGAGGTATTTGTATCGAAATTTAAAATGGAATTATGAGCGTCCTATTATAAAAAATCATTATGAACTTAGTAAATCAAAATTTTTCTGTTTAATGTGTTTCTCTTACTTCCTGATTATTGCGCCAACCTTGCATAGAGCTAGCTCCCACTGTCAATATATCATTCGACTCGTCCGTAGACACCTTGTCCGTTTTTGGTTCGGATAGGTACGCGCCCATTTTGTAGTACACAACGCGTCAAAACAGTTTAGCGGCGAAATTTATTTAACACGTAAAAACACAAACACTTCAGCAGGAATTCAAATTCCAATTGTGGAAAATCAATGCTTTATATTCGAAGCGTAGGTTAGCTACCGATGTATACACACTTAAGGCCGGTAGTTTATGAGCGGTAAAAGCGGGAACAAAACTTGCGCTGCTAATTATATAGCACGTGGAAGTAGTAAACGAGAAAAAATATTTTATTTAGTTATCGATTGATAAACTAAATATCCAGGCGCGTTCTTTATCAAATACTTACCACTCTACTACCCCTTCCTAAAATAATTGATTTTATTTCTCGCCTTTGCTTTACCCCGACTCTTGATTTTTTGCTTTCCTTGTCTTTGGCTTTGGATAGCTTTCCTCGTTGTGTGTATCCAACGCCTTCTTTTGGCAACAACGCTTGCAATGCTGTCCCCTTGTGATGCTTCTTGCAGCTGCTCTTCTTCTTTTTTATTACTTCGGCGTTTTTTCGCACCGATATATTGCAAAAGCACTGCAAATTTTTGTAAACTATTTTGTTTTTCCTTGTCACCAACACTTTCTGCACCTTTTGGTACGGTTTTCTTTGATTTATTGTGTTATTTGGAATATTTTTCAACAATTTTCAAAGTTTTTTCCAGGCGTTGACCTGCAGACGCAGACGTACTAGTGGCAGGCAGCGGTGGCGGCGAAAATGAAATTGGCAAATTAAAAGAAATTTATGAAGAACCGCAGCACAAGGAATAAAAAACATAAAGCGTGGATAAATATAGGGTTGCCAGATCCGTTATCGAAACAAATTAGTTTACAATTACAATTGATGTGACACAAATTTCGTTTACATACTTAATATTTAAATTAAGAATGAAATATATTTTGAAAATTTATAACAATATTTGCTTTTAAAGGTATTGTTTAAAGTAAGGTTTATTGAATATTATTATTATTTAGCCAATCCGGTAATGTCATTTATAGGCAATCGGCGTTATGATTCAACGGCGTCAAAATAAAGGTGATGTTATGGTTGTGATGTAATATTTTGTAAAGCCGAAATGTTTGCATAATATTTATAAACTGTTATTTTATGTTAAAATATGGCTTTTTAACCGGAATATTATATTAGCATTACATGCAAATGTACCTCTTAACGGCGAAAATGTTTATATTAAGTAAATACACAAATCCGCGTTTGCTGGGTATAATTGTATTGTTACAAAAGTAGTATTAAGTTGTATTTGTATTGCTATATGCATCCATTATTATGAACAATAGCTGTAGGTATATGGAATAGCATTTGTCTTATTGTAGACATCTGGCGCCGCGGCTGTTTGTTTGTCGAAGCAATAGCTACATCTGGCGCCGTATAGCAGTATGTTCTGGTGGTTTCTAGACGCAATATTCTAGAAGGACACATCGACATCTAGCGAGAAGTGCGTGGCTATATAAGCCGTGGCAGCGCCAACGTAATCAATCAGTGCTAAGAGTAAACTGCTATAGTGTAGACGAGTTGTGAAATAAAGAGTTGTTGAATTAAATTAAACAGTGTTGATTTTATTTGTCAATCCAGAGATACGAACCTAACAAAGTAAACTAGCAAGAGTAAATTCGTAACAATTGGTGTCAGAAGTGGGATTGTCAAATAATCCAAATTCAAGATGGTTAAATTCGGAGAATTGAGAATTCAGCAATTGAAAAAGGAACTGGAGGAGCGTAAATTGCCGATAAGCGGGCAAAAGGCGGATCTGCAGGCACGATTACGTGAAGCAATGGAAGCGGATGGAATTAATGTGGACGAGTTCGAATTTGATGGGCCAGAAACTTCTACAAAGGTAGAAGAAAAAGTAGAAGAACAACGAACATCATCAAGTGCAGACATGAACATGCTGTTAGTGGCTTTTAAGCAAATAATAGCTGAAAATATATCACAAATAACAGAAAATGCAGTGCAAACAGAAAATCGTCTGGCACAGCAAATAACGCAAATAGCTGAAAATACATCACAGTTAGAGTCTCGCCTTACACAACAAATGGCTGAAAATAATACGCAGTTAGAAAAGCGTTTGGCACAACAGATTACAGAAAATAATACACAAGTGCAAGAGAAATTTTCAAAATTTGAAGACGAATTAAGCACTTTAAAAAATGACGAAGAAAGTTTAAAATCAGAAGTTCTTCAGTTAAGTAATCGTGTGCGAGAACTGCAACTACATGGCCCTGCACCATCAACAAATAATCAAAGATTGAAGGCACCCACATTCGATGGAAGTATTCCATTTCAAATTTTCAAACTTCAGTTTGAAAAGACAGCAATGGCCAATAACTGGAATGCAGCGGACAAAGTGGCGTCCTTGTTTGTATCATTGAAAGGACCTGCGGCAGAAATCCTTCAGACTATTCCAGACTGTGAACGGGACAACTATGAGGCATTGATGAGTGCGATAGAAAGACGATATGGTAGTGAGCACCGGAAACAAATATACCAGATCGAACTGCAAAATAGGGGTCAGAAAATGAACGAGTCATTGCAAGAGTTCGCAACTGAAATCGAACGACTGGCTCATTTGGCAAATGCAGATGCACCTGTGGATTACATTGAGAGGGTAAAAATTCAATGTTTCATAAATGGAATTCGTGATGTGGACACCAAACGCGCCACATATGCATTGCCAAAAAGAACGTTTGCTGAAACGGTTTCGCACGCCCTCACACAGGAAACAGCTTCCCTACTAAGTAAACCAGCACACAAAGTACAAAGGGTTGAAATGGAACAACCAGCGCTGATGGAGGAAATATTGAAGACTCTGAAGACAATTGCTGCACCGCGAGTAAATACAACAGGAAGATGTTTCAACTGTGGAAAAGCGGGTCACTTTGCCCGAAATTGCAATATAAAAGTAAACCCATCAAAACGGAAACAACCAACAGATAACGAGGACGGAGCATCCACATCTCACAAGTCGTTAAACTAAAACGGAACAGTTCAAAGGGGCGTGAGCTGGTTCCCACAACTATTTGCCCCGCCATCTCGATATCACAAATAGGTCGCCATGACAACAATCTTACTATCAACGGCATCGTAAATGGACGAATGTCAATGCTTACTTTGGATACTGGTGCCACACATTCAATTATCCGACCGGATGTGGTAAGAGGAACGGTTGAACCATTAGTCGGTTGCAAGCTTCGAACGGCCACCGGAGAGGAAGCAGCTGTCGCGGGAAAAGTGTTTTGCGAAGTGATGATTGGTACCCTGGAAGTTAATCACACCTTCATCGTAGCAGAAATCACGGATGAAATTATAATTGGAGTAGATTTCATGATTGATCACGGGGTTACTTTGGATTTAAACAAGCAAATGCTGTTTTGCCAGAACATGGAGATGCCTATAAACACCGGATATGTGACCAACGTTGAAAGTAAGAGGGTGATTGTTGATGATAATCAGAGTATTCCACCAAAATCTGAGGCGATTGTATGGGCTAAAGTGAATGGAGGAGGTGGGACTGAAGAGTTGTGGATTGTGGAACCAACAAAAATAGATACACCCATATTGGTAGGAAGAACGCTTGTGAAAACTAGAGAAGACGCCACCATTCCGGTCAGAGTAGTGAATGAATTCAACACGCCTATAAGTCTGAAGAAAGGAGCAGTAATTGGACAGTGCCAGAATATAAGTGCAATAGCACGATGCGAACAGTCACAACAGAAGCCTACTATTGAGCCACAGCAGATAAGTCCTACACTCCTAAATAATTTGCTGAACGAACTGCATGGAAATGAAAAATTAAAAGCAGAAAAACTATTAGAAAAATACGCATCCATATTTGCAAACGAAGGAAACACAGGAAGAACCGGCATTGTCAAACATCGCATAAATACTGGAGACGCTAAACCAATCCGACAAGCTCCGCGTAGGGTTCCACTAGCAAAACGTGAAGATGCTAACAAAATTATTGAAGACATGCACAAAAACGGTGTAATCGAACCTTCAATAAGTCCATGGAGCTCACCTATCGTCTTAGTTAAAAAGAAAGATGGTAGCACCCGTTTCTGCGTAGATTATAGGAAGTTGAATGATGTCACAAAGAAAGACAGTTATCCTCTACCAAGAATCGACGATACATTAGACACCTTGTCTGGAGCGAAATGGTTTTCTACATTAGATCTACAAAGTGGATATTGGCAAGTCGAGATCGATGAACGTGACCGTGAAAAGACCGCTTTCAGTATGGGCGACGGGTTATGGGAATTCTCTGTGATGCCATTTGGGTTATGTAATGCGCCTGCAACGTTCGAGCGACTGATGGAACATGTGTTAAAAGGACTCAACTGGAAGACATGTTTGGTGTATCTTGATGACATTATCATCATGGGAAAAAGTTTTGATGATCATCTGAAAAATCTAGAGGAAGTCTTTCAGCGAATAGCATCAGCCGGATTACGCTTGAATCCCAAAAAGTGCTCATTATGGAAGAAGCAGGTCACATATCTCGGACATAAAGTGTCAACTGAGGGGATTCACACCGAGGAAGGAAAAATAAATGCAGTTAAAGATTGGCCTCGACCCACCAACATACATGAACTCCGCAGCTTCCTCGGTTTATGCACGTATTACCGCCGTTTTGTACCTGGATTTGCGAACGTGGCTAGAAGTTTACATGATTTAACAAAGAAGAATCGCCCGTTTGTATGGCAGTTGGAACAAGAAAAAGCGTTTGAGCAGCTTAAAGAACTACTTTGTACGGCGCCGATGTTGGCTTATCCAATACCTGGAAAGAAATTCATCCTGGATACAGATGCGAGCGCTTATGGAATTGGAGGTGTCCTGTCTCAGCTCATCGACGGACAAGAAAGAGTAATTGGGTATTACAGCAGAGTGCTCGGGAAACCAGAGAAAAACTACTGTGTGACGCGAAAAGAACTACTAGCTGTGGTGGAATGTGTAAAACATTTCCACAAGTATTTGTATGGACAACGATTCTTGCTGAGGACTGATCATGCAGCATTAAAATGGTTATTACAGTTTAAGAATCCGGAAGGCCAAATTGCACGATGGATCGAAAGATTACAGAATTACGACTTCGAAACAGAACACCGAAAGGGGATTCACCACAAAAATGCGGATGCATTATCACGTCGCCCTTGTCCACTGGAATGTAAACATTGCTCCAAATCAGAGGGAAAAGAAGGTATAATCGACGTGCGATTACTGAATATAGAACCTGAAGATGATTGGACTCCTCACCGCATCAGAATCAATCAGCTGGAGGACCCTGATCTTGCAAAGCTGATAATAGCCAAAGAAAATGGGGTACGACCACCAAAGGAACAAATAAGTAGCGAGAGTCCAACTGCAAAAGCATATTGGGCCCAATGGAATAAACCTCGTTAATGGATACCTTCATCGTACCTGGGAAAGCGAAGATGGCAAACAGTCTCGTCTGCTGATCATAGTACCGAAGTCCATGATCCCGAAAGTATTGAAAGAATATCACAATGGACCTAGTGGAGGACACCTTGGAATTACAAAAACTATAGAGAAGATTAAACAACGGTTCTACTGGATTGGTTGTCGAGATTCATTAGCAGAATGGATAAGTAATTGCGTAGAGTGCATGGCAGCTAAAGGTCCTAAAGCCAAAAGTCGCGGTAGGCTGCAACAGTACAACGTGGGATCACCATTTGAAAGAGTCGCAATGGATGTTGCAGGTCCGTTCCCAACCAGTACGGCCGGAAACAAATATCTACTGGTTGTCATGGACTATTTCAGTAAATGGCCAGAAGTATATGCCTTACCAAACCAGGAAGCGAAGACAGTAGCCGAAGCGTTTGTAGAAAATTGGATAACAAGGTTCGGAGTGCCCGTCGAATTACACTCAGATCAAGGCAGGAATTTCGAATCTTCCATTTTCCAAGAAGTCTGTACATTATTGGGCATCCACAAGACACGGACGACAGCGTTACATCCACAATCAGATGGAATGGTGGAGAGATTCAACCGAACGCTCGAAGAACATCTGCGGAAAATCGTTGATAAAGATCAACGGAATTGGGACAAGTGCATCCAGATGTTCCTGCTGGCGTATCGTTCAGCGAAGCACGAGACAACTGGTTACACGCCAGCAAAGATTATTTTCGGATCTGATCTGCGACTCCCCGCTGATCTTAAGTTTGGAACGAATCCTACAGCTGTAAGAAATGATGGAGATTATTGTTCTGCCTTAAAGGAAGAAATGAATGAATTGCACCTAATGGTAAGACAGCATACGCATCTGATGAGCAATAAGATGAAGGACCGGTTCGATCAAGCGGCAAATTCAAAAGGTTTTGAAGAAGGTGATCTGGTCCTATTGTACAATCCACTTCGAAAGAAAGGCTTGTCCCCGAAACTGCAGTCAGCCTGGGAAGGACCCTATATGGTGATAAAACGACTTAATGACGTGGTATACCGCATACAAAGGAATGGAAAAGCACGATGTAAAATGAAAGTAGTACATTTGGAGAGGCTCGCCCCATTTGGTTCAAGAGGATTTGTGCCTAATCGGGACGATTAGGCTTTAGTGGAGGGCAGTGTTACAAAAGTAGTATTAAGTTGTATTTGTATTGCTATATGCATCCATTATTATGAACAATAGCTGTAGGTATATGGAATAGCATTTGTCTTATTGTAGACATCTGGCGCCGCGGCTGTTTGTTTGTCGAAGCAATAGCTACATCTGGCGCCGTATAGCAGTATGTTCTGGTGGTTTCTAGACGCAATATTCTAGAAGGACACATCGACATCTAGCGAGAAGTGCGTGGCTATATAAGCCGTGGCAGCGCCAACGTAATCAATCAGTGCTAAGAGTAAACTGCTATAGTGTAGACGAGTTGTGAAATAAAGAGTTGTTGAATTAAATTAAACAGTGTTGATTTTATTTGTCAATCCAGAGATACGAACCTAACAAAGTAAACTAGCAAGAGTAAATTCGTAACAGTATTATTCTTTACGCTTACATTTCACTTCCTTTAATTTGCTTTTCTTAACCGTTTGACAGTTCAAATCAATAGAAAATTTTCATTTAAAATTAGGATTAGCAAAAGTATTTCATAAATTAAAGGATATACGTATAAAGTTAAAAATTGTTATTTATTATTTGTGTTTATAATAAGTGAAATTGTGTCCACAGCTTGTAGGCTACTTATGCATCTATTTTTTAGAAGGTGAGTGAAAAAATGGTTTAACATCCGATTTCCGGGATCCTAAAGAAATATTATTATTATTGATGAATTATAGTGCTAAGGAAGTCGAGTGCAGATCATGTATGTGCGTGTGCAATCATGATAATGTAAAAGGATATAAGAAGTTAGGAAGTATCGCCGACTTACCCACAGGTGTGTATTTATATATATGTAAATATTCAAACCAATGCAACGCATAAAATGGGAATGCAGATAGTGAACAGGCTGAACTACAATTACATCGAATTTCTTAAAAGGCAAGTTTATCATCCTAGTTCCTGTCTCCTTTTGCTTACCAAAGATTTATTTTAGAATTACAGTAAATGATTCAAATCACGCTACGAAGTTTGAATTTTTTCTTTGAAATTATTTTGATGTAGAGTTCAAACAAACAATGGTTTGAAGTTGAGTGTTGTTGTGTTTCTAATAAAAATAATTTTGGTTAATATTTTGGGTTCGAATAGGTCAGAAAAGAGAAGCTTGACAACCTTGCTTCTGCCTGGACACGAAGTTCTCAGAAGGCTCGGTGCTCTGCAAAAGATGTTTGCAGATTATTTTCTCCAACAATTCACTACAATACAAAGGTACCGTTATGAATTACAGTGAAATTCTCCATTACGGATAGTCCTCATAGCCAGACATTTTCCATTACTGGGCAAATTTCATGAACAAAACGGTTTCTATATTATTTTTATCAATACCAATTCCTATAATTGGACATGGGTGTGTTCCAATGACCGGACACGGACGCTATTTTGGTAAAATTTCGTTCAAATTATTAATTTGTGTAGTTTTGCGACATTTTTTTTAAGAACAATACGCAAAATGATCACAGCAAACAAAATGACTAGGGCTGCCACCATCTTGTTCGCGGTGGCTCAACGGAAACGAATGGGAAAATTGTCATTCATTCACTCCTGGCTGATATTGGCTTGCTTTTAATAGTTCAATAGAAATATAGTAGCGGCTTCTGACTTTAGGTACATGTACATTTTAAACACTCGTTTTTGCTACGACTACATATATGGACAGCTCCTCTATACGGAAAAAACTGCGACGGTGCGTGTTCGGTTATGAGAAATTTCACTGTTCAATTCATAATAAAAATTGCATGACTCTTGCAAACTTCTTAGCGGTCGGGTTAGGTTAGATGGTTGATAGAAAATCACACGTGGACTGGTATATGTAGTCCTCTGTGAAGCCAAAGAAAAGAAGAACTGTGTTCGGACGTATAGATTAACAAAATGCTTAGTAGCCAATACAAATTTGCATAGGCTTTTAACTTCAACTCCCGCCACTTCGGTGGGATGTCTGAAGGTATGCGCTCCCAAGTGTTGACCACCCAAACGCGGCATAGTCAAGAATTAAGTGTTGAGTTGTTTCGACCTTATCTGCTTCCAAATAGCATCTTCTGCAAATGGCGTCTGGTAAGATTCTCAACCTTACAGTATGGACGCCAATAGGGCAATGGCCTGTCCCACAACTAAGCAAAGGCTAGCCTTACTGAAGACAAAGAGATCCAGATCCCTTGCGATCAATTTTAGACCAAAAGGCTTTTGCGCAAGTATCAATGGTGACCCAACGCTGCCCCAACTTCGGCGAAGCCCAGCTATCTAGTAGTAGAACACAAGAGGATACGGGAGAACCGACTCGCTTCTATTCTACCGATAGCGGTTAAAGGGTGCCTTTTCTTGTAAGCTCATCAGCTTTACAATGCTACCTTAATGGCTGCAACTATGGCTTGGAAGACCTGAAATAGTTCGGAATAGCGGTCAACATCAATTAAAAATAAAATTTTTACAAATCTTCAACAATGTTTCTTCTCGATGTTTAACCCGACCATTATCAAGTTATTATTGAGTATGTAAAAAGTAAAGAAATAGTAATTTTTTTCTAAAAAATATAATGTCCATAAATTGATGGATTAGAGGAACTAATTTTTTTCAACGGTCTTGCTTTCACTGAACCTTGACTTTCAAGAGACTTCGCGTACCTCTTGTTGAGACGTATCCTAACTTATCAAAAGACTTATTATTAAACTTAAAATAAAATTAAATATCATTAAAAATGTGCTAAATATTAAGTTCTAAACTCAAAGTAAAGAAATAAAAATCAATCCACTTACCTGCCTCAAGCATTGTCATCAAACGCGAGCAATTCGCTCTCATTCTTGAATAGCTTAATTTCGTCGTTGCAATTTCCCAGCTATGCATTTACGTGCGCTTTCTTACCTAATGCGCTATAAAACTAAAATTGACGAAATGAAATAAATAAGAGGAAAATAAAATTGGGCAAACATTGAGCTAACGGCGTATATTGCAAAAAAAAAATATATAGGGAAAATTGTCAAGCATACCAGCGACAGAGCAATGTCAATCTGTGCCTTGCAGAAGAAGAAGCAGCCACGCGGCGGTGTGCAACAGCCGAAATACGTTGATATTTCAAGGACGAATTTGTTAAAGTCACATGCAAAATTTGATTTGGAAATCTGCAAACAACTAACAACCAAAAGGAGAAATGTCATGCACGGGCTGCCGTTGAGCTGTCGGTGCGCGGGAGTTGCGGCAAAAGTTAAGGTTATGGCCATGAAGTCTACGTTTGCCTGTTGTTGCTCCTTTATTTGATACACCTACAAGAATAAATATATTTGCATTTTACTTTGTACATACATACAAGCCGTATACATATATACATACTTATATTCGTGTATATATGCAGGTGTGTTGTTGAAGGTTGATACGTGCACGGCGCTGTTTGCAGATTTCGAAAAAATCTGTTCGGCGCGTCGCTTCACTTCACATTAAAAGCTGAATACACAAAGTAATTGGAAGCATGTTGAATATGTGGCTTAGAGTCGTTGCTCGTACAGTGTCTAAAATAAGTAAATCGCTTGACAATATTTTTTCTATAATTATTTTATTTCATATATGTACATATGTAAATGGCTCCGATGTCATAGCAGATTTGTAAAGCTGCCTAAAATAGAGCTAAAAAAATATTTATGGTGCAACCAGGTTCATAAAAATGGCATACACTTGAAAGTTTTCGGCGATTTTTACAATATTATTTTTGAACACAGAGTTCTTCTTTTCTATGCTTTTACAAATGACCACATATAGCAGTCCACGTGCGACCTTTGGTCAGCCATCTAATCTTACCTAACCTAACTTCATGAAAAATCATCTCCAAAGCGTTTTAAAACCTGAAAATTAGGAATTTCGAAAAACTCTTGGTAGTTAACTTTGTAACAAGTATACCTTTATTTACACTTTCACTATGTACATAGGTATAAGTTGAAATCGTTTAGATACAATATAATAAAAATATTCGTGTCACTTCAATTTTTAATAACAATAGAAGCCTTTAACTTTATACAATGTTAATTTAAAGTTAAATAATAGATATGCCGAAAAAAGGTTAGTGTTTCAATTACTAGATCGTGGGGGTCACCGTGCTAAGTGCAGCGTGCGGGATTGCGGCCGAAAACGAAATTTGTTGAGCGCAGTGTATCGTATGAATTCCTTAGAACGAATTGAATTGATCGAATGTGTCCGCTTTCTCCTTATCCATCCTTTTTGATGAGTGGGCGTATAAGTATGGTGAGTTGTGTTGGTGTCTTCAGCTGTGGTGAATTAAGCTATCTTATTAGGGGGCGCCAGTTTTCCCGGGTAGGGTGGGTGGATGCTTAAGTCATTTAAACACTTGGGAAAAATTATTATCTAACGAATCAATCTTGATTTTTTTTTATTTAAAATAATCTAGCACCAAGTTATAAGGGGTACCAGAAAACTACTTTTTTCCGAGACACGTTCGAATAATTGTTGCAACTGTGGGGTTTTTAAATATTTCTTCGTTAAAATTGTATGCAACCTTCTTCGAATTTTATACTTTAAATTACCATTAATTTTGATAGAGATTTTTACTATGCCACCAAAAAAAAAACGTTTTTCCTCAACAGATATATCATACTTTCGTGTTTTTTAGCCTACTTTTAGGCTCTCACATTAGTAATGTTGATCGTTGATTGAATCGTTTGTTAACATATGCAGTTAGAATTTTCAAAAAATCGATTATGAAACCGCCATTTTGTCAGAAATTTTTTTGGCTTATTCCACCAATTAGTTACTAGATTTAATATTACTGTAACGAAATCTGTTTGCTTTTTTAATTTCAGAGTATTCAGTTCTGAGATATAGTGATCACTGCAAAACGTCTTTTTTCGAGAGGAGCTCGCGGAGATCAGTTGGAGTTCCTTTCCAAATAAATATGTTTACTCACACTAAGTCTTAAAGTACAGTTAAAAGATGTTCTAATATGTGTAAACATATTTTGGTCGATGAATGCTAAAGTTTTATCGGAAAAAATTCTGTAAAATTCGCTTTTTTCGACTCCTATAACTCCTTAAATATAGTTTGAGCTGCATATACGATACACGAATGCCTCGCGAATGCTTTACATAATTTTGCGCACAATTTTTTACACTCCAAACCACTGTACCACTGAAAATACAGTTTACGAGCATCCAATGCTTTTTGTCGCACAAACACTTTCACGAAGAGAACTCAAAAGCGCGGAAGTGTCACTGCGTTGGTGGCAATCCAAGAAATGCCAGTCAGGATAACGAAAGTTGAACGTGCCTACGTGCGAAATAATCTCTTATCTCATTGGGCTTTCGAGGCTGCTCGAGCACGTTAACGCCAAAGTTTGCCCTGGTACAACGCGCGAGAGGCGTACAACAACAAAATAGTATGAAAGAAATATGCAAACAAAAAATACTTAGAATGTAACAGCGAATTCTATTCGTAGAATAAAGTGAAGTGCAGCGTATACGGCTTCATTGGAAGCACACCAACAGCCGCACCCGCCGCGGAGAAAAGCAAAAGTTTTGCGAAAAAGTCAAATTTTGATGGTTGCAAGCACTCGCCGTGTCAATGATAAAGGCACAAACACCCACACGCGGCACACCGCATACACAAAAACAAATGCATATACACATGCATTTGCATAGAAACACATGGAAATAGCTCGTGGCAGTCAAGTTTCTCTACTTTACTTTTCCTGTTGACCTTTAACGCTGCGAACGTGCAAATGCGCGCAAAATTAAAATTGTTGGAGCGCGCGCGGCGTCAGTTCCGCCGTGTTTGGCTGGCGAAGCGTTGCAAATCTGTGCGGCGCTGGCATGCACATCCCGACCGCACCAACGCAGGTGTGTCTGTGCGACGCTGCGGTGCTTATGAAATTGAATTCATAGACGAAATTGTTGCAAATGAAATTAAACAAAATGTTACAAAAGTACCGTTGTTTACCATTCACTTTTCGTATATACATGTATGTATGTATGTCTGTGTGCATGCTTGCAATTGTAGTGTTTGTTGTTTCGGTTTGTTGTTGGCAGATATTTGAGCTGGTACGAAGCAATTGAAATTTCAAGTGCAAACACTTTTTTGGTATTTAACATTGTGGCCTGCACTTTTCGGCGCAAATTAATTTAAAGCACTTGCAGTTGGCCACGCTTTGCATATTTTTCGGCATATTTTTTGATTTTTCAAATATAACACGAAATGGAATTTTTACATTAAACTAATTGGTTTCGACGGATATTTATTGTTCAGACCATTAACTGCTATAAAAGTGCCACAGAATAGTAAAAGTTGTTCAAATCTGAAAAATATACTGAACTAAAAACAAAATGGAGTTTTGCCACAGTGCAAAGCGATTTGTATTTATAAAATATTTAATTTCATTTATTCAATGGGTATTTCTCGTCAACTACAACAAATTATTCAAAGATCGAGAACGCCGACGAACCACGTCCAGGACGTTTACATAGGTTGCTATATATTTTTCTGGACTAGGCAACACTAAGTGTTGCCAGGTGCAATCTGACATTTCCATTGGAAAGTTTGACATTTTTTACAGGGAATTAAAAAATTCATCTCGGCCAAAAAATGGGATTAACTCGTGAACATTTTCGTGCGATAATTTTTCACAACTTTCGACGTGGATTATCACGACAAGAGTGCTTCGATGAACTAAAATCTTTGTATGGCTATGAAGCACCATCCTATAGCACTGTGAAAAACTGTTACAACGAATTCAATCGTGGCCGACGCTCGCTCAAAGACGAATTCCGTGAAGGTCGTCCAAACAGCCGTTGTGCCAGAAAACATCGATGCCATATGTGGACTAATAATGCAAGACCGTCATGTTAACAGTACCATTCAGATTACCGAGGTATGCCTATGCATTCTCCCACCAGCATACATTCGGATATTGCATGAACACTTGGCCGTAATAAGGTTTGTTCTCGTTGGATCCCGACAATTTGACAATCGCTCAAAACAAGCTCGTGTTGGATTAGGTGTAAAGACAATGCTGAAACAATATACGATCGCGGTGCTTCAAAGTATACGTTGAATTGTAAGATCGCTCACAGGTGACGACATCATGGATCTATGGCTGTATGAGCCAGAAATTCAAAACAGCAATCGACCGTCGTGAGAGTCTGTCCAAGACGAGCTCAAGATCTAACGGAAGTAAAGCTATTTGCGTTTGATAAGTGTGCCGTATGTTTGTATTATTGGTGCCAGATATATATATAGCAGCCCTCGTACCAACATCAAGTGATGATCAACATGTCAATAACATAAAGGCCGGAAGAAACGTTTACAGAAACGTTTCAATTGATGAAACAAGTTTATGGCGATGATTACCTATTCCGTAGCAGAGTGCACGTGTGGTTTCAACGTTTTCAAAGTGATCGTGAGGATATAAATGACGATAAACATGTGGGCCAATCAAAATCCTTGATCACCGGAAATTCCATCGAAACTGTGCGTGAATTCATCAAAAATTAGCTGAAATCATCATTGAAATTCATGAAAATGGAATTGAACATCTCGAAAACATCGATTTATTGCATTTTGACCGAACATTTGAGCTGAAACACTCGTTCGACATGCTTTTGGAACGTGAAAAAAGCTGTATTGAAGCAGAAGGAGACTATTTTGAATAAAATAAATTGATTATGTCGAAAAAACCATTCTGTTCTGTTTTTGTTTTTTAAGTCCTGCTTACTTTAGAACCTTGTAGATAGCTTTGATCTCTAATTTGCCTTGTGTTTTTACCGAAATTTCCCAAAAAGCGCTTATAGCTGCTGACTCCTTAGAAGATACTCGTATAACATCAGCAGTGAACACCGCCAGCTTACTTTAAAGTAGAACCTATAAGATTACCTGAATTCATACATAATTACAAGAACATCCTTGACACTTACTACACACCTTTCTCCATAATAATTGAAGTTGTAAAGAAAAAGCTATAAAAATGCCTGGCAAAATGTGAGCACGCGAGTGTGGACATCAATGTAACCTCGTTTCAATTATTTTTTATCTTCTGCCATTTCATGTATTTCGATGGATCGTTTCAATGTGTGAATGCGTGATTTCACGCTCTTCGTCATTTACATTGTCATTTTTGCCGTGTCAAGTGGCGTTGCGTAAGTGTCTGTTCCTTATTAAATTTGCTCAGTTGACACATTTGCAGTGACTTATGTAAGTGTGAGGACGGACGGCTGTATTTCCACCCATATATACATGTGTGCGTATATGTGCGAGAGCGCTCAAGGGTACTGAGGACTGAAAAATATTTAATAACAATAACTGAATGTAAATATAAGACTCATCGTCTTCGAAGCCTGCTGGAAGGCCTGTGTGTGTGTGTGTATATGCTTCAATGTTTAAGGCAAATAATTCAACAGTTAAGTGGCTTAAGTCATATTGACAGCGTTTCTCTGGTATTTACAGTTGATGCATGTGTGTATGTAAGCATGTACATATGTATGTGTGTATGTTGCTGACATTAACTGCAGTGACAAGTCAATTCCTCGCAATGCTCAAGCACCTGTCAAATATCAAGTGGCTTTCGAGTTCTCTCAAGTAGCAAGTGGTAATATTAAAAGAAAATATTTGATATAATTAATTTAATGAAATGATAGGTGAAGTCATTTGACTTAAAATTTAATTTTTATGTATCTAGAGGAAGAGAAAAATTATATTTTTGCTGTTTAAGGTCTGTTTTTTTCTGTTTTCTAAGGATGTTATGTTCACTTGTCTTTGCTTTGCGGTGAAAATTTATTGATATTAAATGATGAAAAATATACAATAAATATTTTATGGTCTGTTACATCCGAATTTCAAGAAGTTTTTCTGTAATATACATATTATATATCCAATCTATATATAACTTTCTCCTAACACTACCCCGCCACATCAACTAACTTTTTTTGGCAAACCTAAGCAAAGTCTCATATGCAAACATTTCAACGTTACACAACGCATTTATTTTTGACGCCAATTTATTACATCTCGTCGTGTGTTCATGCCTAGGTAACTGATTGTCTTTTTGGCTTATTGCCTGCAAACTGATTGACTGCAGCGAACCACGGGGATTGCCACATTGACTATGCCACATCATATAACGATTACAAATTTCATTATGTGATGCACGTGGCGACTGACAACAAACAATAAATGGCTCGAATTACGCACACGCATACACATATACATACATCATTTGTGTTATTGCTGTTTATTTATAGCTTTCATGATTTATAAATGAAAATAATACGTAGAAAGAGGGGATGAAATGGAATATGCGTCAATGAAGAAGATGATGTTTGGAGCTTTAACGAAATAAAGTATTTCCATAAAATTTAAATAAAATTTCAAAAATATAAAATTCATTAAAATTTTAAAAAACTAAACCTTGTTATTATTTGTTGTCAAATCAGCTCAAAACTCTATTTTCAAATCAAGGCGATGAAAAGTTCAAATTTTATTCACCACATTCATTCATTATCTTTCGTTTAATCTCTTAATACCAAAAGTAGGTCGAACTTTTCCTAAAAGTTCTAAAAAAAAATGTTGGTATTTCTTTACAGTATCAGTTAACATTGAAAATAAATATTGGCTGCATCTTCAGTCATGAATAATATGAAGCCGAACTCTTCTATTTTGCATGTTGTGTAGTCCAAAAGATTTTTTTGAAATCGAAATCGTAAAGTAGCCAAGAAATACAATAAAATCTCTAAAAATATTTATAGAAATAAATAATATAATATAAATATTTTACATAGTGGCATCACTGTCAAATATTTGGTTGTCAAAAAAGTCTTGCGGTATTTTTATTGAATCAATTCGTGTGGCACCCATACATCGAGCTTCTTAGTGACTCCAAGCTTCTTCAAATGGTTTATTACGGTTTGATGACAACTATGCTGGTCTCTTTCGACCAATTCAGCGATTTTATCGCAATTTTCGAGGACAGGCCTTCCGGAGCGTGGCGCATCTTCGACCACCTCTACACCAGAACGAAAACGTTGAAACCTTCGTTGTGCAGTGGAAATGGAAACTGTATCGGGTCCATAAACTGCACAAATTTTATTGGCGGCTTGAGATGCATTTTTGCCTTTATCGTAGTAGTACTGTAAAATATGCCGTATTTTCTCTTTATTTTGCTCCATGTTTGCGACGCTATAACTCACGAACGACTTAAAAGAAACGACAATCAATCAAACACGTTTCCAAAAAGGTATAGCATGACCCGATGCGACGAATAAAACTAGAACTACTCGCTTTCAGCGCCAACTAGCGAAAATGCCGCAAGACTTTTTTGACAACCTAATATTGTAAAAAACTAGAAAATATGAACGGCTGCACCGAAGTTATAATACCTTTCAAGGATTCATTTTACTATATATGAGATAAAAATGTATAAAGAGATCTTCATCTTGATCTTGATCCAATAGATTGAACGATAGCAATATGCTATAATAGTCCATTCTGAAAAATTTGTTTGAAGATTATAGTGTTGCCTTGTATAATAATCTATGTCACATTTAATGAAGACATCCTGTCAAATAAAAAGGTTCTTCCTGCAAAGACTTGATTTTGAATGAACAACTATATGTAGTATGGCAGCTATATTCTATAGTGGTCCGATACGGCGGTTCCGGCAAATAAGTTCGACAGACGATCAAATGTAGCTAAAGCGACTTAGTTCAAATAGTAGTAAGACTTCACAATTTAAAATTTTTCAATTTATTCTTCAAAACCCTTCTCGTCTTTCTCAAACTAATCCCCCCTGAACCCCATTGTACTTGTGCCAACGTTTTTCCAATCCTCAAAACAGTTCTTAAAGTCAATTTCTGGAATGCCCTTCAAAGTTCATAGCGATTCACATTGAATGTCTTCAATTGGCTGAAAACGGTTTCCCCAGAGCGGTCTGTTTGAGTTTGTTGAATAGCCGAAAGTCGCATGGTAGTCCAGTCATTATAGTAAGTTCACCTCGGAATTCGATATACCTACCATATGTAGGTTTTGAGACAACTTTAGGATGTCAATATACAAGTATTTACAGACATATAAATGGGTATATCGAATTCCGAGATTCTTACCTAATTTAAGCTTAAATGACTGGACTATGGAATTAAATCAGGGAAATAGGGTGGTTGTGGCAAGATATTGATTGAAAATTTGGCGAAAAAGTCACGAAGAATCAATGCAGTATGCGACGCTGCATTATCGTGGTGCAAAAACTAAGAGTTGTTGGCCCATGATTCTGGTCTCTTTTTACGAATAGCTTCAAGCAAACGACAGCAAAACACTAAAATAGTATTCCTTGTTGACTGTTTGGCCGGTCGGACAGAATTCGGAGTGCAGTATACCTCGATAATCGAAGAAAACTGTCAACATAACTTTGATCTGCCTTGTCGTGGTCTTTTCGACTTCGGCTCTCCTTTGCCACGATATTTGGTCGAGTGATCGTCTGTTTCAAAGTCCTCTCTCGACGAACAAAAACCAAACTCTATAAGTCGCTCATTATTCCCGTCCTGCTATATGAATGAATATATGGTGCAGAGGCTTGGACGATGACAACAACCGATGAGTCGACGTTGCGAGTTTTCGAGAGAAAAGTTCTGCGAAAGATTTATGGTCCTTTGCGCGTTGGCCACGGCGAATATCGCATTCGATGGAACGATGAGCTGTACGAGATATACGACGACATTGACATAGTTCAGCGAATTAAAAGACAGCGGCTACGCTGGCTAGGTCATGTTGTCCGGATGGATGAAAACGCTCCAACTCTGAAAGTATTCGACGCAGTACCCGCCGCGGGAAGCAGAGGAAGAGGAAGACCTCCACTCCGTTGGAAGGACCAAGTGGAGAGGGACCTGGCTTCGCTTGGAATATCCAATTGGCGCCACGTAGCGAAGAGAAGAAACGACTGGCGCGCTGTTGTTGACTCGGCTATAATCGCATAAGCGGTGTCTACGCCAGTAAAGAAGAAGATCGTCTGTTTCTAGGTCGTAAGCTTAGATTCAAACCTGCAATAATACGCCGTAATAATACGCTTCATTACATCCTAGTAGTCGGAAAATATTGTTTCACAGACCTTAATGCAATGCTGCTTTAGGAACCAATCGTGCTTTTACTTTCCTTAGGCCCAAATGATTATTCAAAATGGTTTTCATTGATTCTTTCGATCTCCCAGCGAGGGCAGTAAGATCTCTGACTGTTAATCGTCGACTCTCAAGCACCAATTCCTTTGTTTTATTGACCAATTCGTATTGATCATCAGTTTTTGTTGATAGCTGTCTTGGGCGTGGTTCGTCGGCGTTCTTTACCATCTTTGAATAATTTTAATCAATCAAAAACACTTGCTCACAACAAACAATTATCACCGAAGGTCTTTTCCAACATTCAAAACGTTTCGGCATCAGAAATTTGATTCCGCAAACAAATTCATTGATGAATAATTTCAATAACCGTAAAAATCACCTAATGTACCTTATGTTCTTCAGAAAGACACTAATGATTATTTTGATTTTGCATTTGGCACAGATGTCACTTACATATACCAATGTATGAAAAGAATATTTCGCAGAATGGATTTTCGCGTGAAATTAAAATTAAAAAGTCTTACTATTTTTTGCCCAAAGTATTATTGTACACACACGGAATACATCTATAGTCACATGCAATCGAAGTGTGAAATACTTAAGCTTAAGTTTTCTTTTATTGAATATTTTCAATATTTAACTGATCAATTAAGCCTTGAAAAGAAATTTTTGACACAAAGCCACTTCTTCTCCATATTTTTTAATTATCAAATTTGCTTGAGTATCAAGTCCATTAAAGCAATTAAAATTGCGGCAAACAAAGTTGCTTTCGGCTATACACTCATACATATGAAAGCAAGAATTCGTTGTGTGCTTTCTCGTGGAAATGAAAAAATGTTAATTCACCAGCACTTTTCAACCGACTCACTTTCGTGGCATACTTCTGCATTTTCATTATTTTTCCACTTGCCGCAATCACTTCAATGCTTGCAACTTCAATTACTGTGATTTTAAGACTTTATATTTCAGCATAACGGCGCCTTCAATTTTATATCCAGCTGTGATAAATATGAATATACATGCCGTACATAACTTGCAACCGCATATAAGAGTGTAGATATGTATGTCGAAAAATGCAAATATGCATTTTCTTCATTATTATGCTGCTGGACGCTGCTGCATAAAGGTAAGCAATTTATGCGGAAAAATGCGAAGTAGAAGAAATTCTTCGTAACGAAAGGCGGAATGAGTTCACTCACTGCGTCAACCACAGCTTTAAAATTTTCTAACAAAAGTTTATTAAATGATATTTTGGTAAATAATATTTAGAGTCGAAAAAACAGCCCCAAAAACAAGTGTGTATAGAACAATGATAATGACCGCACGCCACGTATTGAGCACAAATGCACAGCAAGTCATATCAAAGTACTGCAATATGTCAAATGTAAGATATCATATGAAGCGTGCAGCATGCCGCATGCCACATGCCACTTGCAACATGACATATACGCAATAAACACATTTGCAATTCCTTTTGTTGGCGGACAAGTGATGAAACCGGACATCTGCTTGCCACAAGCACGTAACTGGCACAGAATGCAACTTGACTGCAGCACAATGAAGCATGTGAGCGCTTTGTTGCCGTGCGCACGTGACCTCATAAGGCTTAAAAAAATCGCAAAGCGCCATAAAAATGAAATACAGCAAAATAGCGCAGCATTAAGGCTTTTTCATTGCGAAACACTTTCACCGCACAGCACGTAGCATGCCACAAACATGCATATATATCTATAGCTATATTAGGTTGGGCCAAAAAAACACTTTTATTTCATTACCAAAAGTGTAAAAAAAATTTTACTTGAAGTTTGACCGCTAAATATTACATTAACGGTTGGTACATTGTGATTTTCGACTTTCCATATAAATTTTTTATTTTGCTTGGATGTTTACTAAATTTGAATAAATTGCTGTATGAAAAAATGGAAACTCATTATTGTGTGGAATTTAATGGTTTATAAAAAAGGTCTAGTACGATTTTTTGCTAAGTCGACTTGTTCTAGAGTTATTCGAGCTCAAAGTCCAACTTTAAAACCTGAGAGAGAATTTTTCCATTTTTTTTTTATAGATTTTCTTAAAAAAACTGCTTAAAAAACAAATAAAATTCAAAACCAAAAAATATTTATTTTTTTTTATAATTTTTGTTGTTTTTTCGATAAATATAAGAAAAATTTTGTTTTTAATTTAGCACTGTTTTATGATAATACAGTTGGAAGTGAAATGACTTTTACAACTTTGAAAAATCACAAAAAATGTAAATACTTTTTTGGTCCACTCTAATGAACATATATGTTGCATATATGTATATATATAGGTAAATTGTATATAAGCATATGCCTGCATTTGTATGCCATTTGCCTTTGAATGTTACGCATACGCTGTGGCACACGAAGTGCCAAACAGAAAGTGGACATTACTTGACGTTCCAAAAATGCACGTGGCCACTTGTGTGTGTGTGTGTGTATGTGTGCTTTTAATGTTCTTACAACAACAACTCAATCACAGTGTTGGCTACTTAAAATCACTTTCATTTATAAAGCACATTCCACCCCCCAAATCTACCCTCCCCTCGCACAAAGCGACCTACATACAAACCCTCAATACCCCACATATATCATCATTTAGTGCAATAGTTACTTAGTTTGAGGGGAAGGGGGTTTAAGAGAGCGGTCTATACGAAATCTCCACTGACACTTTAACCTCAATAAGTATGCTTTCAACTTCTTCATTCAGCTGCAACTTGCAACTCGCACGTCGTGCAACATAGCTTAGCCAGCTGCTGCATGAAGTTATTAAATGCATTCGGGCGCACACACACACCCATGCTTTCGGGTACACATATACTTAGCAAAGGATTTCGTGCGCTTTTAATGCTCTTGCAGCATAGCTTGGCATATTGCATTGAGGTGGCGATAGTGAAACGGTATCAGCCAGCTGACATGTTGAAAGCTGTTAACTGAATTTTTAATGCTACGCTTAGTAGTGGTTTTGTGTTGCTGTCAATCTTTATAAACATTTGCTTTCGTATGCGTGCGCATGTATGTCGCTGCGGTCTGGCTTATTTGCGATTGCAGCGCTTTCTAATTCCAGCCAGTTGTTTATTACTAATTTAAAATTTTTGAGTTCACTGGGTTTTTGGTTTAACCGTGTGACTATTTTCCTTACCTCAGTTGCCGACTGGAGAATAAATATTGAAGAATTCCACAAATGCTTTACTAGTAACGGGTGATTTTTTTGAGGTTAGGATTTTCATGCAGTAGTATTTGACAGATCACGTGGGATGTCAGACATGGTGTCAAAGAGAAAGATGCTCAGTATGCTTTGACATTTCATCATGAATAGACTTACTAACGAGCAACGCTTGCAAATCATTGAATTTTATTACCAAAATCAGTGTTCGGTTCGAAATGTGTTTCGCGTCCGTGTCCGATGAGCGATGAGGCTCATTTCTGGTTGAATGGCTACGTAAATAAGCAAAATTGCCGCATTTGGGGTGAAGAGCAACCAGAAGCCGTTCAAGAACTGCCCATGCATCCCGAAAAATGCACTGTTTGGTGTGGTTTGTACGCTGGTGGAATCATTGGACCGTATTTTTTCAAAGATGCTGTTGGACGCAACGTTACGGTGAATGGCGATCGCTATCGTTCGATGCTAACAAACTTTTTGTTGCCAAAAATGGAAGAACTGAACTTGGTTGACATGTGGTTTCAACAAGATGGCGCTACATGCCACACAGCTCGCGATTCTATGGCCATTTTGAGGGAAAACTTCGGACAACAATTCATCTCAAGAAATGGACCCGTAAGTTGGCCACCAAGATCATGCGATTTAACGCCTTTAGACTATTTTTTGTGGGGCTACGTCAAGTCTAAAGTCTACAGAAATAAGCCAGCAACTATTCCAGCTTTGGAAGACAACATTTCCGAAGAAATTCGGGCTATTCCGGCCGAAATGCTCGAAAAAGTTGCCCAAAATTGGACTTTCCGAATGGACCACCTAAGACGCAGCCGCGGTCAACATTTAAATGAAATTATCTTCAAAAAGTAAATGTCATGAACCAATCTAACGTTTCAAATAAAGAACCGATGAGATTTTGCAAATTTTATGCGTTTTTTTTTTTAAAAAAGTTATCAAGCTCTTAAAAAATCACCCTTTATTTACGAGCTGTCAGAAAAATAACGCCGGCTTCAACTCCAACTTTAATTGCATTGTAATATTCTAACGTATATAGTCCGAGTCCATAGTCTGGGTTTTAGAGATGTCTACCCGTCATATAGCTTATCATTTTAGCCTTTATGGTATTTTTCCACAGAACTTTCCTATGTTTTCAGAGCATATTTTCCTTGAGCATTGTAGAGCCCGTCCATATTTGTTATCGAACAAACTTTCGCCGCTGCCATGATGCCAATTCTCATGACCTTTGCGCCTACACAGTTGAAAGAGACTTGCCCGAAGTTTACTACAGGTATGAATGATTTTTGTAGTATCCCTGACAATTCGCTTAAACACGAACTGTCCCGTAAAATTTGTATGTTTTTTGAAGATGATGATTCCATCTGATCAAAATTGACCCGGACTGACAAAAAATCAAAATTTTTACATAAATAAATACAAATCCTTATTATGGCCTTCAAAATAGGCTTCATAAGCGGGGTTTGGTTTTTTGGTTTTGGCTCATTTTTTGGATTGTTGGACAGTTTCGGCATAATATGGTATGTGCTTTTAGAAGCATTAAAATTTATCGATTTCTGTTCCATACTAACCGTTTCAACACGTCAAGGCGTACTCTAGTCTAGAAATAAAAATAATCGATTGTCTTTTGTATATTTTCAAATAAAAAACCTTCTTTAGAGCTGCAAGATCATTGAACAGGATATCTGCCATTATTTTTCAAAGTTATCAACAGGCGTCTCTAAGTCCTTTGTTTGGATGGGTATTTATGATATCCAACTCTTTTCTATTCCGTCTCTTCGTTAATAATATGATGAAGAACTGGCTTTAAAAAATATATAGGGGGAGAATACTTTCATGTTAGTACAGTCTTCTGTGATTGTTGCTGTAATCATCGACTTTTGACATTATTTTCATCGAAACGAGATCTATAATTGCAGCACTTTTAAACTTGAGAGCTTGAAGCTCCTCACTGGCTAGACGAAAATTCAAAATAATTGTATATTTAAACTCAATCCTTCATTAAAGTCATCAGTGCAATGGCAGCAAATGATCTTTCTAAGCACACAATTTTCCTGGTCCAACAAAATTGAACCATCGGATGCCACAACAATTTCAATTACATTTTACAGGTATGTAAATTCAATTCTGCAATGCAAATTTCGACGATTTCCAATCTTAACGCGAGTACGCGGGTGTACAGCGCTGCTGTAATGGAAATTCCGCGTACGACAATTGATTGATGCGCAGCAAGGACATGGCAACACCATGGCCACGGCCAGGTCGCTGTGACACCCATCGTGTCATATAAATTATGACGACGTCTTTGAACTGGCTGCGCGGATATCCATGCGCCATGTTCGACGAGCAAGCGAGCGTTCGAATTAAAAATGAAATATTTAGTGGGTGTTTGGGTTTGGGCGCGCAAGTGATTTCGCTCAAATGCGCGTAATTCATCATTTGGCAGCAAATGCGGGATTCGCGCGCATTTGTGGCAAGAAAAAATTCACAGGCACTTCAAAACACGTCGGGTGGATGGCCGAATGTGTGCACAATGGAAAATGCGGGAATGCTGAATTACGCAAATTCACTTGTGGCAGGCTGTGGTGGCTTGGGGTGGGGCGGAAGAGCATTTAAGTGTGTATACGTGACTGAAAATCAGCAAAATAAATGGCGCTAAAAGTGAGAGTTCATAAAATAAATTTTTTAAATCCCAAACTCACCGCCGACAACACAAGTGTTCTTAATGCACAAATTCGCACAGGTGTGCGGGCGGTTGACACACAAAAAGTGAATAGTAATTTGTGGCAAGCCCGATAAACTGGGTTAGGGTGACCTTTGTGCCGGTGTTTGCATGGTTCGAATCGAGGTATTGAAAATTTGAAAAAATTCAGTTCGAAATTTTGGTACATAGTTATTATGCTGGATTCCGTGCGAAAAATGAAATGAGATGAGCCACTTTTAAAACTTGAAAAATGTATCAAAATCTGGATGTGTATTCCTTCGAAGAGTGTATTAAGGACAGTCAAGGGAAGAATAAGTATGAGAGCCGTTTTCACAATTATCTACTTGATGAAACTTGGTACACATCCAAGGAGGTTTGGTATTACAAATGTGGGAATCGGACCATTCCCACGCCCATTTTATCAAAAGCGCTGTCGAACAGAGATAATAAAGCACTTGGAACACTAGAGAGAACTGTTCTCCGCAAGGTATTTGGAGCCATTCGCGTGAGTGATGAGGGCGAAAAAAGATGGAAACACGAACTGTTTGAGCTCTACGGCGACATGAATATAATGAAGCGCACAAAAATCCCATGGATGTGCTATTTAGAGAGTCGCATGCCTGAAAGACGATGCTTCAGCGAAAAGCTTTTCTGTTCAAGGCTAATGTGTGGACAACAGAAGCAAGGACGATCACGCATCCTATAGACGGACGATCTGCATAGGGACCTCTATGGGCAACTGGCGTGACTTCGGAAACAATAGTTGCAACTGGCGAAGTTCTGCATTCTCGGTCCAGGCCTACCCAATATTGTAATCTCAAAGAATAAGAAGAAGAAGAGGTAAATGATAACTCTCAAATATATATTTTTTAAACCTCGTCACTTTGATTTTCATAAATTTTTGTGTTAAAAAAAATGTTACGTATACGACATGTTGTACCACACCAGTTGAAGCCAAGCTACATAGGTGCAATCGCGGGTGGCGTTAGCTTTATTTGTAATAACAAACAACAACAACTATGGTAAATGCAGCTTTATTGCTCTCACCAACAACTACGTATTAAATAGCAAATTGCTAGAGATGCATCAACTTCAAACCACAAATACAAAATATATGAGCCGCTTCTGAAGCACTCTTGCTTAAAAAGCAATGAAACATTTTAAACGAAATAAATAAGCAAAAAGTTTTAGCACAAGTGCCAATGGAATACGAGAGCACAGCAGAAGGCATCAAATGGCGTTGCCACAGAGATACTGCAGTAGATATATATACACATATATATATTTACATATGCTTTCAGCCAGCGCAACTGATGCTTTGCTGCGATGATTTTGACTTTCACACTAACAAAAACACGAAAGTCTGCCGTATTGCATGCATTGCTCCGGTTTTATCTCTGAAAAATGCCTAGAATGCATGCCTTAAGCTAGAGTGCTTGACTGTTTGACTGCAGAGCCGCCATTTGATGCAATGCTTTCGGCTTTGATGGTATCGAAATTGTATTATGCGCGAGTTATCTATTTGCTATGATAAGCACAACAGTCTGCGCCACAAAACACATGTGTGCAATTCGCATATTTTATGAAATTTACAGCTGACGATGTGGTTCTCTTGGCATGTGTGTATGGAAAAGCATTTGTGGCTTGCCAAAGTGTTTATTTGTAGGGAAATATTTTGAAAATTGTGGTGTATAGCTGAAAAAGGGGCTCAAAGAGAACTTTCGAAACTATTATTCGAAAGTGCTTGCATTTTTTTGACGGTTGACGGAGCTTTTTTGGAAAATTGCTCAATAAATAACGACTATCGCGACTCCACTGTATGTTGAATATTTTATATAATATTTAAAGGTTTTATCCTTTATGGATATTAGAAATATCACTTACTGACCAGCCTTCTGTCTGCCAGCCGAATTTAGGTTAGGTGAGGTTCAGCTCGGTTCGGTTCCGTTCGATTTGATTCAGTTCCGTCTGATTCAGTTCCTTGGCTCATAACAATTTCTTAAAATATATATTCACATAGGTTAGGTTAGGTTAAGTTCGGTTCAGTTCAGTTCGGTTCAGTTCAGTTCGGTTCAATATGGTTCTGTTCGGTTCGGTTCTGTTCGGTTCGATTTGATTCAGTTCCTTGGCTGGCGTACGAGACGTGCATGTCATAGTCACATACAAAGATCAAAAAATTCCTGACATTCGATTTCCTGTACCCACAAAGCGCCTTGAATCCATTTCAATTCTGCTAAGTCATGTTCATCCTAAATCCAAAAAAAATTGAAATCACATCCAACAAAAACAAAAACACATGTAAGCCTGTGTGTACAGTAAAGCAAAAAGAGTATTATCACAAGAAAAAAATCGTAGAATAACAAACATCCGAAAAATGTTAGAGAAAAAGTAGGCAGTCAAAATATTTTAGCAATGTCGGCAGCGAGTAAACAAACAAATAAATAAACTAACTCGCCATCGCTGTCGACCTCTTCCGTTTATGCGCATAACAGCTAAAACAAACACAGACGATTGCTTGTGAAAATATGCGCCTGCGAACGAACACACCCCCACACACACATGTATACGCTAACGCTGGCTACAGTCTGCTGGTGGCACGTGTGTTAGCGGCGTTCGCACTCGTTCAAATTCGGAAGTTCAGTCACAGAGCCAGAAATTTATTGTTCACACATTTTTCAGGTCAGGGGCGACAAATAGATTTTCGGTTACTGACACTTTCCTGCCATTTTATAGGTGGGCATTTATTTGCTGTTTTCGTGTGGATTTTGTTTTTGTGCTAGCCAAATGTAATCTATGGGTATATTCACCTTTAAGGTTTAGACGTTGTGTGAAAGGTGGGAAAAACAAGCGGGCGTTTTGTTTTAGCTTATCTAAGCGCTTGTTAGCATAGCCGTTTATGTACTTATGCTGAGAGGTGTGAATATATTCGCTAATCCATATGCATATATTATGGATGTGCGTGTAAATATGTATGAGGGAGCATTTAGAAGGTGTAAGGCAGCGAGAGCTTGGATAGTTGTGGATATGTGAATACAAGGCGGATGTCTTGTTTTCATAACATATAATGATTTTGAATTCAAAAATAAAAATAAATCTATATGCTATAGTGGTCCAAACTGAACAATTTGTTCGAAGATTGTGGCGTTGTCCTGCACCATATTCCAGGCTAGATTTCGTGAAGTTATGTTGTTAAAAAAATAAGTTGTATTAAAATTTATTATATCCATGATTTTGTATGTCAGATACATTATACAGTGATCTCATTTTGTCGCATTCGATAAGTGAGCTGCTTTTTGGAGTGAAAGACGTCCTGTTCAGATTGATATCTCAGAAACTGAGCTTGAGTATATACAGACTGACAGACAAATGTGTCTAAATCGACTCAGTTCGTCATGTATACTATACATACATAAGTATGTATAAGGTATAATAAGGTCTTCGACGTCTCTTGCTGGGTGCTATAAACTTATATACCATTTTCCGAGCATAATTCTATGAAGTAGGGAGCGGCTATGCTCGGGTGCAGAAGAACACTTTTTACTATATAATTAAAAAATACTAAAGGCGGGATAATATTATCAATGCTGTCAATGTAATATGTGTTAGGCAACCGAAAAGCTGTAAACCACTGGCTATGCTGGGGCTACGGGAAAGTCCGGACTAAGTGCATTTTCTTTTGTCTTTAAGTTCAATTAAGTTCAAGAAGATGTTCCTACAAAATCTACGAAGACAACTCACAATCTGACCGGTATTTATGCCATATATGGGGACTGGGGTAAATTGTGAACCAATTTCATTCTTTAATGTCACTAAACTATAGTATATCTAAGATTATATGTTTTCTTAACTGTGTTGAGATATTTTACATATTGATCGATATATACGGTAAAAAACCAAGCGAAAGTCTGAAAATCCTTATATAATATTAGATATTATTTGTGACAAAAAAGTACCTGGAATTTGTTAAAGTAATCCCCACCAGATGCAATACACTAATGCCAACGATTTTTTCAGATATCGAAACACTTTTCATAAGCACGTTTTGGCATGGCCTTCAGCGAATTTCGTTTTATCACTACGATTGGCAGAAAGCGGATTTCACAAAGCGACAATTTCAGTTTGAGGAGTAAGAAAAAATTACACAGAGCCAAATCTGGTGAACGTGGTGGTTGATCGTTGGTACTAATTCCTTCTTTTCTTTAAATTCGGTCACAATAGGGGCTTGATGCTATGGTCTATTATCAGCGCGTAAAATTCATGAATCGTTTTTCCACAATTCAATTTTCAACAGATGCTCTTACGCAAACGCCTCAATACAGCCAAATAGAACTCCTTATTGACCATCTGTCCATCCGGAACGAATTCATGATGCACCAAACTAAGAATGTCGAAAAAAATAATGATCATCATCTTGATTTTTGAGCGGCTTGTTCGTGGTTTTTTGGTTTCGGCTAGTTTTTTTCCTTCCATTCCGATGATTGTTGACTGTTTCGTATATCAAACTCATAACTCCATGTCTGACGGGCAGTTTTAATGCTCTCCATGAATGTGGGATCGGAGTTCGCATGATCGCACGTATCCAAAGAGACCTTTTTAGGGTACTATCTTCAGCTTTATCGGCTCGAACCAGAAAGCGTTTCAAACCTAAATAAGCGTTTCATACGCAAAAAACGCACTCGAAAGATGTCGAGCTCTCTTCCCATCTCTCTAACACTTGAATGATGATTTTCAAGCACCATATCCTTCACTTTTTTTTTTTTAATATTTTCATCAGTTCCAGACCACAACGAGGCGTATCTTCAACGATCTCTCGACCATCTTTGAAGGCTTTTGTTCCACTCGTAGCCTTGTGTTTTTGATAAAACTGATTCAATGTACGCCTTTTCCAACATTCGCAACGATTCCGCACATGAAATTTGGTTAGAAATATAAAATTTAAGACAAATTCTTTCTTAGATATTTTTATCCATTGTAAAAATTGTAACACACTACTGATTTGTACCGACTCAAGCAGTTGCTGTAAACAAATGGGTTAATAGATCGCACTCATATTTGGCATAATTATTGAGGACAGTCCTACCAAATTAGCAAAATATTTTAAAAAAACATTTGCCCGGGAAATTTATTTACAATTTTCGGGTGACTTTTTGTCGCAATGTATAGAGACCAGGGAAAATATTATATAAATGTTATACAAAAATATTGTAAAGAATAGATGCTCTCTGAATTTCAATACTATACATACAATCAATTGACCCACAAATACAGCATAAAGACAGAGAGAAGTTCGAGAATCTGTTCATAAGGCATATGAGAGTTAGGGGAAGTATTAACTCGATTTTATCCATTTTTCGCACGTGCAAATACTATTATTAGAAAAAGATTCTCTCTACCTATACATAGGTTCAAAACTTTTTAAGAGATGTATTCAGAGTTTTACCGATATTTTTGGTATAAATATCAGGCATAGGCTCTGCAGTCCTCATATGCAGTATGTGGGGGCTTGAAAAGTTGTAAACCGATTTCGACCATTTTAGCTTAAAAGAGTGGTTAAACTATTTGTGCAAACTTTTAATCGATTTCTTTACTGTTTGACTTTTATATTGCGAAGCAGGCGGGGTTGTAAATTTTATCTTAAACCAATTAAACTGTTATTAATTTCATTAATTATTAATCTTATATATGTATATTTTGTCCATTTTTAAATACCTTGAGGCTATTACAATATAACACTTTCGCCGACACATTTACATAAAACGCCACCGCCCAATCGCCAACCGCCCAGAGGGCAACGCAAACACTTTCACCGTCAGCTGAAACGTGACAAATATGCTCGCACTTAAATGCGCACATCAAATGCACGCATACATACATAAGTATACACATTCAAAAGTATATATGTATATACGTGCTGACCATTCAAATTGTTGTTTTCGCACGTCCTACTACTTTTAACGCGCCCCACGTAGCGCATGAAAAGCTGCATTGTATAGCATAGCACAGCGCAGCATCGCATAGCACATAAAATAATTCAGTGTTGCAACGTATTGTTCTCGCACTATAACGGTTTTATTGCTATCTGCAGGTGGTTTTATTGCTCTAAAATCAAATTCGGAAGCTGCGTGTGCTGCCAATGAAGACAATCTGCACAACAGCTACAGCAATAGCAACAAATAAAGTATAGAAGAAATTTACTGTGGGGAAGAAGCTAGTAGAGCAACTGAAGATACAGGGAAACCAGTAAAATTTGGCAGGGAGCAAGTACAAATGTAAGAAATGCTAATAAAAAAGATTTTCATAAAATTTATTGTGATTATTTTCGTGTAACGGACAAAAGGGTGTAATGAAGAAATATAGGGTGCGTCTTTTGAGTAATTGATTTTCTGAAGATATCAGATGTCAACATAATTGTCAAAGTAATGTCATGTGCTTGGCTTCAGTGCTCCTTGAAGGCAATGTAATATAGTGTGACTCTAGAAAAGAAAATTTTTGGGAAGTAAAAAAATTTTTTTTTTGTAAACTTTAGTGGCATATTTAAATACTCAGAAAATTTAAATATATATATTTTTAAAATATCAAATAACCATAAATCCGCAATTTTCATCTTTTTTTTTATAATTTTTCTATATTTTTTCTTAAAAAAAGTTCAAAAGCTCCAAAAAAACACTCTCTGCTTGTAATGTCTGACTGGCCGACAAAACGGAAGTTGGTATTACAATACTTGTATATATTACAAGTACACTGCTGTATGCTTTGTGGCTTACGGTACGTGCTTGTGCGTTGGTATAGTATGTACCTTGCAGAACTTTAATTGCCGGACCTTTGGCAAATTTGTTTGTGGCTTCGCTCAAGGCGTGCAATTGCGTGCAATAAAGTAAAATATAATATGTTATGCTGCGTTAAAGTGTAATGAATTTAAGTTTTGTTTAAAATTCAATAAGTAATAACTGCTACTAAATATTATAGTATGAGAGCTAAAGTACCTAATTTTCTGTTAGACAAAAGCCAAGGACCTCGTTCACAATATATTTTTCCGCCCGATGTCGAACTTAGAATGGAAGCGGAGAGTAGTGTGATCCTATGATAAAAATTTTCGATCAAAATATCAAATTCCATAAATTTTGTGAATTTCTCCTTATATGATTTTTCTTTCTGTGTTTTGGATACATTCTTTATAATATTACTCAATGAAATTATTTCAAAAAACTTTTTGTCTTCCTGTATGACTTAAACTTCAGCTCGTATTAAATTGAACTCCCATCTGGCATTATTAAGGTTAATGTATAGCGTGAACGCCTACAATCTAATATAATATACATATATACGATAGAAAATAATACGAGCTGCAGAGCTCAATAGAGAAGGAATAATCATCTATGCAGTCTGCACAGCTGCTGGTGTACGCCGATTGAAGTCATTTGCCTCAACAAGCTTGCTTTTAGTTCTGCTCTCTCCAGTCTGGATAAGAAAGTGAAGTGTATGGGTCTGGTTGTGAACGAGGACAAGAAGAAATATGTCCTATCATCAAACATCGTCTATCTAAAAAAACAGCATCAATACAAACAACAACATCAGAGTTGAAATCCAAGACAGAATAACTTCTGTCAACTATCAGACTTGAAATCCAAGACAGAATAACTCCTGTCAACTGGTGACACTTTGGACTACGTGGACAATAACATCATCCGATGAGTCGGCCTTAGGAGTATTCGAGAGAAAGGGAGAAAGTGGAGGAAGAAGAAAACCTCCGAGAAGAAATATGGCGTAACCTAACCTAAATTACTAATTTATATAAGACGATAAACCCACATATGCATATGTAAACTGGTCTACGAAACGGGGGCTTAGGTGCCAAAAAATCCATTTTTTTTTTGACACCTAAGCCCCCTTTTCGTAGACCAGGTCACATATATGTATGTAAATACATTAAAAATGAAATTTGATCCGGACTGGTCCATTAAGCTATACGCACAAGCCGTATCAAGAAATATATTTAAGTTTTTAGATTTACACAACCTTTTTTAGTGCTTATGTGAAGTTTAATTTCTACTTGCCATTAGTATATGTTTGCAGCTGTAGAAAAGTTTTGTTCGAATTTGATCTTGAGTGGATATGTGTAGGAAATGAGTGTGGATGTTTTTCGATTTTCTTTTTGCATTTTACATATCGATAGTTGAATAGACATTTACAGAAGATTATAAGAAAAGTTAGGGTTTTTATATTTTAGAAAATTTCTTTGACGGTTCAAGCTTCATTGCATCTGTTACATTATAGAGGGTGGGCCATATAAAATTTTAAATTCGAAGATAGGGCGTGAAAGATTGAGTGTAGCGTTTGCTGTATGGCACGTAGCGCCGTCCTGCTGGAACCAAATGTTGTCCAAATCTTCCTCTTCAATTTGCTTGAAGAAAAATTCGGTTAACATTGCGCGATATCGCTCACTGATGGTTACGGTTACGGTTTCTTCTTCACTTTCGAAGAAAAATGGGCCGATGATTCCACCAGACCAAAATCCGCACCATACAGTGATTCGTGCTGAGTGCATTGGCTTCTCGACGATTACGTGCGGGGTTTCTGTGCCCCAAATGCGACAATTCTGCTTGTTAACGTAACCATAGAGGTGGAAATAAGCCTCGAATGAAAAGATGATTTTTTGGTAAAATTGACCATCCTCGGTCAAACGAACTTTGGAAAAAAGTTTTCAATATTTCCCAGTTTTATTCTAGTGAATAGCGACCCATTTCGTAAATTTTTGATTTTTACTAAATATCTGTCACTTTCCGAATGGTATTTGACGTTTCCAATGTCGAAATATAAATAATTCAAATTTAAAACGTTAGATGACCCACCCAATATTTATAATTGGTATGGAGTTTTAAAGAATATGGTTCAAGTAATTTTTTTCAAAGTGTAATCAATTATCATTCATAATAAAATGTGCTCTCTGTCAAGGGAAAAGAGTTTAATGACTGCGAGTCAAGTCTGAGTCAAGTAAAGGCCTCGTGTAGAGTTTAAAAAATTATTCTCACGAAAATTATTAAAGTTTTGGAATCTGTTTTTTTTTTTTTAAACGTGTAACTTCTAATAAAAGAAATCCGATTCGTCATCTCTGAGTCTTAAATATCTTTAACTTAAGGATGTGACTGAAAAAAAATAACTTACCTCTTATTAGAAAAATTCGAAAACCTCTATTAATAGATAATACCCGACTCGGCACAGTTTGAAAGGTTTTAATAATATCGTGATAATATATTTTGCTTATATTTACAGTTATATAACTTATGATCTAATATTCAGCTCTTCGATCTTAAAAACGTCACCTATAATATATAATCTTTGCGGTGTAAAAACGTGAAAATATATATAATTTAGTGCTTCCTTATTAAAATCTCACATTTTTTCAAGTTCATCTTAAGAGATATCTTTAGCCATCTTCATGTAATCCCAAGGATATCAGTCTCATAAAATTTCTTTAACAAATTGAAGCTATACTATCAGCTTTATTGATATTAAAAATAAAAGCCTAGTTTTCAAAAGAAAAAATTCTTATTACGACTTAAGATCAAATTTGCACTTTTTTAGCACATTTTGACATTTGCTAACAATGCATTTTCCGCTAACTTTTTGTAAAGAGAAAATGTCGAAAAGTATGGAAAAAATTTTACGCCACCATAAATTTTATGAAGCACATAAATTTTTAATGCTAATGCTTGTTTTTTACGATTTTATGAATGATTCGTTTTCCGCTTTGTATTACCGTGGCATTTCATGGAAAATGTCCTTGGTTTGTTTATGCGTTCGGAAAATGTGATGCTTATCAATATGTGTTTTATTTACGCTGCCATTTGATTACTTTTACCATATTATTGTCATTATAACTTTTCTGCTTACACACGGTCAATTTATATCATATATACATATATGTATATGTAAGTATGTATAAAGTATATAGCCAACGTCTAATGAAAGTTTCCAGCCACATTGCTGTTATTGTAATTTACGATCCACCTGTTGTTATTGTAGTTGTTGTTACCTTGCACACACGTTGGCCACTACAATACTTCTGACTTCTGCTCCTTACTTGGACATTATTGTTATTTTTTATTGTTCTGCCATTCAAACGCTCCACGCATACACACACACACACACACACATACACATTCACATACACATCTCACCTAACGCCTTTACGGTCTACCATTTTAAAGCAAAACCCATTTAAACTTAATGTCCGGCAATCCGATTGACTTTCATGGCTGTGTTAATATCGGGCAGTTTCTAAGAACAATAAAAACGCAACAAAGAAAAGTCAGCACTGACAAATAAAATGGACGCGCATAAACTTTTACATCCACGTTGGAGAAAAGCGCTGACACTTGGTGAAGGTTTACAGACTTTCAAAGCCTGAACAAAAAAAAAAAAAGATATTGAATCCTGTGGCCGTTAATACTTTTTATCACGCAGTTTTGTCAAAACGATTTTACGCTTTGAAATTTTTTGAACAAGCGAAGTGGTTTTTGATTTTGGAAGTTTTGGATATACCATAAGCCCAGAGCTATTTCAACAATACTTTGGATGTAGCATCTAATATCAGCCCCTAATACCGAGTTTCCAATTTTATTGTTTACAATATCTATGTTATAGTTTTCTTAACCCTGACACTATCAATATTAGTTTGGATATTTATGATGAATAATGGGGATCAGTATGATACTTCAAACAAATCTATTGAAAAGTTGGACTTTGGCAATCCCCTTTTGATAAAATTTCATATTCTGCAAACCCATTGGTGGTTGCTTTAACTCATTTTCACTGGGTCTTTCAGCATTTTTATCTCGGATTGTTTTACTTTGCTGGACATTACTCAATAATTTTGCTATAAGCAAGTTTTGGGAAGAAATCTTAGCATAAAAAGTGACCCTTCAGGTCTCCAGGTTACCGTACACATAATATAAGTATTTGCGTTCCTCCTTCAACCTTATGTCATCTATTATAAATTGTGACAAAAAAGTACCACAAAATAGTAAATAAAATGCAAATTTTGTTTAATCTATTCGATAGACTGAAAACGGATTCCACGGAGTGGCGTCTTTCATTTTGGGGAACAAGAAAAAATCTCAATCGTGGCTCTATGCGATGGTATATTATCATTGTGTAAAAACCATGAAATGTTCTTCCACAATTCTGGCCGTTTTCGACGGATGTTCTCACAGAAATGCCCAATACGGCCAAATAGGGCTACTTATCGTGACCGTGTGTCCTTCCTGGATAAATTCATGATGCACCAAACCACGAATATTGAAAAAACAATGAGCATCACCTTAATTTTTGAGCGACTTTGGCGTGTTTTTTTTTGGTTACGGCTCATTTTTCTCTCCATTCCTATGCTTATCGACTTTCATTAAAATTCGCATGCTCAAAAACACCTATTTATATATAAGGTACTCTTAGAGACCAAAGAGAAACCTTTTTACGATACACTTTTTGAAAAAAATTGAGCTTTATCGGAACGTTTCCCGCTAGAACACATTTCACATCCAAAATATCCACCAAAATCGTTCGAACAGACTCGCGAGAAATGTCGACCTCTTTTGTCATATCTCTTGCCTGATGGATTTAAAGCACCATATTCTTTTCTTTTTTAATATTTTCATCAGTTGAGTCGTCAGTCGTTTAGTTAGTCTCTCGGCCGTTCTTTAAGACTTTGTACCACTCGTTGGCTTGTGTTTTCAAAAAAACTAATTTTCGGTTGCTTTTTTGTCACAATATATATTGAGAAAGTTAAGTCTTATTTTCCATAGTTATATTTTAGATCCTTTATAATCCATATATTGAACATAAATATTTCGACACTTCCAATTGAGTGTGTACCAAATACCATCATTTTTTCCTAACAATAATACAGTTTGGTGCTAAAACTAGATGAATGCCAGAAGTCCCCAGTTGACTTTATGCTATAAATCAGTTATGAAATCCTAACGAAATTATGTGGAAATCTTTTTTTTTCTGAAATCGGCCCAGATTTTACCCTTGCGTCTATATATGATCAAAATTGACCCGAATCGACCGAAAAAATATAAAAATACAAATATTTTTAACTGCCTTCAAAATAGGCTTCTGTATCTATACAAGCACTTCAACGCTAAATCCAATTTTACATACATCCTGGTTGGATTGGCCTGCATTATCTTCTCGAATTTTTGTTTTTTCGGTTTTGGTTAAGTTTTGAAGTGCTATTCGGTGGATTGTTCGATAGTTTTGGCGTCATATTCATAAACCCACGACTCGTCACCAGTATAGATGCAGTTGATCAATGTAGGGTTCTCCGATACATAGTCAGACATCTTTTCTACGACCTTTACTCGACATGTTTTTGAAATACTCTGAGGTCCATTGGTACGAGTCCAGCATTGACACGCTTCATACCAAAATATTGAGATCATCTCTCTGACGTAACCACCGTTTCTTAAACTTTTTCGAAGTTATCTTCATTAACAGAGATGAACTCGATTGTTTGTGATAAAGAAGACTCCCCAAAGACATCTGCGAAAATGAATGAAATATCCTGGATAAGTTTTTCTCATCTTTTAAAATTAGATTTGGTAGCAAAAACAAATGAAACTAGTCAATATCGTTTACTAGCTTACCGCTTGCCGACTTGCGTCTATATGTTAGACTTTAAAGTGAATATTTACAAAACTAGGTCATTCTATCTCCAATATAAGGCGCTATAAAGTCCTTTAATAGCACATTTTACTAAATTCGAAGATCTCAAATTTCAGTTTTACATTTGTCATTGATGAATTTTAATTTTAGGTAAATCATATTTAAAATTATGCCTAACGAATGGCTCAGCAATGTTTATTTTAATCCAATATTCGAAGTAGTGCTAGATGAGGCGGACCATATTCGAAGCAAAAATGAGTGTGCTCAGATGCATTTGTGATTTTTTTCGGTTTATGCAGATACATACATACATTATCTTCGAATACTTTAATGTGATCCGGCTTACACGCCAGCTTCGATTTGCATACCAAATCCATGGCAACGCGTGGCAACATCAAAAATTTCTAGCAAATACAAATCTACACACACACAGATAGCTACTCTATATGTGTATATTTGTGCGTGTAAGTAAGCATTTGCTATACAAATAAACTTTGTTTTGGTTTCATTTCGAGTGAAATGAAACATTTTGCATTCGCAAGCGCCAACAGCAGTCGAAACGGGCAGTAAGCCATTCAACCACGCAAAATTCAATGCGAACTTCGATTTGGCTGAATTTCACAAAATTGCCCAGAACGTTTAGAAATTGTTGCTTTGATGCTGGCGGTGTTGCTGTACGCATTATATCGCTGCGTGGCAAAGTTTGCAGGAAAGTGGATACGTGGCGTTGTGTGTGTTCGTAATGTGCAAAAACGATTGATTTCGATTGTTTTCGCATGTGTGTGTGTGAGTGTGTCTGCATATGTGCATGTGTGCGTGATTTTCTCACCATTTTATGTGCAAATTTGCCATTTTCTGTGCAGTCTATGACGGATCTACGTCCACATAAATATACTTAAAAATTTATTTACATACACATTTGCTATTGTATTGTATACAGTTACATTATTTTTACGATTCACAACGCTTTTATTGCATATACATGTATGTGTGTGTATATATTTTCGCTCAATTTCAGCTAATTTTGCACTTTAATGCGCATTAGTTTGTTTGTTTGGGTTTGTGCGCCATCGATGTGAGCGTAAACTCAAAATCCTTGCATATGATTTATATACTCTCGCATGTATGTACATTTGCATATGCTATATGTATGTAAATTAGCCTAGAATGGCGGTGTGGCTCGATTTGAATTGCTCTTCATCGTCGTTTATTTGTTTTTATAAATGTATTGGCAATGCTGCTATTGAATTTCACGTTGCTTGTGCTATATTGTGGCCACACTCGCATTTGCAAGTGCTTAAATGTATGCAAATTTTTCGAAATGTTTATTTTAGGTGTCCGTGTAAAATTGTACATGTGTTAGTTTATCGGATTTCAAATTATGAGTTATTATTGTTTTTTTTAACTTCAAAATTCACCAACTCTATTATTACCTCGCTGAAAATTAAATTTAAGCGCGTATATTGAAAAATCTGTGATGGTATGAAATAACTTTAGTTGATTTAAGTTAATCGAGACACCTTCAATTATTCTGACCAACTTTTTTGTTATTTGCAGTTGAGTTTTGTTCTGAACGTATTAAATTGTGTAAGCTTTAATTCAAGTTGAAATATTGGTTAATTTTATATCTAGATATATACTTATACTCAAACATGCCTTATACATTTGTGGTAAATCCATAAAAAATCCAAAAGTCTCATCAAAATAAACATACGCCTGCCTTTCTGAAGTAAATGAATTAAATTTTGTGTGTGGAAAAAAATTTCTGGTGCCGAAACGTTCAAAACATTGGATAAGGCTTTCAGTGATAATTGTTTGCCGCGCGAAAGTGTTTTGATTAGTATAAATTATTCAAAGAGGGTCGAGAACGGGTTGAACCACGACCAGGATGTCCATCAACCAGGATGTTTATCAACAGCAACTGATGATGACAACGTCAATAAAATAAAAGCATTGGTGCTTGAGAATTGACGATTAACAGTCAGATATCTCACTAGAATAAAAAGTAAGTAAGAGAAGTAAAAACACGATTGGTTCCAAAATTACTAAATTTTTTCGTAAAACAGCGTCGCGTTAACGTCTGTGAAACAATGTTTTCCCACTACAAGGATGTCATGAAACGTACTAGTATTGATGATGAGTCTTGAATCAATGCTTACGACTCGGAAAAAGACGATCAATCAGTCAAATATCGTTGAAAAGGTTTTTCGAAGACGAAAAGCAGACGAAAAGCAGGTCAAAAATCAAGGTTATCTTGACAGTTTTCTTCAATTATCGAGGTGTAGTGCACTCCGAATTTCTTCCGACCGAGCAAACTATCAAGAAGAAATGCTATTCGAGTGTTATGCGAAGATATTCGTAACAAGAAAAAACGTTAACTTCGGTTGCACCGAAGCTAAATACCCTTCACAGGTGCATTTCTGTTAGTAACTATGTGTCCAGTTTGTATGGCAGCTATATGTTATAGTTAACCGATCTGAACAATTTCTTCGGAGATTACATTGTTGCTTTAGAAAATAATATATACCAAATTTCGTGAATATATCTTGTCAAATGTGAAAGTTGTCCATACAAGAACTTGATTCCGATCGCTCAGTTTGTATGGTAGCTATATGCTATAGTTAACCGATCTGAACAATTTTTTCGGAGATTACATTTTTGCCCTAGAAAATAATCTATACCAAATTTGGTGAAGATACATTGTCAAATGCGAAAGTTTTCCATATGAGAACTTGATTC
Organism: Bactrocera zonata; assembly: GCA_037783105.1. Classification (NCBI taxonomy): domain Eukaryota; kingdom Metazoa; phylum Arthropoda; class Insecta; order Diptera; family Tephritidae; genus Bactrocera; species Bactrocera zonata. The sequence continues at coordinate 57,215 of JBAWJQ010005149.1, read as the reverse complement.
CGATCGTTCAGTTTATATGGCAGCTATATGTTATAGTGGTCCGATATCGGCCGTTCCGACAAATGAGCAGCTTCTTGAAGAGAAAATGACGTTTGCAAAATTTCAAAAGGATATCTTAAAAACTGAGGGACTAGTTCGTATATATACAGACAGACGGACAGACAGACGGACATGGCTAAATCGACTCAGCTCAACATACTGATCATTTATATATATACTTTATAGGGTCTCCGACGCTTCCTTCTGGGTGTTACAAACATCGTAACAAACTTAATATACCCTGTTCAGGGTATAAAAAGAGGCCGGAATTATGAGTCGGCAACTCTTGGTTTTTGTACCATCGTATATTGCTTTCGTTCTTCATGAGTTTTTCGCCAAATTTTCAACCAATATCACAACCCTATTCGCCTGTCTTAGCTCCGTGTGACTTCTGGTTATTCGTAAAACTCAAACGACCGCTGCGGAGAAACCGCGGACAAAGCAAATTTCTTGGCTGTGTGGCAAGCAGTCAAACTTCCGTTTTGAAGAGAACAGTTCACAGTGGTTGAAGTGCTACTGTCAAACTCGCTTTACTACGTAGAGGTATCACAGTTCATGAAGATTTGTAGCTCAAAATCGTTGAAAGTGTCAATACAGTTAAAGAGAAAGCATAGCTACCCCCTCCGTGGGATCCCAAAGATAATGGTTCGGGGATAAAGATTAGGCTCATGCCACTAAAGAGGGATGGAATCGAAAGCAAAAGGACAAAGTTTATGAAAGCTTCAGCTTCAAGTTAGATATAGAAAGAGGTGGAAAGGTTGGCTTGTGCTAAGAAAATAAAAGAGGAATTAGAGGAAAGGAATGTAACCAAAAGTCAAAAGTCATCCCTCGACCGGAACAGAAACAGCGAGACCTAATAAACGACTGAAGAAAAAGAATGGCGCTGTAAAGTTAAACGATTGATTGAGTGAAACCCTTAACGTCCGAGATAACCAAGGGGTTCTTTATTGTAGTGCTTATTGAGCGAAGCAATCTCTTGGGTTAGATTAGTGAAGAATAATGGAAAGCGGTGAAGCTGCTCTTCGCAAGAATGGACGGAGAACTTGGCACTCCTATGTCAGCTCTCGATGTACAGACTGGCTTAATGGAAATAAAGCGAAGCGAGCTTATGACAATGCAAAAAGTGCAAACATTCTACGGTTTCGAAAAATGTAACCGTTTTTGTTTTAGATAGATTACAAGTCACTGACATCAAATGCGGTACAGATGCACATTAGCAACGATCTCACATGCAGAAAGTGTAGAAGTAGTCATAAGAGCGATGCTGCAAGACGTCATTTGCTTCCGTTAGCCTTAGCTAGAAATGGTCTTAGATATCTAGGAGTTCCTGCGACTAGGTATTTGGATAACCACTATTTTTTAAGTTGCGAAGAAAGCGTGAATTAAACTGAATCTGCATCGAAGATTCAGATATACGCCGGTATATATGACGTGACAGTCAATCAGTGTAACAAATTAACTTAATCAGCTCGAACGTTATACTTAAAAAGCTGGTCCAACTTCGTCTACACGACAGTTTTAATAAGATTATAAAATAGTCGTAGGCATGGAAGTAGGCGTGTTTTTGGATCGACTTATCCCGTTTCGCTAATCATGTATATATATATACAGTATATTCTTTATAGGCTATCTGATATTTCATTCTGGGCGCTACAACTTTCGTGGCAAACTTAATATAACTAACTTGTTCTAGGATACCACAAAAACCAACATAACTCAGGGAAGTTGCACTAATTAAAATTCAAAGTGGTTTACAGTTAAGCAAACACACATACCAAAACATATTAAAAGTCTTGTGCGGAAATGCCCCAACGGACTTGTAGCAACACCTGCATACTTTGCGCGCTACTGCCTCCACCAACATATACACATAGAAGTATTACCTACAGGTTTACAGAATTTTTCTCATCTTCAAGAGCGATTGAGTAGCCCGCTGTGAAAGGAAAACGTAACCGCTACAATATCCAGCGCTTCTGTGTTGTTAACCGAAGCAAAACCAAACAAATTTTCCACTTGAATTTGTGCGGCCGTGAACTTTATGCTAAATTAGAAATGTTTGTAAACACCAGCGTGTGGAGGCATTTGTATTCCGGGCTGTTGAATCTCTCACTTGTGTCATTTAGGCGGCGCTGCTGGATGTAGGTGTCTATAGCGACAAATTTAGATGCTCGTAGTAACGTTTCCTGCCTGATGAGCAGACACCCACTGCCACATACACCCACTTGTTCAGCGTAACAGCCGCTTAAAGTATCATGACAATAATTTCGCTGGCAAGTTAAACCGGAAGTGGGCGCGCATATCCTGAATTCGCATTAAGTGATGCGAGAGTGTAGGCGCCTGAAACTCAAACGAAGCGTGAGACTGCGAAATGCGGGGTAAAGCTGAGTCTCTATGTAGCAAAATACTATACAGAGCGTGGCTAATAATATAATCTAAATCTGCCTCAAAGTCAATGGCAACTTAAAACAACTCAACATTTCATAATTTCCTCACTTTTTTTTAAATTTTTTTCCATTGTCTTATCTCATAAGTCCATAACACTTACACCTCCGTGACAGCGTTAACCTAATGCCAATTATTGCAACCTCCACAGTGAATGAAAAGCCATGCGATTTGACGGATTCATGTCAACACTCAAGCAGTTTAGTTCAGCTGAGCTGAGCTTCGCGGAGAGTGATGTATGAGCCTTGCGCCTACATATCTACACAATTGTTTGTGCTCGTGTCTATGTTGGAGAGACAAATAGGCAAATCGGCACAGGCCTCAGGTAAGCGTGGCAGCCGCAAAGTATCACGTGACGGTTTATATTTCCCATGCGACATTTGAGTGACATTCTCTGACATTTAACGTGTAAGTGTGCGCGTGTCGCGGTGCTAATGCTCTCGCATTTCGGGTGCTTGCATCTGTGTCTTTCATATTCCCTTTTGACTTTTGGTTTATTGCTCTTTTCTTTTCTTTTGTGACACTGCTATTTGTTTGCATTTATTGCAGAGTGTTTGAGTAATAGTTTTGAGTCAAAAATTTCTCTGAGCACTGCGCATGCACAGCAGGAGTGCTGCTTTGTGCGGTGCCTCTTGAGCGACTCTCTTTATTAGCTACAAACTATATCTTTGTTTAAGTTATTGGGAGAGTGTAGTGGTAAATGAAAAGTTGGGTTGTTCAGTGTAGGAAAATGTTCGTTTAGGTATGTTCCAGCAGTGTCAACTAGTACCAAAATGTACTGACCATTTCCATATTTTGACATACATTTTTTATTTTCGTACGGAAAAGTGGCTGGTCAATTCTGTTTTTATTCACTTCATGATGTTTCACCCAAAAGAATTAAAGAAGATCCTTCTCCTGGAAATTACGTGGATTTATATGATTTGGTGACTCCGCAGCCAGGTCGCAAAAGCGTCAGAGTTGGTTTGACCTAATTCCTGTTTTATGCATATGAGCCCTCAACTTGGCGTAACCAGTAGACATGTCTAAAGGCTATCAAATGGTGTCTGGGGAGGCTGAAAAATTCTTTGAAGTTTTTCCGATGGCATTTCGCTTCCTTTCTTTTGGATCTCTGTAAAGATTTGAGCCTGTTCTTTTGATTTAGTGACCGTCAAATAACCATTGCCAGAAAATGGCCTTTTTTGTGGGGGTCCTACATGGACACTTGTTTGGTATTTCAGGGTCTCTTATGGATAGGAGTTAAATCTGATACAGTGTACTGAAATAAGTTGCGTAAAAGACACTGTAAACCACACGCTACTGGAGCTCACGGTCTGTGCTAGGTGGTATTTCACTGCAGGAATGCCCACTAGGGTTCGGTGAACAGTTTGAAGTTTGTCGGTTCTGAAATTACGTCGGTATGTTCTCGTAGTTGCTTGACATTTTGTAGGAACATGCTCTTGATATACTTAGGAGGAGTTTCGTTCCAAGGAGATAATTGCAAGAATGATTTCTGCGAAAAAATCCCAGCCGAAACTGCTTGGTTTCTTTACCGAAAGCTTGCAGGCCTCACAATGGAAGCGAGCAGTAGTGGGTTCTGAGATGTCTGCATCATTCTTATCTGCGTCCTGCTACATCCTCTTCTTATTTATTGGCGTAGATATCGCTTACGCGGTTATAGCCGAGTTTACAACAGTGCGCCAGTTGTTCTATCTTTTCGCTGTTTGGTTTCAATTGGAGTTTGTAAGTGTGGCCAGGTCCTTCTTCCCCTGTCTTTCCAACAGAGCCCAGATCTTCCTCTCCTTTCTCTGGAGGGTACTGCGTCGAATACTTTCAGAACTGGAGTGTTTTCACCCATTCGAACGACCTAACCAGAGTAGCCGCTGTCTCCTAATTCGTACAGCTCGTCGTTCTATCGAATGCGGTATTCGTTGATGTCAGTGTGCAAAGGACCATAAATATTCCGCAGAACCCTTCTCTCAAAAACTCGTAACGCCGACTCATCAGATGTTGTCATCGTTCACGCCTCTGCACCACATAGCAGGACGGTCTTTTGGTCTTTGTTCGTTGAGAGAGGACTTTACTTCTCAATTGTCTACTCAGTCCAAAGAAGCACCGGTTGGCAAGAGTTATTCTGCGTAGCCTTTAGAGACTGACATTGTTGTTGCTGGTTCCAAGATAGATAAAATAATCTATGACTTCGAAGTTATGACAGTCAATAGTGTCGTGGGAGCCAAGCCCTCCCTCGTTCACTACCAGACCCATCTGAATTATCGAGTCTGGAGAAAGCAGAACTAACGGTGAGAATGTTGAGGCCAATGACATCGATATCATCGCCATACGCCAGCAGCTGTACACTCTTATAAGAGACTCTACCTGTTCGAATAAGCTCTGCATTAGATTGAAGGAGTCACACGATAGAGAATCGCCTTATCTGAAACCACGTTTGGTATCGAACGGTTCGGAGAAGTCTTTCCCGATCCTGGCGGAGCTTTTGGTATTGCTCGACGTCAGTTTACATTGCCGTATTCGTTTTGCGGGGATACCAAATTCAGACAAAGTGGCATAAAGGCAGCTCCTTTTTTTGCTGTCGAAAGCAGCTTTGAAATCGACGAAGAGGTGGTGTGTGTCGATTCTCTTTTAACGGGTTTTTCTAAGATTTAATACATGGTGAATATCTGGTCAGTTGTTGATTTGCCAGGCCTAAAGACACACTGATAAGGTCATATCAGTTTGTTAACGGTGGGCTTTAATCTTTCACATGATAAGCTCGATAGAATCTTATATGTGATGTTTAGGAGACTTATCCCACGGTAGTTGGCGCAGATTATGGGGTCTCCCTTTTCGTGGATTTGGCAGAGCACATTTAAATTCTAATCGTCGGGCATGCTTTCGTCCGACCATATTCTCCGAAGAAGCTGTTGCGTGCTCTTTATTAGTTCTTCACCACTGTATTTGAATAGCTCGGCCCGCAATCCATCGACCCGCTTCTTTGCTGTTCTTCGGACGCATAATTGCTATTCGAACGTTTTCATGGTCGGACAATGGAACGTCTGTTTCCATCGTCATCCTACCACATCCAGACGGCCATATTATTCTTTTAGATGGAAAACATTGCCCTCAAAAGCACTCATAAAAAAGTAATATTTGCTGATATTTTTGAACTTATACACACCGAAGTATCGAAAACACTTGCCGGTTAATTAAATTTACCTACCCTACCCAACGGAGTTGTAATTATTTTGAAGCAAACAATGCGCACTCATTCCAATAACAAATAACATTTTCAACTGCTGTCCACTACGTTCAAGCGCCCGCAGTGACAACAAAAGCCTACTCGGACCTTATCCTCAGCGTGGTGTCAAAGATATCAGCGCCACCCCAAAGTATTCCCAAAGGGGACAGTCTTCTAAGCAGATTTGGAATACAATAACAATATCAACATGTCCTTAAATGTAATATACATATGTATATGTGGTGTGAATGACGGCACCAGCGATTCCGTTAACGCAGTCTTTTATAAAAACACTTCATTTTGCTTCAAAATCTTCAAAATTAGCTTTTTTTCTACATAGTCGCTTTGACGTTTAGAGGCCTGTGGCTGTAGTCACAACAACACTTTTTCTAATAAAAATACGCTCGCATTGAGTCTAATCATTGGGAGTGATTTGTTAGGCACTCAGCAGCCGGCTTAACGGTATTTTCATTTACACTCATCGCTGCATTATGCACTCAACTCACTTGCTGCTCACTCAAAACGAGTGCTGTTGCTCCGAAGGCAAAAGTGCCTGCTGTTGCGCTCTCGAGCGTCTGGCGCCTTATTCAGAAATGTGTGAATATCCGAAGCGTACGGTCGGTGGCGGTTCAAATTCGTTTCGTGCGTGGACAAATTAGTTGCAATGTGAAATTTTTGTAAACCTTTTATAGCGCTATAACCTAAACGAAAAATAAAAACAAAATAAGCGATTCGAGAAATAAACGTGTTTAAAAGCCTAAAAATATGCAATGCATTTCGAGGCAATGTGTTAAAAAAGTGAGCGCGCAATAGAACGGGACTTACGAAAATTATTCTTGCTTCGCGCTTTCCGTCTCTAGCTTTTACTTGATTTTTTCCATGTGTTCTAAAGGACGAGCAGAAATCATTAAATCAATTAGGCCAAAGGATAAAGAGCACACAACGTCGGCGGCAGATGTGCACACAACAACACGCATTAGAAAATATGTAGAAGAAATGCAGGAAACGCGCGTGAAAATTAAGCAGAAACGCAAGTGAGTAAGTGGGGCCAAAACGTAGTCCGAAAGAATATCAAGCTAAAGAAAAAGCGCGCCCGCCACATACACTCTCACGTACACCAACACAATTGTATATGTCTATACGCCCACATAACGTGTAGCAGTGGTGAATGAAAGTGAAAGCGAAAGCTGCTAAATAGAAACGAAATAAAAACGAAGTTAGCAAGAAGTTTGTGCTTTTCGTGAAACTCGAACGAAAACAAATATAGAGAAAAAGTGCACAAGCGGTATAAATATATTTGTGAAATATTGCTATTATATATAACAAAGATTTAACAAAACACGCGAAAAGTAATGAAAACTAAAGAAAAAGTGTCTAACCGAAGCATATCATTAGGCGCTTGTGGCAAAAAATCAAGAAACTGCTAAAAACTGGACGACGAAATTCGCTTAAACTCGAGACGTGGTTAATGCAACAAAAAATAGACTGCCTTCAAATGTCCTTAGCACGCGCTACAAAATTTCATTGGTTGCGCACGAAAGTATGCAACGCGCTCAATGAGATGAATTTTTAAAAAGCTGCACGAAAATAAAAGACAAACTAGGTCAGTTTGCGTGTGAACACGGACGCGCGCGACGCCAACTAGTGAACAAAAAAAAAAAAAGGCGCATAAAAACAAAAGGATACAAACAAGTGAAGTTTACAGGCAAAAGCGAACTAAAGAATAATAAAAGCGCAAAGAAGCAAGGTAAAAGCATGAAATAAAAGGCTAGGCGAAAGAAAACTAAAACGAAAAGTGAAACAAGTTTTCCAAACAGCGCAAAACGAGCGTGCTCTTCGTTTATGCATGCATGAGTGTATGTGTGTGCGCGCGTGAGCTCGAGTGAGCCAAAGAGCCGCAGCGTCTATGTCCCGACAAAGGTGAGTAGCAAAGCGCATAAAAACTAAACAAAAAAATACACGAAAATTGGAAGTAAACAAGAAAATTAAAACAAAAAATCTGTTAGCGCAGAAAAATTTGACTGAAACTATTTTTTTCGTGTGCCTTGCTTTCTGTGAAGAAAGAGCGTGTCGTTTGCATACAGTCAACTTGACAGCGGACGCCAGTGCGGACCCCGCAGCACTTTGTGTTGCATATTTGATGTCACACTTGTTAACAGTAAAGGCACACGCTTGCCTTGCAACGACGTAGGCGTGTGGTTTTGGCGGCTGCATTGCGGCTTTCGCGTTGCCTCAAGTTATTTACACTTGTGTGTTGCAGATGCAAATTTCCTTGTTTGTTATTATTTTTGGTTTGTTTTTTTCTTGCTTTGTGAAAAGTTTGGCGGCTTTGAGTTAACAGAATTTTGTATTTATGTTGCATAGTTTTAGGTGCTATGCGTTTGAGCGTTGATTTTATATGGTAATTTGGCTTTTGTGTTCGTATACGAAGATTTGCACTAAAAAGACGTGGGATTTTGAGTTGCATATGACATATTTATTGTTGGATATAATCTCATGCTGAACTAGCATCAAATAATCACTGGTTTGTGCTTTAGTTGAGGTATATGTGAACAACTGGAGCACTGTGAAATTAAATTTAGAGGCTTTCAGATCTTTTGGGGAGGCATAGGCCAGATCTTTTACCTTTTTTGTTGCCTTATCTTATGTATTGCGAATGGCTAGGTCTCTTACCTTATGTACAGCTTCTGCAGCTATTATACTCTCTTCAAAGGGAATAATAGTTGGTAAAGTTTAGACTAACACTCGATGACTCTAAATCTCATATCTGGTAGAGACAATTCCAAAAATTTAATGGGAAGAAACTTTTCCACTTTTTATGATTTTTTATATAGGTAGGAATTCTATTAGTTCCCCATATATCTATCTATATTTTATACTATTAAAATAATATGTGAACTTTGAGTCTAGTCGGTAAATACAAAAAATTTTAAGCATACCCAACCTGGTTCAATAAGTTTTGTTGTTAGAAAAAACCCAATTTTATGATTTAAAATACACTTTATTATTCAGTATAATCTTCCTGAACATTAATATGTACACTTGCTTTAACGATCCTTCAAGCTGTGAATCCCATCCCTGAAGTGAGTGTCGGGAGGTCTACAAAATACGCTTCAACAGCCGTTATGACCTCTTCATTTGATGAAAAACGCTTGCCACGCGTACATAATGAAAAAAGATTTTTTTTCTGCAAACCGAATCTTTTTTCACGAATTTTTCGCTCCTTTTGGACCAGTTTGAAATAATATTCAGAATAAATTGTTTTACCAGTCTGCAAGTAACCCACAAACAAAATTCCTCTCGCATCCCAAACAACTGATGCCATAACCTTCTTGACCGCTTTTCGGATGCGAACTTGTTTTGCAGCCGAAGAACCAGGTTGAAAACACTCTTTCGCCACTTTTTTTGATTCAGAGCCAAATCTCATCCATAGTGATGATTCCACGCACAAAATCTACTTTATCCTTTTGAAAACGCTCCAAATGTTGCTAAGAAAGTCACAGATCAAGTGAATACGGTGGTTCGGAACGATATGGGTTGAGTTTTCGGTGAAATGATCACGAATTACGAGGGCAGTATGGGATGGTGCATTATCGTGGTGTAAAAACCAAGAATTGTCTTTCCGCAATTCCGGCCTTTTTAAGCGGATAGCGTTACGCAAACAACGCATAACGTTCAAATAATATTCCTTGTTGACTGTTTGACCGGTTAGAAGGAATTTATAATGCACAATGCACCCCGATAATCGAAGAAAACAGTCAACATGATCTTGATTTTTGAGCGACTTTTGCGCGATTTTTTTGGTCTCGGCTCTCTTTTGGCACGATATTCGCTCGATTGATCGGTTGTTTCGGGGTCGTAAGCATAGATCCAAGTCTCATCGTCAGTTATAATGCATTTCATGACACCCTGGTAGTCGGAAAGCATCGTTTCACACACTTCAACGCGACGCGTTTTTTCCAAAAAATTCAATGTTTTCGGTACCAGTCGAGATTTGACGCGCTTGAGGCCCAAAACATCCTTCAAAATGGTATTGGCTGAGCCTTTCGATATGCCAACTTCATCAGCAAGGTCTCTTATTGTTAATCGACGGTTTTTCAACACCAAATCTTTGATTTGTTGAACGTGAGCTTCGTCGGTTGAGGTTGATGGTCGCCCTGGACGCTCTTCGTCTTCGACACGTTCACGGCCGGGTTGGAACTCACTATACCGCTTGTAAACATTTTTTTTTAGACATAGCCTCATCACCATGGGCTTTCTGCACCATCCTCAACGTATCCGCAGCAGAAAATTGATTCCGCAAACAATATTTAATGCAAATTCTTTGCTCAACAAATTTCGACATCGTAAAAAACGAAAAACTCACTTTTAGCAGCTCATAAAACGACACGTATCTCAAACACAAATGAATATTTTGACATGAAATTTGACATAAATGTGACTGACAGTAATACCAACCTAGAAAAAAAAAATAATTCTCCAAACACTTCGACGCGCGCAGTTTAAATTCAAATGTTTATTTGAAGTGTGTACCAACAAAACAAAAAAAATTTGGACTAGTAGCAAAGTCCTCTCTTATCGAACGACAAAACTTATTGGACAACCTGCTAAAATTGCCACATCTGTTTGCTCTTCTCAAGTAAAATTTATACCAATTATTTTATTATAATAATTTTTTTAAGGTCGATCCCTATTTCAACTAAAATAAAATAATTTTTATCTATTAATTCAAAGGCAAGCAAGAGCAACACTATGAAGTATTTTTACACATTTTTTGATTAATTTGTCGACTATGGCAAGGTGCGCTCCGAAAATAAAAAGAAGTTAAGGATTTTGTGCAATAATTCCTATTCCAAAATGTCTTAAAACTATTTTTTTTATAAAAATAATATAAATCACATCTTTTGATACTTTCCTGGACTTCTAATGGCTTTTCTAACTTATTCTGCACAACATTTTATTGAAGGAATATTGAAGACGAACTTAAAAATTTTAAATTTTCTGAGTAGATAGTCTTCACGTATGTTAAAACTTTTCTGGGTATTGATTAATCGTTTAGATGTTCTAGTGGATATAAAATGGTAGTATCTAGAGATTTTATAAAAATTATACATCGTCATCTAAAATGCAAAACAATGTATGACCAAAAAAATCGAGATTGATTTTTTATTGCATTATATCCCATACATATGTATGTATGTGGCATAAAATTTTCAGCTTCCGCTGTCAGATGTTTCTATATAACTAATATGTAACCATTTTATAACCAAAACTCAAATTTTGTTTCAATATGAGTGGTCTCTATTATTTCATTTTTCCTGTGCCTATAAACTTATGGAAAGTGATGCTACGTTATTTTGCATTTTAGGTGACCACATATTGCTATCGTAAAATATGATAAAATTTGGAACTTAAAAAAAAAAAAAATAAATAAAATAAAATAAAATAGAATAAAATAAAAATAAAAAGTTGAACTAAAAAACTCTATACAAGTATCACTTAAACCACAAAAATTTGCAAGTCATTCCTTCACCATTGCCATATTCATTAATTAAAACAAAAATGCTCAAAATCCAAACTCAATACTCGAATTACACATATGAACTGCTTTGCACAGAAAAAGCTTAACGGTACTACTAGAAAATTTCCTGAAACCCAAAACCACCAAAGTCATTCAAAACTATGTCAACACTTACCAAAAGCTAAAAAGGTGCAAAATATTTGACATCAGCGAAATTCGGTCGAGACTACACTACCGGATCCGCACAAACACACACACACACACACACTTAGGCAGAAAACCGAGAGCGTGAAACATTAAACCGTTGCGCATATATTTATTTGTATATGTTTGCATTCGCTTGTTTGAGCTGCTGAGTGGGTGAGTTGGTGAGCGAGCGAGTGAGTGAGTCAATGAGTTAGTGAGCGAGCTGTTATGTTTACATAAAATTCCATACACACACACATGCACACGCTGAGTAAGCCAGTGAGAGTATAGTGCAAGCGAAATTCAAAATAAGGTACGCACTTTTAGCCTTGAAATTGTAAGCTATAAGGATTTGGGCTTTTAAGTGTTGGTGTGTGTGTCGGTGTGTATGAGTGTGTGTAATTGTTGTGCAGGATAAGGAGGTAGCAATGTGGCGTAGTAGTGCAGGAAGTAGGCAAATGTTTATATAAAGTTGTAGAATTTAGGTGTAAAAGGAAGAGAGAAGATGAAGAAGTAGTGACATGGCGTGTGAGAGAAACTTACGAATTTGTTTGTGTAAAGAAATGTGTGAAAATGCAAAACGATGAATTTACGGCAATGACCACATGCGTTTTAAGTTAAAATGTAAATTGTTGAAAGTGGAATATTCTACTGTCCAAAAGTTTATCGAATCTGGCATGAAAACGATGACTGTGTACAAACCGATAAGAAGGCTAAATATTTGCTATAGTCCTCTTTGCTTTGTTGTAGAAACCATAGTAATAGCTGTTGTTTATATTTACATTGTTTTGTTTATTGTTTTCTGGACTGTTTTGTAATCCTGTTTTCACTTTATTCTGCTTGATACTTGCTCGTACGTACATATATGGCATATTCTTATCTATGATATCTAGTTAAATTACCTCCTTTTGGTTGAAGAATATAAAAAATTGTCGGAGGAAGAATTACTTAACTTAGTTTTAAAAAATTCCATTGCCTATGTTATTAAGGAGTTCATAGAGAAAATTTTTTCCAATTTAGAATAATATCTCTAGAACCAATATAATGATATCCAAGCTCTTTTTTCAACTTCTTATCATCACTGATGATTTGATGATGAACTGATTTGGATAAAGGATTCTCATGAGAAAAATTTTCCACCACTTCATTGGTCTTCACTAGTCTACGACATTTCCAACGATTCCAGATTTCATTGACAACACAAAATTTAAAGCAAAATTTCAGGTTAGGTTAGCTTAGGAGGTCGATCCTTACGAAGATTTAAGTTGAAAAGCTTGGAAAGCCAAACCGTTGTGTTACTAAAAAAAAGTAATTGAATTTTGTAAATAAGACCCAAAAATATTTAGTTATTCATCAATATTTATTTCATCGCCTTCTAAGTAATCTCCACCACCTGATATAATACACTAATATCAACGATTTTTCCAGTCCTCGAATTGAGATGACCTTGAGCTCCATCAGCGAATTTCATTTTATCTCTTCGGTCGACTGAAAACGGGTTCCACGGAGCGGCAATTTCAATTTGGAGAACAAGAAAAAATCACATGAAGCCAAATCTGGTGAATACGGTAGTTGATCGATGGTATTCATTGCGGTTTTGGTTTTAAATTTGGTCATTTTGATTTGATTTTTGAGCGGCTTTGGTGTGGTTTTTTTGATTTCAGGTCGGAATGAAGGAAAAATTTCGATGATTGTTGACAAATTTGATTGTATATCAAACTCACAAACCAATGTCTCATCGGCAGTTATAATGCTCTCTAGGAATGTGGAATCGGAATTCGTACGAAGAAGCGTGGCCAAACAGACCTGTTAACGGTATTCTTAAAAACTAAGATTAGTTGAACTAGAACGTGTTTCATACCCAAACATCCACTAAAATCATTCGAATGGACTCGCGAGAGATATCGAACTCTCTTGTCATCTCTTTAACACTTGTGTGACGATTTTCAAGCCCCATATCCATACTCATCAGTTGAAGGGGTCGATGGTCGTCCAGAACGAGGCATGTTGAGAGAGCTAATGCCAGATTTGGCTATGACCCCTGGTTCGTCGAAAATAAGACTGAATAAGAAATTAAGATTTTTCATCATCACCTTTATAAATACTGGATAATTAAAGAGGAAATGCCTGGATGTTTCTACCTCACCTACTCCAGACACTAAGCTCATGAATGCTAATTGGACAACGCCCAGTAAGAACCCTTACTATTTAAGCAAGATGAACTTTGATAAAGGAAAACAGTTGAAAAAATCTCCTAAGAATAGCTCTAAGATAAAACGATCTTCCAGTGGCATAGGAAAGAGGCGTCGACCAGCACCTGCTTAGCGCTCACGATGTCCACTGGTCCAGTGCGAGAACGCAAGAACGCTGCGATCTACTCTACGCCAAAATGATCAGAAGCGAGGCTAGACCAGCTACTCTGCTATGACCAGGCGCCCAAACGCGTCTGATGAGGAAATATCCTGATGCTACGTCTAGTCAGAACAGACACTTCTTGACTGGCTTTGATCGCAAAGTTAACAAGCCCACCGCTGGTTTTGCCGCTCGAGTGAATGCTCGCCTCTCTGTACCTCTGCCCTCACCGTACCAGCAGTCAGTTCTGCTTGAAAGACACTCGAGTGGTACAATAGCCCAAAGAAATGATTGACTTAGAGGTTTTTATAGAAAAATATTTTCCTGGCTTTGGGTCATCCGTGAAAAAGCTCACTACGTCTCTTTTCCAGCGACTCCTTTCCATTACCATTGCCCTTGTTGAACTGTGAGCAGTGAAAAGGCTGCCACGAGTAACCTCTAGTGATCGTAGAATGCAGTTAACGAGAAGATAATTTCGGCATATCCTTGTCCGGATCGCTTCGTATGCCTAGCTTCTCGTTGTTTAATTGTTGTCTATGGTAAAAATACTCAGACATAGTTTTCGCGTAGGAAACAAAAACTAATTGACATAAAGAGAATTTACAAAAATATATTTAATAATATTTAAATTTAAATAATTTCAGTGGACAGGTCAGACTATATATAAAATTTTTGCCGAGTTGTATAAAAAGTCGATTTAGCCATGACCATTTCTCTGTCCGTATGTACACGAACTCAGTTTTTGAAATATCGGCCTGAAATTTATATCCTTTTCTCCTAAAATAGCTGCTCATTTGTCGAAACCGCCGACCACTATAGTATAGAGGTGCCATGCAAACTGGATTTTTCATTCGACATGATATCTGCACGAAAGCCAATGGTGTATGAGTAATTTCAGGAGGAAACTTTCGATAAAGCACTAACTTTTAATCACCACTAAAAATAACAGATTTAAAGCAATCATTGGGTTATATGGAAGGGGGAATAAAACCTCACAATATAAGCGTGGGTCTGCATGGATGTGGGAGTATGCAAACATGTATGGCTGTGTGAGTGTAGGAGAATGCTAAATGAAATATGCATTATTTATGCGGATAGCATTGAAAGCGTAATGCACAGTTCAAGGATATTTTTACGTTACGCAAATATCAGGCAATACACAGATTCACCACACACTCACACATTGGTATACATATACACACACAATACAACCAATAGTAGACACGCATACACCGCTGCGAAACTGGCAATAAGTGAGCAGAGCAACTGCATGCATTACAGCAAAAACAATAGCAACAAAAATAAAACACAGAGATTGAGTAACAATAATATTTGCAAGGTTTCATCCTTACAATGCAGCGAATTTTGTTTTTGTATAATGCTCTGCCGAAAAACAGTCACATGTGTGCGTATGAGTGTTGCTGCTTGACTGTGTGCGCGTGTGTGCAGGCATAAGGACAGTGACTAAGTGCCCTTGAGTCGGCAAAAGGCATTTATACTTTCACACACATCTACATATACATATATATACATATGTATAATGCCTGGCGCGCTGGTGTGCATTTGCGTTGGCTGTGCAGAGACAAAAGTATTGATTTTACGCGGCAAATGCCACCACTCTTATTAGTCCTTACGAATACTACCAACTGAGCGGCAGCGGCGACGGCGACGGCGACGATGGCGATGACGACGTCGAGCACGACAGCGTTGAGATGATGACGATGTTAACGACGACAATGACTATATGGCGCACACTGTTATTGCTGTTGTTGCTGACAAGCGCGTAGTAACACAAACGCAGAGCGGCGTTGCTGTTGATTGCGTATACGCCATGGAGGACACACAGCCGAGCTTAAGCATACAAGTGTTACGCAATTGTCTCGCTTGTGTAATACTCGTAAATTTGCATTTGAGGGAGTGGGAGTGTGTGTATATGCAGAAAATTATGTATATTTTTATGTTTTTGCAACATGTTGCTACAGAGTATAGGAGTTGTGTGCACGTAATGGTTGTGCATATCACCTAAAATTAATAGAGATAGATATGGGGTTCTGTAGACAATATATAAATGATCAGGATGGCGAGAGGAGTTGAAATCTGGGATTGCAACCATGCCCACTTCCCATATATCAAAATTTTAAATTCCATCTTATTCTTTCCTTTCTAGTTTACAAATCAAGAAGCAATTAATATAACGGGATAAAATTTTGCACGGATAACCAAAAATTGTTCAAATCCAACACAACTTGTTCAAGCCCCTAGGTACCGAATAGTTGGACCCATTAGCAATAATTGACTTTTTACGACAAATAGCGGTCAATGTGTGGGATATATAATTGAAATTCAAAGATAATCTTTTCCTGATAATGGTATATCTGTATGTCGAAACTGTGTTGAATTGTGTCAATACTCCCCTTCGCTCCTATATATCTAACATAACGATTTTCGAACTTTTAGGAGACTATACTGCATATACCGGACAACATGTAAATTATTTCAATGTATTTTTGTGTCTAAAGTGGATAAAATTGGTCGAAAATTTGACCTAGCCCCCATATATCAAACATATATATAACACCCGGCTGAGTTTACTCCATATGATTGTTAATGGTATGTGAAGTTGCCAGAATACAAAAAATATGGGGGCACCCGAGTTTAGCCTTTCCTTACTTGTTTCATTTTAAATTTTTGTCTATGAAATCGGTTGAGGGAGAGTGGAATACACAGTAATGTTACGCATTGGTTTTTATTGGGTCATAAAAATTGCGTTGCTTTAGTGCAAAAATAATGAAATAAATTATGAAAAAATAATATTGAGGGAGATAGTAAGATATGCTAAAAAATAAAAATGAGTAAATAAAATAAATAATGTAATTATAATTATAACAGATTATTTCCAGAAACAAAAGATTTTAGTTTTGGTGATAGTATATAAAGAATTGGATATTGTAAATTCTGTATTTGTAAGAAAATTTAGTTTAAATTTAAAAAATATAAAAATATTCCTACTATAGACATCAATAAATCAAGGAAGTTAATTCAAAGGGAATGAAATGAAAGACTAGAAAGTTCCATATGCCTTACTTAGATACACTCGTGGTCACGCAAGCCTTGCCACTCAAAATTTTCAAGTATTGTGTATATTTTACTACATTATATATCGGTACTTTTTGCGGTAGAAAAAATTTATATTTTGAAATAAGTTAATCACATATTATTAGTCAAAAATATAAAAAAATTAAAAACAAAACCCATTTAGCTATAGATAAATCAATTGACAGATAGTGAGCTTTACAAAATGAGCACAAAACCTTGGCAATAGCTTAATGTGGCCAAGAGGGATTACTTTGAGGGCACGAGATAGTTTTTGAAGAATAAGTCACGATATTAAAATTATGAAAAAATTCTTACTTATTTTTGCTCATAGAGTATTTGTCAGATATTGGTCGGAGCTATACAATTTCTGATAAAAATTAAAATTTTTAAGCCACTCTAAAGTGTAAACTTTTTCTTTACTTTTGTTTTTTTTTTTTTTAATCGGCCGTTTTGTTGAAAATTAAAATTTTGACTGGTCCCTCGATGTTTTCCTGAATATATTAAGAAGAATTTTTTTGTTGGTGTTTGAATTTGATATAATTTTAAGCAGAAAAATATTTCTCATAGAGATTGGCTAGGGGATCTATGCAATCCAACAAGAAGAGCCGATTATTAAATTACGGTAAATTTTGCAAATATTTACTTTTTTTTATTAATTTTTTAAATTAAATTCTATTTAAAAATTACAAAAAAAAAGTTTTTTTACTTGCTAGTGAATAACATAATCCCTTAAAATAACCGCGTTCAATTAAGTTTTTAGTACTTCACACATATCATTCCCTTTTGGAGAAGTGATAGTTCTTTAGATATTCTTTAGACTCCCAAATTTTATTATTTTCTGAATATATTTTTGGACTATACTTTTATAAAGCTATAGCAACTTTGCCAACGCTATTATCAATATTTCGCTCAGTACATAAATTATTCATGCTTTCTGTATCAAAAGCAAACGTCTAAGTACTAAAATATTCCGGTAGGTGGTGCAGCAAGCTGTACAGTCTGGAAAAAATCTCATTATTGTCACCTAGAACATATAGTTTAACTCTATTTGAAGTTTCCATTCGTCTACTTTTAGTGGGTTTACGTCTAACTAACAGTCTTATGCACATAAAACAGAAATGCTAATCAGTTGGAAATCAATATTTGATGTCTTATAGACAAGGTGAATAGCGTATAGCTTGTCATATAATCTGACCCATCACAACCAAGTGCTTGTAAGGAAAGTTTTGTCATTTGACGAGCTATCTCCAAGAAATTTGGCATGGACACTTGCCTAAGGCAATTTTGTAAGCATCGAAGAAATGTTTCAGCTCGGACCAATATAGCATATAGCTGCTTACTATCTGACCGATCAAAATTAAGATAAATGTTTTTATACTCTTTTATGCTGTAAAAATGCCCCTGTGGGGGGTGTTATTGCTTCGGTACAGCCGAAATTAACGTTTTAATCTAACAAACAAAATATCAAATATTCAAAATATCACCAAACCAGTCCATACCCACACAATATCCACAACTTCAGCATAGAAAGAAGCAAATACTACTAAAGTGGAATAACCTAGGGACATACAAAAGCAGTTCAATATGCTACATATGCCTTCATTTGCCTATATACAATAAGATAATTCCTTCGTACATATTAAGTCAAGGAATTCAACACGTGCGCAAACATTGTTAAGCTTTCATTTTTTGCCTCGTCTCATTGGCCGTGTGATCAATCAGCCTTTGCGGCACTAAAACTCTTCCTATCTCAGTTGATTTAACGCTGGACAACAGCAAGCAGTAATGCTTGTTGATTTAGCCGTATATTGGCAATTACACTGTCATGTATGTATGTATATCAAGATAGGCCTCATGTTAGCCATTCGAAGGTGTCTGCTCACACTGCCACCTTAATTTTTTTCTTGTTTTGTTAGTAAAGGCAGCTTAACAAACAAAGCAAATTGCTTCCAGGAAGGTCGTCATTGAAATCCTTTCTACTATTTTTGCCTTTGTGCTGCTGTTAACGCTGTTAATATGCTTTTTGTACATATTTTATTTTGTTAGTTTATTATTTTGCTGTTGTCTGTTTGCTGGTAACCACATATTGTTCCGGTTAGTTAAATTCTAGTTGGTATTTGTAGCCTATGGCTATATTAGCGGATGAGGTCTACATACAGATATGACGTATGTAAATATGTACAATTATGGTGGAAGTATTTGTGTTGTTAAATACAAGCAAATACAAGCTGTGTGTTGTTTTTAAACTCAGTACGTGGCCTATAGGGAATTTAGATTTTGTGTTAATGAGCAAAGCAATTGATTTGAATAAAACTCTATTGAAAATGATATGAATGTGCCCTAAGTCCCTTACCTGACTCTTTATGTGTTAAAATTTATTTTTAGAAAATATTATGAAAGAATTAGGTCAGAGTAATTCTATCAAGTGTTATTAGTTATATATTTTTGGTACAAAGAGGCATGAGTCGAGTCGACATTTTCAGGTATATATTTTGTATGAGAATGCAAGAAACGTTTTGGACTCATGATTCGAAGCTTTGGCCTTGCAATATTGTAAGTAAAAACCAGAAATAATTTTTAAAGCGATTTTTAGGTTGAATTTCTACAATATAGTTATTACAAGAGTGTAACATTGGATAACAATTTGGTCCAAATAAATTCCATAAAAAATTTTAATTTGAATCGGTAGGTTTTTTTTCGCAGCTTTATACCGCGAAGGTGTTCTTTATACCTAAGGAAAGAAGAAAGTACTATTCCCGGTCGATATCCTTCAGGCCAATTAGTGCAATTTCGTTTATACTAAAAAGTATGGAAAAAATCGTTCGTCTTGAGATAAGGTCAAAGGCGCTGAAAATTGCACCCGTGCATGTGAACCAGCATGCTTACAGAGCAGGCAGATCAACCAATTCTTGTTTGTACCAGATAACTTCGGAGATAGATAGTTCGCTGGAAGGAGGGGTAGTGATGGTATGTGCCTTCTTAGACATCGAAGGTGCGTTTGACAACACGTCTCACAAAAGCATAACCAGGGCACTGGAGAAAAGGAATATCCGCAGATGAATAGAAGTTTTACTGCGCACCAGAATAGCTGAAACAACAGTAGGAGATATCAGGACTCGCCTCGGCACTACAAGAGGTGGAGTGCTATTCCCCCTGTTATGGAGCTTGGTCGTGGGCGACATATTAGTTTTCTAACTAACTCTGCAACTTAGTACCAAGAGGTATAAACTTGGCTTGAGTTGAACATCAACCCTTCCAGACGACCTTGGGGGCAGAGAGGTAGAGATGACCAACACGATCAAATATATTGGTCTTACCAATTCCATTCTGCGGTACCAGGAGCAAGTTGATCTGACCGCGGTTAAAAAGACTAAGGCACTAATAATCACTTACGGGCATTGGCTTGGGGTCAAAACCTTCGGTAGGGATCCAATCACTGAAGCTGCAACGACTCACATGCATTTGCATTTCGGGTACAATACGCACTTCTCCGGCAGCAGCAATTGAAGTTATGCCTGACTACTTCACCCAGTAATCGGTCAGATAACTAAACACTCTCTGCTACAAATGACAGAAGAAGGGTGTGACCGAGGTAAGGTTATCATGTACCAGCGAATGAAAGAGTTGTATAATACCATTGGCTCTTCTCAGAAAGAGACAGCATTACCAAAAGGGTAAACTGACGGCGGAGAAAATCGGTGCAAAAGTCGTAGGACCACGCGCCAAACTCTCCATACCTATGGGAAGTTTTCTGAGCACTTTTCAGGCAGAATTCTTTGCCATAAGTCACTTTAAGCAATTTCTGCTTATGCAATCAAATCGCTACTGATGTTGGAGTGTAGAGAATGGCTGAATAGTCTAACGGAACGTAATCAAGTGCACCTCATTCGGGAGCCCGGTCACAAAGGTATAACCAGGAATGAAATGGCTGATGAGCTCGCCCGCTCCGCAGTATCCACTAACTTGGTAGGACCTGAACCCTTCATCGCTGTGGGTTCCCATACCATAAAGGATGAAGAAGTAGGTAGGGAGGGGTATTGGCAACAACTTCATAGCATGCGCCATGCCAAGTTGCTAATGGGGGTTGGCAGGTTTTAATATGTATTAAGCTCCCGAGGGACGAATTCAGACTACTTGTTGCATTCTACACTGGCTGCTGCAAGCTGAAGAAGCACTTATAAACATGGGTCTAGCTGCCTGCGTGAATTGTCGGTTTTGCGACAGGGGGCCTGAAACGCCAGAACACCTACTAATAGACTGTATAGCAGTCTGCAGACGCAGGTTGAAGACCTTTGGCCCTATGTTTCTAAATAGAGATCACATCGCTTCGCTAGCACCCAGCAGTATATTGCTAGGTGAGTCTTTGTGATTAAGGAGAGGGCACAATAGACCTAAGACCGCGGTGCATTCCTCGTTTAGTGATCCAATATAAAAAATATATTCGGAAATTATAGTATTGTCTCAATTGATAGTATGTTGCAGATTTTGCAAAGGAATCTAGTCAAATAAAAAAGCTTCCATGCAAGAACTTGACTAGGATTGGTCAGTTTGTCTGGTATGCGACAGTGATCCCATATCAATGACTCCTACAAATAAGCACCTTCTTGGGGAGAAAAGGGTGTGGATGAATAGTTTGCATATATAGAGACCCAGCCCTTCACGATGATCATATTCTACATAAGTATATATTTTAAAGGATCTCAGACTCTCTCTCTCTCTCTCTCTTTCGAATGTTTTGACAATCTCCCCCACCAAGTTTTGAAAGATTGACATTCTTTGCTCATTTCTTACTATATAAATTAGTAGAATAGACTTAAAGAGACTTGGCGTGGTTGCCTTCCGATTTAATAAAAAAAAACACCCTTCTATATTTTCGTACTCTTCATTCTTTTTTATTTAAACGTACAAGAACATTTTATTCAACATAGAATATATCGGTACAATTTTTACAAAACCCTAAGCCTACTTATTAAGAATCTTTTGGGTATTTTAAATATTTATTTACACCCACACATACATATACATCTCACATGCACATTTTGCCCACAGCGCTGTGTGTATTTGTGCAAAATTTAAATCTCTCCCTCCTTTTTCTGAATGTTTGAGAGACATTCGGCATAATCTGCAAAAGTGGATACACGTGCCACTGAATTTTGCATGTGTGGGTTTCAAATGTATTTATGTATTTGTATTTATTTATGGTATGTAGATATGTACAATAAGCTGTCTCCCAAAAGTTTTTGACTGGCAATCACTCATGCAATTGTTATGTATGTAAATATGTAAGGATTTATTTCGAATCCAAAAAAAAATGTGTGTGGGACTTATTTCCATTCGAATATACATATGTATTGCGGTGTTGCTTCAATGTTTTATTGATCAAAATGGATGATAAATGCTGAGCGGATTATTGACTAAAATGTGGTGAGAGTAAAACAGATATTTTTGTAAGAGGATAGATCAGAAATGGAGCTCTGAGTTTGAATATTATTTATTAAAGTTTTTAAATTTTGAAAAATCTCTGAAAGCAATATTTATTTGTTCTATTACTTGCATTGATTAATATACCTGCAAAAATAATACGCAATACATACAGTTGTGGCTACATATATACTATATGCTATATTTTATTCAAATTTACCTAGTTTTTTTTTTATAAATTTTTACTTCTTTTCTCGCTCCTGCCACTACTGCCATAGCCACAAGTTTTTACTGCTTGTGCTTTTGTGTGCGAGTCAACTTTGTTTTTGATTTATGTGGCAATTCGTTATTATGCTGCAATTGTAGCATAAAGAAAGGCGTAGAAAAGAAAAGTGAAGAAAAGACGTAGAGCGTACAGTGCATGCAAATAGTACAATGGCTCATAAAGGGCAAGTGCAAGTGTGTACTTGTAGAGAATGGAGACTAAGTGCACCATTAAAAATACCAAATGCACGAAGCGTGAAAAATAAATGCACTGCTCCGTAGAATGGAGTGTAGGATTTGAAAATAATCGAATGCTGTTGTGTATGAACGGTAGCGATCGTTGTTGTTGTTATACGGACAAAAGGTTAAAGAAGTACTCATAAATTTACATGCATTTTTTGGAAATTTATTTTATTTGGTTTCAATGTTAAAGCATTGTGTTCATTATTATTTTTTAATATGAAAAATTTATTAAATTTTTTTTGCAGTAAAGGTCAATTGTAATTTAATAACAAAGCAAATTTAACTTCGGTTGCACTGAAGCTATAATATCCTTCACAAATACAAAGGTTTCATACATGAACCTGGTTTTGATTGATCAGTTTGTATGGCAGTTATATGATATAGTGGTCCGATCTAAATAATTTCTTTGGAGATTGTAGAGATGTCTTACGTAATTATTGGTGCCAAATTTGGCGAAGATATCTCGTCAAATGAAAAAGTTTTTCATACAAAGACAGGATTTTGATCAGTCAGTTTGTATGGCAGCTATATGATATAGTGATCCGATGTAAATAATTTCTTTGGAGATTGTAGAGATGTCTTCTGTAATCATCGGTGCCAAATTTGGTGAAGATATCTCGTCAAATGAAAAAGTTTTTCATACAAAGACAGGATTTTGATCAGTCAGTTTGTATGGCAGCTATATAATATAGTGGTCCGATCTAAATAATTTCTTTGGAGATTGTAGAAATGTCTTACGTAATCATCGGTGCCAAATTTGGTGAAGATATCTCGTCAAATGAAAAAGTTTTTCATACAAAGACAGGATTTTGATCAGTCAGTTTGTATGGCAGCTATATGATATAGTGATCCGATCTAAATAATTTCTTTGGAGATTGTAGAAATGTCTTATGTTATCATCGTTGCCAAATTTGGTGAAGATATCTCGTCAAATGAAAAAGTTTTTCATACAAAGACAGGATTTTGATCAGTCAGTTTGTATGGCAGCTATATGATATAGTGGTCCGATCTAAATAATTTCTTTGGAGATTGTAGAAATGTCTTACGTAATCATCGGTGTCAAATTTGGTGAAGATATCTCGTCAAATGAAAACGTTTTTCATACAAAGACAGGATTTTGATCAGTCAGTTTGTATGGCAGCTATAAGCTATCGTTGTCCGATCTAAACAATTTCTTTGCAGATTGTGAAAATGTCTTAGGCTATAATCGATGCAAAATTTTAGGAAGATATCTCTTCAAATAAAAAAGTTTTTCATTTTCTTTTAAATTTTGAATTTTGAGCTATCGGTTTGTATGGTAGCTATATAATATAGTGGTGCGATCTAAACAATTTCTTAGGAGATTATCCGGTTTGGCTTAGAAAAGATCTGTGTCAAATTTGGTGAAGATATCTGGTCAAATGAAAAAGTTTTTCATACAAAGACAGGATTTTGATCAGTCAGTTTGTAAGGCAGCTATATGCTATCGTTGTCCGATCTAAACAATTTCTTTGGAGATTGTAGAAATACTTTTGATAATAATCGATGCTAAATTTCAGGAAGATATCTCATCAAATAAAAAAGTTTTCTTACAAGGACATGAGTTTGATAGATTAGTTTATATGACAGCTATATGCTGTAGTATCGCGATATTAGCAGTTCGAACAAATAAGCGGGCCCTTGAGAAGAAAAGGATGTATACAAAATTTCAGATCCATACATAAAAAAATAAGGGACCAGTTCTTGTATATACAGCCAAGCAGAGACTAAAGGGTATAGCTGCCATCCAAACTGTGCGATCAAAATCAATACTAATTTCACTACAAAGCATTCTTATTAAACTACGTGTGTATAAAGACCCAGCAAAACGTTTTTTTCATTGGATGCAAATCGTTCGTAGATTACGTTTTGTGAATTGGTTATAACTATAGTTGCTACAAGAATTATTGCTGTGAAGGGTATGAAACTGTAGTTTCAAAAAATGTATAAAAGTTTGACTTGAAAACCAGATACTAACCCATTTGCTTACTTTCAGCTATTTTTTTCGCTTATTACATTTCCACTTTACTTACTCTTCCTAAGTTTTCGTTACGCTCTCATACACGCCATTTAACATTAAATTTTTTCCACTTTAAACGTATTTACCCAAGACCCTGTCTGCACTTCCACCAACACAATTATGCAACTAACACATGCCAGTCTTTAACATCAAAAAATTTTTCATTCAAAGTTTTCTTTTTTTCTTTTAAATTCTTCATTTTTTCTTCGCCGCTTCCAACCATACTAATGAACATAACCTGAAATTCACTTTTATTGACATTTCTCCGCACCGTTATCTTGTCTGTCAATTTGCATGCAGAAGGGTTTTGACTTTTTAATTTCGTTGAGTTGCTTTTTCTTTTTATTTTTTCATTTCGTCTGTTTCTTTACATTTTTACCTCAATTTGGTAATGTAGAGGCAAGTCTTTGTTTTGATGGAGTTCATTTGATTTTTGCAAATAGTTAAAGATAAGCTGTCATTCGATCTGCAGACATATATAAATGTGCTTGCATACTTTTGGGTCATTAGCGTAAGAAAAAACTGTCTACATTGCTCTGCCAGTAATTTCCAACAAATTGTCTGCAGACATTCTTATCAAATTGCTGCTGTCAGTGGCAAAAACGTGGAACCTTTCAATCGCCGCAGGAATTGCAAAAATAACAAGAAATGTGAAGAAGGCTTGTAAGTGTAGGGATATACAGTTGCGTACATGAAAATGTGACCAACTTCCATGATGGCTGCTATTTTTTTTGAGCTTCTGAAAAGTTTTATATCTCCCAATGTATATCAAATTTGACCCGGATTGAGTAAATTTTTGACGTATGATATTCCAAATATACTCTTGCTATAAGTCTCGGCTGAGATGGCCTTCAGTTTCTTTAATTTTTTCCATGTTATCGTCATTAACAGAGCTGGCTGGTCGACTCGCATGAGGTATTTGAAAACTATATTTAAATACTTTAGTATTTGAAGAAAACAATTGGAAATCTAGTACTCTCTTTTCTTATATGAAGTGTTTACACAATTCAACATAATATCGAAAAGTGGCAAACTGTACCTATTTCACCGCCAAACACTGTAAGTAAAACCAATATTTTCAACCACACAAACTGCAGACCAGGTTTGTGGCATTTGGTCAAGCAGAATACAATCGCTTTTTCTTATATTTCCAATGCCCACAGTTTCATGTCTCTTCTCCAAGTCATTTTCATCTTTGCTGCTCGGTTGGTCTTTGGTCTACCAAGTTTCTTTTATTATTATTTTTTCATTTTCTGCATGCCGCTCATATTTAAAAATTAAATTTAATAGTTCCTATGTAAATAGTGGCACGTTTCTGCATTCATTTTTTCAGTTTTCTTTTACTATCAGTATTCTTTGGTCTTGCCTCCTTTCTTGCTGGTTAACCGAGCATTGCACTGGCATTTTTTTAATCAGTATCTGCCCCATGTTTGTGCGCGGTTGACCGGTTTAGTTTTCTTGGTCGCTACACATACACGCACGCAAGAAAACTCACACACACATGTAAAGATAGCTGCATGGCAGACCAGCACAGCTGCTCTTCTTGGCAACTTGCAACTGTGTGTGCATATAATAAATGGCGGCTCTCATTATGCTTAACTGATTTAAATTTACGATAATATTTATTTTTACCCGACCACGTAGTGTGCACTGGAAGGAAGGAAGATAGCTATAAAGAAAGTAGATTGGAGTGTAGTAAAGACACAGCGCCAGGCTGAAGTTGGTTAGTGAATTATGTCAAGAGCCGGTTTGGGAGCCTGCTAAGACAATGAAGCCAAGGTAAGCTCACTGCAGCTTTGTGTAGGCTTTTCTACTCTAATTCGCTGTCTTGCAATTTGGCGCATTTTTAGCTCAGCTAACTATTTAGCGCGCTTTACTGGAGAAATTGTGGCTGATTGTGCGGCTTCAAGTTTGCTTCTACGGCAATTTGAGTTTACTTTAATCTTGATAGTCTTTCTATGTGCTTTTAATTTTTCTTTTGGTAAAAAAAATTGAAGTAAAATATTGACGGTGCATCATAAAGCGGTGTTAACTAAGCGCCGAAGAGCTGGAGATTCTTTGAAGTACTTTTTCATAGAATTGTTCTGGTGCTTGGTATTCTTTTTCATACTAATAAATTCTGAGTCATGTTTTTTCGATTAAAAGAGCTTAAATTTTGTTGGGATAATTAATCAAAGCTAATGTTTTCATTAAATAATTCAATATACTTTAATTAAGATAATTCAAGCGTTAATTATTTCATTATACTTCCAAATGACCGCTTGAAATATTAATTTTCTGTGAGAGTCAGACTTCAAAACCTACAAGGTCTGTCACAAAAGAAACAGAACTTTTTAAATATAACTGTTTCTGGTGGCGCCACCTATTGGTGGGTATATGAAATAAGAAGTTTGATCTCTTGTTGACATTTCCTAAAAATTTTAAGACAATTGCATAACTACAATCGATGTTATCGATCAAAAAGTGACAGCAGCTTTTGGTCATCGGTCGTAAAATGCATTTTGAACAAAGAACAAATATTAAATTTTGTTTTAAACTTGGGAAAACGTTTACTGAAACATTTCAAATGATGAATAAAGTTTATGGTGATCAGTGCCTATCCCGTAGTAATTTGCATGAGTGCTTTAAGCGATTTTAAGAAGGTCGTGAGGACCTCTGTGACGATCAGAAGTCGGGTCAAAAAAAGTCGTCTTCAGAAGTCAAAAATGAAGACAATGCTGATTTGCTTTTACTATTCCGAAGGTATTGTACACCGAGAGTTCATCTCACCTGGCCAAACGATTAATGCTGTATTTTACCTTGGTGTTATGAAGCGTTTTTTGTCACGCATTCGTCGTGCTCGACCATAATACCGTGAGGCAGGGTCCTGGCGCATGTTGCACGATAATGCGCCGTGTCATCGGTCGACGCCTGTCACTGATTTTTTGACAAAAAACTCCATATTAACCATTAATCACTCACCGTACTCACCTGATCTGGCACCCAGTGATTTTTACCTATTTGGAAAACTTCATTTGTCCATGAAAGGACACTGGTTTCAGGACATTTCAGCTCTCCAAAAGGCGACGATCGATATTCTCAGGAGCATTCCGAAGAATGACCTTAAACACTCATTTGAAACGCTCATTGACCGGGCTAAACGCTTTATCGAAGCACAAGGAAACTAATTTGAATAAAAAATATAACTTTTGAAAAATATTAATTTTTTGTTGTTTTTTTTTTTTAATCGTCCTGTTTCTTTTGCGACAGACCTTGTATATGCAAATATTTCCTATATCCTTATTTTCTACATAATCCATTTGAAGAATACCCTAAGAAATTTTTTTGAGAAATAGCATTTACCAAGGGAATTTAAATTAAAATTTAATAAAAATTTTGGCTATGCAGGGTGTGCTGCCTAGATTTATATAGGTACTTAGGATAAATCTTAAAGCTGTCCTTCGAAAATTTTTTCTATATACATATTATCAACATTATTATGAAGATTATTTAAATGCTGGTTCCAACTACTCCAGCCATCCTAGGCCCCCTTAATATTATGAAAATTGTTCGAAAATAAATAAAAAATATAAAAATAAAAATCGTTCAATACCATGTAAATAACCCAATGCGATATTTTTTAGAGGATATTACTTTTTACTACTCTTCACAGAGTATGTTAAGGGGTTGCATAGCTTTCTTCGGGTAAAATCAGCCTTCCTAACCATTTTTTTTCTCATATAGTAAAAAAATGAAATATTTTATTAGAATTTGTTGACAAACAATAACACTATTAACAAATAAATTCTGAAATATTTGGAAAAAAAAAATATTTTCAACTTCCCCATTGCGACTTCATCTCGGAAAAACGATGCGCCCACGTTGGCAGGATAACTCTTTAAACGATTATCTAAAGTGAAAAATACGTGTTTTAGTTAAAACCTCAACTTGGAACATGGACGAAGGAAAAAAATCTGAAAATTAGATTTTTGGCAGACTTTTTTACCAAAAAATTAAAATTTCAGTGAAAAATTCGCGAAATCAAATAGTTGTTATCGAAAAAAATCCTTCGTCCAAGTCTTTAAGAATTGTATTTCAAAGAAATGTATAAAATTTCATGAAGATCGGTTGAATAGTTCTCGAGAAATCTTGCCAACCGACTTCAAAAGCACAGTTTCGAGAAAAATGCGTTTAAAGACGATCGCGAAACTATTACTTGGATCAACTTGAAAATTTAGAAAATATTCTAGAGGTATTGTATGTGTGAATTTAATAAGATAATGAAAAATTTACGATTTTTTAGGCCCGTGAACCCATATAACCTCTTAAGTGTGTCCTTTTAATATATATTATATATGTATATATCCTTCCGGACTTAACTTTCCGTCTGTTTCTCTGTATGTATATAGCCCCTTATTCCTCTGTATTCCATAGTTTTCTATTTCTGAATGGCATTTTAGTTTCGGTTCAACTCACATTTACGTTTTTACTCTGTTTCTTCTGAACGAAAATACTTCAAACATAAAATTTTAAGTTTTTCTAGTCAATTTATATTTACTTATAGTCAAAGAATTTTAAAGTTTTTCTGACAAAAATCTGGGCTCTTGACTCATTTCATATGCTATACTATATATCTATGTATTTTTACCCCTGCTCACTCCGCGCAAGCGGTATTGTCACAGTTCAAAAGTGACACCAATAACCAATTTTGCTGCAACTTTTGACATATTGAATTCCAGATAAACTAAATTGTGCCCTTCAATTACTTGGCCTTCGATCCTTACGCTGCTAAAATAGGCACTGCGCTACCCTTTAGTTTTACCATATATTATTTTAATACTGCCACATCGATGCTGTGGAGCAGCTGTTGTAAATTAAACTTCGTTTTGCTTTTGTCTTTTTCCCTTATCACTGTAATATTGGCAGATTTGTAATTTTCTTCTCAATTTTCTCGTAATTTTTTCGTTTAAGTTTTCACACAATTTTGCTATTATTTCTCTTGCCGCCTTTCGAAGTTGCCACACATACACGCACATAGTTTGCTATATATTTTGCAATTTTTTCTAGAATTTTTTTTTGTGTCTTCGGCAAGCAGAGTAAGTTTCCTTGCAAGCGCTTGTTTTTGTTTTTGTTATTGCACCCACACTTGACTCATCTCTCACTTTCATTGCCTTAGTTAGCAGAGAAGAGCACGAAAGCACATAAACCACAATTGAGTTGCGTTTTTTGTGCTTGTGCTTGTTCTTGTTTCTATATAAGTGTATATGTGTATGTATGTGTCTTCTGCGTTGTCTTGCCAAGGCTGCCAGCACAAGTTCAGTAATGGTAACGCAGTAATAGCAAAAGCAAAGGCAAAGTTTATCCTTGTAATTTTGAGTTTCTTATTACAAGAGCCAGCAGGTGTTGTTGTCTACGTTTTTTGTTGTTGTTCTTATTTTGTAACACACTCTCATGACCGGTTATTGGCCTGCTGGCTAGTCTCCGCAGGCTTGTGACGCTATAGAGCTATATATACATACATACTCTACAGCGTCCATCTTCATATCTATATGTGTGTGTGTCTACGCTTGTGTGCTCACAAATTTTCTTTTGCAGGTGGCTCAAATAATGCCGACACTTTCACCCACAGAGTAGCTACACATACAAACATATATACACGTACATATATGTGTATTCCGAAATGCTTGGCTTTGTGTAGCCAACTTTTACTTGCTGCCCAATTCTCATATATTTTATTTAAGTACACACTAATACAAATTTATCTGTCTATATATTTGTATATTTATCTGTCTATATATATATGTGTATATATACTTATATTTATCTCTGTCGCAATTTTTTGGAAGATTAAGGAAAAATTAGGTGTCCAGCAGCAAAGATAGCATAAAACTAATAGAATTTCCATCCAAGTGGGCGTTTAACTGTACTTGGCACCTACGCAGCCACTCTCCCACACACACATCTCGCACGTGGGCGCTTCACACTTATTCCATTTCATTAATTTGTCTAAAAGTTAAGTATGCTGTGGACATTTTTTCGCACAATTTGAATTCGATCTGTGAATATGTCTGCCAAATTGCTGTTGTTGTTGTCAATCATCTTAGCAGCAACCGATGTTGGTGTTGCTGACGTGCGGCGAACATTTTTTTCTCTTTTGCCAACGCCTCTGCAAAGCAAACAAGTGGTTTATACTTTTAGCTTTTGTATGAGCCTCCGGGGAAGTGCTGATTTCTGAGATATGCTGGCCGTAAACTGCATGATATATGAAATAATTTAGTCTTTAAACAAATTGCATACATGTTTCTTTAAAGAAAGTCTGCGCTCTTACCATGGTAATTACGTATATGTTGTGTAATTTTGTGATTCAGTCCACCGACCACGTTACCCGATGCAATCCATGGTTCTGAACTAAAGCCACGTCGTGGCTGCCTTTCTCTAAGTTTAGGAGAAGCTCGGCAGAGATGATCTTACTTTTGTGGAGGTTCACTTGAAGTATCTTCAGCTCGTGGTTTTGGACCATCAGACCGAAGTCGCCATGATCTCATCTATAAGATAAGTAAATGAAGATTGCACCGCGACCTAGGGTTTATTGTGCCCTCTTCTCTTCTATCCCGCTTCCATTTTCCACTTCACACATCTCTAACGTGGTTTTGTTGCCGTCCGCCGGGTGGCGCTGGTTGAGGCGAAGGAACCCGCTTCCAACGCCCCACGCTATGTTCGCGAACCCCGCGTACAGAATATCCTCTGCCGCCTTATTGATCTGGAGGATGTAGATTTGGCCTCCATCTTAGTTGACCAATTTCAGCACGCTTAATACCCTCCAAAATGCTAGGCGGCACGCCGGATTCTGCTGTCGTAATAGCCGCAGAGCATATTTCGGGTCCGGGTAGAATACTCTTGCGGTCCACTACCTCCAATTTCGCTTCGTTCCACAGATATGAGAGCGTCCTGACCGCTTGCTTTCATCGTTATTGAATTTCAAGAGTTTCGCCCCGCTAAGCTATCCTGCTCCTTCAAATGACGGCATGGGTGCGCTCCTGTGACATTTGTTCTAGCAGGTTACTGCGGTCTATGAACGCAACAGTGAAATGCTGTTTCGCATTCTCATTGGCTGTCGCCGCTACCTTGGATGTTATCGGTTTGTCATCTAGCTTCCCGGCTACGTCTTTATATTTCCTCTTTTTGAGGGCGCATTCGGTTCACTCTCCGTCGAACGCTATCTTGCTCCTCGATACGATTAGCAACTTCAGATCCAAGGCATTACACCAATTGGCAAAGTGTGCTCGTTCTTCACCTAGTCTCTAGCCCAAACCAGCTGTACACCTATTCTTCCTTTAGGCTTGACTTTCCTTCGAGACTGTTGCATATTCTGATTGCCGCCTTGTACCTCGGTCTTGCCTTAAATCCCTCTTTGCTTGGCTTCTTTCGGGTCCTTCTCTTTCTGACAGAGTTGGAAACCTCGCTCGCATGCACAGCAGAGCGAAAGAAAAGGAAGAATTTCCCTTTTTTGCGTTAATGCTTACTGCGCTTCCTTGAACTTTTCATGGACTTTGGCACCCGTGCGCGGCAAAGTTGGTTTGGCAGTAGAACTACAACCACCGCAACCTGCTCCGCTGGCGACACAATTCATAAGATCGCAGTGCCCGCCGGTACACCGTACCATCGCAGTGGTAGCGGTTTCGTCTCACAACGACTTTTGGACTGATATTCCAGTCCTTTTCATTCGTTTGTTGACCTCCATGTGATTCGTGGGTCTCTACCCTTGGCATTTTATATCTATCGCCAGGAACCTCATTAGCAATGGCCGTTGTATTACCCATTCACCTACTTTAGAGGATGTATATAAAGTAGTCCATCGCAAGCGGAGGATTTGGAAAATGCGCCATCCTTCGCTAGGAGCCATATGCTTGCAATATAGTCAGTCTGACAGGAGCCAGCTGACATTGTAAGCAGTGGTACCCATTGCCCAGTCAACCCGATTGGAGGATAAAGCTAAGAGGAGTTTTCGCCGACCTTCTATAGGATTGAATACTTAAACTATATTTAAACTACTTTAACATTTTTAAAGCATTTAAAAAAGCTCGTTTGTTCATATTGATAGATCAGCTTTCTGATTTGAGGGCAAACTTCTTATTAATTCTTAATGCATTGTTTGAAACTTTATTTAATTTCTTTTCGAATTTTCTGTGAATATTTTGAGAAAAACGGTAGATAAAGATATTTGTAGTCACAAAAGAATGGAATAGTCAATAAGTCAAAATTTCCATTACATGTGGAAAAATGCGAAATCTAATGAATGTACGTGTAGGTGAAATAAATTTGTTTTGTACAATAAAACACTAATTTCGGTTAGCCAGGTGCCATATATGTAAATATACGTCAACCTTGACTTCACACGAATGAAAATGCAATAATACATAACAATTGAAAGCAATTTCTGCAGCTTTTCCAGGAATAAACACTACAACTCCTAGATGCCGAAAAATTTTAATAATTAGTACACATTTTTCGTTTTTAATTTCCAACACGAGTTTATTTGCACTAATTAGTGAGAGGCTGAAAACAAAATGAAATCACTCAATGCTCTTAAAACAATTAAACTTAATAACACACGAGAGACTTCAAGCCATAAAATAAAACTTATGAGCATTTAACAAAAACAAATCATAATAAAAATAAACGGCCCACACGTGCCGCTTCAAAAGCCAAGTGTATGCATGTGAGTTACGTATACGCCCCCGTGTATGCTCAAAAAGTGAATTATTCTTTATTAATACTTACCGCAATTCGGCCAACCTCAACAACAAAAAGGTAAACAAAACATAAAAGTGTATAAATACTCGTAAAATATGTAGGAAACGTAAAGGCACGTGTGCGTACTGATGTGTGTGTGTGTGTGGTTATGTTGAAGTGCATGTATAAAAGGTAATTATAAGCGATTAGCGCGCAAATACTCAAGTTCGACGAGTGGAGGGCGGCAGGGGTGTGCGTAGTTTACTGGCAGCTTGCTGTGAACTCGTTGTAAATCCGTTTACATATCAATGTGAGTATTATGGCATGTTTCACACGCTCTTGTTGCAATCGCAAGGGCCAGTAGTAGAGCTGCGGCCAATATGTTGGCATAATGGCCACCGTTAAGTGAGTTTTATTGATGGCTGGTTGAGAGAAACATATATTTAGTGCTTGTTTACTTGAAGCAAATTATTGTAAGGCTATACTGAATGCTATTCGCGTGTCAATGTCAGTCGAATTGAAGTAACGGTAGGTTGGTGTGACTTTTTTCTTAACAGGCTTAAGGTGGGGTTTGTGGTTCAACACGTTTGGATAATTGCGCTGCGTGATTGCTAAGTTTTTAGTTTCCTGATATTTTTTTCTCTTACTGCTGGCTCCTTTTTTGGGAAATGTTTTGGTTAGAAATAATGTTAGAGAAGTAAATATTTTTACTTACTGCTTTCCGGGTTATAATTATCTATAGGCTTTGGCGTTCTCAAACTTTTGTTAACAGCTCCTCGGAAAAGTGTGTTTAATGCCTGTAATAACGATAACTGATGGCGGTAGTTTTCATAGTTCCGATTGTTCATACCAAACGTCTTACGAATGTCCTGTAGCTAACCAAATCTAACCTACCTTATAGCCTTCAGAAGCTTCGCACGAAAAATTTTGGTTCCATTTCCTTCTTTGGAACTAAAAGCACAAATTTAAGTGTGTGAGCCAAGTCGTGCGACGACTGTTTGTTTGATGACAGGAGATATTTCGTCTTGCCCTCGTTCACTGCCAGACCCATTTGCTTTGCTATTCTGTTTGGAGAAGCCGCATTAGTTTTCCGGGGATATCAAATCCAGACATCGCGCCATAAAGGCAGCTCCTTTTCTTGCTATGAAAAACAGCTTGGAAATCGACGAAGAGGTGGTGTCTGTCGATTCACTTTTCACTGGTCTTTTCCAAGACTTGGCGCATGGTGAATATCTGGTCGGTTGTTGCTTTTCCAGTTCTAAAGCCACACTGATAAGGTGCAATCAGTTTGTTGACATTGAACTTTATTCGTTCACACAATACGCTCGATCGAACGTTATATACGATGTAGAGAAGGCTTATCTCACGGTAGTTGACGCAAATTGTGCGGTCTTCCTTTTTGTGGAAACGTCAAACATGTTTTCGTCGACCATATTATATAAATTAGCTGATCCATTCTCCTTATTAAATATTCGCCGTGTTTGAATACCTCGGCCGACAATCCATCGGCCTCCGCCGCTTTGGTGTTCTTCAGACGGGTAATTGCTATTCGAACTTCTTCATGGTCGGCAATAGAACGTATTATCGATTGAGGAACCGGCATCATCTGCCTGGAGAGGTGTTCTCTCCATAATTTTAGTATTCTTTGAGCAACAGCCACTAGATCACTTTTAGGGGCTCTACAAGAGAATGCTCCTGTCTTGAAATCTTTTATTAGTCGTCGCATCTTTTAGTGGAATTTTCGAGCATTATCCCTTTCTAGCTCTTCATACTCACTCCTTTCGACTTCTATCTTACTTTGTCTGCAAATGCGTCTCGCTTTCCTTTTCAGCTCTCGGTGTCTACCCCATCCCGCACATGCAGTATCGTAAGGTTGCGAGGTAGGCAGCCTGTTTTCTCTCCACTGCAGCACGGCATTCCTCGTCGTACCAGCTGTTTTTTTTTTGCATTTTTCGTAAGACAATGGTTTCGTTTGCAGCTGCACGAGGAGCTTGAAATTCCGTTCCACCGTTCCCTTATACCGAGTTGCAGGTGAGTGCTCTCAGAGAGCAGGAGTGGAAGTCGAGTAGAAAATCATACAGCTGTTTATTGTGATTGTAGCTTCTTGACATCGAACCTTCCTTGTGTTTGTTAGCGTGCGTTTTTTCCTGCTTTAGCTTTTTGATTCGCCAGGTAACTTGATGAATTTTCCTATGCTGGAATCTAGTACTACAGATAACCATATTTCGGGCCCGGGCGAAGTCGATCAGATTATAAATTTGTAACGACTACTTATGAGGTAAAAATATGATTTACATTTGTCAAAAGATTTTTTCTATTGTTTTAGGAAAGAAAAGCTAACTGAGTGGTTACTTATTTTGAATAACTTCCCACGATGATTTTTAAGAATGTATTTCATTTACTTTTACTTCAGGCTTTTATCCAAAATGTAGAGCTTTATGGGTTCAAATTTAATAAATTGCTAAAGTGTTAAGTTTTCGAATATACTGTAGTTATTTTTAGCAATAAAATTTTAATTACACATTCTTATGCCATTTAAATAACTTTCTAAAAATGTTCAAACGCATACTCAACGTTAAATAATTTACCCAAATCTTTTTTGTTTATTTTTTCATCTTTGCTTTTACTTGCCGTGCTTGCTTTGCTTTGTTTACTTGCTCTTGCGTTGTCCTTCTGACTTTTAATTTCGTTTTTTAATTACGGTACTCGGTAGCATACACACACACTTACGCGAATGCATTTAATATTTCATTCATTGTTTAATATTTCTGTGTGGCTCCGTGTGCTCGCATGCACTTCTTTGTAAAATTACATATTGCTCATGTGAATGGGTACGAGAGTGCAGGATGCGAAAAAATATGCTTCAATAAGTTTTCATTTTATTGAGGAGGGCAAAAAAACATTTTTGGTCAGATTTTACTATTTTCATGAAGCAAAATTGAAATACGCATGCAAATATGTATATGCGAGCAATTGAAAGTTTTTTCGTATGTGTATGTATATTTCATGCTGCCAATAGTTGAAAAATATTTCACTTATACTACTGACAAAAAATGCGTTTTCACAGCTTTTAGCGAGAGTTTATTATTTTGTGATTTTTTGATCGTTTTTCCAAGCTAGCGAGAGAGAGAAATATTGATGATTAAAATTATATTGAATTTTAATATAAAATTTGAGCTTTTATGTAAATTCGATTTCAAAGTTAAACAAATTCAGAATTCATTTTTATAAGGATCTCTATAAGTAGCGAAGAGCATTATTTATTGAAAAGTGTAGCTCCAAAAAAATATTTGGCTCAAAATATTATATGGTAATATTGAAAACTTTTTTGGCAAATTAATATTAAACTGCGGTAGGTAGGGATCTGTCCTTTTTTTAGATCGCTAGAAGATAGCTGGGATTTTGTATTGAATATCGTTATGAAAAATCAAAGAAGGTTATTCGAAGGTAGTATGAAATTCCAAAAATAGAAATACACTCTGGTGTTGAGCTGTTTAGTTGAATAGAGCGAAAACCCAGATCATCGTCTTCCATAGGCTCCGACTCTTCCATTTTAGCTTCTTTCTTCTTTTTGGCAGAAACGCCAGCACCAGCATTCTGGAGCACTTTAGTGTAAGTGGATCCAGAGACTGATACCAGACATGCATTCAAAGATATGCAGATGGCATGGAGACCTGGATTTCCATCCATCCCAAGTACGAAGTGGACATGGATGCTTTAGAAGCTACATGTACAGATTCCGGCACAACATTAGTCCGAATTGTTTGACATGTTAGACACTCTGAGCATGCATTCTTTTATTGACTTCGCTTTTTAAGTACAAAGGAATGCTCAAAACTACACGCGGTGGCGTTTTTACGGTGGAAATTTTGATGATACTCAATAGTCCACTGAGAACTCTGAGACAAAATAGAGCAGATGAGGCGTTCGTCAATCTGTGCCATAGAGAATACTTAAATGTTTTATCACTTCCATCAAGTAATACATAATCAGCTGGTTCCGTGATTTGGAGTTGAGAGTAGGTGAAATTTAACGGATTGAAGTTCCGTATTACGACTTTTGATAGGGGAAGGATCAAAACTTAAAAAAATAAAAAACAATAATAATTTTACAAAAAGAAAAATCTTGTGCGGCTCTTCATTTCCACATAAAGCAACCGAAATCTATTGAGTTGCAGATCAATAGTCTTAAAGTCCTTTACGATAAAGGGAACCTGTAAAGCATGAGAGAAATTAACAATTTCATTGAAGTTAGTTCACAGGAAGGTCTTTAGCTACTTATAGAAACTCTCTCAAATTCAAAAAGAGTATGCAGTTTGAGTTTGAGCGATTAATTATAGTATGTACCTCGCAAGAACCGCATGCTGCCTACTTTATATTACTTCTAACGTAATTAATTCTCGCTCTCTCTTTCCAACAACGAAAAATAACATAGTAAATCTTCTTGACACCAGTGTAAGCCTCTATGAGCATTTTTGGTTTACAATACGAAAAGTTAGATTGTTTTGTCTTGACACGTATGAAACGGTTGAGAGCAGCTTTTCTATGCTTTCAGCGAAGGAAAAAGACTACAGGAATTCCCAAATGCGAAAAATTCTAACTACTGTTAAAAAATATGGCGATGTTTTGTAGGCTGGCAGTATTCTATGCAGGTTACTATTATGCAGTTCAAGTACTTCGATTTCGCTGATTACATTTCAGTAATTTTAAAGTCAAAGATGAAGTCAGTTGTCAAAAATGATCTACAAAGTAATAGATATCGTCGAGTCTGACCATCATGTAAGCACTGTTTCGATTGCCCTAAAGCTAAACGTTTCACAAAAAACATTTTAGTTCTGTATATAAAAAAGAAGCTGGTTATTCCACACCAGTTAACTCAAACCAAAAAAAAAAAAAAAAACAACTGACGGACCGAATTTTCAAAACGGAAGAAAATCGATCCATTTATGAAGCGTTTAGTTTCTGGTGATGAAAAAAAAGTTTGCCACTTATGGGGTTATAGGGGTTTCTTCGGGTAAAAAACAGTTTTTTCAACAATTTTTCTCATATAATAACTGAAATATTGGGTAAAAAATATTTTCAATAAATGTTGTTGCAGTGGTATATCTCCAGTGCTACCAATCTCATTGTCCCACATCATACAGTGTTGTTAAGGTGGGATTTTAAGCTTCATTTAACCACAAAAATTAAGTTCGGGGAAGTTGACAAAAAGTTACAGATGTTCAAGAATGAGTAAAAATAATGAAGAAATTCGCTATATTTTGAAATCTTTGTATAAAAAAGGGAGGAATGCCACGCAAGTCATCAATGAAATTTGTGAAGTTTACGGAGACGATGCTGTATCGATTTGTGTAGCACAACAATTGATTAGAAATACGAAAAGACTTTTTCGACTACCCAATATTTTATAAGAAGTTTTTTATTGTTACAAACATTCACTATTAACAAGGAAATTCTAAAATTTTTGGGAAAAAATATTTTAAACTCAGGCAGGATAACTTCTTATAGGATCAGGAAGTGAAAAAAACGAGTTTTAGTTAAAACCTTATCTCAGAACTTGGATGATGGAAAAACATTGAAAATTGGACTTTTGGTAGACATTTTTACAAAAAAATTAAAACTAAGCAACTTTTCTTTTAAATAGTTGTAATCGAGAAAAAAAACCTTCGTTGAAGTCTTTTAGAATTTTGTATATCTCAATGACCAGTATAAAAATTCATGAAGATCGGTTGAGTAGTTCTCGAGAAATCTTGCCAATCAACTTCAAAAACACAGTTTCGAGAAAAATTAGTTTAAAGACGGCCCATTTGGCCTAGTTAGCCTCGAGTGCACAAGTTATCAAGGCTGTATTTCCGAAACTGTTACTCAGATCAACTTGAAAATACTTGAAAATTTAGGACAATATCCTAGAGGTGTTTTAGAATTTATTAAGGCCATAAAAATTTGTATTTTTTGAAACCCGTAACCTTATGGCAGCTTCAAAGAGAGGATTGGGATGAATAGCACTTGAAGTTCGGGGAGCTTGACTGGTAGATTGCAATACATCTATCTTATAGTCCGAACTTGTCATTAAGTGTGCTAGCTTCTGTTCATGGCTAACAACACAAGCGAAACACGTGAAAATCATTGTCCCAGTTCTTTGTCAATTGTGATCAAGTTTTTCCAAGAAAGAGACATTATGAAATCATCTTAACAACATCAACAAGATGTAGAACAAAACGGTGTATATTTTACGTAAATTAGAGAGACCTAACTAAGCTAATTTATTTAGCAATTTAATGCCAAAAAATTGATTTATTTTTAATAAACCCACTATGTAAGATGCTCTACTACTTTGTCGATCTTAAAACCAGGAGGCACCGCCTCAACAGTTTTACTGCTTGTTATGCGTTCTCTGGAGTAGTTCAAGAAGTGTAAAGTCGCATAAAAAGGTTCCTGAATTCTCACAGGCATGTTATTCTCAGGAAGCAAATAAGCTTTTAAAATAATCTTCTATATTCACAGGCGGTTACATACTATTGACTTGCAATTATATTTAATTTAAATAAACTTTCTGCAAAAACGATTTCATACCCTTGCATATTTTCCTCAAATGATATCTAAAATGTAACCACACTTAGTGTGCCGCAAATGCCCCTCCACTTGCATTAACCCTCATACAAACTACATTTTAACACGATTTCAAATCATGAAGAACGCAGTACATGCCACAGCAACATGATAAGTGGATTATTAGCAAAGTTGTAACATTCCTCCCCAACGCTTAGCGAAACTTGAAAAAATCGTGTTAAGAATGCAAGAAAATGCATATTTGAAAGATCACTGACTTTGCTGGCAACGAATAAATACATTAAACCAGTCAACGCGCAAAAAATTGCATTCCCAGCACTACTTATCCCGGCACCAACATGTAGTACATGGGGGGCTCCGTGCTTGGCGAGGAAAGACCCAAAGACTCCATGTCAAATGTAATTCCTCATTCCTTTGCCGGCGTAATGCAAATTTCCACACAGCGCGGCGAGTACGAAGTCAAAATGGAATTTGTGCTGACTCAGCGCTGGGATTGGCATAACGATTTGGGGCATGGCAAAGGGGGGCTGGACGAGACAGGCGAAAAGCGAATGTCAGCTAATCCCAGGGTTGCAACGAGAGCGCAGAGTTTTGTACTCGTCACGCTTTACTGACTCCACAAGCTATCATTTGTTGCTTTTTGCAACATTGTCACATTGCCACAGTGCAACATTGCAACATGACAATACATTGCAAATATTTTGCTACAATTTGTGCGGAGCGAGTTCTGCCGGTGGAATTGCCGCATGGTTGTGTAGCTGGCGGAGTGTCTGCCGCCTGCTGTTGGCTGTTGGTCGCCAGTTGATGTTGATGATGATGACGACGATGAGAAGATACAGCAATTTACTACGTTTATCCAGTGGACGCAGAGCTGGGCAATTGTTGTTTTTGCTTTCGTCACGGCACAGCTGCGACAGCGTTGTGCATGCTGTGCACGTTGTTGTTGTCGCTTCGGCTTTGTTGCAAAATATTGCGTTGCAGATGATGGCAATACTGTGCTTGTTATTGTTGCTGTTGCAAGCGCTGTATTGCACTGTTGTGCCAATGCAAAAATACTGTGGAGGGGACACGGTTGAGGGCAGATGCCGCAAACAAAAAAAAAAGAACGTACTATGTCCAACTAGCGGTTCACTATCTCCCAGCGCCAATAAAGATTTCTGGACTCAGGGCGAAATAACCAAAAGGACACTCGAATCCACAGCCACACTGTTGTTGTTGTTGCTTTTGCTGCATCGACATTTGTTTTGCGTTCAATTAAATGAACTTTTGTGTGAACGCTGTGAGTGGCAATGCACCCAATCGCGTTGCATGCTGCAAGCTCAAAGTAAATAAACAAGCGTCTCTCACAATTGACCAGTCGCCCACGTAGCCTGCAACTGCAAGCGCTGGCTTTCTGCTTCTAGGTGCAGTGAAATTGTGGCGTTGCGCAGCTGTGTGGAAGTGGTACAGTTACTGCTGTGAAAATAATAACAAACGCTGTGAAAACAAAAAGTGTAGCAACAACACTCGAGGCTTGACGCTGCAGATTTCTCGTGATTGCAGCTTTTTAGTGCATAAATTGGACCGCTCCGTTTGCTGCGCTGCATTTGGTATCTTTTGTGCGTAGCCGTTGCCGGTAAAAGCAATTTCACTTGCTTGCTTTCGAAGTTTATGTTGTCAGATAAAGGATTATGTATACGGGCTTATAGTATGTGTACCCTGTAGTGAAATTGACTAGTTACATACTAGTTGGTAGTTACTTCGCCATACAAGTAGTATGACACTTACTTACTTTTTTTTAAGCGAAGAATCTGGTCTATATTCTTTGAATCAGATCCAAATCAGATTTTAGTCAGAATTATACTAGTTTCATACTAGTTCGAAACAGTGCCAAAAAAATAAGGTGACACTTGAATTTAAACTGCGCGCGGCGAAGGATTTGGAGAATTATTTTTTTTTTTAGGTTGGTAGTACTGTCAGTCACATTTATGTCAAATTTCATGTCAAAATATTCATTAGTGTTTGAGTCACGTGTCGTTTTGTGAGCTGCTAAAAGTGAGTTTTTCGTTTTTTG
Source organism: Bactrocera zonata (assembly GCA_037783105.1). Taxonomy (NCBI): domain Eukaryota; kingdom Metazoa; phylum Arthropoda; class Insecta; order Diptera; family Tephritidae; genus Bactrocera; species Bactrocera zonata. Next base: position 15,065 of record JBAWJQ010005149.1, on the reverse strand, counting down.
GGATGTCGAAATTTGTTGAGCAAAGAATTTGCATTAAATTTTGTTTACGGAATCAATTTTCCGCTGTGGATACGTTGAGGATGGTGCAGAAAGCCTTTGGTGATGAGGCTATGTCTAAAAAAAATGTTTACAAGTGGTATAGTGAGTTCCAAGCCGGCCGTGAACGTGTCGAAGACGAAGAGCGTCCAGGGCGTCCAGGGCGTCCAGGGCGACCATCAACCTCAACCGACGAAGCTCACGTTCAACAAATCAAAGATTTGGTATTGAAAAACTGTCGATTAACAATTAGAGACCTTGCTGATGCAGTTGGCATATCGAAAAGCTCAGCCAATATCATTTTGAAGGATGTTTTGGGCCTCAAGCGCGTCAAATCTCGACTGGTACTGAAAACATTGAATTTTTTGGAAAAAAGGCGTCGCGTTGAAGTGTGTGAAACGATGCTTTCCGATTACCAGGGTGTCATGAAATGCATTACAACTGACAACGAGACTTGGATCTATGCTTACGACCCTGAAACAACCGATCAATCGAGCGAATATCGTGCCAAAAGAGAGCCGAGACCAAAAAAATCGCGTCAAAGTCGCTCAAAAGTCAAGGTCATGTTGGCGATTTTCTTCGATTATCGTGGTGTTGTGCATTATGAATTCCTTCCAACCGGTCAAACAGTCAACAAAGAATATTATTTGAACGTTATGCGTCGTTTGCGTACCGCTATCCGCCTGCCTAAAAGGGCCGGAATTGTGGAAAGACAATTCTTGGTTTTTACACCACGATAATGCACCATCCTATACTGCCCTCGTAATTCGTGATTATTTTGCTAAAAACTCAACCCATATCGTTTCGCAACCACCGTATTCACCTGATCTGGCGCCGTGCGACTTCTGGCTGTTCACCAAGCTCAAAAGACCGTTTTTATACGATAGAGGAGATTCAAGCCGCTGAGAAGGCGGAATTGAAGGCCATCCCGGAAAGTGACTACAACTAGTGTCTCGAAGATTGGAAAATCCGTTGGCATAAGTGCATTGCATTTGGAGGGGATTACTTTGAAGGGAATGAAATTGATTTGGAAGAATAAATAAAGAATTTTCAAAATAAATACAATGGCACAGCAGTGCATGTTTTGTTCAATTTTCATTAAATAAATTTTAAGTTGGATATTGTTCATATACCTGTACGATACCTTAAACCGACTCTCTTTGAACCCATCACACAAAATTCAGTACATTTGATGACTTTCTGACCAGCTTTAATTTGGTTAGGATATTCTAGCCTCAAATTGATATAATTGCCGACTAGTTTGCTAAGTTACTCCGCAGTACACAACATAACAGCTCAATTGAAAAGTTCCCGGCCTAACATGGGCGAAACTTCTGGAACTAAATCAATACGCTTTCAAAAGTCGCATGTAGAAATTTGACAGCTGTCGGAATATTTTGTGAATTATATCTCAAAATGAGAGAACCTGCTTTTGTTATTGTGGAAAAAATTGATAAAGAGAAATTTTGTGTATTGATAAAATATTGATTTTTGAAGGGGAAAATACCCAGTTGAAGCAAAAACTTGGCTCGATGACAAGTTTCCATCAACCTTTAACGATTGATATGCTAAGCGCAGACATGGTGAAATCAAAATGAGCACCCAAGACGGTGAACGTAGTAGTTACCGACGAAAACCTCAAAAAAGACCACAAAATAATTTTGGACGACCCTAAAGTGAATTTGTTCGAGATAGCAGACAGTCTAAAGATATCAACTTCAAGTGTACATCATATCACATTTGTGTATGAGAAAGCTTTGTGCGAAGTGGGTGCAGCGCAAACTCACTTTTGACCAAAAACAATGACGAGTTGATGTTTCGAAGCAGTGTGTGAAGTTGCTAAAGCGTAATATGTTATATTTTTCAATTGATGAAGTATTTACTCCGAAGTCCAATCGACGGTCATCCGAGTGAACTGTATACGACGAACACGCTGCAAAGCGTGAAAAAACGCAAAAGTCGGTTGGCAAGGTTATGGCGTCTGTATTTTGGAATATGCATGAAATAATTTTTATTGATTACCTTGGAAAAAGAAGGACTATTATTCTGGATATATTGAAGGTTACTGGACAGTTTGAAGGACGAAATCGTCAAAAAACGACCGCATTTCAAGATAAAAAGTGCTGTTTCGCTGCAGACAGATCCCAAGTCAGTGAAATCGATGGCAAAAACCCATGAATTTGGCTTTGACTTGGCAGCGATTATTGTCTTGTTCTCAAAAGAATGCTTGCTGGGAAGAAATTTTCGTCGAATGAAGAGGTGATTGCTGAAATTGAGGCTTATTTCGAAACAAAGGATAAATCGTACAGCAAAAATGGTAAAGAAAAGTGTCACTATAATCAATGTATCACCCTGTGCTGTGTTTTACCTTGATGTTATGAAGCGTCTTTTGTCACGCATTCGTCGTGCTCGACCACAATACCGTGAGGCAGGGTCCTGGCGCCTGTTGCACGATAATGCGCCGTGTCATCGGTCAAAAAACTCCATATTTACTATTAATCACTCACCTTACTCACCTGATCTGGCACCCTGTGATTTTTACCTATTTGGAAAACTTCATTTGTCTATGAAAGGACACTGGTTTCAGGACATTTCAGCTCTCCAAAAGGCGACGATCGATATTCTCAGGAGCATTCCGAAGAATGACCTTAAACACTCATTTGAAACGCTCATTGACCGGGCTAAACGCTTTATCGAAGCACAAGGAAACTACTTTGAATAAAAAAATATAACTTTTGAAAAATATTAGTTTTTTGTTGTTTTGTTTTTTTAACAGTCCTGTTTCTTTTGCTACAGTCCTTGTATATACGCGAACTATTCCTATAGCTCTTAAGATATCGATCGGAAATTAGATTTTGCTCAAGAAATTGCTCATTTGTCGAAATCGTGGATATCGGAGTACCATAGGAGGCAACTACCATACATATTGACTGGTCTAAATCTAACTCTTGTGGAGAAAACCTATTAATAGGACAAATTATCTACACAAAATTTGTCTAGACTATTGCCCAAAGGGTTCGCTATAATCTTAGAATATATTGTTCAGATTGGACGACTAAGTCATTTCATTGACATACAAATTGTCTGGTTCAAATCAAATTCATTTAGCATCTTAATAAAATTTCGCAAGGATTGTTGTTAAAGGTAACTGTGTAACATCCAAGCAAATTTTTCAGATCGGATTACTATATAATATATCTGCCATACAAATAGACCGATCAAAACTGACTTCTTGTTTGGAAACTTTTTTTTTATATTTGAAGGATATTATAGTTTCGGCGTAACCGAAGATAATATTTGTTCTTTTTTTTAAACATGTATAAGTAAATACATATGTTGTATATTACCTCTAAGCATCCCAAACTGGACAAAACAAGGATCACTGAGTTTAAGTGAAGACATTTCTTAAATACCTTTGATTGATTTGGCAATTTGTCAAACAAATTCTCTCTATATATATTTTATATTACCATTATTTCTTTCATTGCGAAACTAGAAAAATTGTATTAGTTTGGAAAAACAAAAGCAACCACATTGACAGTTACAAAACCCCAACCATATCCCAGTTGACGGCGTAGAATTTGTATATATACATCTATAGGAAACTATGCCTTTATCATGGTTTATGCCTAATTGCGTGCAGCTATGCATTTTGTTTTCACATGCTGCATTTATACGTATGTGTATATAGAGATGTGTGCATATGCGAACGCTTGTGCAGCTTGTTGCAAATAAACCGTTAGCGATATGTGTGCGCAGATACGCGAACAAAGCAAAATTTACTTTCAATGATACGCTGCAGGATTGTGTTCCATGCAGATTGCTGTTAGATACTAAACGCATGCAAATACATCTACATACATATATATGTGTGTATATGTGTATGTTTTTATGCGTTTGTGTTATGCTCGACAGCAAGTGCAACGCTTCTACGTTAGCATTCGCCAAGGAATATGCCATTCGGTTAGATAGTCGTGCTGGCAGCTTCTGCTTAACTTTTTTGTACTCACCGTTGTTATTGTTGTTGCATATTCGCTATTTCACTTTATTATGCTGTCACATTGAGAGCACATAAATCAAACACTAGATTTGTGCTGGCACTGACAATGCAATTTCTGTTCGCCATTCTGCGCTGTGCGCGTTTGTATCTACGAATGTGTTTGTTATTGTTGTTATTCAATTTTTTGCTTTATAGTTATTTTGCTTTTCTTTATCATTATTACACGTTTGGTAAATATCACTCATCGCTTATGCATGCACTTTGCCAATTTTCACACCTTTTACGTAAAGTTTTTTTATTAAAAAAAAAAATTGAGTTTTTTTTCAAAATTTTTACATTTCGTTTTGTAGCTTAGCATTCTCTTTTCGCCGTTGCGCTTCATCGCTGCTTGTGCGTTACATATTTTCATATTTTCAGCACAACTTCATTCATGTGATTTCGCAAATTTGTTTGAATGCGATTTGCGCAGCTTACTTCAGTCATTTTTATTATGAGTTTTTGCTTCAGCTGCTCTTGTTGTTGTTGTTGCATCGAATTGGCAGCAAATTTTCCATTTCACATGTGGCAAACAGAATTGAGTTGCATTTTTTTGTTGTTATGAAATGGCAATGCAATTTGCTGCGCACATTTCGTCGTTGGGCGTTCGAGCGTTGAGGCGAGTGAAAATAAATTTTAGTTAAATTGTTGCGTATACGCAGTGGGGCAATTTGTGACAAGCTGAGTGGCATCAGAAAGGATTTTATGCTGCGTAAAGAAAATAAAGTTTGCGTATAAGTTTTGGCAATCAACTGTTGATAGCGATTGTTGGCATCATATTGTAGATTGCCGACGCTGCATTTTGCATGAAGTACAGTTGATTTTTATATTTGTGGGTTTAGGTAAAACTATTACAGATAGAAAGTTTCATAAAAAGTCTTTGGTGAAGCTTTAATTGAATGAATTTTAAATAATATGACAATTAATAAATAACTTGCCACCAGAAAGGTATTTTAATGAGATTAAGTATCAAACTGGTTTATGAAGTTGCCAACTGAGTGTGAGAAAATATATTTTTTTTAAGTAAAAGTAAATCGTAAATCGCATTTGCAGTAAACTTAGTTTATTAATATTTTGAAATATAAGTAATATATAATTAATATATAAATAAGTTTAAAATGCTAGTTCCTTGTAAATGACTTTTTCTTAAAAAAGTACTTATAAGCTATCGTAAGCTGCATTATCGATTTAGCTTTCATCACAATATTTGTTGTACAGATGCCTAGTGGTATAGAAATATTTATTTGAGACACTTGAAGCGTAAGTGTGAACTAGATTTAATCATATTCAACAGAGTAAAGTTAAGACAAAATTGGACAACTCATAATCGTTGATACAAAAGTGGGTCTAACATCTTGTAAAACGACCTGGGTAAAATATAAAAAATACGTGAGTAGCCACATTAATATTGACTACAAATTAAATACAGGAAAAGATATTGACGAAAGCATAAGAGAACTCAATGATATAATAGCTAGCGCAGCTGTCTTAGCAACACTAAAGAAATACTATAAGCCGCTTGGTCCCAGAAAAATCACTAATAGAGAAATAGAAAAGCTTGTAAATGAATAAAGACGCGTAAGACGAGAGTGACAGATAAATCGCAGTCAAGCCCAGCATGCCTATACGAGACTTGGGAGGAAAATGGGCTCGAAGTGTCGAGGAAAAGGCTAATTGTTTTGCAGATTACTTGGAAAAAGTATTTCAACCTAATTGCCAAAAGAGCAACTGTAAGCTGTCAATCTTACCCAACACAGTTAACGACTCTATCAAGTATTTTAAGACTTCAACTTCCGAAATTATTTGAATCACAAGAACTTATTCCCAAAAAGGACAGGATAATATTACCCCAAAAATGCTAATTGATCCACCAAATGTTGTGTAGGGGCTCTCTCTTTGCTCTCAATTCTTAGTGTTGAATACTATCAAATTTCACGGAAAAAGTCGCAGATTTTTCTGATAGTTAAACCTGGGAAAGATTTCAAACAGCAGTTTTCAAACAGACCAAATTAGTCTTCTGCCCTGTCTTTCTAAAATATTTAAAAAGGTGTTACTATCAAAGATGTCTCCTTTCCTTCTCGAAAATAATATAATATCAATGAACCAATAGCTTCACACAGCAGTTTTCATACAGACCAAATTAGTCTTCTGCCCTGTCTTTCTAAAATATTTAAAAAGGTGTTACTATCAAAGATGTCTCCTTTCCTTCCCGAAAATAATATAATACCAACGAATCAATAGCACGGTAGAGCAAGTAAATAGAATTACTAACAAAATAAGAGAAGCATTTGAGCACAGAGAGTACTGTTCAGGAATATTTCTAGATGTAGCTCAAGTCTTTGATAAAGTGTAGCATGAAGATCTTTTATAGAAGATTACAAAAATTACCATTCGAATTGTATAAAACATTGTAGCCTTATTTAAAAAAACACAAAATCTATGTTTCAAGTAGGAGATTTCACATGTGATGATCGACAGATAATAGCTAAAGCAAATCTTCCAACAGCTAATTATGTATTAACTACAACTTTCGAAACACAAAATTGCCACTTTAGTTCATGAAGAATATTAGCGGAGAACTTAAGTTCTTTTAAAGAATGGCTAGCCTTTCTGTTTTTATACAGTGCGGTCGTAAAGCCAATTTGGTTGTATGGCATTCAACTGTGGGGTACGAACTGTGCAACTAATATTGATATAATTAATACATAATAATAATAAATTTTTTAAAAATATACTCTCTGGACATAAATGCCAAATTAGTTTGTGGCAAGACACTTGGTAGGAAGACGTTTTTCTTATTTCGTTTTGGCTCACTAAAGAATTGTTGTGATTTAAAAAAAATTCACATATTGTGGTAGAAAAGAAAAAAAAAAACGATGGCTAAGTATTATATATTGAGAAACTGTATTTATTTCAAATTGCTATAATTTAATCGTTTCGTTTTATACATGTCCATCTTACACGATATAAAATATACTTTTAAGAAATTGCCATAATAAAATAAAATATAAAAAAAGCAGAGAAAAAAGAGGTAGCTAGAGGAGTAGAGTCTCAAAATGAGCTTCACAAGCCAAGAATATTCTCAAATATATTCAAAAAATACATACTCTTATGTTTTTAAAAAGAAATGCGAGAATTTGTAAAAATTTCATTTAACGATATACATTATATAGAAGCAAATCCTTTGGGAATGATAAAACGGCATATTTTTCACCATAAAACCTTAATACTTGTATGTATAAAAGACGCGCAGCAGTCTAAATAACGTTGTCGTTGGCGGATAATGTATGCGTAGAAAAATACAAAATAAGTTGATTGATGGAGATCATTTAAGTGATAAACATGGCTTAGAGAAAAATGTTCTAAATTTATTTACAAAGAAGAAAAGACGTAAACTTCTTTCAGCGCCTCACACTCATGACTTATCTATATACTTATATAATCTTTTACACTTTTTCTGGATGTTACAAACCTCGTGGTATACTAAAATACCTTGTTAAGGGTATAAAAATGAGAAAAATTAACAATTTTCAATATATTTAATACCAATTTATATAAATATAAATTTTTTGTCTAACTTGTGGCTAAAATAAACAATGGAATAACCGCGTATATCACAAATAGCAGCCAAATTATAAGTCAACAAGTCATCTGTGGGCAAATATGAAAAGGGTAAACGTTTGTTTAGATACACATTTTAGCCAAAAGCATTAACCCCTTCTTTACTACCAAATCCCATATAAATATATACGTGCGGCACAACAATAACAATTCCCAACAAAAGAAAGGTAAACCACAAACCAAAAGCAAAATAAAAAGAATCACTTACCTAACTGTCAAAATGGTTCGCCGTTACGCATTGTCTGTAATGATTTGCTAGCATTTAGGCGTAAGACGCGTGTCAGCTAAATTGTTTGACGGGGTCGCCGTAGGGTTGTGGGAAAGTAACAACAAGAATGTCTTCTGTACGAAAATATAGACTTAACGTCAACGTAGCAATTTGAATTCCGTGTAAGCAGGCAGCTTCGCTAGACAGTAGGAAAAGTAGAAATCAAAATAAGCACATGCAAGTAAATAAAAAAGAAAATCGATAATAAAACAAAAAAAACCTAATTGAGAATACAAGTTTTGGTTTTGCAATTGTCTGCAATGCAAAGCAGAAGACCACGCTGAGTTAAATAACAAGAATAAATAGGTGAATGGTTAAGCGTATGTCTGTGGTGAGCGTGGTTGTTAAAGATATGCCAAGACTAACGTAAACTGGCTGAAACAAACATGAATAATACCGCCAATTCCAATGGAAAAGCGATTTGGGTACCGGTTGTGGAGGTTAAGTTTAACGAGAAGTAACTTTTAATAAAACAAACGTGTCCGATCTCATCGAATCTTAAAAGTTTATATTTAGCAATTCATTGTAGTTAACAATTAATCTGAATAAATATTAATTTCATTACATTGTAAGCCCATATTTACCCTTTGAACTCTATTTAAGTTTAAGTGCAAAAAAAAAGGAAAAATAAAACAAAAATGTTACGTATACGACGTGGGTACCATTATGTCCATGATTTAACGAAAATATACATTAATTTGTAACAATTTATTTGTAACTCCGTTCATTTCTTAAAATAGATTTTTTCTGGCTTTATCATTTAAGTCTCATATTTCATATAATATGTACAGGCATGTTTGAACTAATAAGCGTAACCAAAATGAACAAAGAAAGCCATGAATAAAGTTATCGCAAAATTATTTTATTTCAAATTTTTAACAAAGATTTATATATTGTTCCAGTTTTCAAAAAACACAAAACCTGATTATCGCATGCTCGTTTGCAACGAAAGCAGAGCTTAGTTCCCTTAAAGGCACACTTTGGATCGTAACCTTGTTGGTGGATACAGTACTATGCTATTGTGAGGTTGTCCTTCAGAATATTTTTTTTCATCCCGGTTATCCTCACTAAAGGTCCATTACAAACAAAATCACTTCAAGAAAAGCATTCCCGTAATATTATACTTCAGGCTTCCATGCTTCATAGCCTTTCGGGTACACTATATTTTGCGTTGAATTGCTGATTGGAGGGTCGTACGGGTATAACATACGTATATTTTTGACCCAAGTCGGATTGAGCAATCGTTGCCTCATCGGCTCATATAATGTTTGGCTAAAGCGACGTAGGTCTTTTTATAAACTTTCTAGCAAATTCAAGTTGTCGTTTTATGTACACACTTCTCAGCATCCTTGGTATTTTTGATGATTTTAGGTTAGCAGATATTAAGCATTGTATATATACGCTAACTATTCTCTCAGTTTTTGAGTTATAGGCCTGAAAATTTGGGCACGTCCTTTTCTTATCAAGAAGCTGCTCATTTGTCGATATCGGATTACTATAGCATATAGCAGTCATACAAACTAAATAATCAAAATCAAGTTCTTTTTTCTTTCCATTTTTGTTTGTCAAGATATCTTCATGAAATTGGGCATAAATTATTATTTAAGGCATTTTAACAATTTACGAATATATTGTTTCAATCGGATCACTGAGTGATTAAAATAAGAAAAAAGATCTTTTTCCAACTTTTCATCTTTTAGAAATGCACCTGTGAAGGGTTTTATAGCTTCGTTAAAATACAAATTAACATTTTCTTTTGGTCTTATTGATATTGACAAGTTCAGTCCCTTCTTTACCTCCCTAGAAGTTATAAGCAGACGAAATTCAATGATTCTTGTGAAGAGCATACTGTTTATTGGAAGTATTGTGGTTTCATTTGATAATAATTAGTAAAGAATTTTAGCAAAATAACTTTCATAATTTCGTTTAAAACTTCCAAAAGCTGTCTTTATAAGCAAAAGTTTGCCTTTCCGAAAGCAATGTCGACCATTTTCATTTATTAAAGTATTAACCATAATTTCGCTCACTTAAGAATATTAGAATTTAATAAAAATTTCTGTAGCCGAATTCCGATAATTTTATGGAGACAACAGGAGATAAGCCGACTATATGATATTGTTCTTATTATTCGATTAGGTTGTTTCGAACTCAAAGCAACAATGCAGTTATGTATGTGTACTTATGCAGCACAAAGTATGTAAGGTATTTATTTCTATTAAAGCGAAATACAAACACCAAATATTTTAGGCGCATTTGAGAATAATAATGTCTTATAATACTATATCTTATGTAATACTTATTTGCTGTGAATTCGAGCTAGGTAATAAATAAGCCAAATATTCCATTCAACTATGAAGTAAATAAGTTAAGCACTCAAAAAAAATTTGTGAAACCTAATACAAGTCTATTATGTAAATTGATCCGTTCAAAAATTACAAAAATCGCTAATTCTATAATTACCCTCATATACAAAACAAAAGTTACGTATACGTCACGGCAACCACTTATGCATACTACTATACATGAAATAAATCAAATTTTGTATTGCTAATGGATTTAATTAGTGCGTGAATTAAATATTTAAATCGCTTTAAAGCCTCAACTTATTAAGCATTTAATGGATTTTATGCATGCATTGACATCCGTCGCTGATTTGCTGGTGGCGCCCACACCTATTACTTTCAATAAACAAATATTTGCTTATTTTCCATTGTGTGACTTTGTTTACAGTTCAATTTTAAATTGTCTCACTAAATTTATGTGCGAATATATTATTTGTCTGCGTGTAGTTTTCTGCTGTTGTCAGCTGTTGTCGCATTGTGCGACATATAATGGTGATTGCGTCTGATTTGGCTCACCTTTCAAAGTGTCTGTCTGACTCTTTGTTTCGTTGCTTGAGTTGTATTTTAATTCTTTCCTGCACATTTGTTTTGCATGTCGCTCACCTTTGACGTTCAATTTATCATGCTGTCGCTTGCAGTTCACAAATTAGTTTTGCCTCTCGAACTTGGTGCATGCAAGTGCAAGTTCTCTTTGGCATTACTTGTTTGGTTGGAAGTTTAAAAATTAAGTGGGGTTTGTGCGAAATGATTTTTTGATGAAAAATGTTTTTGTGAATGTTTTTTTTTTAAAGAAATTTAAGATTTAATCACATTTTTCTTACTGATCTCTAACTTTTTAATTCTCACACTTTCCGCTCACTCTAATATTTCTATTTTCCTCTACGTTTATTAAGTTGTCTAAATATTTTTTGGGGCAAAAGCCAAGCAGAGATTTCTATTAAGATAAACGCAAACAAAAATTGCAAATAGGAGTTTTAAGCCAAGTGTGTGAGAAAATATTGCGTAACAGAAATGTCAAAATATACAAAAAATAGAAACAAAGTGGATTGTGAAGCAGCCACAACAAAACGCTTCGGTTCGAAAAAAGCATAAAAAAAACAAAAATTCAGTGTAAGGAGTAGAACACGCCTTTGTAGCAATGCCAGAGCAGCTTACTTATTATTAGCCAACAATTTAGTTAAGATAAGAGAGTGCAAACTAAGGTTGCTGACAAAGGGAATAGGAATAACCTCTGCGTGGCAAGACAGCATGACTTTTGTTTTAGCCTTGCGATTATTGCCGGCATGACATCAACAAATTATGGGATTGGCTATGAATTAGACAGGTTCGTACATATAAGCGAGTGTGTGATGCGATGGTGGAAGGACAAAGTAGAAGGAAAAGGAAATGTACGAAAAATATCAATATGCGTTGCGGTGATTTTAATCTAGCAATTGTTTGCAAATATTTTTTGTGTGAGATAAAGGGAAAATAAAGGTTTGAAATACATGACAGCGTATATAAGTTGTAATGTTATTTTTATTTTGGAAGTTTTGTACAAAGAAGGGCTGAAGTGATCTTTAACTTTCCTGTACTTAAAGTTGCGTAAAGTAAAAAAAAAATCGGATGACTTAATAAAGTATATATATTTTTTAAGGGGTTACATACACTTAGAAGGCCAAAAAAACTAATTTTCCAGTATATTTTGTTAGAAAAATTTTAAATTTATTGATCCAAAAATTTTCACACATATTACGGTATCTTTTAACTGTATTTTAAGACATGGTATTAGTAAAAATATTTATTTGGAAAGGAACTACATCCGATCTCCAAGACAAAGCCTTTTAGCGGCGACCACTATATCTCTGGACTAAATCTTCTGAAATTAAAAAGTCAAACACATTTCGTTGAAAAAGTGTTAAATCTAGTATTTAATCGAAGGAATAAGTCAAAAAAAAAAATCACAAAATGGTGGTTTCTAAAAAACTAGATTTTTTACAAAAATTTTGGCCTTAAATTATTTATAAAAAAATTGGTAAGAAAAACTCTACGATTAATTACTAAAAATATTGTTAAAATTTGAGCAACTGAAAACACCATTTTAAGAAAATATTCAACGGAACGATATGAAATTGTCTGTGATCTTAAATACCTGTATATTAAGAAAATAAAATAAAAAAAATCGATTTTTTTAAAATTCTAACTCTATATAACCTGTAAAATATAGCTTACAATCCGTTCTTCTCCATTTGTTGAAGAAATCGAAACTTTTTAGAAACCCCATTTTCTGATAATGAACTTTATAATTGGTCTACTATTTCTTTGCGTTAAGGTTTGTAAAATCTTCTCAAAACTTTTACAGGTCTTAACCACTCTCTCTTACAGCTAGCATCAGTTATGGCCCATACAAATCAATATCATCTCATACCCTTTAATAGTAGCAATGGTCACAGTTGTTATTTTTGAGGAAGATGCAATCTAATGATATACTCCGTTGACGAGCCGTTTCGATTGAGCCATAAAGTAACAAATATTAGCTAACTGCTTATGCTGAGCTTGCTAAACTATTTTGTGCTTCGATGCAAATATTACTTGAGTCTCACGGCTTCAACCACAAATTTTTATGACTTTCAGATGCTCTGAACGAATAATGGTTTTTCGAAGGTTTGCTGAAAGCTATATTATCTGTGGAAATATTAATCATTTTCTGGTTCTTATTTTATGGGTTCTTGGTCGAGATGAAATTTTTAATCTTTTAATATATTTTATGTAGACTTTTATAAGAACTTTATGGCTAGGCATATGTGCCTATGTTTTTTACTCACCAAAAAGTTCTATTTTTTCAAAATACTTAAGAAATCACTTGCAATGAGCTGTTTTAAATACATTTTTACTCCAAATCTGCATAATATTTTTGGACTTTTTTAAATATATTTTTTTTCATTTTCTGAAAAATAATTTTTTTGAAAAATATTTTTAAAAAGAGAAAAGTGTAATCTTTAGTATTCGAACCAAAATCTGAAATAATTGTTTATTTAATTTCCAGCAGCCAGTATGTATTATGCTAGTATGTGCTGCCACGTACCGGCAAGTTGCAAGCAATAGGAGTTTCGTTACTGACTCCTGCATGATGTATTTTATCAAAAATAATCCGCTTAAATGCTTGTGTGTACAGTTAAAAACGTTTCTCTATTTATTTTATTTTGTATAAAGTCCTTGAAATACATAAATCATAAAATCCACTTAAAAGTTTTGCAAAGCTACGTCAATTTGGTAAAGAAAGCAACAGGCGCAAAATAAACGAAAAACAATCAACTGAAGAGAAATACATTTATAAACAAGTAAGGAAGGGCTAAGTTCGGGTGCAGCCGCTTGCCACTTACGAGAATCAATGCCAGGGAAATACCTTAAGGTTTCAAATGTCAACCAAATTATCGGAATCCAAAGAATTTTATATATACATATTGTATTAATATAACTGATGAACTAACCAACATATCCGACTTAAGGATTGTTAGAAAAACGGAAATAATTGCGTGTAGTACTTTTTAGCAATCAACTAGAGTATATTCGAGAATATGTTCAGTAAATTTTGACGAAAATTTGGAGATCTTATGTTAGGTATTATATAAATGAGTTAGTATTGAGTCGATTTTTTTTTTGAGTCGATCCAATACCACATTCAACTAAAAGGCCTAGGTTTAAGAAATCATCAATCATTTGGAGTAAAGTCAATCGGGTGTTCGAAAAATGTTCGGCTGCTAGGTCAAGTTTTCGCCCAATTTCATCCATTTTTGGCACAACAATGTTGTACATATGGCCTTCTTTCTCTCCTCTCTTTTTTGATTTCTGTAATTAGTGCTGATAGCTCATATAATCTCGTGAATTCGTCTCCCTGGATGTCTATGGGTGGCATACTCGCAGGTACTTCAGCTGGATATAGTTTGGAAAGCACTTGTTTCTCTTATTGCCGTGAGTCTATGCACCACATTTTTTGGTCTGTCATATGTTCAATACGGCTTGAAATTGATGTGCACACCAAGTGCTCCTTGAATTTCAGTTTGGTGTCCAATATTAACCCCTAAGTACTTCAACAGTGGCTGTGAAATAATAGCACACTCTCCTATAGTGAGAATTACATTTTCCTCAATTTTCCTGGTGCTTTTGAACAATACTTCGGCTTCGTGTTCATGGAAGAAAACCATTGGCGCAGATCTTTTACATGTAAATTCATTACATTTATTTTGGATGTCATAAAATGGTTTAGTTACAGCTACAACTTTAAGGACGTCCACTTACATATGTGATTACCTTAACGTTTTTGGTTGTTGAATTCTCACCATCATACACGAGATTCCATAAAGAAGGGCATAATACGGAACTTTGTGGTACTCCACTTGAAAAAGGGTAGCCCTTAGTGCATTTTTTCTATTTTCAAAATAACTCATAACGATGTTTGTGAAGTACTGAGCGGCGCGTATTTCATATAGGTCTTCGAATATGTTTGTCCATTTAGCAGAGTTAATTGCCTTCTTCACGTCCTGGATAATCAGCACAAAATATTTTTTTGAACCACCTTTCCATCTTTTGCCACTCACTGCACATTATGCGGTGTCGAAAACTTCTGTCAGTGCATCGATAGTGGACTGACCTTCTGAAGTCGTATTATCTCTCTGATAATCCACCGTCTTCAGAGCATTTAAATAATAATCTATGGTTCAATGTTTGTGAAAATGTTTTGGCAAATAATTAGGGTTTTCATGCAAGGACTTGATTTCAACCG